>JALIGW010000021.1:15029646-15629646 GCA_023053685.1 Diadophis punctatus similis
GGTCCCCCTCCATCCCAGTACATTGACGAATGCACCAGAGTCTCATTCTCCGCCGGATCCCTTCTCTAAAGTTCCTTTTGCAGGAAGATTCGGCCAAGGATCCGGGACTCTGGGCTTCTGAGCCAGCTTCCTTGATGCCGGCTGTGACGTATGGGGCTTATTTCTCCTGGGGGTCTTCTCCGTTACTCTTATCACTCGGGCATTTTTATGCATCGTTGGACTGAATTACATTTTAAGTAGCTGTTCTAAGTTTGACGACATTCATTCAGCCCGGAGTAATTAAATCAATGAAACCCAGCCACAATGCAGCTTTTCTGGAGTGACAGCAGCAGAAGAAGACCAGAGTGCCACTGCGCCAGTTAATAGGAATTAGAACAGGAGAATAATAAGGGAGGGAGGGGGGTCTTGGGGGGGTGAATGCTTTTAAACAAGGACTTGTAATAGCAAACATTTCTCCCCATAAGCTGCCAGCTACCACTGTGTTTCGTACAGACCCTACTCCAGGGATGGGCTTCAAAAATTTTAGCAACGGGTTCTCTCCCCAGTTGCTGGGTGGGCGTGGCCTAGTCGGCCTCCTGCACCACGGCGGGAGGGGGTGTTTTTGCCCTCCTTGGGCTCCGGAGATTTTCTTCGAGCCTCCGGGAGGGCGAAAACGGCCTCCCCAGGCTCCAAAGGCCCTCTGGAGGCAGGAAACGGGCCCATTTCCAGCCTTCCCGATCTTCCAGTAGGCCCGTTTTTCACCCTCCCCGAGCCTCCACGTGCGCCCTGCACTTACCTGCATCCAAAACAGGCCACGTGGGGACTCCTGGGAGGGGAGAGGTGGGAGGGGCAGGGCAGCCAGGAGTGGGATTTGCACAGAATCTTTGCTAGAGGTTCTCCTGAACCCCTGCGAACCCACAGCAGCCCACCCCTGCTCCACTCCCTGCAATGGAAGAGTTTCTTGGTACCCTCAGGTTATTTTGCAGAAGAGAATAAAAAGGAAGGCAAACCAAAAATCTATGCTTCAAATGCACAGGACTGTGGGGCAGATCTGCAATGGGGGAGGGGGGTCCCTGTGGTTTTCTCCGCAAGGTTTTTCAGAAGTAGCCGGCCTTCCGAAAGCTGGTCTTTGTATCTTTTTTTTTGTTGTTGTTGTTCTGGATTTGTGAATTGTGTTCTGGATTTGTCCTCTTGGCATTTATTTATTTATTTATTTATAAAATTTCTATGCCGCCCAACTCCCAGGCATCTTGGGAGATAGGCATCTTATGACTATCACTTTGTTGGTTCTGTCTTATGCTTTATGATTGTATCTTATCATTTATGATTTATCACATTCTTGCTTGTACAGTATGCACACTGAGAGCTTCAGCACCGGAGACAAATTCCTTGTGTGTCCAATCACACTTGGCCAATAAAGCTATTCTGTTCTGTTCTACTCCTACTCCTACTCCTACTCTCCATTCCATTCCATTCCATTCCATTCTTCAATTCTATTCAATTCTATTCTATTCCATTCTTCATCTCTATTCTATTCTATTCTATTCTATTCTTCATTTCTATTCTATATTCTATTCTATTCTATTCTATTCCATTCCATTCTTCATTTCTCTTCTCTTCTTCCATTCTATTCTATTCAATTCTAATATTCTATTCCTATTCTATTCTATTCTATTCTATTCTATTCTATATTCTATTATGTTCTATATTCTATTCTATTCTTCACTTCTATTCTATTCTAATATTTATTCTATTCTAATATTTATTCTATTCTTCTATTCTATTCTATTATATTCTTCATTTCTATTCTATATTCTATTCTATTCTATTCTATTCTATTCTATTCTATTCTATTCTATTCTATTCTATTCTATTCTAATATTCTATTTCTATTCTATTCTATTCTATTATTCTATTCTATTATTCTATCCTATCCTATCCTATCCTATCCTATCCTATCCTATCCTATCCTATCCTATCCTATCCTATCCTATTCTATTCTATAGTCCCTAGGGAGTTGGGCAGCCTATAAATCCAATAAATAAATAAATAAATAAATAAATAAATAAATAAATAAATAAATAAATAAATAAATAAATAAATAAATAAATAAATAAATAAATAAATAATAAATAAATAAATAAATAAATAAATAAATAAATAAATAAACAAACAAACAAACAAACAAACAAACAAATATTCTATTCTATTCTATTCTATTCTATTCTATTCTATTCTATTCTATTCTATTCTATTCTATTCTATTCTATTCTTCATTTCTGTTCTGTTGGTTCTGTTTTCCATTCCATTCCATTCCATATTCTACTCCACTCCACTCCATTCTTCATTCCTTCTGTACTGTTCTTCGTTTTGATTGCACTCTATGGGTGACGCAGCGTCCGATGCAATAAAACTGTCTTCTGTCTTCTTAACATTCTCCAATCTTTTCTGTATTTTCCATCATAAATACCTGCCGGTTGCCGAGCATCCGAATGTTGATCATGTGACCGTGGTCTTATGCTCATAAGACTGAGGACCGGTCATAAGTCACTAACTTTTTCGGTGCCAATATAACTCTGAACAGCCACCGGTTGTGAGCAGAGGCCCTCTACATCACAGCAAACTGAACGAATGGAGACAGAAACCATCCTACCGAGGGTTTAGCCAGACGTCCTTTCTTGCTTAAAAAAAAAACCATTTACAAGTCAGAAGATTCTTCTTTTACTCTTCTTCATCACATAAAAGCCCATGAAATCCAAAAGGGACCCAGACTGCAGAATGTTGCCTGATTATATTATTTTCCATTAATGTACAGATCTGTAAACAGATCATTACATTACAGGTAACCGTACAGGCAGGACAGGCAGACTCCAACGGAGAGTTAGGGCTGCAAAAAAAAATAAATTTGCAACCATCCTGCCTTCCATTGAGGACCCGTATATTGTGTGTGGGGAAAAAACCTACAGACCCCTCACATCCTGGACATATCCTGGACACATCCTGGACATAAACTGTTTCAACTTCTCCCCTCGGGATGCCAATAGAGGGCATTGCATGCCAAAGCAACTAGACACAAAGACAGTTTTTCCCCTCGTGCCATCACTCTGCTGAACAGCTAATCCCCACAGCAGTGTCTTATGTCTAAGGATATTTACCTGTGTAGTATTACTATTATCCTTCTTATCTGTTCCACGATTCTCTTATTGGTATCATTATTATGATTGTTATCCTTTGTTATGTTGATGATTATTACATTATTGTTTTGCATGCACACAGAAAGCTTATGCACCTTGCGTGTCTAATCACAGTTGGCCAATAACGTATTGTTTTTCAGCAGGAAATTTCTCCTAGGCTCGGAGAAAACGCCATGGTAGGAAAAACTCTCTGTGGCTCACGAGTATGAAAAATGGCAGCCGCTGGATAATTCTGGAGTTCCCTCCGCCTGCGGTATTTGATGACTTTCCTCTGCATAGTAATGTGTCTTTAAAAAAGAGAGAGAATGAGAAAGAGAGAGAGGAGGAGGGAACAGGCTGATATATGTTACAAGGAGTGTATCTGTTTCACTGAGACAGAACATTTTAATTTCCTGACACCTTTTAGTGATTGCTTCAATTTCCAAAGATTTTGATAAAATCGCCAGTTGAAGAGGATCAGGATTGAGTATGCTGCTCCAGCAGCAATTTAATGAAATGCTGCAGTTTCACAGTGTTTCATTTGACATAACCTAGCTCAGAGGTCTAATAAATGCGGTGTGATAAATGCTGGAGCTACAATTGTCAAAATACACTTGTAATTGGGTTAATATGCCTTAAAATACTACCTATCCGTTATCTTTCTTCTTTCCCGTTATATGACTTGTGCTGTAAAGGCCTGACAGTGGCGCTGACTCTATTTTAATCTACTCCTTTCTCTGTGGTGGGAGATTACTTCTACCACAAGAAGATGGCCACGTTTTCTCTGTGGAGCCAGCCATGCGCAAGCATGTGGACAGAGGCCTTCCAGATAAGGTGTATCCAGGTTGGTTTCTTGGTATCGTTTTGATATTCTCCAAAACCCCTGAAGGCAGGACAAGAAGCAATGGCTGGAAACCGTTCTAGGACCAACCTAGAACTAAGGAGAAATCAACATTGGAGGCTTTTGAGAAGAGATTGGACAACCATTGGTCTGAAATGGCGTAGGGTCTCCTGCCTGGGTGGGGGGTTGGACTGGAGGACCTCCAAGGTCCCTTCCAACTCTGTTGTTCTGATTTATTCTTTCAGCACCTGAAGGAAGGAGAAGAAACAAAGGATGGAAACTAATCAAGGAAAGGACCAACCTAGAACTAAGGAAAAACTTCCTAACAGTGAGAACAATCAACCAGTGGAACAGCTTCCCTCCAGAAGTTGTGGGTGCTCCATCACTGGAAGTTTTTAAGAAGAGATAGAATAGAATAGAATAGAATAGAATAGAATAGAATAGAATAGAATAGAATAGAATAGAAAAGAAAAGAAAAGAAAAGAAAAGAAAAGAAAAGAAAAGAAAAGAAAAGAAAAGAAAAGAAAAGAGAAATAATAGAATAGAATAGAATAGAATAGAATAGAATAGAATAGAATAGAATAGAATAGAATAGAATAGAATAGAATAGAATAGAATAGGAATAGGAATAGGAATAGGAATAGAATAGAATTCTTTATTGACCAAGTGTGATTGGACACACAAGGAATTTGTCTTTGGTGCATATGCTCTCAGTGTACATAAAAGAAAAGATAAGTTCGTCAAGAATCATAAGGTACAACACTTAATGATTATCATAGAGTACAAATAAGCAATCAGGAAACAATCCATATTAATATAAAACGTAAGGATACAAGCAACAAGTTACAGTCATACAGTCATAAGTGGGAGGGGGATGGGTGATAGGAACGATGAGAAGACTAATAGTAATAGTAATGCAGCCTTAATGAATAGTTTGATAGTGGTGAGGGAATTATTTGTTTAGCAGAGTGATGGCGTTCAGGGAAAAATTGTTCTTGTGTCTAGTTGTCTTGGTGTGCTGTGCTCTGTAGCGTTCTTTTGAGGGTAGGAGTTGAAAAAATTTATGTCCAGGATGCGAGGGGTCAGTAAATATTTTCACGGCCCTCTTTTTGACTTGTGCAGTATATAGGTCCTGAATGGAAGGCAGGTTGGCAATAATTGTTTTTTCTGCAGTTCTGATTATCCTCTGAAGTCTGTGTCTGTCTTGGGTTGCAGAACCGAACCAGACAGTTATAGAGGTGCAGATAACAGACTCAATAATTCCTCTGTAGAACTGTATCAGCAGCTCCTTGGGCAGTTTGAGCTTCCTGAGTTGGCGCAGAAAGAACATTCTTTGTGGTGCTTTTTTGATGACGTTTTTGATGTTAGGTGACCATTTTAGGTCTTGAGATATGATGGAACCTAGAAATTTGAAGGTCTCTACTGTTGATACTGTGTTGTCTAGTATTGTAAGAGGTGGTAGAATGAGATTGGAGAACCATTTGTCTGAAATGGTATAGAGTGTCCTGCTTGAACAGAGGGTTGGACTAGAAGACCTCCAAGGTCTCTGTTATTCTGATAGGAATCTGAAAGATTAGGTTCAGCACTTGAAACCCAAGACAAATGTAGATTTTTGTGCATAGATTTGTTCATAGGTGCATTACCCTATGCCTATACATACCATTGTATTGTGTTCTCCAACACAAAAACCCAACAGCTTCCAAACTGATATTACAAATATCAGTGGAACAGCTTGCCTCCCACAATTGTGGGTTCTCCATCGCTGAAGATTTTCAAGAACAACTATTTCTCCGGGATGTTATAAGGTCTATATAGAGGTTGGACTGGAAGACCTCTGAGGTCCCATCTAGCCCTAGGATTCTACGTTTCTATGAAACTAACATGAAGTAATGCCAGCGTTTCCAAAACCAGGCATAACCCTATCATTGAAACCAAGACCTTCTTAACATGAGATTTCTGCTTCCTTCAAGATGGACATCACTCTCCCAAAGTGGACAAGGCCAGAAACCCAAAGGAAGAAGATTTACAGGTTTTGAAGGGTGTGATGGGTCAGGTGGGTTTGAACACCTGCAAGACATTCACAGACAAGACAGATTGCTTAATTTGGGATGGCTTTAAATCTTTCCAGTTGCAGAATTTCCTGTCTGGGATTTCTATTCAAGATTTTGTTCTATTTGGGGTTTTCCTTTGAGGGTGTTCTCTTCCTCTCTCATAACTGGCATATAGTTATGTTTTTGAATAGCGCAATTAGCACTCACTTCCTGTCATTTGTAGCTAGCATTTGACATTCCTACCTCATCAACACTAATGGGCCAGCAATTAGTGCTGATTACTGGTTATTCTTTCTATTCCACTGATTTACAGATTGGCAGAAGCATCCCTGAAGCAGAGTCTTAATACTTGAACCAAAAGACAAAGAAGGACCTTCTTAATAATTATCATTTTTAAAAAACTGTAATGATCCAAGGCTGGTTAAATATATGCAAAGTCAACTGGACACAGAAGAATTCAAGTCTTCAGATGTAAGAGACCAAGGAACGTAATATTATTTTAATAGTTGGTTCATCACACAGTCAGCCAGATGTTCAGACTGGATTTGGTATTTTTGTCCACTTATCCAGTCCTTCCCAAGGACCTGGGAGAGGCAGATGTGGATGTTTGATGGTGTTAGAGTAGGGGTGGGTTCCGGATTTCTTTACTGCCGGTTCGTTCAGGGACGCGCTGCGCAGGCGCTCACATGCGCAGAGCTAAAACAAAGCTTCTGCGAATGCGTAGAAGCAAAAAAACAAGATTCCCCCGTTGTCTTCACTTGTCAGAGGCCAGCTGGGAAAGTTGCAAATGCCAAACATGTGTCTCCAAGATGCTACAGATATAAATCTGTAAATTCGTATTGATTACCAAATGCTTGAATTTTGATCACGTGATCATGAGGTTGTTGAGACGGCAATAAACATGAGAACCAGTTTATAAGTCACTTTTTTCAGTCCTGTTGAAACTTCGAGTACTCACTAACCGAATAGTTGTAGATCAGGGGCTACCTGTGGTATATTTGCCTAGAATTAAAGGTTTATCTATTATGCAACTGAATACAGAATCCTTCTAGTTATAATGAATACACAAATTAAGGATCAGTACATATTTTTAAAAATTAAAAACCAGTTATGACCAGAGGTGTGAATTTTATATTCAGAAATTTGCAGAAAAAGTGGATATGATTTTGACCATGGTTTGCTCTCCAAGCTTGTTTCAATTTAGTTTCCGAACATTTCATCACCATACTAGGTAACGTCATCAGCGGAATGTCTTGTCCTATTCTCCTTAGCTTATAAATCTCTTGTGTGCCAGTGTGATCAGTTTATAAGCTAAGGAGAATAGGACAAGACAATGCCGCTGATGATGCTACCTAGTCTGGTAACGAAATGTTCGGAAACTAAATTGAAACAAGCTTGGAGAGCAAACCAATCTAAAACTCGAGCTACAAATATTTTCTATTATTTCAGAGTGGGTATGACTTTCAGCCTACAGGAGAGTTTGAAACATGGCACTGCCCAGCTAGGGCATGACTAAACTGCATTCATTCCTTTATTTGCTAAAGACTTCAAAGTACTTGGGACATGCCATTTATGAATCTTCTGATAATTCTTTTTTGTTCTCCTTGTTTTATTTTTTATACACCTCTTTTACCTGCATTACTTGGCAAGTAATATCTCCTTGCAGGCTATCTAGAATATAGTGAATTGGGTAGGTCTACTCTAGCCTAATGAAGAGGAGAACCAGGGGAGACATGATAGCAGTGTTCCAATACTTGAGGGGCTCCTACAAAGACGAGGGGGGGGGATCAAACTATTTTCCAAAGGACTAAAAGGCAAGACGAGAAGCAACGGATGGAAACTAACCAAGGAGACAAGCTACCTAGAACTAAGGAGAAACTTCCTGACAGTGAGGACAATCAACCAGTGGAACTGCTTGCCTTCAGATGTTGTGGTGCTCCATCACAGGAGGCTTTTAAGAAGAGACTGGACAACCATTTGTCTGAAATGGTATAGGGTCTCCTGCTCGAGTAGGGGGTTGGACTAGAAGACCTCCAAGGTCCCTTCCAACTCTATTATTCTATGTTCTTATGAGTTGCCATTGAATTTGTTGACAGCTGCTAAATTGCTTTTTCATACTGTAGAAATAGATGTAAATGCTATGATGTTTAAACTTTATGAAGTCCAATGGCAATTTATTTTATTTTTATTTATTTATTTATTTTTGTCAAGTACCGTGTTGGTAATATACAAAGATATAACATTGTTTATATACATAAGATGGGTGCTGATAAGAGGGAACATTAGGACAGGGACGGTAGGCACGCTGGTGCACTTATGCACACCCCTGCATATTGCCCCAATGTAATACTGACTGCATATTTTCAGTTAAAAGAAGAAAATTAAAAAATATATAAACCTTTTAGGCTGCATGAGACACATTGCGAACTTCGTGAAAAATGTTAATGATTATTTGTGCAATTTGTTACAATGAAGAGGTAGCAATAGGATTGTATATTCTTATTCTTATTCATCTGTTTGCGAATAATCTTACTAACGCACGTAGTAAGGCTGTTGATTTATTGTTTTTATCACACTGTATTTGGGGAAGATGCATGAATATGAAAAGCAATATTAATGGACTGGTTTATGTAACTTATTTTATTTCTATTTCAGGTTGGTTAATATCTATTTCTATATTATTAATAGGTTGAATCACAAGGAGCTTTGTCACAGTTTAGTTCTACTAAAATCAATAGGATTTTAAATTAGTCATGAATAAGTTGTCTCAATTAATTTCAGTGGAACTAAAGCCAAACCAATATTATTCAGATTAACATAGGTCTCTACTAATCTTTCCTATATTGTTTCTAATTTATTCATCGGCTACGTAGTCACTTGTTTGGTTGAATGAATTAGTTTTTCCTGTTAAACAAAAAGAGGCATACATACACATGTAAACACAAAGCAAATTTATCTCGGCTTAAAAAAAATTAGGATTCCTATAAAGAGACAACAGTGATTTTTCCCCCTTTGATCTATGGGCCGCTACACAAAACGTGGCTACTTTTGTGCAATTCTGGGTCTAAAGTGGTCAGCAAAATTGGCTTTTAGCATGCTGTAGTGAACATTTGCAGGATTATGGAAATAGGGAGATATTTTTCTCCTGTTAATCTATTAACATATCTAATTTCAATTGATTGTCTCCACTGAAGTTTCTCTTTATATTTGCAGTAACAATGAAAAGAATTGGACGGTGGAGAAGGCGTGGCCAGCGCCGCGGCAGTACAGAGCTTTCCCCGTGTCCTGTGGGAAAGCCCCGAATCGGCGGCGCCCGGGGACCCGGTCTGGGTCAGAACCACCCAGGCGGGGTGGGGAAGAAGAGGAGTGCCTGTCAGCAGACTGGGGAGGGGCTGCAAACCCCTCGAGGCTTTGTCTCCTCGACCGGTGGCATACTAAGATGACTATTCCAAAATGTCATCCTTAGCCACGGCGGTTACATCTGCAAGGATTTGAAACGGCGATTGGAGTCATCTGGGAAGGAAAATTCTTGAATTATGTGCTGGAGAAGCTGAAGAAGACGGAGGCTGATGAGTCACATTGCCTAAAGAAATATTAAAAGAAACGTTCTAATTCAAAGGGGGGAAAAAAAGACCGGAAATCAGGAAGCGGCTGTTAATATGTGGATACAATGGTGGAACAAAATTAAAGGGACTTGTAACTAAAGCCCAACTATCAAAGATTTAAAATTGTGTTTTAAAGACTGGATAGTGATGAAAGAAATTTGGGAATTAAATTTGGAAGGAATAATTGGAAAACTGGAACTGATTGAAAACAGAAAACTTTAATAGGATAGAGAAAAGAAATTTGACTGGAGAGTGCCATCTGGTGGTTGGAAGAACTGTTGTTGTGGAAATACTTTCATGGCATTTGGACAGCAGTGGCCTTGAACAAAGAACAGCTGTGGACTTTGAATAGAGCAGCTGTTATTGTATAAAAGATAACATTTGGATTGAGACGGAGAAGAACAAAAACTGGACTGAAATTTTTAACAACAAATAAAGGAGTGGAAAGACTGTTTGGGTTATTTGGATAAGACTGAACCTGAACAAAGATTGATAATAAAGGAGCAGAAGGACTTGGCTTTCTAATTACAAAATGGAAATTTACAATTGAAAAAGGCTGTGGATTACATTTCTTTTAGCAGCTGGATGGATTGTAAAATTAATAATTTGTGATTCTGAAATATGAAGATAAGTGATTACTAAAGACTGGTGGCTCTGTTTGAGAACTTATTTAAGCTTTGGATTTAAGAATTAAGAACTGAGACCTTAAAAATGGAGAAAATTGACTATGAAGAATTGGCTAAGTTTATGAAGGATCTTTTTGAAAAATCTAGAAGATCTGTATTTGGAGCATTTGAGACAGGAAAAAATGAAGTACAAATGAAAAAAAACTGGATAAGAGAACAGAAGAAGAAAAGAAGAGTGATGAAGATATTATAAATGATGATGAAAAGGAAAACAACATTGAAAATGCAATGCTAACTAATGATTATGATAATGATAATGATAATTATTCCACTGGGTTCAACAGTGAAAATAGAGATAATGATAATAGTTACAATGATAATAGAGATGATGATGATATTAAGAATAACCACGTCCAGATTGATGATAAGGATTTTGACACACATGTGCACACACACGCGCGCGCGCGCACACACACACACACACACTAAGCACACACTAAGCACCCGTGGGCTTCCTCGAAGAAATGTGCATGTATATATATCAAAAGACAAAAAAGTGAAGCTGTGGAGATGTTTTGACCCAGAAATAAGTTTCCAGCAAAATAATAATGATGCTAGGGCCATTGTGATATTGTTGCTCTTCATGTGTGTTGTGTGTCAGTGTGTGCCTTCAATTCAGGCCAGTCCCATATTCCAGAGCTGTGGTAGTCACAGGACTGGCCCTTTGGTCATCCCGGAGCAGCTCCTCCACCCAGGTGCACTGGCCTGAACCCGGGTGGAGGAGCTGCTCCGGGATGACCAAAGGGCCAGTCCTGTGACTACCACAGCTCTGGAATATGGGACTGACTTTCCCATCAATGTCAGCAAGCCGCCGTCAGTCTGCCCGTCTTCATTTTCCTTCACTCAGATTGACCAAGCTTCTTGAGAGAAGGAACACAAAAGAGGTTTCCAGGCTGTGTGCCTGGACCAGGGGCTTTCTCTCAGGCCTCCCACCCGGAGGCCTCGCAGAAGCAGACAGGTAGACCCGAAAGGCGGCTGAGCCTCCCCCCCCCCACCAATGGTCCACAGGATTTAAAATTATGAGTTTGGTGCTCCCTGAGGTCCAAAAGGTTGGAGACCCCTGTTATATACCATCCCAGTCAAATGGATGTCCAGTCTGTTTTTGAAAACCTGCAGTAATGAAGCATCCACAACTCTGGGAGGGAGGGAGGGAGGGAGGGAGGGAGGGAGGGAGGGAGGAAGGAAGGAAGGAAGGAAGGAAGGAAGGAAGGAAGGAAGGAAGGAAGGAAGGAAGGAAGGAAGGAAGGAAGGAAGGAAAAAAGAAGGGAAGGCAAATGATTAAAAGGAAAGAAAGAAACAAGAAACAAGAAAAGTAAGTTAGGATTTGGGCACCTCTAAGTGGGAAGTTGACCCTGATGTCATCTTCTTAGATCTGATCTTGAACAACAACATATCATATCAACCCAGTGATAAGCCTAACATTTGCATTCTGGTTAATGAAAAACTGAAATGGCTATTTGGTAGCTATGATTCACAGGTATGGTAGTTCTGTTAAAATGTGGCACCTTTAGCAAATATTAATTAAAACTTGCAGAAAAAGCATTGCTGTAACAGGTTTCAATAGCTTATTGCTCCAGAACTCAACACTCACAGTTTGCACAGTATAAAATGGATTACTCTCAAAAAGATTACACTGGAACAGTTTCCGTTCAAGGTTGCTTTAATTGGCCATAAAATTCAAACCATTATTTTTAAAAAATGGTTATATTGTCTGACTTTTCAAACTGAACAGTATACCGAGACAGCACTCTAAAACATTTTAGAATATTTTATCCTAGCCATCTTTCTATTTAGATTTCTTCTTCCAGCGTATATGGTATAAATAAGGCTTGCATTCCAACAGACATCAATTTACGAAACGTGAGGGGAAAAAAACCTCAAAAGTACCTCCAGTTTCAGATCAAGGATGATCTAAAATGAATTGATGCGTTCTGACTGGTGAGTCAAAATAATTCACTTTTTTCCCACCCCAGTCTTAAACCAAGTCAATTTTACCAAACTATATTTGATATCTTATTGTTTATTTTCAGTTGGCAGACAGCAATTTTCCAGAAGAGCTCGTGATCTACAGCTCTGATATCTTACAGGTCACATGTCAATCAGGAAAGGTCAACGATTCATTTAAAGTTAATCATTCTTCACATAAACAGGCAAATACCGTTTCATTCCTGGCGCCATGAGCTGCTCCGCTTTGATAGGCTTTCATACCCACACCGGGTGGGTTGCCTTCTTTGGTGCCTGAGAAACACTGGATGGAAATTACAATCAAACACCTCGATACATTTCCAGAAAAAGCAAATTTCCCTAAAGGGGATTTTATTTAAAATCTCTTCCATGGAGATCCTGGACTTTTGCCCTCAGCCTTTCTCATCAGCAGTGATGGCAAGATAGAGCTGGCTTTAAGCACTGAGGCCTCTCCAAGACACATCCTGAGACTTACAGCACTCATGAATTGTGTGTGTGTGTGTGTACATACATACATACATACATACCAGGGGCGGGTTGCTCACTTACCGATGCCGGTGCGCTGCGTGCGCATCTCCACGTTTTGGGCGCGCGTTCCCTTGTGCGATTTTGCTTCAGTGCATGCACGGAAGCAAAATCTCAGTGAAATCTTGCGAGGGGACACGTGCACGCGTGAGATTTTGGCACGGTTTTGCTTCTGTGCATGTGCGGAAGCAAAATCTTGCCAAAATCTCTCACACGCGCACGTGTCCCCTCGCAAGATTTTGGCGAGAATTTGCTTCTGTGCATGCGCAGAAGCAAAATCTTGCCAAAATCTCACACGCGCGCACGTGTCCCCTCGTGAGATTTCGGCGAGATTTTGCTTCCACGCATGCGCAGAAGCTAAATCACCAAAAAATTATCAGAAAAAGATGGTGACGCGTGCGACGGACCGGCGAAGACAGCTCCGGAGCAGTCGCACGCGAATTGCACAATCGGCCGCTCCCTACCGGAGCTACGCACCGGACAGCTCCGGTAGGAACCCCCACTGATACATACATACATACATACATACATACATACATACATACATACATACATACATACATACATGAGAGGGGTTCCTCCCAGTTTGGACCACTGCTGACATCACGATGATGTCATGGGACTGGTTCTGTCGGTGCCAGTCCGTGGATGCCACTATCTTTGGGGGGGGTTGGGTTTATTTGTTTTTAATTTTTTTCCGGTTTTTTTTTTCTTCTGTGCATGCGCAGAAGTCAAGTTTCCGGCACCGTGCATGCGTCGCCATCTTGGTTTTGGCTTTTGGGGGGATTTTTTTTATTTTTTGGCACTGCGCCTGTGCGCGTGAGGAAGCGCCCACGCGGTGCGGGAGGAAGCGAACTGGCGGTGAGGTAAGTTAGAATCCACCCGATACACACACACACACACACACACACACACAGAGCAGTCTTTCACTATTTGAGGGGGTGCCACAAAGAGGAGGGATTCAAACTATTTTCCAAAGCACCTGAAGGCAGAACTAGAAGCAACAGATGGAAACTAATCAAGGAGAAATCCAACCTGGAATTAAGGAGAATCTTTCTAACAGTGAGGATAATCAACCAGTGGAACAACTTGCCACCAGAAGTTGTAAATGCTCCAACACGGGAAGTTTTTAAGAAGAGATTGGATAACCATTTGTCTGAAATGGGATAGGGTTTCCTGCCTGAGCAGGGGGTTGGACTAGAAGACCTCCAAGGTCCCTTCCAACTCTGTTATTCTATTCTATTCTATTCTATTCTATTCTATTCTATTCTATTCTATTCTATTCTATTCTATTCTATTCTATTCTATGGCTTTATAAAGTGATAGTAACACTTGAGGTGATTTTGATTCTATGTCTCTGTTCATACACTCTGGGCAAGGTGTGTGTGGACTCGATGTACAACGAAAGAAGTTGGGAAGGTGCAACAGAGGTGTATTTGCTATGCAGTGTTGTTGTTTTTTATGCCTCTTAATGTCCCCCACCCGTCCTCTTCATCAGAAGTCAAGCTGGTGAAGAGAAATGGGATCTCACATCCATTGGTTCTGTTCCATTGCCTGTTGGTTGATCACCCTAAAGGAAATGATGTGCGTGTAAGGAAGGATGATGGATTGAGTTTGTTTAAAGTCAACGTTACATAGTTCTTTTTAATGGATCTCGGTATTTATGACCCTTTGAAGGGGATTGAGTAATGGGGGCTGCCTTGGTGTCCCTTGCTGGTCAACGGGGGTGGGGGGGGGAATGGCCTTTGACAGAAGGCATTTCTGTCCCAAAACTTCTGTTGCGAAATGAGATCGTTGTTAAGTGAGTTTTACCCTGCTTCACGACCTTTCTTGCCACAGTGTCAGGGTTCCAAGTAACAACCCCAACGAAAGAAGACTCCGAGGCTAGGCATTCCTCAAAGTTCTATTTTATTAGATACGTCACCTTGGCACATCTGGGAAATGGAACTTTGAGGAATGCCTAGCCTCGGAGTTCTTCTTTCATTGTGGGTGTTACTTGGAACCCTGACATTAACCCGAATCTGAAAGCTTCCAGGTTTTTCCCACCCAAAAGAAAGTCCAAGCCCCTTCCCCCTGCAGCCACATGTCCATCACATGGTCCAATCAATGCACGGTCCCAACTGGAGATGCCTCCCAGCCACACCCCTCCAGGTGCAGGGCAGAGCGACCTTGACTCTCGGAGAAAGGAATGTTATTATGACTACATAAGTCCCCAGCCCCCTACAATCCCCCACTCCCAGTTTCCCACAGCACTAAATGTGGCAGGCCTGGAGATCCAAGGCCCAAGATGGCTTCCAGCCCTGAATCACTGCATTTGTTGACTTCGTGACACGGTTGTTCAGCTAGTTGTGCAAATCGAGCTCCAAGGAAAGATACTACAGGACATTCGACAGCTATGAGAGCAACCAGGAATTTTGACTGAAGAAAGAGAAACTGCTAAAATCATTTTGTCCCTAAGGTCTTCTGAAGATGACATTGATCTAAAGATAAATTAGACTTTGATAAGATCTCACCACCTAAAAACAAAATTTGCAGCTTGTAGGCAGCTGGTGATCCAGGGCTCCTTGAGTTGCCCTAGGAACGGAAGAAATGTTTCTTTAACTGCATCCGTATGGAGAAGACCAAAACTTCATCCAGCAAGGCCGTGGACCACAGCAGACCTTGCTTACAGACTGCCTCGCTCTGCAACCTTTTGAAGTTATGACAGTGCTAAAAAAAATAACTCTATGACCATTGAACCTTGGCAACTGCTAGCTATCTTCAATATGGTGTTCCATGACCCACACACCGTCCTTACTGGTTCAATAGAAGAATTTAGCTTCGTTTTTAGGAAACCAAGAGCACAAATTATTTTAGTTTACCCCATAGACAGGTACAAAGTCCCCCCCAAAAAGAGTGGCTGAATTTTGTTTCATTAAACCAGCTTTCTCCATTCAGGTGTTCACAAAATATGTTGAATTAGAGCTTGCAAACTTTGTCAGCCTTTGCTTATGCTATCTGGGGTTATAGCCTAGTTTGCTATGTGTGGCATGTGAAATCAGTTTTGCTAGGGCAGATGATAAGGTAGTATCCCAAGTAATTCCCATTTTACAGCTAGATTTACTGTAGATTATCATTCTAAAATATGAAGGCTAAAACACAAGAAGAACGGTTGCAGGAATTGGGTATCTCTAGTCTAGTGAAGAGAAGAACCAGGGGTGACATGACAGTTTTCCACTACTTGAGGGGCTGCCACACAGAGGAGGGGGTCAACCTATTCTCCAAACCATCAGAAGCAGCGGTGAGTTGCTCCCGGTTCGGCCCGGTTCTGTGAATCGGTAGCAGCGGTGGCGGAAGTCTCCACCCACCCACCCGGGACACTTCTGCGCATGCGCAGAAGCATCATACGCGAGCACACACACAAACCAGTAGCAACAGGTTTTAGAACCCACTACTGATCAGAAGGCAGGACAAGAAGCAATAGATGGAAACTAATCAAAGAGAGAAGCAACCTGGAAATAAGGAGAAATTTATTGACATTAGAATTAGCCAGTGGAACAACTTGCCTCCAGATGTTGTGGATGCTCCATCACTAGAGGTTTTTAAGAAGAGATTGGGCAACTATGTGTCTACAATGATATAGGGCAGTGACGGCGAACCTTTTTTCCCTCGGGTGCCAAAATAGTGCGTGCACGCGCTATCGCACGCTCGTGCGTGCCCACACCCATAATTCAAGGCCCCCCACTTGCCCCACACCCCTGTGCATGCGTGCCTGATCCCCCCACTCCCCCATTTCCTGACTTCCGGTGGGCCCAGTAGGCCCGTTTTTTGCCCTCCCCAGGCTCCAGAGGCTTTCTTGGAGCTTGGGGAGGGCAAAAATGCTTGCCCCGCCACCCCAGAGGCCCTCCGGAGGCCAAAATCGTCCTCCCAGAGCCTCCGCGCGAACCAAAAATCAGCTGGCGTGCACACACATGCGCGCTGTAGCTGAGCTAGGGCAACGGCTCGCGTGCCGGCAGATATGGCTCCGTGTGCCACCAGTGGCACCCGTGCCATAGGTTCGCCATCACTGATATAGGGTCTCCTGCTTGAGCAAGGGGTTGGACTAGAAGACCTCCAAGGTCCCTTCCAACTCTGTTATTCTGATATCTGTAGCAATAGCACTTAGACTTATATACCACTTTACAGTGCTTTGCAGCCCTCTCTAAGCAGTTTACAGAGTGAGATATTGCCCCCAACAATTTTGGGTCCTCATTTTATCCACCTCGGAAGGATGGAAGTCTGAGTCAACCTTGAGCCTGGTGAGATTTGAACTGCCAAATTGCAGGCAGCCGGCAGTCAGCAGAAGTAGCCTGCAGTACTGCACTCTAATCACTGTGCCACCATGGCTCCTCTATGTACAAAGTAAGACATTTGCTTTAACTCAGGGTTGGTGCTCCATTGATTTCCATGTGAGAACAAAGCCCACATATGGGTTGATATGGTAGATGATACCAGGCACGGCACGGGGCAATCTATGTGAGACCTTATGGTTCAATGGGCAAGGATAACCCATTTCCTTGAGTCGTTCATCATCTTTTGCCTCGTAGCTCACAAGAAGTTGATAGGATGTGCCAGAACTAAGCAATATTACTTGCTCAGCTGTAAATAATCTGGAAATCAATAAAGAACTGGCCTTCATTAGCACGGGATCTGCATAGAAACCTTTTCTGGATAGTGTTAGAAATTACAGAGACAGGAAGGGAGGAAAGGAAGGGGGAAGGGGAGGGGAGGGGATATAATATCATAAAGGGAAGTCAGATTTTTCCTGGTTAGTTCAGACAAAGATAACTCCACGTTTCCAAGAAGAGATTAGACAACCATTTGTCCGGAATGGTGTAGGGTCTCCTGCTTGGGCAGAGGGTTGGACTAGAAGACCTCTGAGGTACCTTCCAACTCCATTGTTCTGTTATTTAGGCAGGATAGAGGTTGGGATTGGGGACATCACAAATCAGTTAAGGTTTCCATCAGCTGAACCATGGCCGGAAGACTCTTCAGCCCATCAGTAAGGAAAGCAGTGAGCGACACAACCCTGACCAACATAATACAAAGGCAGGTATGGAGATGTCCAAACCTCAGCCCCCCATTTCTCCTGGACTGGATCAGACCCTTGTCTTCCTTCTAAGCAGTTCAGGGTGAAGTCAAAGTTCATTGCTATGCGCTCTGTACTTGGCGCGATGATGGTTTTATATTAGCCATTGACTCAACCTTCATTGATCCTGGAGAATGTATCGCACAAATCATTTTGCACTAAACTGCTCAATCAATGAAGAAATCTCCTGGAAAATTTATATTAAAAGTCACTGTTTGCCTAAATGAGTTCCCAGTGCCCCGTATTGAATATTTTGCTGATGAATTGAGCGAGTTTAAATTTGAACATTGCAGACCCATTAAAGAATGAATTCTTAAATCAAATCCTGCCATTTATGATTGAAATGAGATTTCCTCTGCCGTGGACTAGCTGCTATATAAATCAGTTGTGCATTTTATACTGTACTATAAACAAGATATAATTCTTTTAAATACACAACAAGTGCCCTAAATCTTTTGATGCATCTTGCTTTTATCTGATGTTGTTATTGCTATATTTACACCAGCTTTATGAAAGAAGAAAGTTTTTGAAGGTTAAGAAAACCAAAGAGTTCCGTATTAAGTTTCCTTAATTTTTCAGAATAACTCATCAGCACCGGTTGCAGGTTTTACTAAGAACAGACCGTTTCAATTCCTTCCTTCAAAATATATCCACATCTGGGTAGGGCTGTAACTTCTACAGATATCTAGATGTAAGATTTGTGATGTGTCTGTTCATTATCTTATTTAGTTCAATTAAGACAGGGCAAAGTTAATATATATGCATCATCAGTGGTCAGTAGCACCATTTACAATGTGATCATCTCATTTCTGGTCAACTAGTAACACCTAAAAAGGCCCAATTTACAGTATTTGTGCATTATGTCTAAACTGCTCCTCATCTTTATACCTAAAAGAATAATTTTACATGTTAGGTCAGTGATGGAGAACCTTTTTTGGTTTGCATGCCAAAAGGGGGGGCATGGGGGAGGGCGCGTGCGTGCCCACACCCATAATTCCATGTGCCCCCCCGCGCATGCGCACATGATCCCCCCCCTGTTCCTGGCACCTGATGGCACACACGTTTTTCCCTCTCCCCAGGCTTCAGAGCCTTTCTAGGAGCCTGGGGAGGGTGGAAATGGCCTTCTCCACACACACCCGGAGGCCCTCCGGAGGCAGAAAAATTGGGAAACGGGCCATTTCTGGCCTCTGGAGGGCATCCTGGGGGGTGGGGAAGGCCATTTTTGCCTTCCCCAGGCTCCCACAAAGGCTCTGAAGCCTGGGAAGAGCAAAAAAACAGAACTTCCGGTTCAACCAGAAGTCGGCAAACAGAACGTTTCCAGCCTCCGGGGCACCTTTTCGCCCTCCCCAGGCTCCTAGAAAGGCTCTAGAGCTTGGGGAGAGCAAAAAAACGGGCCTTCCCCACCCCCTCCGGAGGCTGGAAACAGGCTGTTTCCCGACTGCCAGTGGGCCCAGAAGGCCCGAAAATCAGCTGGCGGGCGCGCACATGCACGCCGGACCTGAGCTCGAATGCCCACCGATATGGCTCCGCGTGCCACTTGTGGCACGCATGCCATAGGTTCGCCATCACAGTGTTAGGCTGTCTCCCAGTGCAAGAACACAAAGCTAATAAAAAGCATTAAAGCATATAAAATATAGAAAACAGCCACCCTCTCCAGCAGCTATCTTGGTAACCACTTCATGTGTTGAAGAATAAATCTCTTTTTGTGACAAAGAATGCAACTGAGTTAAAGGAACATGTTGGTTGTCGTAAGAAATTCTACAGAAAAAATGCAACTATAAAATAATTACTGAGAGAATGAGAACATGTCAAACAGCTCTGGAGCCCTGACAAAGGGCTTGTACTTGTTGGGATTCCGATTAATGATAGAGAGGAAGGAAGGAAGGAAGGAAGGAAGGAAGGAAGGAAGGAAGGAAGGAAGGAAGGAAGGAAGGAAGGAAGGAAGGAAGGAAGGAAGGAAGGAAGGAAGGAAGGAGCGTAGATGTGGATGCATGGATGCATGGAGACAGGCTGGCAGACAGGCAGGCAAACAGGCAGACAGACAGACAGATTCTCCTCAGAACAATCTAAAGAGGGACTTTTAGGGTTCTTCTAATAAAAATTTTAAAACAAAAACAAACGGTCTGAAAACATGGTTTTGCCATCTACCCTGAGGTTCCAGTAATGTGGGATTACAACCTCTAAGGTGATTGTATTGTTAGGAAAACTGATTCTGCACTTCAGCAAATTATGTTTTAATGGTTTCATTGCTTTTAAGATTTTTAAAGCTTTTTGTTGTTGTTGCGGTTGTACTATTCTTTTTTAATTTTGTTTGCTGCCCCCTATGTGAGATGGGCAGCTATATAACTTTACCAAATAAAAAATGTTGCATCGTTTCTAATAGAAATTATACAGGAAAGTACAGCAAGGGAAATACAGAAAGGGAAATACAGAAAGTTGCGCGCCAAAGACAAACAACAGTCATAGAGTGAATGAGCATTTTACGAGGCATATTTTATGGTGGTTAAAATAAATGTGAAAAAATGAAGTCTAATTAATGGAGAAAAAGAGATAAAATATCTTATAATGTCCATTTGTATCAGTGTGAAAGTTGTTCGGTTTTTGAGCTTATCCTTAAATCTAGACCACATTGAAACATTATGCTTCATTTTCTCATCCTGGGACACAGAGAATTTGGAAACTAGGTTAACCAATAGACTCATATCCTGAATCCATTCCTTAAAGTCAGGAGCAATGTTCCCTGTAAAATTAGAAAACGGCGCGCGGCAGTTAAAAACTTCCCCACAGAGTTCTCTATTCATGTGCGCGGCCGCGCAGGCACACAGCCTCTGCCATTACAAAATGCCGAGCGGAAGTTAGAAACTTCCACGCGGCGTTCTCTCATTACGTGTGCAGCCGCACGGCCGCGCACCTTAGAGGGAACAGTGGTCAGGAGGAAAAGTTTCTTTCCATTTCCCTAAAAATTATTCATGAAATGACAAAGCCTCTGTTTTAGGAATATCGTTCAACATCGCATTAAAGATCCTTCACGGTAATATTTCTTTCCAAAATTAATCTGGCAGGTAATAATTTGAAATCAAAATAAGGTCACTGTTTGACAAGATCAGACCATAGGAGTTAAAGAGCTTTAAATTTTTCTTGGAAGACCAATTAAAAAATTTGAACGTCCAACCCTTTTCAAACCTTATTTGAGGACCCAAAAGTGCTTTTTCAAGAGACAACTGGACTTTCTGGTTTTTCTTTGAAAACGTTTCGTTTCTCATCCAAGAAGCTTCTTCAGCTCTGCCTGAATGGTGGGGAATGGAAGGATTTATGCTCCTTGCAGACAGCTGGTCATTTGAATCCTTTTAGAGAGTCATTGGGGCCACTTGGAGATTTACCTGTGCCCTCAGGGTCTCACCTGAGTAATGCAAATGGGTGTGGAGCCTTCTTCAAACTGTTGAAAGGACTGTGTTGTAGCAGTTTCAACAGTTCCAAGAAGGCTCCACACCCATTTGCACTACTCAGGTGACCCTGAGGACACAGATAAACCTCCAAGTGGCCTCAATGACTCTCTAAAAGGATGCAAATGACCAGCTGTCTGCAAGGAGCATAAATCCTTCCACTCCCCACCATCCAGTCAGAGCTGAAGAAGCTCCTTGGATGAGAAGAGAAACATCTTCAAAGAAAAACAAGGAAGTCCAGTTGCCTCTTGAAAAAGCATCTTTGGGACAACCATGACCTGGAGGACTGAGAATCTTCATAAACACTTGTTTGGGGAGATCCAATAAGCATAAAATCATATGTTCTGAGGAGATCTGTTGAAATAAGGTGCTTGGGATGGCAATAACATCTCCAAGTACCCCATTCACATGTGACATTCCCTTCTTAGCAGAATAATAGAGTTAGAAGGGACCTCAGATGCCTTTTAGTCCAGCCCCCTGCTTGAGACTCTAGTCTAGATCATTTCAGACAAATGGCCAACCGGTCTCTTTTTAAATGCCTCCAGTGATGGAGCACCCACAACCTCTGGAGGCTCCAGATGGAAACCACATCTTTTTACTCCAGCCAAGTGCAGCCGTCAGAGTTCTGTCCCAAGCGTCTAGATCAGTGGTTCTCAACCTTCCTAATGCCGCGACCCTTTAATACAGTTCCTCATGTTGTGGTGACCCCCAACCATGAAATAATAAAATTGTTAGGAAACTCAGGGATGGGTTCTAACTTACCTCGCTGACGGTTTTCTTCCTCCTGCACTGTGTGGCCGCACCTCATGGGCGTGCGTACGCTTTGCGCGCACATGCATGCGCAGTGCCAATTTTTTTAAAAAAATTGCAAAAAAAGAAGGCCGAAAACAAGATGGTGATGCATGCACAGTGCCGGAAATTCGGCTTCTGCGCATGCTCAGAGGTTCCCATGGTACAGATTTTTTTTTTGCAGTAATCTATTTCCATGTGGGTGGACCCGCCTGGAGACGGATAGAGGAGCGGTGTCTCGGTTCCTAAGACCATCGGAAATATATGTTTTCTGATGGTCTTAGGCGACCCCTGTGAAAGGGTCGTTCGACCCCCAAAGGGGTCGCGACCCACAGGTTAAGAACCGCTGGTCTAGAGGCTGTAAGGGTTCAGATGAGTCAGTCTGACTCAATCCTGCCAAGACCCACTGACTGGCTTTGGGTGTTTGGGCTGGTCAAATCAGGGGACATTTCATCTCTGACCTTGGATGGGATGATGTGTAACTTGGGGGACTTGCTAAACTCACAGCTCCTGCTTGAAAAAGGACAACTGTGTGAAAAAGGAAAGTAACATGGCTGGAAAGGACCTTGGAGGTCTTCTTGTCCAACCCCCTGCTCAATCAGGAGACCCCATACCATTTCAGCCAAATTGTTGTCCAATCTCTTCTTGAAAACTTCCAGTGTTGGAGCATCCACAACTTCTAGAAGGAAGCTGTTCCACTGATTAATTGTTCTCGCTGTCAGGAAATTCCTCCTTAGTTCTAGGTTGCTTCTCTCCTTGATTCGTTTCCATCCGTTGCTTCTTCTCCTGCCCTCTGGCCCTTTGGAGAATAGCTTGACTCCCTCTTCTTTGTGGAAGCCCCTGAGATAATAATGCTTTACCAGTTCAGGACAACATCAGAGAAGCAGGAAGCTGCTTCTGCTGAAGGTTGGGCCTTGTTTGGCTTCACATAGTCAAGGCATTGTTTCTTGGAATCTCAGTTTTAAGCTCAGAGCTGAAGGAAATCACAGGAAGAATGGATCTAAATGCCCAGTGACTGCAAAGAACCAGCTGACTCCAGCTTGTTCTGCTGATCTTCTTTCAAGTGGAATAAACTTCCAAACACTTAGGCAGATGGGTTATGGGGTCTTCTCCATTTAAAGGCATTTATTTCTACCTGAGGTTCGGAGCGTTTTCCGCCCTAAAGACCCCTTTAAATCAGACATGCCACAGAAAGGTTGAATCGCTCACTTTAACCAGGTTGTAAAAATTCAGCACTGCAATTCTAGTAACGAATGTTTTGATGTCTCGGTGGGCCTCTTTCATCCAAGGACAAACATCAAGGGTTTTATAACTATCACTTGATAATTTCTGTTAAAGTAGAGGAGGTAGATTCTCAGAAAGATAACTGAAGTATTATCTCTACCCAGGGACAATATAAAGGATATTGAGCTGATAGCATCTCACTGGAGGTTCAATTTTCCACGTGCCAAATTGTTTTCATGATTAATTGATTTACATCAACTGGCCTCATTGGCAAAGCATTTTTTGGTGTTTTTTTTTAAATCATTGCTTTGGGTATTTTCTTCTAATTCATAGAAGCACAAAATCTAGAATCTCTGTCTAGACAATATTTTTTCCTAAGAAGCACTTGCAATTTTGGGTCAAAGAATATTATGGTGATTTTCAGATGCCCGGATACTTTCTTATGAAAATATCATGCGACAGATAATTTTGAATGTATGAAATTCAATCCTGATCCTATTAAATCTTCATTGCTGATAATGAGTCCTGAATGGAATCAATTGGCTTTTCAAACATGTCAGCATTTGAGGTTTGTTCATTTTAAACAAGCTTTCCGTGTCATCTGCGCAGCTACTGTAAATTGAACTTTCAACATTTTTGATGCACAATGAATTTTGGATTTATTTGGCTTTTTGACAGGTGCATTTATCACAACCTCTGAACCTTTTGCCCCAATGAATTCAGCTCCGCTGCAACTTTCACACTAATGCTTTCCTTTCGGTTCAAATTATAAATTCATTTCTTTTGCATCTTTCACATTCCTTGAGTTGAAAGATTAGCATAAAGCACTGGTTTTCTGTTATAATGGAGCCAAATTTAACGCCTTGAGTACTTTTTACTCATCACAGGATTAGATAATTATAGTTGAGTGGCCTAGCTATGCTATAACTTAAGCAGAAATTTCAGTATCATCCCAGTCTGGATTCCTTTTCCTGTAAATTATGAAAAGTCTTTTTTTCCCCCCATTCTTTCCTAATTAAGAAAAAGCATGTCTTTTGAGAAGGAGTGGCCGAATAATAATTGCTTTCATGAGCTCAAGCCAATATATTTCCTTTGTCCGTTTAGCTTTCTAAATCACTTTACACGTATGGAGTGCTCGTGTGTGATTGGATGAAGGCGCTTAATTCACATTTTTTAAGAAAGTCAAATTGATATTACTTCATCAATCTAATAAAGCCTTGGAATATCTGAGAGTAAAGAGGGATATTGGTTCTTTAATTAGGAAAGGAATTTATTCAATAAGTTATTGGAGGAACCAATTTACAGAGCTTAATTTTGCCACGGAAGCTGCCGGTGTCTTTCCTACCACATGTGGGCTGGGAGACTTTTCCAGAACTGTGAAGGTGATAACCTTGTGATAACCCACGTGTTCATCAGTCAAATTACTGTCCCCAGTAATGATAATGCTAAAGCTCTGGAACACCAGGGCAGCTAATCTGTATTCAAATTACACTCAATGAAACAGCCAGCACAATTCGAGTAATAACTCACTGGAACTGAGAGGTGAAGGGAGAGGCTCAGGCCCCTCATGCAGATTGGACATTATCATACATTTCTTAGGTGTTGGACAGGTCTGCATGAGAGGGCTGTTAATGAAAATATCAATCAAAACCTCTGCTGACTTAATGGTCAATTTAAATTAATTAATTGGAAAAGGGGGAAAAAAGTTGAGAGGAGCCACATTGATTGTTCGGCTCAAAGCTGTTGGGCGGGAAGGAGAACAAGAACAAGGCCCCCGACACACAAACAAGCTTTCTCCAGGGTGGAAAAGAGGTATTTTCTCATATATATATATATATATATATATCCTGTTTCCCCCAAAATAAGACATTCCCTGATAATAAGCCCAAGCGGGCTTTTGAGTGCATGGCAATAAGGCCAAGCACTTATTTCAGGGTTCAAAAAAATATAAGACAGGATCTTATTTTTGGGCAAACACGGTATATATGTAATATAATATATACATAGGTGCACAAAGAAGTGGAGAGGTAGATGGGGGAGTGTCCGAAAACACTCCCGAAAACACAAGAAACTGTTATGGGAACCAGGAAGGTTGGGTGCTAAGGTGACATTCTGTAAACAGAGCTCAGAATGCCACAGAATTAAACATTCTGGCTTTGTCTCAGAGAATATATATATATTTGCAAATCATACTTTAAATGGCCATTCATTTAAATTCATCGGCTGTTTAGGACTCGCAGCTCTTATCTTTGCAAGGAAAGCTTTGGAAAGCATAGCAATAGCAATAGCACTTATATACCGCTTCATAGTGCTTAACAGCCCTCTCTAAGCGGTTTACAGAGTTCAGCATTTTGCCCCCAATAATCTGGGTCCTCATTTTTACTGACCTCGGAAGGATGGAAGGCTGAGTCAACCTTGAGCCTGGTGAGATTTGAACAGCTGAACTGCTGAACTAGCAGTCACTGAAGTAGGTTGCAGTGCTGCTTTTAACCACTGCGCCACCTCGGCTCTTCTGGTGAAGATCCATGCATTTCTCTGTTGTAGGGATACAATTCACACCTTCTCAACTCTTTCCACATCAGTCTCTCTTTGATATTGTGGTTCTACTACTGTGATTTTGGTGTACAAGGAGGAGGGAGTTTGGGTCAAGACGATAAAATGGATTTGGAGAATTTTCTAGTTCTTAATTTAATTTTTTCCCCTTCCAGGGTTTATAGTCTTACAAAATATCCTTGTACTTTGAAATCAGATTGGGTTAGCCAGGAAGAACTGAACATTCAATCCACTGATTAAAATGATGATGATGGCTCTCAATACCTGAACTAAATACTACCTTCTTAACATGCTTTTAAAATGGCAAAAATCACCCAAAAATTTTATATATAACAAGTAATGGTTTATTACACTTGATGCGGTTCAGAAGGAATCTGAAATCTGGACTTAACCAAATTTTGCAACCATAAGATCAAACAGGACAATTAGGCTAATTTTTTCAACTGGATTCAAGTGTTCCCTGAATAAATATAGGCACAGATTTTACTCAGGGGTGGGTTCTAACTTACCTTGCTGCCTGTTTGCTTCCTCCCGTGCAGCATGGCTGCACACGCATTGCGCACCGCATGGCCACGTGTGCACGTGCGCAGTGCCGAAAACTCTGCTTCTGTGCATGCGCAGAAGCCAAAAACAAGATGGCGGCACCCAAGGACCGGCACCGACAGAACCGGCTCCGTGATGTCACCTCTGGTTTACTAACGGTTCTAAAGAACCAGTTAGAACCCACCTCTGATTTTATTGCTTACTACACAGGGGCAAACATTTTTGCCCAACAATGAATCAAAATTCACAAATCCCTTTGTCATAATCATAACAATGCATAAAACAAACAAATTGGTGCCATTGCATATGTGACACCAAGGAGTGTAAAAGCAGAAGATTTTCAAAAACCTTCAGTGGGTTTTCCAAAATTTGGACAGGATGAAGCATCATTATGAATACCCAGGCCAGATCATTGCAGTTTTAAACACATCAGCAGATTTCAGATTCCTTCTGAACCACATCAAGTTT
The DNA here is from genome assembly GCA_023053685.1 of Diadophis punctatus similis. Classification (NCBI taxonomy): domain Eukaryota; kingdom Metazoa; phylum Chordata; class Lepidosauria; order Squamata; family Dipsadidae; genus Diadophis; species Diadophis punctatus. Next base: position 15,056,599 of record JALIGW010000021.1, read on the forward strand.
GAATATAAAGGTTTGGTCAGAAAAAGTGATGGCTCATTGTACAAAAGAGAAGCATGGAATTGAAGAAGCTGCTCCAGAAACCTGATAACGGTCCCTTCTTCATCTAACAGATGTTGGGCGCTTCCAGATGTACACACAGCTGTTTGTCTAACACCCTACAAAGGCCCTCTGGTGGCTTTGCTTTTCATAGTCTTGTTATTTCCCATTCAGTTTTGAAAGAAAGAAGAATATTATTACTCCTCATTCTGCAGGTGGGGAAGCCAAAGGCTTAAGCCAGGGAAAGAATAACTTGGTTGAGGCCACCGAAGAAGCAAAGCTGGAACAAGAGAACTCATGGCCTCAAAGCACAAGTTGGAACTGCAATATGAGAACACCAGGAATTGGGAGTAGAGTGGGGTGGGCATTTACTAGAACTTGATTCTGAAATTGCTAGATAGAAAAAAGCTTGCGAGAGTCAGAAAGATCAAAGTCGTTGGGTTCCCAGCCCTATCCTTGAAAATATCCGGAAACAAACAACACAAAGAAACAGTTTTGCCCTTCCCTTGCCATAAGGGCACTGATGCATTTTGCCTTTCCCTGCAGCCTCAACCAAGCCAGCAAAACCTTTCAAAGGCTCCTGTCTCTTGGTTCTTGGTTGCAGAATCAAGCCTCATGTCTCCTGCGAGTGACTGGGAGAATCTTCTGGAGGCATCTAACCATGGCTGGGCCAAAATAGCCGACTTTACCGCATCTCACTTCAGTGATTGCTGGTTGGTGCTCTGAAGACATTGTTATGTCACTAATGCAGAAGTGGCAAGTCTGCCCACTTTGTTAAAAGTTTGGCTGCCCTGGGAAAGAGGGCTGTTTCTCTCCAATATGATGTAGAATTTCCTTGGGCCGCATTTTTTTGAGATGACTTGTGACGCAATGAAGGTCATCAATTTCTGACTTAGTTCATTGTGATTGACTTCAGACTGTTTTTGGTGTGTCAGGCATCCTCTGGCCATGGGAAGAGTGCTCGGTTCCATCCTTTCATGCGTTTAGAAGTGAGTGTCTTAAGAAAGATATTAAGAGGCTTCGGAAGACCCAGAGAGAGATGGCAAGATAGATTGTGACGAACATGGACAAAATAAATGTAAGATGATAAAAGAGCTTACGGCCTTGGTGGCATTTGCTGTACATACCGAGAAGAAATTCGAAGTATGATGGCTTTTGACTGAAAATCCTTTGTCCCGTGTGGGTTGCTTTCGGGCTAATTCCTGTTAATGTCATGCATGGTTAGTTGACGTCCATTTGATCTATCTTTCGGATATTTATTTTATCAATAAAGGTGATATTATGCCTCTGAAGATAGTTAGTATCATTTATACGAATTGTCTATTGACGGACACATTTAACAAAGGGTGTTTATGTGCTGAACAATCACATATTTTATTTATCCAATAACCACATGATCGATTTTTTTTAAAGGATATCGGGTTGAAGGACTTCTTGAAGATGTAAAGATTTGCCAGGATTTGAATATGTCTAAAACATTCAATTTGTGTCAGGACTGTGTTACATTTTATTAGTATTGTCCTTTCAGAGATCACGTATTGATACCGAGTTTAAAAAAATCAAACCCAGGATGTTGACTTAAGATGATTGCCTGCTTGTGCGTGAAAGTTAATTAGTGTGCCTAAATTGATATCTACTGTATAAAACGTGTTGAGGCCTCCAGTGCCCTAATCAGAATCACAGAGTTGGAAGGGACCTTGGAGGTCTTCTAGTCCAACCCCCTGCCCAAGCAGGAGACCTCGTACAATTTCAGACAAATGAGTGACCAATCTCTTCTTGAAAACCTCCAGTGATGGAGCAGCCACAACCTCTGAAGACAACTTCTGTTCCACTGGTTAATTGTTCCATCAGAAAATCCCTCCTTAAGTTCTAGGTTGCTCCTCTCCTTGGTTAGTTTCCATCCAGTTTCTTGTCCTGCCTTCAGGTGCTTTGGAGAATAGCTTGACCCCCTCCTCTCTGTGGCAGCCCCTCAAATATTTGGAACACTGCTATCATGTCACTTGCTTTTCACTGGACTAGACATGCCCAATTCCTGCAACCGTTCTTCATTTTTTAGCCTCCAGTCCCCTAATCCTCTTTGTTGCTCTTCTCTGCACTCTTTCTAGTAAATAACCTTCAGCAACAGCTTCCATGAAATTTGGTTAGATTTCATCTGAAGGGCTCGTTTCCAGTCTTCGAATTCTGCAAGAGATGTAGGAAAAAGAGAGCAAAAGACTAGCTCAGAACTTGGCATGAACCAGGAGGTGGATATATTTTTCTTTGATCTTTGATACCATCTGGTGGTTTCAATCCAGAAGTGTAAGAACGCAATCATAGCCTAGAACCATTTCTTAAAGTCAAGAGTCAACTTCCTTCCCAGATTTTTTTAACAGATTAACAGATTAACAGAGTTGGAAGGGATCTTGTAGGTCATCTAGTCCAACCCCCGTTAGTGAGAATAAATCTCCATAGAGGCGATGTTTGATCTTTCTCTCGGAACTCAGACATTTAGAAATAAAGCCAAAGTTAAAAGTCTAATAAAAAATATTTATTTCAGTACAAAAACAATAAATTCTGAATAATTACATTCTTGCTAATTAAATGCGACCGCTCCCGGTCAGAGCCAAACCACAAGAGAATAATGGAGAATCAGGAATGCACACATGCGCAGGAGATCACATCACGTGTCCTGCTTGTAATGGAATGTACCATAATATTAGGATAGGGATGCATCACCCTGCATATACATACAACTGACAATATTCACCACATGACACCCCCACCCAAGCAGGAGACCCTACACCTATTCCAACAAATGGCAGTCCAATCTCTTCTTGAAAGTCTCAAGTGATGAAGCTCCCACAACTTCCGAGGGCAAGCTGTTCCATTGGTTGATTGTTCTCACTGTCAAAAAGTTCCTCCTTATTTCTAGTTTGAATCTATCCTTGATCAGTTTCCATCCATTATTCCTTGTCTCTCCTTCAGGTGCTTTGGAGAATAGCTTGACCCCCTCCTCTCTGTGGCAGCCCCTCAAATATTGGAAGACTGCTATCATGTCTCCCCTGGTCCTTCTCTTCACTAGACTAGCCAGGCCCAGTTCTTGTAACCGTTCATCATGTTTTAGTCTCCAGTCCCCTAGTCATCCTGGTTGCTCTCCTCTACATTTTTTCTAGAGTCTCAATATCTTTTTATAGTGTGGTGACCAAAACTGGATGCAGTACTCTAGGTGTGGTCTAAGGCTTTATAGAGTGGTATTATTCACCACATGACACCCCCACTTGATCTTGATTGTATCCCTCTGCAATTTAGGATCTTGATCTTGATTGTATCCCTCTGCAATTTAGGATTGCATTGGCTTTTTTGGCTGCCACCGCACACTGCTGGCTCATATTTAGCTGGTTGTCCACTAAGACTCCAAGATCCCGCTCAGTCACTGCTATTAAGCCTGGTTTCACCCAGTCTGTATGTGAACTTTTGGGTTTTCTTGCCTAAGTGTAGGACTTTACTTTTCCCTACATTGAATTTCATTTTGTTAGATAGGGCCCAGTGTTCAAGTCTGTTAAGATCCATCTGGATCTTGAGCCTATATTCTAGGGTGTTAGCTATTCCTGCCAGCTTAGTATCATGAGCAAATTTGGTGAGTTCCCCTTCTATCCTCTCATCTAAGTTGTTTATGAAGATATTGAAGAGTACTGGGTCTAAAACGGAACCTTGTGGTACCCCACTGCTTACTTCTCTTCATGTGGACTTAGAGCCATTAAGGACTACTCGTTGAGTATGGTTTGTCAGCCAGTTGTGAATCCATCTGGTGGTGAGGCTGTCTATCCCACTTTTTTCTAACTCATGAAGAAGTAGGTTGTGGTCTACTTTGTCGATTGCCTTGCTGAAGTCTAAGTATATTATGTCCACAGTATTTTGCTGGTCTACTAATTTAGTTACTGTGTTGAAGAATGAAATAAGATTGGTTTGGCATGATCTGTTTTTAACAAACCCGTGATGGCTGCTAGTTATTACTTTATTTTTTATTTTATTTTTTTTTATTTTGCTGTTCTTATATGCCGCCCTACTCCCTGGGGACTTTACTCGTTTCTAGGTGTTGGCAGATTTTTTTAAATTATCTTTTCCAGTATCTTCCCGGGTATTGATGTTAGGCTGATTGGTCTGTAGTTTCCTGGATCTGTTTTTCCCCCTTTTTTTGAAGATGGGAACCACATCAGCTCTTTTCCAGTCCTATGGTAGTTCCCTGGTGTTCCAGGATTTTTGAAAGATGTGGTACAGTGGTTCTGAGATGACATCTGCCAGCACCTTTAGAACTCTGGGATGTAATCCATCCAGTCCTGGTGATTTGTATTCATCGAGATCAGACAGGTGTCCTCTTACTATTTTTTTTGCATATTTTAACTTTTGTTTCCAGTCTGTTTTTTTACAGTCGTTTCCGGTAGGTTGGACTATAGTTTCTTTTTGCGTGAAGACTGATGCAAAGAATGAGTTAAGCAGCTCTGCTTTCTCTGTGTTGCCTGTTACTTCCTTGCCGTCTTCTCTCTTTAGTGGAATGACTGTTTCCTTGATTTTTTTTCTTGTTATTTATATGTTGGAAGAATTTTTTTTTAGTATCTTTGACTTTTGTTGCAAGTCTTTGTTCATTCTGAGCCTTTGCTTTCCTGACTTCGTCCTTGCAGATTCTGGCTATCTGCTGATATCCTGCCTTGGTTATGTGTCCTTCTTTCAATTTTTTGTACTTTTATTTATTTATTTTATTTTTTGTACAGTTAAGTAGGATTATCCTCTGTGCCACATCCCAGGTCAACAGAACCAAAGCTCTTCATGAGATGGTATGAAATTCCATATTTTAGGAGCATGTTGAAGTCTTTGAATATATTTCTTTGTAAATATTGATCTGAAAGCAAAGGAAGCTTGTTGTGTTATTTACAGCCTCAATGTAGTTGGAGCAAATGCAGAAAATCAGTTTCCACAGTAGCCAATGCTAAGGTATCCCCAAAATGTTCAAGGATTTATTATAAAGTCACCTGAGTTCTCTGTTACACAATAAAAGGAAACACTCAACTTTAAAAACCATGTGCTCTTTATACTGTTATTGTTTCAAATAGCCACTGTCAGGAAATTTCTCCTTAATTCCAGGTTGGCTCTCTCCTTGATAAGTTTCCACCCTGTACTTTTTATCCTGCCCTCAGGTGCTTTGGCAAATAAGTTGACCCTCTTTTCTCTGTGACAGCTCCTCAATTACAGCAAGATTATCACTCCTAATCCTTCTCTTCACTAGACTAGACATACCTTTCACTATCGAGGCATGTACATTGTTCAGGGGGAAAAAAATCTCACACAGAAGGGGAAGGTAAGCAAGGAAACTTCGATTTCACCTGCGATTTATTCTTGGGTGCCAGATGCTCCTGCAAAGGGTAGTCCAGAGTTAAAATTCTGGAACATTGGTGCCATCTAGTGGTGGAGTATAATAGCATCCATTGTCCTGCAAAGATGGCGCCTATTTTTTTGCACACTGTAAAGATTTACATTTGGGTCATACTGTATGTACTTGCTCTCTCTGCTGTATCGAGTTATGTCAACATTCTCACATGCTGAGAGATTTTGCTCCCATGTTTTGTTTCTTAGATACAGGCTGCAAAAAGGATTACTTCAGACTCTCCTTTTCATATCACTTGGGGTAAGGCTAAAAGTCAGATAACATTGGAAAACTGGAATCCAATTTTCCTTTCTTCTAGCCTTTTAAAAAAATTATTATTTTGCATTTTTTTTCACAGCTTTCAATTTCTGAAAATCATTTCCATAACTGACAAGAAGGAATGATAAAGTTGGCAAAGGGAGCGTCCGCTCATCCATCACTGCTCTATCTTGTTCCAACTCATTTTGCATGTCTAGATAAATATATTTGTGTATTTAAAAAATGGAAAGAGCAGGGAAGATTTCATACTACGTACTTGGCCTCAAAAGCATAAACCAATTTCATGAGCTTTTATAGGAATAACTTTCGCAATGTGCCCTTACAGATACCTGACCCCAAATCAACTAATACACGAAACGCATACAGACTGCAGAACAGCTTCAGCTAGGAGAAATGTGCCAGTTACAGAAAGTGACTTGACAGATTTTAACCCTTATGACTGTTGTTGTCATGGTCACATGATCAAAATTGGCATGGATTTATGATCATTGCAGTGTCCCGGGGTCACCTCCTTTGCAACCTTCTAACAAGCAATGGTGAAGCCAAATTTAATTTAATAAACGCTCTTAACTTAATATTCACTTAACTGTGTTACTAATTTAACTGCAGTGAGTCACTGAACTGTGGCAGGGAAGGTCATAAAACAGGGCAAACTCATTTTAACAGTCTTGCTTAGCAACAGAAATTTGGGGCACAATTGTGGTTGTATGTTGAGGACTACCTGTACCTACACCTCTGCAAGGCCAGCTGTGTTGTGGACTAAGTAACAGCATTGGAAAATTTAATATTGGGAATCAAATGGCTAGTGGATTACCCATCACTGTTGTTTGGATGCTTTTGAAAAAGGATTTCATTTGTTAGCCGACACGGGTCAGTCACAAGGTGAAATGGTTCAAACGTAGAAAGAAAAAAGAAACCCCCCCCCCCACACATATATACAATTTCCCTGTAGATCAGTGGTTCTCAACCTTCCTAATGCCACAACCCACGCCCCATTTGGGTTTTTACCCTCTGGCATGCACAAAGCGTTCTGCACATGCGCAGAGCATAAAAGAACCCAAATGGCGGCATCCGGGCAAAGTCTCCCGACCCCTGTGAAAGGGTCGTTCGACCCCCAAAGTGGTTGCGACCCCCAGGTTGAGAACCGCTGTTGTAGATGCATGCAGAGAACCACTGAGCTGCGCTTGGAGAGAACGCAAAGGCCATTAGCCAAACATGAATTAAGCCCAGGGAGTCAGATAACATGAGAAAAGAAGCTAAGGGTATGGGCTAAACAAAGGTTGATTGTGGTTTGAGGTTTTTTCTTTACAGCCATTGGGTCAATTTTCTCAGGGATATTTTGCTGGTGTCCTCTCAATTAAACTTTTCAAATAATTCAGGTCAAAAGGTAGAGTGGTTGTAAATATGAGATGTAGGCTTCTAGTTGAACAACTACATAGCATTTACAGAATTATACGGCAGACAAGCTGGAGACTTCGATCCAAATTAGATCAGAGCTAAAAATCTTACAAAGGAGCTCTCTGAAGGATCCCCCCTTCTTATAAATTGGTTTTGTGCAACCAAAATGACTTTCTCTGTGTGTGTGCGTGTGTGCATAAATTTTAGCTGGCATTTGTCAGGAAGGCACATGAAAGGATGCGGTCTCCTGAGGTGGTATCAAAAAAGCACATGCAATTTGACCCAATTAAACACTGGTATTTCCCATGCTGGTTTTGGTGTGCCTGTTTATTTAAGAACAATAATGCTCTTACGCACAAATGCTCAACTCCACATAATCAAAGGGCATTTCTTGAAGGGTGAATGGACTATTGACTTCAGAAAGCAGAAATCCAATCAGTAATTGTTCAGCTGTAGCAAAACAAGCCAACAATGACCAGGAAAAGGGGTTTTTTTTACGGTCACACCTCCCAAGACCAGCCACGTCTACTCCATTAGTTTTTGGAAAGTAAAATCCGTTTCTAAGTTGGAACTTGTGCAGTTCAGTCTTGCGGGGATTGACTTAAAAGTTGTTTTGGGGTCTGCAGATTGCAAAGCAAGATATAATTTGAGTCAGATACTCCAAAAGTTTTGCATCAAAGGCATTCATTTTGCAATCAATTTCATTTTTTCTTTCACTCAGAAATGAACCCATCTGATTAAATTCAGTGGAATAACCCAAACTATGTGAACACAGCTGCAATTTCAAAATGACTTTTTAAAGAATTAAGATATATCCAATCACTGGTAGTGTTAATCCTTCACTTACAACAACCGCAATTAGCCACCCGAACAGCTGGTTTGAGTTATTTGGATCTTTATCTCCATCTCCTTTCAGAATGCCTGAGAACGACTTTTATTCATGTTATACAGTCTTGCTTTATTTAGATTTTATTCCATACAAAAACAGCAACAATAGTTAAAAAAGTTATATTAAGAATGAATAAAAATAACATTCCCAGGCTCCCTTCATTCAGGCGTCCTTAAAAGTACACACATCCCTGCAGAAAACTATTTACAAGTTATCGCTTTAAAACTCGGCAAGGTGTGCCACCCGAAAGAGGCCGTTTATTTCTCGAAGAGGCCTGCATATATCCTGGGAAAAGGTTATTGCCAATTGTTTGGTAATTCTGAAAAAAATCATTTGAAAAGCATAAATTCTCACATTGTAAAACTTACAGGGCAGAGTGCAGAACCACCTCTTCCTTGTCTACACTTGTGTCATGCTGAAAAAACATTAACCAAGTGCTAAAACTATTTTCTTACTAAAATGTCATGTTTTAAAACTACTAAAACTCTGGCAACGTTGCCCATTCGGGTTTTTCTTAACTATAATCCAACTGTTTACAAAGCCACCTGCTGTTTCATAGGCAGGTATATAAATTAGGCAGTTACTCAATTACATATGACTCCATTTTTATGCTTTCAAAGAAGGTCAGAGAAACATTGATTTTCATCTAAAAGGTTGCCGCAGCTCAAGATGGTAACGCAGTAACATTTCTTATTTCTGTTTGAATCTACTGGAGTTGCCTTCCTGAAAATGGACCCTGCAGGACACACAATTCTACCGGTGACATAAGCTTCATACCAGAAGGTGCCTCTAGCTGGATTTAGTCATCAAATCAATGCTCAATACTTCTTTTCTCACTTTGGTTGGTGTCTGTACAATTCACCTGCAATAAAAGGTTACCAAATTAACATACCAGGAACTTCATATTATTATTGGTTAATTTTACTTAAGAAATATGCTGCATTTATTGGGCACACTACATCAAAAAGCATAGAATCCTAGGGCTGGATGGGACTTTGGAGGTCTTCTATATGGTAGGAGTCCTTATACCATCCCAGACAAATGAAAATTTGACAACATAGTTCTCAATACTCAGAAGTACAGGTAGTCCTCAACTTATGACATTCAAATATATAACAGAACCCCCAAATGGGACTTACCGCATGGATTCAAAGTTCTGATATTTACTCACTCCCACTGTGGCCATGTGACCCCATTTTGGGTTATTGGCAACTGGCTCAAATGGCTGTTTGCAGCGCCCTGCGGTCACATGACCATGATTTATGGTTTTGCCAGAACCCACATTTACCCCGGTTTTCCAGCAAAAACCGTTCCATAACAAACAATCAGTCTGTTAAACAGCCATGCTGTTTGCTTAACAACCAGGGTCCTTGCTTTAACTACCACCACAGAAAAGGAGGTCCGGCCATATGGTGACCTGTTTTACAACCATCCCAACCTACGACCGTAATTGCCAGGCTCAATTGTAGTCATAACTCAAGGACTACCTGTAGTGAACAATCTACCCTCAAGAAAGCACAATTATTCTCAATAAAACTGTACATGACAAAAACCTGGGTGCATACTCACACCTGATTTTTCTATACACACCATGGACTCATTTGTATCCTATTAATTTCAACCTCCCTTCGCTCAGGAGGTATAACCTTTCTTTTTTTTTTCCCTGATCACTTCCCACCAAAAACGTACAGCCTTATTCTGGAGAAAAAATATTTTAAACTTTACTCTGACAGTTGCAAAGACATACATTAGTGAAGATTATTCCAATGGCTGAAGGGATGTCACTGTAGCACATCCAGTAGAGCTTCCACAACTGACGCCCGCTTGGTTAAGTCCCACTTAATTAAAGCAGTGACTGTACTAATGGCAAAAAACATAAAGAAAGGGAAGGAAAAAAGACAGCATGCAAGAGGATTGGGAAATGAAGCAAAAAGAGAGGAAATTCAATTAGGGTAAGAAGAGGCAGATAGTAGAGGGAAAGATAAGGGGGGGGGGAATTACTTTGGAATGGCCAGGGATGGACTACTCCTACAGACACTACACAAATTAGCAATTTATGCAAGCTGATATTACAATTACAATTACTTACATTGTTGTCTTGGGAACTTCCCTGTAGCACCAAGGAATTACTTCCTACAGATTCTGTTTCCATATCACAGAGATCAACAGGGCTACTGCAAAAATAAACCATGGAATTAGCAATATTAGAAGATAGGTTTCTAATGTTGGGATAAAGAAGAGAATTTAGCTTAACCCATTTAGCCTCTCTTTAGACACAAAATCCGCCTCCCCATTTACCAAATGACCTCAATATTTGCTAGAAAGGATAGGCAAATAGGAATTGAAAGTATAAATCACATGTAATTTCCAATGATTTCTAGTATTACAATTAAATAATTCAGAAAAGTATTCCAGCAACTTGTTTAATTGATGATTTATTAATGTATAGATCCATTTGTATTTAGACAAGTAGATAGCAATATAAAAAAACCTTCAGAAAAATAATTGTTTTAAAATAACGGCATGTACTCTATTGCACCAACTATGTTTTGGAGGTGGCACAAAATTCTGATAACCGGCTAGTACATAATGTTAAATTGTTTAGGTTTTTTAAGTAAAAAAAAAAGAAACAACAGTTAATTCACTACAAAGAAAAGGAATCGTTATATCAACATACGTAGCACTATAGCTGCCTACATTTTGTAGAAAACTACACGCAGTCCTCACTTAACAACCACAATTAAGACTAGCAGCAATCTTGCTAAGCCATGTGGTCAGTGAGCAAAGCACCACAGGACCACAATGGACTTAAAAGGCTCGTCTCCAATTCGGCTGTTAAATCACCTGTTGTCGTTAAGCGAGACATCACGTGACCATAAGTTACCCTTTCACTGCCGGTTTCTCCACCGACTCCGCTTATCCAAAAAAGTGTACCAAGGGCAGTCACGTGACCTTGTGATGTTGCAACCATCACAAATGCCTGCTGGCTGCAAAGGGCTGGCTGTATTACTTTCTCAGCACTCTTGTAACTTTGAATAATTGCTAAGCGAGGCAGTCATTAAGTGAGGCCTACCTGTACTATGGCTATTGAACTCAATTCCACAAAAAAGAATTATGCTGCCCTTAGGCTAAACTTGATAAGAAACAAGCCTGATAAATTTCAGAAACTTGCTACTGCTGAATGATTCCTGAATTAAAATAATCCTCAACGTTTAAAGGCTTACTATTTATGCGCTCTTAGAGACACTGCTGCTACTTACAGTCCTTGTAAATCGGAGCCTTCTTCATGGGGAGGGTCCCAAAAATGCAACGCAACTTTCCAAAGCCTGATCTGTTGATCCCAAGATCTCCGACTGTACTTTTTAAATTTATTTGGAGTCCTTGGATGGACCCCTGGAACCCGTAGACACCTTGGAAAGAAATAGTTCAGCTACTTTTAGCACACCATCAACCTTCAACAACTTAGCACTGCAGCAATTTCTGGATAAATTTTTCCAGAACAAATAAAACCAATTTTTCCAAGCAAATAAAACAGGCCTTCTAATTGAAAGGTTGTTCAGAAATAGGATTGCTCGTCTTCCAACGAGCCTACACCACCCTCCTCTCAGCAATGCCCTACTGTAGTTTATATTTGTTTCAATATTTACATAGAGGAATAATTCAGTGCAAATTTGACATCAGAAAAGTCCAGCTTCTCACAATATTCTGCCAGTCTTCAACGTAGCCATTTGCGAGAACAGAAATGAGAAATTATAGCACCTTGTTTCTCCGAAAACACGACCCACCCCAATAAGCCGAACCCTAATTTGGGGGGGGGCTAATACTACCCCTACCCCAAAAATAAGCCCGGGGGGATGGGCGTGGCCAGCACGAGTGGCGGCGCGGGGCAACTATCTGGCTGCAGCCCGCTGGCCCCTTGGGGCAGCACAAATACCACTTTTGCCCTTCTCTTTCTGGGCGCAGCGCTTCTGCTTGTTGGGCCACTTCCCCGAAGCCGGGAGCTCCGAGGCCAGCTGCTTTGCTTTTTCCCTCTTTTTGGGAGGCTCCCGGGACCGGCATGGGGGAGGCAGGCAAAACAGAGGTCTCTCAAACCCCCACCCTCCCCAGGGCACCCACATCCCTTCACTAACCTGCTTTCCAGCTCTGTTCTCCGCTGTGCTTGCAGGGCAGGGAAAGTAGTCTGTGGGACTATGGTTAAAGTAAATAGTTCAGACCTTCCAACTTCTCACAAAAAAAAATATCTTGGAAGTTGGAAGGTAAAAAAAATACGGTAGTTCAGACCTTCCAACTTCACGAGATCTTTTTTTTTTCTTTCTCGTGAGAAGTTGGAAGGTTTGAACTACTTTTTTTAACCGTAGTACCACAGACTACTTTTCTTGCCCTGCACACACAGCAGGGAACGGAGCTGGAAAGCAGGTTAATGAGGGAATTTGGCTGCCCAGGAGGGGGGTTGGGGATAATGGTTTAGCATGGGTGGCCTGGCTGATGGGCCTTCAGTTAAGCCGGTGCGGGGCGCATGGGGAATCAACTACGATAATATGGCCAACTTTCCAGGGATAATGTTCTCAGCTCTTGTTTTATCGTTTTCCCTTTTGCTCCCCTGCCCCCATCAAAAGCAAGGATGTGTTTCTTTCTTAGAAGTATGATTTATGCATCTGATTCAAGATGCTGGCTCGTCTAGAGCGTTATTAAAGATTCCGGTGATTTATGAGACTAAGAAAAAAGGTATAGGTACCACTTAGGAAGAAAAATTCATTTTCTTTACACCAAAACCTTAAGTTTGCCCCAATGCTTACAAATTAAATTATGCTTTGTACTGAAAAGAATCTCCTCTCTGTGAATAAAGAAAGCTTACCTAGGAACTTCTTGAATATATCTGTCATATGCCAAAGTATTCTTCCCATAATTTATTTGTTTTTGTCTCCTCATTAGAACAGCCTCGTCAGTCTCCAGTTCCACAGCTGCTGTAGATTCCTTGGAATCCGAACTGGAAAATTTTATTTTTCATTTATTTATTTATTTATTTATTATTTATTATGGTGTTCTTATATGCCGCCCAACTCCCGAAGGACTCAGGGCGGCGTACAACAGAAAAAAATACAGGACACCAATTTATAAATAACACATTAAAACGAGATATATAAAAATTAAAAAACACAATATTTAAAATCATCCAATACCCATTCAATAACCATACATACTTGGGGTGAGCTTGAGTGGTTTAGGCTCTACCCCCAGCCTGCAGGAAAAGCCATGTCTTGACAGCTTTTCGGAAGGCCAGCAGAGTGGGGATAGTTCGGGTCTCTGGGGGAAGTTGGTTCCAGAGCCGGGGCCTGCCACAGAGAAGGCTCTCCCCCTAGGGCCCGCCAGGCGGCATTGCTTGGCCGACGGGACCTGGAGGAGACCCACTCTGTGGGCCCTAACCGGTCGAAGGGAAGTATGAGGCAGAATGCGGTCCCGGAGATAACCTGGTCCTAAGCCATGAAGGGCTTTAAAGATGGTGATCAATCTTCTTTATTCCTGTTTCATGGCTTTGCATTCTCAGACACAAGCCGAAAGAGGTTTATTTGAGGGCCCACCCACGCTTCTACTGCTATTCTGCCCTTCTCATGGCAAATCTCTCCCCTTTTCTTCATTTCCCTCATTCCTACTCAATTTTAATATAGCCATGTTTCAATTATTCATTCTCATCAGCCTCCATTTCACAGATCATCCCTGGTAGATTTGCTATGAACAATGATTTTTTTTTTTACCTTCCAGTAGAGGTCTTCCTTTCTCTTCCAAATTCATTTATCAGAAGCTTTCTTTTGTATCTGTAAAACATTTGTTTTTTAAATAGTTATTTTCAGTGCATGTATTGCTACAGTGCTGTTCTGCTACAGCATTGTTGGTGTTTTATTTAATAAATGTAACACTTAACAACATTCTCACATTTGCTAGATGGTAATACTCTTACCCACGTTCTCCTGACCTACTGGATTTATCCAGAAGAACTAGCTTTTTATAGCACGTTCTCCAACTCAAGTCTTACAGCATAAAATTGTTTTCTATTTTGAAGGCAAAAGTGTATGCCACACTGAAAAGGGGTAATAACTTCCCTACCTTACTAGATCTCCCTATCACAAAGAATAAAGATGTCTTTTTGACCTTAGGTAAGACAAATTGAATTTAAACAAATTGCAGCTCTGTACCTTGCCATTTCTTGGTTGACGTTGGTCCTCATTTCATCTTCTTCAACTGCACTCCCCCAGTCCGAGCATCTCGAATGGGGCTTGTGACCCTCTGGGGTTCTGAAACTGTGAACACCAAGTTGCAGGAAAAACAAAGTAGCAGCTTTGTCACAATATTTAAAACACACAACATAGCGTACCCCATCTCAACTGCGTTGCAGGTGAAGCAACACAATCCACAATGTATTACTGAACCCTTCATGTATCATGAACTGCTTTTGACTTACTCTAGGCAGAACAGTGCTTATCATCATCTGTTTGGGATACCACCAGTATGCTACCTTAAAATATTTAGTACAGTGCTAAAATATTAACAGGAACTTAACATTTTATGGCCACCTCTGCCTTATGTAGAACTTAACTATGCTTAATAGTGAGGAATTATTTCTGTACACCCACCTCTCTGATCTGCCATCTGCCAGACTGTACGAATCGTAGTCAGTGGTTGGGTCACTGGGCTCGTGCGTATTCCTGTGCTTCCCATCTGCATCGCGCTTCCTGCCTTGACTCCATGAAGCGGTTGATCTGCGAAGAGGCAATGAAAAAGAACAAACAGTCAGGGAAAAGAAGTTACAATTCATCGGTCCTCCTAATTAGAAGCAAAGTTGCAGAAGCTACATAAATCAAGCTGGCCTGGGGATCAGCCATTTTGAATTGTTCCTAGCTCTTGAATGCAGGCAGTCCTCGACTCATCGACTACAATTGAGCCCAGGCTTTAAGTCGCTAAGTGAGAAATTTGTTCAGTTAAGGATTTTGTGGAGGGGGAAAAGCAGAAGTGGGAGGGAGGCCAAAAGAGAAACGCATTTTCATCAGCAAGTGAGGTTTTGCCCCATTTTACGATTTTACTTGCTACGTTTGTTAAGTGAATCCCTGCTGTTAAGTTAGTAACCCGGTTAAAGTAAATCTGGCTTCCCCATTGGTCAGGAGGTCACCAAAGGGGATCACATGACCCTGTGACACTGCAACGGTCATAAATATGAATCAGTTGTCAGGCATTAGAAAATGGATCGCATGACCGTGGAGATGCTGCAAGGGTCATAAGTGTGAAAAATGGTCGTAAGTCACCTTTTTCAGATCCATTCTAACTTTGAACGGTCACTCAATAAACTGTTTTAAGTCGAGGACTGCCTGTACGGCATAAGAGGGAGGGAAAGAGCTCCATCCTGCTACAGCTGGTCCTCGACTTACAAACCGCCACTGGAACCAGAACTTCTGTCGCTGAGTGAGACAGTTGACAAGCAAGTCGTCCCGTGCTCGTATCCAATTCCATCGTGGTCGCTAAGCGAATCAGGTGATTGTTACGTGAATCCAGCTCTCTCCATTGACCCTGCTTTGTTTTGGGGGCGATTGTAACTTCGAACGGTCACTAAGCGAGTGGCTGTAAGCCGAGGACTTCCTTATAATGAGGGCTTTGTGGAGGGGGAAAAAGCAGAAGTGGGAGGGAGGCCAAAAGAGAAACGCATTTTCAGCAGCAATTCCTCCTCTTCCTCCTATAAAGTCCTACACACAGTTTTTATGAACTACCACCCAGAGCCGGGCAGCTTAAATAATAATAAATTTTTAAAACTTTCCTCCCCAAAGAAAGCTCTGGCCGTGTTTCCCCCCACCCCCTCAGCCTCCATCTTTTGGGCGAGATGCGATCCATCTTGAGGGGGTTTTTTTGTTGTGTTTTACCTCACCTGACGGCTCTCTATTGTATCCACTTAGGATTGTGTGTATATACGTGTTTGTACACACACACATACACACACACACACACACACACACACAGAGTTTTTATCTGAATTTAAATCAAGCGACTGTCCAGCTTTTGGCATCCAAGGCCTGGCATCCGAGACCCCCCCCCAACAACCACCCTGTGAGGAAGGGGCGACCCCCCCATTAACCAGAGGATCGAGGTTTGAGGGGGTGTTTCGACACGGGGCTCTCCTCGGGCAATCCCCGCCAATATCGGGCTGAGCTGAGGCGCCTCATTTGGGTCACAAGGAAGAGAGAGGGGGGGAGGAAAGGCCTCCGGACCTCCGCGGACGGAAGAAGGCCGATAGAGCCCCTCCGAGGCAGCCACAGGACGTCGAGGCTCCACGCGGCGACCCTCCCGGCCCTTACCTGCTACGAGTGCGGCCGGCCAAGGGGCTTCGCTGGCGAAACGACATGACGAGAGTGACGATGCTCCCCCGACGCCTCCAACCTCGCAACTGAGGCGCGTCAGGTAGCGCCGCGCGCGCCAACCCAACCGGGCGCTACCACCTCGAAAAAGGGGGGGATCCTAGAAGGGAGCCTTTTCTCCCTTTCACTGCTCTGGGACGGAAGACCCAGCCGCCTTCCTCCGAAGAAATTTTCTGCGCTTCCGAGTTCTTACCCTGAGGTAGAAAAGGCCTCGGGGCGGCTTTTATCCTCCTCTCTTCAGAACCAGAATCCCCCCTATAAGCGGCGTGGCGATGGTTTTCTCCGCCGCGCGGAGCCCCGCCCCCCTCTTCCTCCCGCCCTCCTTTTGCCTGTTTGAGCGAACGGCGCTTTGGCGGGAAAAGTTTGCAAGCCCGGACGGGTCTCTGCAACACAATGTTCTTCGCGGCTTTGCGGGATCCCCCCTGCCCCGCTCGCTTGCTTTTCTCGGCTGAAGCTGCTTCCCGACGAGGGATCCATTGCTCGTTCCTCATTGAGCAATTTTGCCCATTTTTGTCTTTGTCTCCCAAGGCTTTTTGCGAACGGGATATTCCTGCACGCTTTGGAATTCTGCCACCTTGCTAATATTTCGTGTTTGCAAGAAAACGGGGCTACGGGCAGGCAGAATCATTGCATGCTGGACCCCGAAAGGGTGGTCGCATGCCCAGCTGCTGCTGCTGCAGGAGTCATGCGGATATCACCACTGTCAAACTATTCACTAAGGCTGCATTGCAAGAGCCGAGGTGGCACAGCGGTTAGAGGCAGTACTGCCGGCCACCTTAGCTGGCTGTGATCCACAGGACACAGCGGTTCAAATCTTACCGGCTCAAGGTTGACTCAGCCTTCCATCCTTCCAAGGTAGGTAAAATGAGGACCCAGATTGTTGGGGGCAATATAACTATACATTGCTCACTGGTGTAAACCGCTTAGAGAGTGCTTGCACTGTGAGGCGGTATATAAATGTCACTAATAAATAAATAAAATAAATTGCTATTACTATTAGTCTTCTCATCGTTCCTATCCCATCTCCTCCCACTTATGACTGTATGACTGTAACTTGTTGCTTGTATCCTTACGATTTATATTACTATTGTTTTCCTGATTGCTTATTTGTACCCTATGACAATCATTAAGTGTTGTACCTCATGATTCTTGACAAATGTCTCTTTTCTTTTATGTACACTGAGAGCATATGCACCAAAGACAAATTCCTTCTGTGTCCAATCACACTTGGCCAATAAAGAATTCTATATAGAATAGAATAGAATTCTAGGGTTAAATCTAGTCCTAACCCTACCTGGGACTTGTCGTGCTGTGGGGTGGGGGATGGGGCAGGCCAGGCAGCGAGACTCTTCCCGGTGTCTGGTCTGGCAGAGGAGGACAGAAACAGAAAACAGAGGGAGAATTGGGAAAGGACAGAAAGGAAGGGAGAAGAGGAAGAGAGAGAAACAGAAAACGGAGAGAAAAGACACATTTGCCACACACAGGGAAACCACAATCGCAGATCCTGAACCCAACCCACACACAGGGAAACTACAACGCTTGTGTATGATACAGCAATAAATTTATTCAAATTCAACAATATTTTCAAACTCAAGTCTTTTCAAACTCAAAACACAACAATTTCTTCCAACGCAACAGTTTATTCCAATACGGTTGTCCTATCATCTTCTTCCACAATATGATCCTGATTTACATTCTGTTCTTCTTGAGAGTTCAATTTCTGCAACACCAATGGTCCCAAGCGTTGATGCTTGGCAATGGAGGTCTCCTCAAAGGAGTACCACCTCCTATCCATGTCTCCAGCTCTTATAGCATTTGCCACACATTCCTCAGTAATTTGGTCCCAAGCGGTTTTCACCCAGCATTACCAGTTCTTGCAGACCAGGCTTGACAAAATTTCCCCGCTCATTTCTTGTCATCCGGTGTTCGATATACTGGTTGATTTGAACATGCAGGTTGTCTTTAAAGGGTTTGTTGGTGGCTATGTCTAATGTTTGCAGGTAGCCAGTCATCCCTGCTGGGATCATAATCTGATCAATTCTCCTTTGAGAGAGGAATGTTTTCATAGCTTTCGCACGGTGGGTGCTGGCCGCATCCCACACCACCATGCCTCTTTGGCCCCCCCTCATAACAAGTGGGAGCATAAGCTCCACCCACTTTCGGATAGCTGCCTGGGTGCACCAGGCCTTTTCTGTTTCCAAGACATAAATTCCTGACATTTTTTCGATTTGCTCTTCTTGCCCTTGCTTGTCAATAGGGGTGGGACTTTGGTCCAATCCAGCCGGATGGCCAAAATGCATGTTACACGAGTGCTTTCATATCCTGTGGAGGATATGTAAATGGACATGGCACCCCTCTGGTCTATGGTGGTTTGAGCCCCTTGGCCCATAAAGACAGCCGTCTCGTCCATGGCAATAATGTTTGATGGCTGGTACTTTGAAAAGTCAATGCCATCAACAAATGTCTTGAAAGCAACTGCCCGTTTCACAAGTTCCCCATCGTCCAGTTTGAATAGCGAAGTGGATCTCCTTAGAGAGAGTTCGTGTCGCTGGAGGAAGCTATCCAGCCAGTGCTTAGAGGCTTTGAATTGCTCCTGGGGAATGTCTAAATTGTGGAGCCATTTCAAGGGCAAAAGCCTGGATGTCAGCCCTGTGTACAACCAAAGCCCTTGCTCTCCGGTCAGCGATCCACTCAGAGATGCTGTCTTCCAGTTCAGGGAATAGCGGTTGCCGACCTGACCCACACTTGCGTTTCTTCCCATTTCCCTTCTGCACCTGTTGAGTTAGGGCCTCGTACTCCGCTCTCCGTTTTCTCACCATACGGATTTCCAACATCTTCTCTTTACAGAAAGCTGCCAGATTCTTTCCCCAGGAATCTTCCACTATTCCTTTTTTGAATTCCACAGAGTAGCTCTTCCTTTTTGAACTCATCTTGTCTGGGGGTCAAAATAAAAGTCATTTTAGATCATTAAATCCATTAATCCAAAACCCTGGGAGCGTGTTGGTTGGGATTTGGCATTATGGCTTCCCAGTGTGTGGATTTAGGTTTTACGATTGTGGTTTCACTGTGTGTGGCAAATGGGTCTCTCATTCCCTCCCTCTATTTTCTCTTCCTCTTCGTCTCCCTTCCTTCCTTTCTCTCCGTTTTGTTTCTCTTTCTCTCCCTTTCTTTCCTTTCCCCAGTATCCCCGTTTTCTGTTTCTCGCTTCCTCTTCCTTCCTTTCCTCTCCATTTTGTTTTTCTCTTCCTTTTTCCCTAGTATGTTTTGTTTCTCTTCCTCTTCCTTTCTTTTTCCTTCCTTCTCTCCGTTGTTTCTCTCAATTTCTTTCTTTCCTTTCCCCAGTATCCATTTTGTTTCTCTTCCTCTTCCTGTTTCTTTCCTTCCTTCTTTCTCTCCGTTTTGTTTCTCTTTCTCTCCCTTTTTCTTTCCTTTCCCCAATATCCATTTTCTGTTTCTTTCTCTCTTTCTTTCCTTTCCCCAGTATCCCTGTTTTCTGTTTCTCTCTTCCTCTCCCTTTCTTTCCCTTCCCTTCCCTTTTACCCATTCTCTCATTTCTTTTGAGTCTCATAAACTTATTTGTGGCATCTTTTACCGGCATAGAGCGGGGGAAAGGGGGGGGGGTTGGAGGGACACATGGCTCCCCTTGCTGTCTCTTCTCCCACCCCCCTCGCCAGGCATGGCAGGGCTTCCTGTCCATCGCTTACGGTAACTACCCGCCCTCTTTAGGGATGCAATTTAGGGGTGGCAGGTGAAGCTGGGGAAAAGCGAGACCTTCTCACCTGCCACCCCTCTCGACAAACAGACGGCAGGCTGCTGTTGCCACGGCAAAATGAGTATTAGAAAAGCAGTGTGCGGATTGAGAGGTGCCGCTGCTGTCCTGCCGTTCATTTTGCCGCGGGGTGCATTTTGGCGCGAAACGAGCGTTAGGAAAGCAGCGTGCCTAGCGATCCACTCCATGCTGTAGATTGCGAGGTGTGCTGCTGTCCTGCCCGTCATTTTGTGCTGCCATCAGCCCTACCGGTAGGCTTAGCATTCCCTCCCTTCGGCCCCGCCTACTCACCTCATGTACAGCAACCAGTGTAAATGGCGGCGACCGGCTGCGCATGCACTTAAATAGTCAGGGGTGGCTTATTTTCAGGGCGGGGCTTATTTTCACGCATGTCCCGAAACGCCCTGTAGGGATTATTTTCGGGACATGTCTTATTTTCGGGGAAACACGGTATATATTTACACTTAAAATATGGGTAAGCAATACCTCAATCAAGAAACTGCCAAAGAGCCATCAGTAAACAGCCCAACGAAATAATCTCTAAGACTGCCTCCACCCACAGACAGGCAAGTCACCAGAATATAAACTGACAGCAAACAGCATAATGTTAATGTTTTGATGTTTGATTTTGTAATGATAATGGTACCTAGTTTGGGTAATGAAAATCTGAAAGAAAACAAGGACACTCAGAGAGCACCAAGGACCCCACAGTCCTCTTTCTCCCCCTCCTCCACTCCACAATCCCCATTCCCTTGTAGCACTGATGACGTTACCTAGTTGGGTCATGAAACGTCTGCAAGAAAACAAGCAAGCTCAGGAAGCACGCAGCAGCCCTCACTCACATTAGTGTTATTGTGCCATGATGTAACATAAACTACCAGAGCTTAATAATATGAACTTCTGTACCTTTGAAAGATTATTGAGCCCTGAATATTATTGGCCTTATTGGCCTTCCGGAAAGCTGTAAAGACCTGGCTCTTCTGACAGGCCTGGGGCCACTGACCTTGTGGGGAAGACTAGCGAGGTTGGGCCATGAATGTACGTATGGCTGAAACGGTTTAAAATTGAAAATGTGTTTTTTAAACTGCTTTTAAATGTCTTTGTATTGATTTGATGTTTGTTCTTCTGTTGTGAGCCTCCCAGAGTCCCTAGGGAGTTGGGCAGCATAGAAATGGAAGAAATAAATAAATAAATATCCCAGCCACCATTCCTCCATTTTCAAAAGATTTTTTTTTGCAATTTTTATTTCAATATTTACAGTTCTAGAACTTCTAGATTTAATGTTGGAGAGCTATTGCTCCTCAAACTTTTGTTCTAGATTAAAAAACACCCTGCATTCATTTGCCTGCTTCCATCCATTTATTTATTCATTTATGTTTAAGCCACTCATCACCACCTACCAGATGGGCAGCTTGCGAGTTATAAAATAATAAATACCGTAAAAACAAATTAAGAAGCATATGTGTTTAAATCTATGAACTGGACCACACGCGCGCACACGTTTGTACGTGCAAAATGCACAAAGGCGTGAAACTGCTCGACGCTTCCGGCCTTCTGCATCTAACTGCGGGCCACGCCTCCCTGGCAAGCTACCTCCTCCGGGGAGGGAGGGGTTTCACAGATTTTGTTGGTGCATGCGCGAGCGCCCGGGCGGCTCCACCCCAGTTCCTCATGCATGACGTTAGTCCATTCCTGGCTCGCCACTGGCGGAGAAGCGGCAATGTTCAAATTTGATACAGGAGCTGGCGTTGAGGGAGGAGGGTCGGGCAGCGGCGTTCGGTGAGGGAGCCTGGCTGACGCGAGTCTCCGGGCCATTCCCAGGTTGGTTTCTTCCCCGCATCCGGCTGAGTGTGGAGGGGCTCCAAGCCCACTTCCTCAGGTGAGTTCGTTTTACAGGAAACGAAGAGTTTAGACCGGCCATGGAAGGTAGGTGTGAGTCTCAAGTGAAGATTGGAAGGTTCCCATGAGCAAAACTAAGTAAATAGTCACATGGCCCTTTGTTTATTTGTTTTTGCTTGTTGTGTTTCAAAGAAGTTTGAAACATTATTTATACAAAGCGCACCGAAACCTTGTAGACAATAGCAACCAAACTAATAAACCAAAAGATTTTGCCCACTGTTTCAAAATGGAGAAGAAAACGAAGAGCTGCAACAATAACCCCGGGCAGTTTCACCAGGCAATTTTAATGAAGGTGAAGTGAGCCACCAGGAGAAAGCCATGGTCATTTCCTCATTTAGAGAAGCAGTCGTGTTAAAGCTGTTAATCCACATTAGTAATGATTTCAGAATCGTCTTTGATTGGAAACTTTGGCAAAGTAGTTTCTGTTTGGTAACAGCAAATAGTGAAATGGATGGAATGGCCAATGGGAAGAAAGCCGGCTGTCAATTGCAGGAAGGGTTTACTTTTATTTGTCTCTGAAAGTAATTTATTCTGCAACAAATTTTTGACCTGTATTGCTGTTTCTCCTCCTAGTTCTCGGAACCCAAATAGACTATCTGGAGCAATTTGGAATGGCCTCGGTAAGTAAGATGACTTGTTCAAGGACACTGCCCTATGCACAACCGCCCACACACACACACACAGGTGGAAAGTGGCAGCCTGTGTCGACTTCACAAGTGCGTTTCTTCCAGCTGCAAGAATCTGTCTTGAGAAAGCAGTCCCTGTTCCTGAAGTTTGACCCTCTGCTCAGAGACAGCCCTCAGAAGGCCGGCCCTGATGCTGACCGAGCGGCTTTTCCGGTAGCTGCATTGCTTCCAAATGGGTAGGGGTTGCCTTTATTTTGTTTTGTTTTTAGAGAGAATTTCAGAAGCTCATTTAAAGACCTCTTTAAATGCAGTATTTATATTTCAGAGTTGCCTTTCTATGACTTAAAATCTGGAAGGCCCGGACTCTCTCCTGTAAGGCACAGGTCGTCCTTGACTTATGACCCATAATTGAGCCCTAAGTTTATGTTGTTAAGTGAGATGTTTGTTAAGTGGGTTTTGTCCCATTTTACGACTTTTCTTCCCGCAGTTGTTAAGTGAATCTGTTTTCCCCATTGGCTTCGCTTGTCAGGTCACAAAAGCTGATTGCATGATTCCCCCCCCCCAGAAATTGCGACTGTCATAAGTGTGAAAAATGGTCGTAAGTCACCTTTTTCATTGCCGTTGTAACTTTGAACGGTCACTCAATGAACTGTTGTAAGTCGAGGATGACCTGTGCATCTAGAGAACACGGCGGCCAAAATCAAGAGTTGAAACAACCTAGTCCAGAAATGAAGTGGAATGACATGGGGGGCTTCAGCTGCCACCCTCCGGCCATCAGCCCCAGGGTTGGTCTTCCAGGGTCCGGGCCCCTGTAAGGGCTCCACAGCTGCCATCCTAGGCAGTCGGGGGCCAGACTCAGCGACCTCAACGAGGAGGATAAGCAGAAGTGTTCAAAGCCCTCCGGCTTGGCTGGCTTCCTCTTGTGAGCCAGGCAGCGTTGCCCGCTTGACGAAGGCAAGAGGCGCTAGTGTGAGAATAGAGGGTTGGCTGGTTTTGAACCATTGACCTTCTGAACCAAGTTGGAGACAGGCGGGTGCTCTTGCTACTTTCAATCACACCTGATCTACCACGTGTCTGCCATTGTTTCTTTCTGAGCAGAACTTCTACAATACCTGCCTCCACTGAAGAACAGGAAGGAAAACTGGTGGAGCTGGACTTCCTCATTTCCCCAGATCTGGTAAGTGACATCCAAATATTTCTGGAGGTTTCTTCCCTTCCATGTTTGTAGAGTGGAAGCCAACACATTTGTCAGACTTGCCTATGGAGATTCTCCGTCCTCCAGGTCATGGTTGTCCCAAAGGGGCTTTTTTCAAGGGGCATCTGGGCTTTCTTGGTTTTTCTTGGAAGACGTTTCACGTCTTCAGCTCTTTATCATTCCTTCCATCCTTCAACATCCAGTCAGAGCTGAAGAAGCTTCTTGGGCTGAGAAGCGAAACGTCTTCCAAGAAAAACCAGAAAGTCCAGTTCCCTCTTGGGGGGGGGGAAGCCCCCTTTGGGGCATTCTCAGGTTTAAAACAGCAAGGTATTGACGACAAATGAAGTTTGGCCTTCGTGCTTCCCATTTCATGCTACAGAAGATCCCAGAAGCGTCCTTAGATCTGCTCAAGACGATTGGGCAAACCTCTATTCCCACATGTGAAGATGCAAGAAATTAGGGTTACTATTAGTAGTCCTTGACTTCTGACCACAATTGAGCCCAACATTTCTTAATAGTGCTTAACAGTGAGGAATTATTTCTGTACACCCACCTCTCTGATCTGCCATCTGCCAGACTGTAAGAATCGTAGTCAATGGTTGGGCCACTGTGCCCGTGCGTATCCCTGTGCTTCCTGCCTTGACTCCATGAAGCGGTTGATCTGTGAAGAGGCAATGAAAAAGAACAGTCAGGGAAAAGAAGTTATAATTCATCGGTCCTTCTTATTAGAAGCAAAGTTGCAGAAGCTACATAGGTCAAGCTGGCCTGGGGATCAGCCATTTTGAATTGTTCCCAGCTCTTGAATGCAGGCAGTCCTCGACTTACCGACTACAATTGAACCCAGGCTTTAAGTTGCTAAGTGAGAAATTTGTTCAGTTAAGGATTTTGTGAAGGGGGAAAAGCAGAAGTGGGAGGGAGGCCAAAAGAGAAAAGTATTTTCACCAGCAATTCCTCCTCTTCCTCCTATAGAGTCTTACACTCTTGTTTTTATGAACTACCACCCAGAGCCAGGCAGCTTAAAATAAATTTTAAAAACTTTCCTTCCCAAAGAAAGCTCTGGCCGTGTTTCCTCCCCCCCCCCCCCCCCCGGCCTCAGCATCGGCCTCCAACTTTTGGGCAAGATGAGATCCATCTGAGGGGGTTTTTTGTTTTGTTTTACCCCACCTGACGGCTCTCTATTGTATCCACTTAGGATTGTGTGTATATACATGTTTGTACACACACACACACAGTTTTTATCTGAATTTAAATCAGGCGACTGTCCAGCTTTTGGCATCCAAGGCCTGGCATCCGAGAACCCCCCAACAACCGTGAGGAAGGGGCGACACCCCCCCCATTAAACAGAGGATCAAGGTTTTAGGGGGTGTTTCGACATGGGGCTCCCCTCAGGCAATCCCCAATATCGGGCTGAGCTGAGGCGCCTCATTTGGGTCACAAGGAAGAGGGGGGGAGGAAAGGCCTCCGGGGCTCCGCGGACGGAAGAAGGCCGATAGAGCCCCTCCGAGGCAGCCACAGTATGTTGAGGCTCCACGCGACGACCCTCCCGGCCCTTACCTGCTACGAGTGCGGCCGGCCCAGGGGCTTCGCTGGCGAAACGGCATGACGAGAGTGACGATGCTCTCCCGACGCCGCCAACCTCGCAACTGAGGTGCGTCAGGTAGCGCCGGGCGCACCAACCCAACCGGGCACTACCACCTCGAAAAAGGGGGGATCCTAGAAGGGAGCCTTTTCTCCCCACCTCTCCCTTTCACAGCTCTGGGACGGAAGACCCAGCCGCCTTCCGCCAATGAAATTTTTTGCACTTCCGAGTTCTTACCCTGAGGTAGAAAAGGCCAGACTCCCCCCTATAAGCGGTGTGGCGATGGTTTTCTCCGGCACGCGGAGCTCTGTCTCCCTCTTCCTCCTGCCCCCCTTTTGCCTGTTTGAGCGAACGGCGCTTTGGCGGGAAGTTTGCAAGCCCGGACGGGCCTCTGCAACACAATGTTGCAGCGCTGGGCGCTTTTGTTTGCGGCTTTGCGGGATTCCCACCCACCCACCCACCCCACCCCCTGGCAAAGGGAAGGAAAAAAGACAGCGTGCAAGATGATTGGGAAATGAAGCAAAAAGATAAGAAATTCAATTAGAGTGAGAAGAGGCAGATAGTAGAGGGAAAGATGGGGGGGTGGGAATTACTTTGGAATGGCCAGGGATGGAGTACTCCTACAGACACTGCACAACTAGCAATTTATGCAAGCTGATATTACAAGCTTCGAGTTACTTACATTGTTGTCTTGGGAACTTCCCTGTAGCACCAAGGAATTCCTTCCTACAGATTCTGTTTCCATATCACCAAGATCAACAGGGCTACTGCAAAAATAAAACATGGAATTAGCAATATTAGAAAATATGTTTCTAATGTTGGGATAAAGGAGAGAATTTAGCTTAACCCATTTAGCCTCTCTTTAGCCAGTGGTTCTCAACCTTCCTAATGCCGCAACCTTTTAATACAGTTCCTCGTGTTGTGGTGACCCCCAACAATAAAATAATAAAATTATTAGGAAACTCAGGGGTGGGTTCTAACTTACCTCGCTGCCAGTTCGCTTCCTCCTGCGCTGCGTAGCTGCGTCTCATGGGCATACATGTGCTTTGCGCAAGCATGCGCAATGCCGATTTTTTTAAAAAAATTGCAGCAAAAAAAAGCCAAAAAGATGGCGACGCATGTGCAGTGCCAGAAATTTGGCTTCTGCACATGCTCTGAAGTTCCCATGGTACAGATATTTTTTTTTTTGCAGTAGTCTATTTGCATGTGGGTGAACCCGCCTGGAGACAGATAGAGGAGCGGTGTCTCGGTTCCTAAGACCATATGTGTTTTCCGATGGTCTTAGGCAACCTCTGTGAAAGGGTTGAGAACCGCTGATTTAGACACAAAACCTGTCTCCCAATTTATCCAATGACCTCAATATTTGCTGGAAAAGTTTGGCAAATAGGAATTGAAAGTATAAATCACATGTAATTTCCAATGATTTCTAGTATTATATTTAAATAATTCAGAAAAGTATCCCAGCAACTTGTTTAATTGATGCTTTCTTAATGTATACCATTATTGGCAACCTTCAGTCTCGAAAGACTATGGTATCGTGCTCTGGAAAGTATTTCTAGAAAGAGTTCCTAGAACAGCATCTAGTGTGGCTAAAAAGGCCAATCCGAGAGTGGCAATCCCTTCCACACTGAGGACACATCCATTCTATCCCCTGCCTGGCCCCCAGATTTCGCTGGTTCCGAGACTGCCTCTCTGCCTCGGCCTGCCGAACAAGTGTCTCCTCGAAATGGAGAAGGCCATACTGCGTCTTTAGCCTCCAAGATGCACGATCAGAGGTCAAGGTTCCCCAGCTGTTAATGTCCATTCCCAAGGCCTTTAAATCCCTCTTAAAGATATCCTTATATCGCAGCTGTGGTCTCCCTCTGGGGCGCTTTCTCTGCACTAGTTCACCATACAGGAGATCTTTCAGAATCCGCCCATCATCCATTCTCACAACATGCCCAAGCCAGCGAAGACTTCGCTGTTTCAGCAGTGTATACATGCTAGAAATTCCAGCACGTTCCAAGACTGCGCTATTTGGAACTTTGTCATGCCAGGTGATGCCAAGGACACTTCGGAGACAGCGCATATGAAAAGTATTCAATTTTCTCTCTTGCCATGCGTAAAGGGTCCAAGACTTGCTGCAATACAAGTGTGTGCTTAGGACATAGGCTCTATATTTATTTTATTTATTTGTGAGATTTATATTCCGCCTCACAGTGCAAGCACTCTCTAAGCGGTTTACACCAGTAAGCAATGTATATTTATATTGCCCCCAACAATCTGGGTCCTCATTTTACCTACCTCAGAAGGATGGAAGGCTGAGTCAACCTTGAGCCGGTGAGATTTGAACCGCTGACCTGCGGATCACAGCCAGCTAAGGTGGCCGGCAGTACTGCCTCTAACCGCTGCGCCACCTCAGATCTTTGTATGGTCTGTCAGCTTCTTATTAAGCCATACTCTCTTTGTGAGTCTAGAGAATGTAGTGGCCGCTTTACCAATATGTTTATTCAGCTCAGTATCTAGAGAGTGAGTGTCGGTGATGGTTGAGCCAAGATACACAAAGTAATGGACGACCTCCAATTCTTGTGCAAGGATTGTAATATGGGGAGGTGAATCCACGTCCTGACCCATGACTTGCGTTTTTTTTCAAGCTGATTGTTAATCCAAAATCTTGGCAGGCCTTGCTAAAACAGTCAATGAGTCGTTGAAGGTCTTCGGCAGAATGAGCAGTAACGGCAGCATCGTCAGCAAAGAGGAAATCCCGTAAGCATTTCAGCTGGACTTTAGACTTTGCTCTCAATCTAGAGAGGCTAAAGAGTTTTCCGTCTGATCTGGTCCGGAGATCTGTTACAGTTCCAAAAGCATGCTTCAGCATCACAGCAAAGAAGATCCCAAATAGAGTTGGCGCAAAGACACAGGCCTGTTTCACTCCACTTCGAATGTCAAAGGAATCTGATGTTAAGCCATCAAAAACTACCGTGCCCTTCATTTCCTCATGAAAGGACCTGATGATGTTGAGGAGCTGAGGTGGACATCCGATCTTGGGGAGGATTTTATAAAGGCCGTCCCTACTAACCAGGTTAAAAGCTTTCGTAAGATCTATGAACGCTACAAAGAGTGGCTGTCTTTGTTCCCTGTATTTTTCCTGCAGCTGTCTAAGAGAAAATACCATATCGGTAGTGGACCTGTTCGCTTGGAATCCACACTGTGATTCTGGATAGACTCTCTGTGCCAGCACCTGGAGCCTCTTCAATACGATACGGGCAAGCAGCTTCCCTACCACACTAAGAAGAGAGATGCCACGGTAGTTGTTAGCTGCCCCTGTCAGCTTTGTTCTTATACAATGTGATGATATTAGCATCCTTCATGTCCTGCGGTACTCCGCCTTCCCTCCAACAGAGATAAAAGATTGCATGCAGTTCCGTGAGGATGATCTCTTTGCAGCACTTCAAAACTTCGGCAGGAATATTATCTTTCCCGGGTGCCTTGCTGGAGGCGAGGGAGTCCAGAGCCGCATTTAGTTCCTCTAAGGTTGGCTCATTGTCAAGCTCCTCCAAGACAGGTAGGCACTCAAAATTATTCAAAGCCTCGTCAGTTATCGCATTTTCTCTAGAATATAACTCAGAGTAGTGCTGCACCCAGCGTGCCATCTGCTGTGTTTGGTCCTGGATAATCTCACCTGTAGCAAACTTCAAGGGGGCAGATTTCTTCTGTGTTGGTCCTATGGCCTACTTGATGCCATCATACATCCCCTTGATGTTACCTGTGTCAGCAGCTATCTGGATCTGAGAGCAAAGCTGCAACCAATAGTCATTTGCACATCTCCTGGCGGCCTGTTAGACTTTGCCACGAGCAGCTCGCAGCACCTGTAGATTGTGCACACTGGACCAGGCTTTATATGCAACCAGCGCTCTCCTTTTTTCCTCGATGGCTGGTGTCAGTTCCTCTGAGTGGGCTTCAAATCAATTTGCTGTCTTTCTGATCTTCTTACCGAATACTGACAAGACGGTGTTATAGACAGCATTCTTGAAATATTCCCATCTTTCGGACGCGTTTGCTTCAGCCGGGCCTGGGAGCGTTTCCTCTAATGCAGTGGTTCCCAACCTTTTTGTGATCGAGTACCACTTGGAGGTCCCGTACAGTCGCTGCGTACCACCTGGTTCCAGAGAAACTAAATTCGATCAGATATCACTTTATTTCCATAATTGTACCGTTCCTTTTTTGGCCCCGCGCATCCAGCAACTGGATTCTCGGGCCGCTGGGACCAGGTGGGTGGCGTGTGGCAACAGTTGCAAATCGTTGCCAGATTATCTTGTGTTAGGCAGTAAACATTTTTGTGAAGTAAAAAATAACTAACTAAAAATCGTTCATGACCCTGAAAGTGTTCGCGTACCACCTGGAAGGCCCTCGCGTACCACTAGTGGTACACGTACCACAGGTTGGGAACCACTGCTCTAATGCATGTGCAAATTCCTCCACTTTGCCCTGGTTGCAGGTCTTGCTGATGTAGATTCATGATTTTCCTTCCTTCTTCGACTGATGCAATCTCTTTGTTTGCAGTTTTATTCTGCTGCACACCAAGGAATGGTCTGTATCGCAATCAGCACCGATAGCTACGTGTGATTGTAATACTGGGAAGATTTGAACGCCTGGTCAGAATCAAGTCGAGCTGGTGCCAATGCCTCGATCTTGGATGCCTCCAAGAGACTCTGTGTTGAGGCTTTGTTTTGAAGAATGTATTGCTAACGCATAAACCGTAGTAGCAGCAAAACTTCAGCAGGCGTTGGCCATTTTCATTCATCTTCCCAACGCCAAACTGACCTAAACAGGTAGGCCAAGAACTATAATGGCTCCGACTCTGGCATTAAAATCTCCAAGGATAAACAGTGATTCTTTCTCCGGGACTTTCTTGATAGTGATGGCCAGATCATTGTAAAATTTGTCTTTAGATTCTACTGACGATGATAAGGTCGGTGCATATGCGCTAATAAGAGTGACTGGTCCTGCTAGCGAGTGGAGCTGTAAGGACAAAATTATCTCACTCCCCACGGCAGGTGAAGTGATGAATCCTAGTAGGGTGTATTTGACCGCAAAGCCCACCCCATATTCCCTAGTCTCGTTTGATGGTTTTCCTTGCCAGAAGAATGAGAAGTTTCTCTCCTTAACAGATCCTGAGTCCGACAGCCTTGTCTCTTGAAGGGCAACAATGTCCATTTGCAGTCTGCTCAGCTCCATATCGATAACAGCAGTCTTGCGTACATTGTCTATTTCTTGCAGATCGTCAGAGAAACCGGGGGTCATTGTCCGAACATTCCAAGTGCCCAACTTTAGGGCTAAAGTTTTCTTATGGTTATTGCACAGTGCAAAGTTATCAGTCTGCTTGTCATTATGCCAATGAGTCATAATGACCTCTCCCACCATCAAAGGCAGCCCCTGGCGTCACGCTCTATGCCATTCAAGCAAAGACTTAACCAGTGACTGCCACTTTCCATGTTGTTTCAGTGCTGTATGCAAAGCTGGAGTGTCCTCTCCAGAGCACGAGGCCTGGGTAGGTTAGTATAGAGCAGGGGTGGGCAAACTATGGCTCTTTGAGGACCTGTGGCTTGTTCAGGAATTCTGGAAGTTGAAGTCCACAGGTCCTCAAAGAGCCATAGTTTGCCCACCCCTGGTATAGAAGATAGACTGTTACCCAAGCAGCACATCCCCTCTCTCCACGCCGCTGAAATAATCCAATGGAACGGCAAACCCGATACGATTGGTTCCAGCTTCGTAGCAAAGTTATCAGAACATGGCTGTACAGTGTCACGAACTGCTTCCGGGACTCCGGCTTTGGATTTTGCCTCAAGGTTTACTCCTGAAGCCTTTTCCAATTATGGATATAGCCACAAGGCAGTGGAGGTTTGAAGTCGGAGTTTCCCTTCTCCTAGAAGATGGTTTTGCTGCTTTATCTGCCGTTGGGGTATAGAGCTCTCTTCTGCCTTCAAAACCGTTAAGTCTTCTCCTGTAACCCTGGAAAGGGGCCCTTACAAGATGCTATCAGCTGGACCAAGGTTTTTTAGTGAGGTATTACTCCTCCAACACAGTGGTGTAATGGACGATGGTCTTAATATATAGATCCATTTGTATTTAGACAAGTAGATAGCAATATAAACAAAACCTTCAGAAAAATAATTGTTTTAAAATAACTGCATGTACTCTATTGCACCAACTATGTTTTGGAGGTGGCACAAAATTCTGATAACCGGCTAGTACATAATGTTAAATTGTTTAGGTTTTTTAAGTAAAAAAAAAGAAACAAGTTAATTCACTACGAAGAAAAGGAATCGTTATATCAACATACGTAGCACTATAGCTGCCTACATTTTGTAGAAAACTACACGTAGTCCTCACTTAACAACCACAATTAAGACTAGCAGCAATCTTGCTAAGCCATGTGGCCAGTGAGCAAAGCACCACAGGACCACAATGGACTTAAAAGGCTCGTCTCCAATTCGGCTGTTAAATCACTTGTTGTCGTTAAGCGAGAAATCACGTGACCATAAGTTACCCTTTCACTGCCGGTTTCTCCACCGACTCCGCTTATCCAAAAAAGTGTACCAAGGGCAGTCATGTGACCTTGTGATGCTGCAACCATCACAAATGCCTGCTGGCTGCAAAGGGCTGGCTGTATTACTTTCTCAGCACTCTTGTAACTTTGAATAATTGCTAAGCGAGGCAGTCATTAAGTGAGGCCTACCTGTACTATGGCTATTGAACTCAATTCCACAAAAAAGAATTATGCTGCCCTTAGGCTAAACTTGATAAGAAACAAGCCTGATAAATTTCAGAAACTTGCTACTGCTGAATGATTCCTGAATTAAAATAATCCACAACGTTTAAAGGCTTACTATTTATGCGCTCTTAGAGACACTGCTGCTACTTACAGTCCTTGTAAATCGGAGCCTTCTTCATGGGGAGGGTCCCAAAAATGCAACGCAACTTTCCAAAGCCTGATCTGTTGATCCCAAGATCTCCGACTGTACTTTTTAAATTTATTTGGAGTCCTTGGATGGACCCCTGGAACCCGTAGACACCTTGGAAAGAAATAGTTCAGCTACTTTTAGCACACCATCAACCTTCAACAACAGTGATGTGGCTGCCCGGGGGGGGGGGGATTGGGGATAACGGTTTGGCATGGGTGGCCTGGCTGAAGGGCCTTCAGGTAAGCCGGTGCGGGGCGCATGGGGCAGCTCCGCACCCCCTGCCTTACTTTGTCCTCCTCCCCTCCCTCACTTTGTTCTTCTCTACAACGTGCAGCCCCTCTCAGTAACGAGAATTGCAGGCAAAATTGCTTCCCACAATCTTCCAAAATTGCCTGCAATTCTTGTTACTGTGAGAGGCTTCTGGGTGGGGGAGGCTCGGGCCTCTTACTCGGTTCCTCTCTGCTGTTTCTTTTTCTGTCTCACACACAGAAAGACATTTGATCGCTTGAACTGCCACACTTTTTGCCCAGCTCGCTTCCCCCGCCTCATACCGGTAATTAGGGAGGGGATTAACCCCCCCCCCAAAAGAAGTCCTAGCCCTTTTTGGGGGGAGACAAAATAAGACCCTGTCTTCTTTTCGGAGAAACACGGTAGCAACTTACTACAAAGTGGGTGAGCCAGAAATCAACTACGATAATATGGCCAACTTTCCAGGGATAATGTTCTCAGCTCTTCTTTTATCATTTTCCCTTTTGCTCCCCTGCCCCCATCAAAAGCAAGG
The DNA here is from genome assembly GCA_023053685.1 of Diadophis punctatus similis. Classification (NCBI taxonomy): domain Eukaryota; kingdom Metazoa; phylum Chordata; class Lepidosauria; order Squamata; family Dipsadidae; genus Diadophis; species Diadophis punctatus. The sequence continues at coordinate 15,089,788 of JALIGW010000021.1, forward strand.
ATGTGTTTCTTTCTTAGAAGTATGATTTATGCATCTGATTCAAGATGCTGGCTCGTCTAGAGCGTTATTAAAGATTCCGGTGATTTATGAGACTAAGAAAAAAGGTATAGATACCACTTAGGAAGAAAAATTCATTTTCTTTACACCAAAACCTTAAGTTTGCCCCAATGCTTACAAATTAAATTATGCTTTGAACTGAAAAGAATCTCCACTCTGTGAAGCTTACCTAGGAACTTCTTGAATATATCTGTCATATCCCAACGTATTCTTCCCATAATTTATTTGTTTTTGTCTCCTCATTAGAACAACCTGGTCAGTCTCCAGTTTCACAGCTGCTGTAGATTTCTTGGAATTCAAACTGGAAAACATTTTATTTTTCATTTATTCCTGTTTCATGGCTTTGCATTCTCAGGCACAAGCCGAAAGAGGTTTATTTGAGGGCCCACCCACGCTTCTACTGCTATTCTGCACTTCTCATGGCAAATCTCTCCCCTTTTCTTCATTTCCCTCATTCCTACTCACTTTTAATATAGCCATTTTCAATTATTCATTCTCATCAGCCTCCATTTCACAGATCATCCCTGGTAGATTTGCTATGAACAATGATTTTTTTTACCTTCTAGTAGAGGTCTTCCTTTCTCTTCCAAATTCATTTATCACAGGCTTTCTTTTGTATCTGTAAAACATTTGTTTTTTAAATAGTTATTTTCAGTGCATGTATTGCTACAGTGCTGTTCTGCTACAGCATTGTTGGTGTTTTATTTAATAAATGTAACACTTAACAACATTCTCACATTTGCTAGATGGTAATACTCTTTTTTAAAAAAAATAATTTTTATTAAAATATAAACATTAAAAAGGACAAACATTGAACAAAACACTATTTGTACATGTGTGTACATATATACATGCAAACCGCTACGGTAAACGTCTTCACGTTATCTTTTTACTTATATATATCTGTACAACTATATATATATATTTCTTATAATTTTTATCTACGTATAAATAGGTAGATACATACATTTATAATAAACTTATCTATTCCTCTATAGATTCATAAGTTATAGATCAGTCTAAACATTTCTATTTTTTTTCTTTTCTCCTTTCCAGCCAATTATAAAAAGAATTCCAAATTTCAAAAAATTCCGAATTTTCTTTCTGATTTAATTCCATTGTTAATTTGTCTAATTCTGCACATTCTAAAATTTTTCCGATTATTACTTTTTCAGTCGGTACATCGCCCTGCTTCCAATATTGTGCTAAACATATTCTCGCCGCTGTCAGTATATGAATTATAATGTACCAGTACTTCTTTTCTATAGTTCGTTCTAACAGCCCTAATAAAACAATTTCCGGTTTAATGTTTATTTTTTGCGTAGTTATTTCTTCAAGCCAATTATGAATTTTTTGCCAAAAATGTAAAAAATGTAAAAAACTTTGGGGCAGGTCCACCACATATGATATGTTCCATTTTTGTGTGGGCATTTCCAACATTTAGGGTTCATGTTTTGATAAATTTTGGCCAATCTCGCTGGTGGTAAGTGCCATCTGTAGTACATTTTGTAAATGTTTTCCTTATACGACGTTGATTTAGTTAATTTCAAATTTTTAATCCAAATTTCTTCCCATTGTTCCAAATTCATATCGTGTCCAAAATTTTTAATCCAACTAATCATATTACCTTTAAGTTTTTTTCATTTTATAATTTAATAGAAATTTATAAATTTTTGTTATCATTTTTTTCCTTGTCCCAATAAGATTTTATCCAATTCTGATTTCTTTTTTGCTATTCCGAATTTGTTCTTATCCTCTTGTAATCTAGATCTAATTTTATAATATGGCCACCAGTCTATTCTAATTCCTTGCTCTCTCAAAATTTCAATCTCTTTTAGGTTTCCTTGTTCATCTAATATTTCTTCATACTTGACCATTTTATGTATATCTGTTGTGGTGGGATAGGTAGTCGCCTCCATGCTTGAAAACCATATCGGGATTTCTTTGTAGTGTTGATGTTTTATCTTGGCCCATATTTTATATAATGACTCTCTGGTTTTATGTTTTTGAAAATAGGAGTGTGTTTTGTGTTTTTCATCCCATAACAATCCAAGCCATCCTACCTGTAGATCATGTCCCTCGAGCGTTAATATTCTTTTATTTTGAATTTGAATCCAATCAGTTACCCATTGCAATATTGCTGCTTGATAATAAGTTTCCCAATCTGGAAGTCCAAAGCCCCCTTGCTCTTTATTATCCTGTAAATATTTTAGTCTAATTCTTGCCTTTTTCCCTGCCCAAAAAAATTTGGATATCATTTTATTTAAATTTTCAAAATATTTTCTATCTAATTTAATTGGTATCGTTTGGAACAGGTACAATATTTTTGGTAACACTGACATCTTAATAGTCGAAATCCTCCCTATCAATGAAATGGGTAGTTTGGTCGATTTTTCCAAGTCTTTTTCTATTTGTTTATTCAATTCTATATAATTATCATTCTTGATTGTTGTGCATTTAGCCGTTAGTGTTATACCTAAATATTTAGTTTTCTTAACAACTTGGATTCCTAATTTATCTTCTAATTCCTGAATTTGTTTATTTGGCAAATTTTTTGTTATTATTTTGGTTTTATTTTTATTAATTTTTAAGCCTGCTACTTTTCCAAATTTATTTATTTCTTCTAATAATTTTGGTCCAACCTCTACCGGGTTTTCTATATTAAAGACCATGTCGTCCGCAAAAGCTTGGAGTTTGTTCTCTTGTCCTCTAATTTTAAGTCCTTCAATGTTTGGGTTTTGCCTAGTTTGCTGTAGTAACGTTTCTAGAGTGAATATAAATAGCAAGGGGGACAGTGGACATCCTTGCCGTACTCCTTTTTGAATATCAAATTTATCTATTATATCTTGATTTATAATTATCTTAGATGTTTGTTTCGAATATAGAGTTCTAATCATCCTAATATATTTGGGGCCAAAATTTGTAATCTCTAATTTTTTTATGAGAAAGTCCCAATTTAAATTATCGAAGGCTTTTTGGGCATCGAGGAACATGAGAGCTACAGGTTTTCCTGGATTTGTCTTATAGTACTCTAATATACCCATGATCGTTCTCGTGTTGTTTCTAATATTTTTGTTTGGAAGGAAACCGTTTTGGTCAGGGTGTTTTTATTATGTTTTTTAATCTTTCCGCCATTATTGTCATGAAAATCTTATAGTTCACATTCAGCAGCGAGATTGGCCTGTAATTTTGTATCTTCTGCTTTCCTGTTTTGTCTTTGGGAATTAGTGATATTGTTGATTCTGCCCAGGTTTTGGGAATTCCCCCTTTGTTTAAAACTTCATTGTATGTTACTAGTAATAGTTGTTTTAAAGAGTTCTGTAGTTCTTTGTAGCACTCAGCTAATATACCATCTGGTCCAGGTGTTTTATTGTTTTTTTGTTTTTTATGGCTTTTTCCAGTTCTGAAAGTGTTATTTCTATCTGAATCTGTTATTGGTGTATCATTAGCTTGTTGCAAATATGTTTGTATATCATCTTCCCTTATTTCCTCTTTTTTATATAATTCACTAAAGTATTTGAGTATTATATCTTTTTTCTCCTCTATCATTATTTTTACATCACTGTTCTCATCTTCTAATTGTTGTATGTGTCTTTCTTCTTTTTCCTTTCGTAATTTATAAGCTAACCACCTGCCTGGCTTATTGGCATTTTCAAAATAATTTTGTTTTGCTGTTTTAATTTTCTGTGCCACTTCCTCTTGTGTCAATAAGTTAATTCTATGTTTAATTAAAACCTTTTCTTCTCTAATTTTATCGTTTAATGGTTCAATTTGTTGTTTATATTTTAATTCTCCCATCTTTTTTTGCAGTTCATTAATTTGTTTATATTTATTTTTATTTCTCCTTATAGTGTATGTTGTAGTTACTCCTCTTATATAAGCTTTTGTAGTGTCCCATAAGTTCTGAATCGTGTTATCATTATTCCAATTCTCCTTCATAAAAAAACCTAACTCTTTTTCCATGTAATTAATATAATTCTTTTCTTTTATTATCACCTGGTTCATAAACCATCTCTTATTTGCCCTTTTCCTCCCTTTTATTGTGAAAACTATAGGATTATGGTCTGCCCATATATTTGGTTTTATTTCAATTTCTTGCATATTATTCAGTGTTTCTATATCGGTCCAAACCATGTCTATTCTCGACCAGGAGTTTTGTGGGGTAGAGTGGTATCTATATTGATTTTCATATAGATGGTTTTCTCTCCAGGCATCTCTAAGATTAAGTTCCCTAGCCAAATCAAAAAATTCACATGGTAATGTCTTTCTTTCGTGGTATTTTTTATTCACTGATTTATAATCCAGTTTATTGTCTAGTACAGCATTGAAATCTCCCACTATACAAATATTTTCTTTCTCTAGTTTAACTATTTGTTCATGTAATTCCTTGTAGTATTCTTTTTGTTTACTATTAGGGGCATAAATAGTTATAACTAACATTTTTTTTGGTTTATTGAAATCTCTATCATAAGTGTTCTACCTTCTTTATCTTGAAATATTTGTTTTGGTTGTAACCAATCTTTAACATATACTGCAATTCCTCTTTTTTTTTAAATCATCCAATGATGTAAACAATTTCCCTAGTTTTTGTACTTCTAATAATTTAACATGTTCTTTTTTGACGTGTACCTCCTGCAAACAAATTGTGTCTAAATTTTGTTTTTGTAGTTTATTGAAAGTTTGTCTTCTTTTAATCAGCGAATTGATTCAATTTATATTGACTGATAGGATTTTAGCTACATTTTCCATTTTATTGTTTTACTGTTGCTCTAGTTGTTCTTACGCTCCGAGTCTCTATTTGGGTCTTACTTTGTGCTTTCTCTAACTTCTCTCTTTCTTCTGTACTTTGTTCCTCTTGACTTTGTGTTTCTATTTCTGTACTACTCTCTCCTTCTAATTCTAGGTATTGCTCAATAAATTGATCTGCTTTCTCCAGTGTGTCTATTCTTATTTTTTTATCCTTCCATGTGACCAGAAGTCCTTCTGGCACTAGCCATCTAAATGGTATTCCTCTTCTTATTAATTTTACTGAGAGATATTGAAAGTCCCTCCTTTTGTCCCTTATTCTTTTTGGTATCTGTTTCAATATTATAATATCCTTTCCTTTGTAATTTATTTGTCCTGTCCTTGTAATTCTATAAATCTCATCTCTTATGTGCTTTTTCGTAAATTTAACATTGATTTCTCTAGATAATTTATGTTTCCTTATATAGTTATTCTGGACTCTATAAATCTCATCAATGTTAGTTTTTATTCCTTCTTTATCTACTTGAAGGACTTCTGCAAGGATTTCTGACAGTAAGTTTAAAGTATCTTCTTCCTTTTCTTCTAAAACATTTTGAAATCTCAGATAAGATGCTTTTTCGAATTCGAGCTGTGAAATTGCCCCCTCCAACTCCCTATTTATCATTCTCAATTTTTCTTGTTGCTTCCTGTCTTTTTTCCACCTTCTGTTTTTTCCACTATTGTTTTTATTTGTTGTTCATGATTAGCTACTATTTCTTCTGTATTTTCCATTTTATTATCTAATTTCTTAATATCTCCCTTGACCTCTTCAAAATTCCCTTTCGTTTCCTCATGGTTGTTTTCTATTGTTTCTTGTGTTTTTGTCATTTTTCCCTGTGATGCAATCATAAATTCCTGTATTCTATCAAGTGAGGCCTGCATAGATTATAAGGATGGTACATGTCCCTGTTTCTCTATTGTTGTCATTTCTGTTAATAGTCTTTGTCCTGCCGGTGATGGTGCTGTTGAAGCTGTTCTCTTTATAGTTTTTGTCACCGTAGTTGAGGACATTTGTACTTTTGTAAAGAAATTATAATTTTTAAATAAATTATTCCACACTTTCATATAACCTCTTCGTGACTTCCATTTCTCCTTTCTTTCTATTAATTATTGACTTATGCCCTTTTATATCTTATTCACCAATCAATAGCAATATTCTGAGTCCACGATTAACAATATTAACAATATTCTAATTATTGTATTATTTATAATTCTTAATTCCAAATTCCTATATATTGTTTTCTAAAACAATTAATCAAATCAATCAATTTCTATGGTTATCAATCAATCAGTCAGTCTATCAATACAGTATCTTACAATTACTTATCACTATATATTAAATTTAACCTTTGATAAATGCTTCAATGTTTCTTTTAAACCAATTGAAAATAGCTATATTGTTATTATTTTGTTACTCAGTTAAACATTAAGTATAAGTCAAAATTATATATTTCAATCACAAAGAGTTCCTTTTCTTTTCCTTATACAACTATTGTCCAGAGATGTATTCTTTTTTTCCCCACAAAAAAAATCAATATATTCTCAGTTAGTTTTTCAAAATGTCGTCTGTTTCAAGAACTGCAGTCACTGTCTTTTTTGTGTGTGTGTTCTCAAATTGTGTTCCTTTATTTGTCTCTGGAGTGTATCTCCTCTTTCTGTAGCAAATCAAAAATTAAGCAGCAGTCTCAAATGCAAGTTTCGAATGCAATAGTTTCAAGTGTGTATTCCAATCTTTATATCAATCTTCGGCCATAGTTGTTAAAAAGTATCTCCTTTTCTAGTCTTCAGCTCTTTCCAAGATGTCGCTGTCAGAAAACTCAGTGTCACTGTTACAGTCTCTTTCTTACCGGCTTGCTTCCACAGAAATAACAAAGTCAATGCTTTCACTGTTCTTGCGTTTTCCTTATTATTCAAACCCCAAAAGGTCTCGATATTAAAGTTAACAACATTTATTTTTTAATCCTTCTCCAATCCTTTTTTTTTACAATATCCTCTCTTATAACTCCTTACCGCTCATGTGCCGCCCGTTCCTCTCAGGAGACTATCACTTTTCCGCCTTTGCTGTTCCGTCTCCGATTCCAGTGGGTTTCAGCACTTTCGAGGCTTGGTAGGAAAAGTTTGTCAAGCGTTTACCGTTTTACTCTCGCTTTTCTTCCTCTACGTCAAGATCAAAACGCCATGTCTCTGGATCGTCTTCAATCGCCAATCTCTTTCGTGCCTGTTATCGGGGTTTCCACCTATTACAGCGGGAAATAGCACCATCCCTCGCTGCAGTTCAGTGTCCCCCTTCTTTCTGCGATATTCTCCAAAGAATCGCATGCCGCTTTCGGCTTCCAGAAACACAAAAAGTCAGGGCAAAGTTCGCAGTTAGCTTTCTTCGCTCCGCTCCATCATAGCGCCGCCCCGGAAGTCCCTGCCAGATGGTAATACTCTTTCCCACGTTCCCCTGACTTACTAGATTTATCCAGAAGAACTAGCTTTTTTATAGCACATTCTCCAACTCGTCTTACAGCATAAAAATGTTTTCTATTTTGAAGGCAAAAGTGTATGCCACACTGAAAAGGGGTAATAACTTCCCTACCTTACTAGATCTCCCTATCACAAAGAATAAAGATGTCTTTTTGACCTTAGGTAAGACAAATTGAATTTAAACAAATTGCAGCTCTGTACCTTGCCATTTCTCGGTTGACGTTAGTCCTCATTTCATCTTCTTCAACTGCACTCCCCCAGTCCGAGCATCTCGAATGGGGCTTGTGACCCTCTGGGGTTCTGAAACTGTGAACACCAAGTTGCAGGAAAAACAAAGTAGCAGCTTTGTCATAATATTTAAAACACACAACATAGCGTACCCCATCTCAACTGCGTCGCAGGTGAAGCAACACAATCCACAATGTATTACTTAACCCTTCATGTATCATGAAGTGCTTTTGACTTACTCTAGGCAGAACAGTGCTTATCATCCATCATCTGTTTGGGATACCACCAGTATGCTACTTTAAAATATTTAGTAGTGTTAAAATATTAACAGGAACTTAACATTTTATGGCCACCTCTGCCTTATGTAGAACTTAACTATGCTTAATAGTGAGGAATTATTTCTGTACACCCACCTCTCTGATCTGCCATCTGCCAGACTGTACGAATCGTAGTCAGTAGTTGGGTCACTGGGCTCGTGCGTATTCCTGTGCGTCCCATCTGCATCGCGCTTCCTGCCTTGACTCCATGAAGCGGTTGATCTGCGAAGAGGCAATGAAAAAGAACAAACAGTCAGGGAAAAGAAGTTACAATTCATCGGTCCTCCAAATTAGAAGCAAAGTTGCAGAAGCTATATAGGTCAAGCTGGCCTGGGGATCAGCCATTTTGAATTGTTCCCAGCTCTTGAATCCAGGCAGTCCTCGACATATGATCACAATTGAGCCCAACATTTCTTAATAGTGCTTAATAGTGAGGAATTATTTCTGTACACCCACCTCTCTGATCTGCCATCTGCCAGACTGTACGAATCGTAGTCAATGGTTGGGCCACTGGGCTCGTGCGTATCCCTGTGCTTCCTGCCTTGACTCCATGAAGCGGTTGAACTGCGAAGAGGCAATGAAAAAGAACAGTCAGGGAAAAGAAGTTACAATTCATCGGTCCTCCTAATTAGAAGCAAAGTTGCAGAAGCTACATAGGTCAAGCTGGCCTGGGGATCAGCCATTTTGAATTGTTCCCAGCTCTTGAATGCAGGCAGTCCTCGACTTATGACCACAATTGAGCCCAACATTTCTTAATAGTGCTTAATAGTGAGGAATTATTTCTGTACACCCACCTCTCTGATCTGCCATCTGCCAGACTGTACGAATCGTAGTCAATGGTTGGGCCACTGGGCTCGTGCGTATTCCTGTGCTTCCCATCTGCATCGCGCTTCCTACCTTGACCCCATGAAGCGGTTGATCTGCGAAGAGGCAATGAAAAAGAACAGTCAGGGAAAAGAAGTTACAATTCATCGGTCCTCCTAATTAGAAGCAAAGTTGCAGAAGCTACATAGGTCAAGCTGGCCTGGGGATCAGCCATTTTGAATTGTTCCCAGCTCTTGAATCCAGGCAGTCCTCGACATATGATCACAATTGAGCCCAACATTTATTAATAGTGCTTAATAGTGAGGAATTATTTCTGTACACCCACCTCTCTGATCTGCCATCTGCCAGACTGTACGAATCGTAGTCAATGGTTGGGCCACTGGGCTCGTGCGTATTCCTGTGCTTCCCATCTGCATCGCGCTTCCTACCTTGACCCCATGAAGCGGTTGATCTGCGAAGAGGCAATGAAAAAGAACAGTCAGGGAAAAAAAGTTACAATTCATCGGTCCTCCTTATTAGAAGCAAAGTTGCAGAAGCTACATAGGTCAAGCTGGCCTGGGGATCAGCCATTTTGAATTGTTCCCAGCTCTTGAATGCAGGCAGTCCTCGACTTATGACCACAATTGAGCCCAACATTTCTTAATAGTGCTTAATAGTGAGGAATTATTTCTGTACACCCACCTCTCTGATCTGCCATCTGCCAGACTGTAAGAATCGTAGTCAATGGTTGGGCCACTGGGCTCGTGCGTATCCCTGTGCTTCCTGCCTTGACTCCATGAAGCGGTTGATCTGCGAAGAGGCAATGAAAAAGAACAGTCAGGGAAAAGAAGTTACAATTCATCGGTCCTCCGAATTAGAAGCAAAGTTGCAGAAGCTACATAGGTCAAGCTGGCCTGGGGATCAGCCATTTTGAATTGTTCCCAGCTCTTGAATGCAGGCAGTCCTCGACTTAACGACTGCAATTGAGCCCAACATTTCTTAATAGTGCTTAATAGTGAGGAATTATTTCTGTACACCCACCTCTCTGATCTGCCATCTGCCAGACTGTAAGAATCGTAGTCAATGGTTGGGCCACTGGGCTCGTGCGTATCCCAGTGCTTCCTGCCTTGACCCCATGAAGCGGTTGATCTGCGAAGAGGCAATGAAAAAGAACGGTCAGGGAAAAGAAGTTACAATTCATGGGTCCTCCTAATTAGAAGCAAAGTTGCAGAAGCTACATAGGTCAAGCTGGCCTGGGGATCAGCCATTTTGAATTGTTCCCAGCTCTTGAATGCAGGAAGTCCTCGACTTAACGACTGCAATTGAGCCCAACATTTCTTAATAGTGCTTAATAGTGAGGAATTATTTCTGTACACCCACCTCTCTGATCTGCCATCTGCCAGACTATACGAATCGTAGTCAATGGTTGGGCCACTGGGCTCGTGCGTATCCCTGTGCTTCCTGCCTTGACTCCATGAAGCGGTTGATCTGCGAAGAGGCAATGAAAAAGAATAGTCAGGGAAAAGAAGTTACAATTCATCGGTCCTCCTAATTAGAAGCAAAGTTGCAGAAGCTACATAGGTCAAGCTGGCCTGGGGATCAGCCATTTTGAATTGTTCCCAGCTCTTGAATCCAGGCAGTCCTCGACATATGATCACAATTGAGCCCAACATTTCTTAATAGTGCTTAATAGTGAGGAATTATTTCTGTACACCCACCTCTCTGATCTGCCATCTGCCAGACTGTACGAATCGTAGTCAATGGTTGGGCCACTGGGCTCGTGCGTATCCCTGTGCTTCCTGCCTTGACTCCATGAAGCGGTTGAACTGCGAAGAGGCAATGAAAAAGAACAGTCAGGGAAAAGAAGTTACAATTCATCGGTCCTCCTAATTAGAAGCAAAGTTGCAGAAGCTACATAGGTCAAGCTGGCCTGGGGATCAGCCATTTTGAATTGTTCCCAGCTCTTGAATGCAGGCAGTCCTCGACTTATGACCACAATTGAGCCCAACATTTCTTAATAGTGCTTAATAGTGAGGAATTATTTCTGTACACCCACCTCTCTGATCTGCCATCTGCCAGACTGTACGAATCGTAGTCAATGGTTGGGCCACTGGGCTCGTGCGTATTCCTGTGCTTCCCATCTGCATCGCGCTTCCTACCTTGACCCCATGAAGCGGTTGATCTGCGAAGAGGCAATGAAAAAGAACAGTCAGGGAAAAGAAGTTACAATTCATCGGTCCTCCTAATTAGAAGCAAACTTGCAGAAGCTATATAGGTCAAGCTGGCCTGGGGATCAGCCATTTTGAATTGTTCCCAGCTCTTGAATCCAGGCAGTCCTTGACATATGATCTCAATTGAGCCCAACATTTATTAATAGTGCTTAATAGTGAGGAATTATTTCTGTACACCCACCTCTCTGATCTGCCATCTGCCAGACTGTACGAATCGTAGTCAATGGTTGGGCCACTGGGCTCGTGCGTATTCCTGTGCTTCCCATCTGCATCGCGCTTCCTACCTTGACCCCATGAAGCGGTTGATCTGCGAAGAGGCAATGAAAAAGAACAGTCAGGGAAAAAAAGTTACAATTCATCGGTCCTCCTTATTAGAAGCAAAGTTTCAGAAGCTACATAGGTCAAGCTGGCCTGGGGATCAGCCATTTTGAATTGTTCCCAGCTCTTGAATGCAGGCAGTCCTCGACTTATGACCACAATTGAGCCCAACATTTCTTAATAGTGCTTAATAGTGAGGAATTATTTCTGTACACCCACCTCTCTGATCTGCCATCTGCCAGACTGTAAGAATCGTAGTCAATGGTTGGGCCACTGGGCTCGTGCGTATCCCTGTGCTTCCTGCCTTGACTCCATGAAGCGGTTGATCTGCGAAGAGGCAATGAAAAAGAACAGTCAGGGAAAAGAAGTTACAATTCATCGGTCCTCCGAATTAGAAGCAAAGTTGCAGAAGCTACATAGGTCAAGCTGGCCTGGGGATCAGCCATTTTGAATTGTTCCCAGCTCTTGAATGCAGGCAGTCCTCGACTTAACGACTGCAATTGAGCCCAACATTTCTTAATAGTGCTTAATAGTGAGGAATTATTTCTGTACACCCACCTCTCTGATCTGCCATCTGCCAGACTGTAAGAATCGTAGTCAATGGTTGGGCCACTGGGCTCGTGCGTATCCCTGTGCTTCCTGCCTTGACCCCATGAAGCGGTTGATCTGCGAAGAGGCAATGAAAAAGAACGGTCAGGGAAAAGAAGTTACAATTCATCGGTCCTCCTAATTAGAAGCAAAGTTGCAGAAGCTACATAGGTCAAGCTGGCCTGGGGATCAGCCATTTTGAATTGTTCCCAGCTCATAAATGCAGGCAGTCCTCAACGACTGCAATTGAGCCCAGCATTTCTTAATAGTGCTTAACAGTGAGGAATTATTTCTGTACACCCACCTCTCTGATCTGCCATCTGCCAGACTGTAAGAATGGTAGTCAATGGTTGGGCCACTGGGCTCGTGCGTATCCCTGTGCTTCCTGCCTTGACTCCATGAAGCGGTTGATCTGCGAAGAGGCAATGAAAAAGAACAGTTAGGGAAAAGAATTTACAATTCATCGGTCCTCCTAATTAGAAGCAAAGTTGCAGAAGCTACATACGTCAAGCTGGCCTGGGGATCAGCCATTTGGAATTGTTCCCAGCTCTTGAATGCAGGCAGTCCTTGACTTCTGACCACAATTGAGCCCAACATTTATTAATAGTGCTTAATAGTGAGGAATTATTTCTGTACACCCACCTCTCTGATCTGCCATCTGCCAGACTGTAAGAATCGTAGTCAATGGTTGGGCCACTGGACTCGTGCGTATCCCTGTGCTTACTGCCTTGACTCCATGAAGCGGTTGATCTGTGAAGAGTCAATGAAAAAGAACAGTCAGGGAAAAGAAGTTATAATTCATCGGTCCTCCTAATTAGAAGCAAAGTTGCAGAAGCTATATAGGTCAAGCTGGCCTGGGGATCAGCCATTTTGAATTGTTCCTAGCTCTTGAATGCAGGCAGTCCTCGACTTAATGACTGCAATTGAGCCCAGGCTTTAAGTTGCTAAGTGAGAAATTTGTTGAGTTACGTTTTGCCCATTTTACGATTTTTCTTGCCACGTTTGTTAAGTGAATCCCTGCAGTTGTTAAGTTAGTAACCCGGTTGTTAAGTGAATCTGGCTTCCCCATTGGTCAGGAGGTCGCAAAAGGGGATCACATGACCCTGCGACACTGCAACGGTCATAAATATGAATCAGTTGTCAGGCATTAGAAAATGGATCGCGTGACCGTTTTTGATCCCCCCAAAATGCCCCTTTTTGGGGGGGGTGGCTTATTATTTTCGGGGTGCAGGCGGGGCTGGCTGCAGGACACACCACTTACTGGAGTTTGGCAGCTCCGTGGTCTCCCGGCTAATCTGTTTATTAGGGGAAAAAATGTTGCATATTACAGAAACTCTTCTCGGGAGGCAAGCAATTAACAAGTTATTGCAGCGAGAAGAGTTTCTGCAGTATGTCTTCCTGGCGGTGCTTGGCTGTTTAAATAGATTGGGAAGAGAGTGCACGGCTATCTTTCCCCCCCCCCTGCCACCGTGAGACTTGCAAAAAAGTCTTCCTGGGGGCACTTGGCTGTTTAAATAGGTTGGGAAGAGAGTGCACGGTTTTCTCTCTCCCACCCGCCATCCCCCCCCCCGGCTCTCGAGCGAAGCGGGAGGGGCAAGAAACTCTTGCAGGCTGCCTGAGGAAGAACTGACAGCCAAACTTCTAGCTCAGTGGCAGAAGCAGCCAGGCACGCACTTCCTTGTCCACCCCCCCCCTCTCTCTCGTGTGCCCCTCTCTCTCGGCAGTGAGGAAGGTGGAAGAGTGCATGTAAGACAAAGCACCAGAAGGAACCTTTTGGCTGAATGCACGAAATTTTTCCCCTTTCGCTCCAAGAGTCTCACGAACACTCATTTTTGGCAGAGTTTTGAAAAGAAAGATTTCTTGCATTCAGCATGTTTGGAAAAGACAAGGAAGCGCAGAGAGCGAGCAAGGGAGGAGGCAGCGGAAGGCAGAGATGAAGGGGCGGCAAAAGGAACGGGCTGGATGTGCCCGTCTGCTGCTCAAGCCCTGCGCTTTGGCTCTCTGTACCTGACCGGCCTCGGAGACAGGAGACAGCCCCTCTGCCGAGAGAGAGGAGGCACATTTGGAAGAGACAAGCATGTGCCCAATTGCTTCTGCCGCTGAGCCCGGGTGGAAGTTTGGCTTCTAGCCGGGCTCAGGCGAGGAACGGGTGGCTGTTTCTAAAGGGGATTCCCATGCCACTCTTTTGGCCGGGGGAGAGAGAGCAAACGAGCGGCGGCTACCCGTACATCCCGTGGGACTGGCTCGGCTGCTCTGGGCTGCCTCTGGCAGTGTTTTGAAACGCGCTCCTGCCTGCGTGGAGGCAGGGATCGATGCTCCCCCCCTTTTCCTCACGGGCAGAAGCGCGTTTTAAATTGCTGTAGGCAGATTCCAGAGGAGCCGAGCTGGTCCCGCGGGGTGTGCACACACCCACCTCTCGCTTGCTCTCTCTCTCTCTCTCTCTCTCCCGGCCAAAAGAGTGGCCGCCCCACAAAGAGCGGCTCCTGGCTTATTTCAAGGCATGTCCCGAAAAACCCCATGGGGCTTATTTTCAGGACATGTCTTATTTTCGGGGAAACACGGTAGACTCCTATCAGTCTGTTTCAGGCTCGGCTACAGTACAGAAACTGCCTTGGTCGCCCTGATGGATGATCTCTGGCAAGCCCGGGATGGGGGAAATTCCTCCATCCTGGTGCTACTTGACCTTTCAGCGGCTTTCGATACCATCGACCATGGTATCCTTCTGCATCGTCTCGGCGAGTTGGGAGTGGGAGGCACCGTTTTGCGATGGGTCTCTTCTTATCTCGCCGACAGGATGCAGTCGGTGTTAACAGGAGGGCAGAGGTCGTCTCCTAGGCCCCTGACATGTGGGGGTGCCTCAGGGCTCGGTCCTCTCGCCCATCCTGTTCAACATTTACATGAAACCACTGGGGGAGATCATCCGTAGACACGGGGTGAGTTTTCAACAGTACGCTGATGACACCCAGCTGTACATCACCACCCCGTCTCAATTCAGGGAGGCAGTCGATGTAATGTGCCGATGCCTGGACGACGTTAGGACCTGGATGGGGAGAAACAGACTCAAACTCAACCCCAACAAGACTGAATGGCTCTGGATATTGCCTCCTAAGGACTATGACAACTGTCCCTCCTTGGTTCTTGAGGGAGGAAAATTAACTCCCTCGGAACAGGTTCGCAATTTGGGAGTCCTCCTAGATCCACAGCTAAAATTAGACCAACATCTTGCAGCTGTGGCTAGGGGGGCTTTTGCACAGGTTCGCCTGGTGCACCAATTGCGACCATACTTGAAGAAGGAGGCTCTGCTCACGGTCACTCATGCCCTTGTCACCTCGATTGGACTACTGCAATGCGCTCTACATGGGGCTACCCTTGAAGAGTATTTGGAGACTCCAGCTGGTGCAAAATGCGGCTGCGCGTGCTGTGGTGGGTGTGTCAAGATACACCCACGTAACACCCATACTCCGCCAGCTGCATTGGCTGCCCATTGGTCTCTGGGTACAATTCAAGGTGTTGATCATCTTTAAAGCCCTACATGGCTTAGGACCAGGCTACCTCCAGGACCGCATTCTGCCTCACACTTCCCTCCGACCGGTTAGGGCCCACAGAGTGGGTCTCCTCCAGGTCCCGTCAGCCAAACAATGCCGGCTGGCGGGCCCTAGGGGGAGGGCCTTCTCTGTGGGGGGGCCCGTGCTCTGGAACCAACTTCCCCCAGAGATCCGAATTATCCCGACCCTGCCGGAAAGCCGTCAAGACACGGCTCTTCCTGCAGGCAGGGGTTTGAGACTAGTTTTTATCCGAGATCTCCCCCTGTATGTATGTTGTTGAATGTCTTAACTTTTTTAATTTTTAAAACTGTTTTTAAATGAAGTTTGTTTAGTGTTCTTTTAAAATGTTGTATACGCTGCCCTGAGTCCTTAGGGCAATGGTTCCCAACCTGTGGTACGTGTACCACTAGCGGTACGCGAGGGCCTTCCAGGTGGTACGCGAACACTTTCGGGGTCATGAACGATTTTTAGTTAGTTATTTTTTACTTCACAAAAATGTTTACTGCCTAACACAAGATAATCTGGCAACGATTTGCAACTGTTGTCACATGCCACCCACCTGGTCCCAGTGGCCCGAGAATCCAGTTGCTGGATGCGCGGGGCCAAAAAAGGAACGGTACAATTATCGAAATAAAGTGATATCTGATCAAATTTAGTTTCTCTGGAACCAGGTGGTACGCGGCGACTGTACGGGACCTCAAAGTGGTACTCGATCACAAAAAGGTTGGGAACCACTGCCTTAGGGAGTAGGGCGGCATAGAAGAACCTAATAATAAATAAATAAATAATAAGCCGCCACTGGAACCAGAATTTATGTCGCTGAGTGAGACAGTTGACAAACAAGTAGTCCCGTGCTCGTATCCAATTCTGTCGTGGTCGCTAAGCGAATCAGGTGATTGTTACGTGAATCCAGCTCTCTCCATTGACCCTGCTTTGTTTTTAGGGCGATTGTAACTTCCAATGGTCACTAAGGGAGCGGCTGTAAAGCGAGGACTTCCTTATAATGAGGGCTTTGTGGAGGGGGAAAAAGCAGAAGTGGGAGGGAGGCCAAAAGAGAAACGCATTTTCAGCAGCAATTCCTCCTCTTCCTCCTATAAAGTCCTACACACAGTTTTTATGAACTACCACCCAGAGCCGGGCAGCTTAAATAATAATAAATTTTTAAAACTTTCCTCCCCAAAGAAAGCTCTGGCCGTGTTTCCCCCCCACCCCCTCAGCCTGCATCTTTTGGGCGAGATGCGATCCATCTTGAGGGGGTTTTTTTGTTGTGTTTTACCTCACCTGACGGCTCTCTATTGTATCCACTTAGGATTGTGTGTATATACGTGTTTGTACACACACACATACACAGAGTTTTTATCTGAATTTAAATCAAGCGACTGTCCAGCTTTTGGCATCCAAGGCCTGGCATCCGAGACCCCCCCCCCAACAACCACCCTGTGAGGAAGGGGCGACCCCCCCATTAACCAGAGGATCGAGGTTTGAGGGGGTGTTTCGACACGGGGCTCTCCTCGGGCAATCCCCGCCAATATCGGGCTGAGCTGAGGCGCCTCATTTGGGTCACAAGGAAGAGAGAGGGGGGGAGGAAAGGCCTCCGGACCTCCGCGGACGGAAGAAGGCCGATAGAGCCCCTCCGAGGCAGCCACAGGACGTCGAGGCTCCACGCGGCGACCCTCCCGGCCCTTACCTGCTACGAGTGCGGCCGGCCAAGGGGCTTCGCTGGCGAAACGACATGACGAGAGTGACGATGCTCCCCCGACGCCTCCAACCTCGCAACTGAGGCGCGTCAGGTAGCGCCGCGCGCGCCAACCCAACCGGGCGCTACCACCTCGAAAAAGGGGGGGATCCTAGAAGGGAGCCTTTTCTCCCTTTCACTGCTCTGGGACGGAAGACCCAGCCGCCTTCCTCCGAAGAAATTTTCTGCGCTTCCGAGTTCTTACCCTGAGGTAGAAAAGGCCTCGGGGCGGCTTTTATCCTCCTCTCTTCAGAACCAGAATCCCCCCTATAAGCGGCGTGGCGATGGTTTTCTCCGCCGCGCGGAGCCCCGCCCCCCTCTTCCTCCCGCCCTCCTTTTGCCTGTTTGAGCGAACGGCGCTTTGGCGGGAAAAGTTTGCAAGCCCGGACGGGTCTCTGCAACACAATGTTCTTCGCGGCTTTGCGGGATCCCCCCTGCCCCGCTCGCTTGCTTTTCTCGGCTGAAGCTGCTTCCCGACGAGGGATCCATTGCTCGTTCCTCATTGAGCAATTTTGCCCATTTTTGTCTTTGTCTCCCAAGGCTTTTTGCGAACGGGATATTCCTGCACGCTTTGGAATTCTGCCACCTTGCTAATATTTCGTGTTTGCAAGAAAACGGGGCTACGGGCAGGCAGAATCATTGCATGCTGGACCCCGAAAGGGTGGTCGCATGCCCAGCTGCTGCTGCTGCAGGAGTCATGCGGATATCACCACTGTCAAACTATTCACTAAGGCTGCATTGCAAGAGCCGAGGTGGCACAGCGGTTAGAGGCAGTACTGCCGGCCACCTTAGCTGGCTGTGATCCACAGGACACAGCGGTTCAAATCTTACCGGCTCAAGGTTGACTCAGCCTTCCATCCTTCCAAGGTAGGTAAAATGAGGACCCAGATTGTTGGGGGCAATATAACTATACATTGCTCACTGGTGTAAACCGCTTAGAGAGTGCTTGCACTGTGAGGCGGTATATAAATGTCACTAATAAATAAATAAAATAAATTGCTATTACTATTAGTCTTCTCATCGTTCCTATCCCATCTCCTCCCACTTATGACTGTATGACTGTAACTTGTTGCTTGTATCCTTACGATTTATATTACTATTGTTTTCCTGATTGCTTATTTGTACCCTATGACAATCATTAAGTGTTGTACCTCATGATTCTTGACAAATGTCTCTTTTCTTTTATGTACACAGCATATGCACCAAAGACAAATTCCTTCTGTGTCCAATCACACTTGGCCAATAAAGAATAAAGAATTCTATATAGAATAGAATAGAATTCTAGGGTTAAATCTTTCTATATATTGTGAAATTAAAGATTTTTTGTCATGCCTTCTGACTGCCAGTTCTGGTTACCTTCTGGAACCAGGCTATCAAAGAAACAACCCAACCTCTCACAAGGGAAGCTGTGTAAGGACTTTACTTAAGAAGATGAGCCCAAACATACTGCAGGAACCCAGAACACCAGAAAAAGAAAATGGAGCATCTATACAACACATTCCACCCAAATGGATACCCACACAACTTTATCAAAAAGTCCCTGAAACCAAAAGAGCCAGCAACCCCAGAAGAAAAAAAACAGCAGTCATGTACAACATACAATGTAAGGACTGCAACAACCACTGTGTAGGACAAACTGGCAGAAGGCATTCACAAACACCAACTGGCCATCAGAAGGCATGACGAAAATTCTTTCATTTCACAACAGACAGGCAGATTTAAACCTAGTTTCAATTGGGGAAAATGTGACACTGTAGGGATTGGGGCCCTGTAAGGGTGTGTGTGCAAAAAACTCCCTGCCCTAAACAGCCCCTCATGCCTACATGAGATCACTCAGTTCACACGGCCAGAATGATTTACCTTCTCTGGCTGGTACGTGATCTCATCTAGGTTGCAACAACACAATGCTCATTAAAAAGTTGGTGGGGGGAAGATGATGGGGGGGATTCACCAATGAGAATGCTGTTTCTCTTTCCTACCTTTTGCTGCTTGGAAAACTATATAAGCAATAAACACTGCGAAGGCAGTTAGACATCTCAACACCCTGGAATGATTTGTCTCTAATTCCATCATGACACAATCCTAGACCAGGCCAAGTCCAAAAATGCCAGAGAATTTCTAGAAGCCTGGCATCCTGACAAATCAGCCATCAATAGACACATAGACATCAATAACCATCAATAGACTATGCAAAAGAGATAATCAACCAGCCCAAAAGAGAACAAAAAAACTCCAGCACCTCTCCACCAGTAATTAGCACTCAGATCAGCATAAATTAACTCCAAGGTCAATTTCAGATCAACAGTCAAGTACCTTATTTTTCGGAGTATAAGACGCACCTTTTTACCCCCCAAAAGAGGGTGAAAACATGGGTGCGTCCAATATGCCGAATGTAGCCCCACCGAACCACCTCCACCCTTTGGCCTCTGCCTCCCAGCAATTTACCTCCTTGCAGCAAGCAATTGATTATCAGCTTCCTGACTGTCAGCTGAGTGAAGCTGCAGGCTGGCCGGCCAGGTGCTAAACTGAAACTAATATAAAGCTGCAAGGAGGTAAATTGCTGGGAGGGAGAGACAGGCAGAATTTTATTTTCTTGTGCTATTCAGACTGCTGAAACTGGATGCAAGGAGGTAAGTCAATAACTATAAATGTCTGTAGAATGTTCAAATTATTAGACTTATTTTTAGACTACTTTATTATTGTTCTAGACAACTTAACAAAATGAAGAAGCTTTTTAAAATAAATTCTTGCTCTGAAGAGGCCCAGTGCTTTTGTATCTTCTTTTAAATAGCAGAGAATAATGTATACTTCCAGAAAGCCACATCAATTTTAACAGTATCTGTACAAGTATAGTCTGAAATGTAACAGTGTCCTGTTTTAGTATTAAGATAAGGCAGCTGAGTTAAATCCTGACTTAGTCATGTTTGGAGTAGATCTATTTAAATAATTGGGAGGAGTTAGTGTGACTATATAAGAAAACTTTCTGGCATTAATATACTGCCATAATGTACATTTCTCCAATTCTTTGCTATTTCTATGGGTCAGGCACACATGCACAGAAATACCACAGCAAAGTGTATATCGTCTGTACTGTTTGCTGTTAGCCAAATTGCTGGAAGGCAGAGGCAGAATTTTTCTCCCTTGTTTTCCTCCCCCAAAACTAAGGTACGTTTTATACTCTTTAAGTATATATTTATACTTAAAATATGGGTAAGCAATACCTCAATCAAGAAACTGCCAAAGAGCCATCAGTAAACAGCCCAACGAAATAATCTCTAAGACTGCCTCCACCCACACAGACAGGCAAGTCACCAGAATATAAACTGACAGCAAACAGCATAATGTTAATGTTTTGATGTTTGATTTTGTAATGATAATGGTACCTAGTTTGGGTAATGAAAATCTGAAAGAAAACAAGGACACTCAGAGAGCACCAAGGACCCCACAGTCCTCTTTCTCCCCCTCCTCCACTCCACAATCCCCATTCCCTTGTAGCACTGATGACGTTACCTAGTTGGGTCATGAAACGTCTGCAAGAAAACAAGCAAGCTCAGGAAGCACGCAGCAGCCCTCACTCACATTAGTGTGTTATTGTGCCATGATGTAACATAAACTACCAGAGCTTAATAATATGAACTTCTGTACCTTTGAAAGATTAGTGAGCCCTGAATATCCCAGCCACCATTCCTCCATTTTCAAAAGATTTTTTTTGCAATGTTTATTTCAATATTTACAGTTCTAGAACTTCTAGATTTAATGTTGGAGAGCTATTGCTCCTCAAACTTTTGTTCTAGCTTTAAAAAACGCCCTGCATTCATTTGCCTGCTTCCATCCATTTATTTATTCATGTATGTTTAAGCCACTCATCTCCACCTGCCAGATTGCCAGTTATAAAATAATAAATACCGTAAAAACAAATTAAGAAGCATATGTGTTTTAATCTCGGAACTGGACCACGCACGCGCAAAACGCACACAGGCGTCAAACCGCTCGCCGCTTCCGGCCTTCCGCATCTAACTGCGGGCCACGCCTCCCTGGCAAGCTCCTCCCTCCTCCGGGGAGGGGGGGTTTCGCGGATGTCGTTCGGCGCATGCGAGAGCGCCTGGGCGGCTCCGCCCCGGCGCCCCATGCGTGACGTCAGTCCATTCCTGGCTCGCCATTGGCGGAGAAGCGGCGACGTTCAAATTTGAAACGGGAGCTGGCGTTGAGGGAGGAGGGTCGGGCAGCGGCGTTCGGTGAGGGAGCCTGGCTGAGGCGAGTCTCCGGGCCATTCCCAGGTCGGTTTCTTCCCCCGCGTCCCCGCCCCCGGCTGAGGGTGGAGGGGCTCCGAGCCCGCTTCCTCAGGTGAGTTCGTGGCGCGGCGCCTCGGGCGGACGGGGCTCGCGGGTCAAGCGGGTCGTGTGAAGGCAGCACCGGACTTCCCCCCCCCCGCTCTCTGGCCCCCCGTGTCCGTCGCCCAGGCCCCGAGGCTGTCTAACAAGCGGGGTTCCCCCTTGGGAAGAGCCGTGGGGATCCTGCTGGTGTGAGCAGACTCGGATGTCCTAAAATTATATATATACATTACATACATACATACGCATAATTTTAATGTAAATATAATATAATATAATTACAAAATTTATATGGTCGCCTACTCACACATCGCAGGCTACTCAAGGCGGCTTACAAAGATATAGAAACACCATATAAAAGAAATTAAACAATAAAAAGAAAAATGATAAAATAGTAACCCTACACACAGACAGAGCCTGGTGACAACACACATTCCCGCAAAGCATTGAATGGGCTCCATCCCTGCCTCTGGGTTCTAATTCAGCAAGAATGGAGGCTTGCAGCACTTGAAAGAAGGGCCACCTCCTGCCCGAGAAAATGGTGCAAATTGTTTATAAGTACAGGTAGTCCTCGACTTACAACTGTTTGTGACAGATGTGAGCATTAATCTCACAGAGGAGATGTTTCATCTTTTCCCAGACATCAGGCATTAGAAATGAAACCGCAGTTTAAAAGTCTAAGTAAAAATATTTATTTCGGTACAAAAACAATAAATCCTCATTTGTTTACATCTCTGATATAAAAATGTGTGTCTTCTCTCAATGGAAGACAGAGCAAGAAGGGTAGAGCGGAGATTGGAATGCACACATACATACAAGAACATATCAATCACGTGCTCAGGGATAAACCATTATATTGAATAGGGATGCATCTCCCTGCATATACATGTAACAGGCAATAATCACACCGTGACAGCTTGTTTCGTGACCGTTGAAAGTTATAAGGGGCTTATGACCATTTTTCACACTTAATGACCGTTGCAACCTTCCCCACGCCACCATCATGTGATTTATATGCAGATTTACATTCCACATTTATGACGGTCGTGGGGGTCACTGGAACCGTTTTGCAACCTTCTAACGAACAAGGTCCATGGAGGAAGTCAGATTCTCTTAACCGTGTTAACTAATTTAACAACTGCAGTGATTCGTTAATCAACGATAGCAAAGAAAGGCGTAAAATGGGGCAAAGCTCGCAACCAAATTCTCACTTAGCAACATACATGTTGGGCTCAATTGTGGTCGTAAGTTGAAGGCTTCCTGTACATTGAAAAAATGACCACCTCCTGCCCAACAAAGTTATGCAAATTATTTATAAATATCAAAATACTCGTAATTTATATATTTATAAACTTGTAGCATACAGTAGGAGTCCTTGCTGCTCTTGGAACTTGGTTATTTTCTTGCAGGCATTTCATTAGCCAAACTAGGTAACATCACCCGTGCTAAATGTATAATTATGAAAATTATTGTTACCTTGAATTAAGAGATTACAGAGTTGTAAAAAGAGAGTATTGTTGCCAATAATTTTCTTCCTGACCACAGAATGTATTCTCCTCCAGGAAAATACCCTTAGGAAAAGAATCTGGCTCAAGCTAGAATTAGTTATTTTCCATTCTGTGTTTTAAAGGAGCATGGAGCCTTTGCTGAAAGGCCCTGTCCTGACCGCTGATGGGGAAAGCTTATTAATGCTGCCATCTTTGCAAATCTGAAGGGGATGCAGGTTTTTCATTCCTGCTCTTGAGTCCGGTTTCAAAACTGCTGCCAGCGGTGAATTAATTTAAAGAAATGAGGCGCCTGTCTTCAGAAGTTGTTGCATTCCGATGCTGCTAACCTGGACAGACAGAATTATGAATCTGGGGATCTGGACTCCATCTGCTATCCTGAAGCAAAATTCTCAGATAATGTGCTTTACATGCTTTGCCTTTTAGGATGAATCGACCTGCTTTCAGTGGAGAAAATGCCGGTGAGGACATGGCGGCCACAGGCAGGACTTCTATCCTCCGGCTGTCACAGAAAGAAAACGTCCCTCCCAAAGGAATAGTGAAGCCTATGAAGGTACGCATTGATGTCTAGCAGAGCCATTTTATACCAGAAGCAGTAGGGAAAAAGGCATCTTCGGTTTTGTAGCTATCATCTTATCTGTCTATCTATCTAATCTATCGAGAGAACGCTGTATCCCAGAAGGTTCGGCTGAGTACCAGGTTAGAAGAACATAGTAGCTGGGGGTTTACAAGAGATGCATTTAGGCCCAAGTTGGCTTGGATAATTGGTATCAGCATGGGTGGGTTTTTTGTTTTGTTTTGTTTTTTAAATTTATTTGCAACTCACTTTTATTGTTTTTAGAAATAATTCAGGGTGCCAAACATATCCAACACACTTTCCTCTTCTTATTTTCCCCACAACAACCCTGTGAGGTGGATTGGGTTGAGAGAGAGAGAAAGTGGCCCCAAATCACTCAGTTGGCTTTCGTG
Organism: Diadophis punctatus similis; assembly: GCA_023053685.1. Classification (NCBI taxonomy): domain Eukaryota; kingdom Metazoa; phylum Chordata; class Lepidosauria; order Squamata; family Dipsadidae; genus Diadophis; species Diadophis punctatus. The sequence goes on from JALIGW010000021.1 coordinate 15,113,670, forward strand.
CCTAAAGTGGGGCTTGAACTCCCGCTTTCTAGCCTAGTGCCTTTGCCATTAGACCAACTGGCTCTAACTGTTGTGTTAGCCCAGCCACTGACACTGTAGAAGACACAGGGATACAAATAAATATTTATTGCTTAGTTTTTACTTTAGATCTGGTTTGTTTGTTTTTTAAAGTTTTCTGGATTTTTTTTAATGTGCTGGAACTTTTAACAGAACTATTTTGGCCTCCTGGTTTGAGTGTCTGTCAGCAATGGAATAGCTGAATATTAATATCCTTTTAAATATGTTTAAAAATGCAGTTGTAAGTTTTTCCCCTGCTATTCTGAACAGGGTTATTCTCTCCCCCCCCCCTTTTTTTTTTTTGCAGGTAACTTTCCAAACACCACTGCGGGATCCTCAATCTCGCAGGATCTTGAGTCCAGATAGAAAGAAAAACTCTGAAATTTCTCTTGTCGCAGAGATTTCAGACAATCTTCTCTTGCCTACATGCACTGCTATGTGAGTAATGACTTCTCTAATACGTGTTTGGAGAATTTTTAGACCAAAAAAGTGGCAAGACTGTCTATTTTCCCAAAAGCATGTCATTCCCTTGCAGATTTCACCCTTTGAAACAAGGAAGAGCTTCTTTCCTGTAGAAATTGGCATTTTTATCCCTTGGAAGCCTATGCGGAGAAGTAGGGACTTGTGCTAAAAATACTTAATTGCTTAAAAACATTTTTAAATATGGTGGCTAGTCTTTGCCTTTAGATCTGGAAAGGATGGTTGCCTTAGCCTGGACCTTCTGTGGTCCAAAAATTTTGATGCTTCGTGCCTTCTCTCTGATGGGCTACGTGAAGACCCTCAACAACCAGTTGTTGAGTTGGCGTGAAGGCCTTTTTTGTTTTTCCACATATGTCAGGATTCTTTTAAGATCGTTAGTGAGTTGAGTCTAGGAACGGGTTATGCAAGGATGGTTTATATTCTGTTTTGAGCTGTTCGTTTTTACTTTACTAGACCGAATACTCTTTCTATAGAAATTAATAAAGTTCTGGACTAATAGTGGGAAGATTTCAGTTACAGCCTGTCTTAGGTATGAAGCCACCTGTATGACTTTGCACCAGTCATTTTCATAGGTTTCTCCATGTAGTCGCCAGAGACATGTCTAATATAAAGATCCGAGAAAAATATTGTACCTTTTTGTCTTCCAGAGAAACAGTTCTTAATCTTAACATTTGGCCAATCATGTTTTCAAAATTTTAATATAGAACTTTAATATAGAGCTTTTCCGGGGGGGGGGGGGGGGATGGGATATTATGATCCTGTCTTGAAAACTGCACCAATGCATCAGATTCAGAAATTGGAGCATAATTATTCAATGTGCTACCTATATATTTGGTGTATATCTGTAGGGTCATCATGGTCTAGGGCAGTGGTGGCGAACCTTTTTCGGCTCGCGTGCCGAAAAAGGGGGGGGGTGCTCACGCGCGCTCGCATGCCCACACCCATTCCCTCGCCCCCACGCATGCGCACAACACCCCCCCCATGCTGCCTCCTGCGCATGCGCACACCCCCCCACCCCCGCACAGGCCCACTTACCGGAGCCTGGAACGACGAAACGGAGCCTGGAACGATGAAACCGGCAAAGCGGAAGTGCGAAAAAACGCACTTCCGGTTTGCCGGTATGCTGTTTTTTGCACTCCGGAGGGTTCAGGGAAGCTCCCTGAAGCTCCGGAATGCAAAAAACTACAAAACGGACAAACCGGAAGTGTGGAAAAGTGCACTTCTGGTTTGTCCGTTTTGTAGTTTTTTGCATTCCGGAGCTTCAGGGAGCTTCCCTGAACCCTCCGGAGTGCAAAAAACAGCACACCGGCAAACCGGAAGTGCGTTTTTTCACACTTCCGGTTTGCCGGTGGGAACCCTCGCGTGCCGGCTTCTATGGCTCCGCGTGCCATCTCTGGCACGCATGCCATAGGTTCGCCACCACGGCTCTAGGGTCTCCAACCTTGGCCACTTTAAGATCCGTGGACTTCAGCTCCCAGAATTCTGAGGCAGCTTGCTGGAATTCTGGGAGCTGAGGTCCACGGATTGTAAAGTGGCCACAGTTGGATAACCCTGCTCTGTGAGGTTTGTTGTTTTCTTGCAGCTGTTTCATTCAATATTTATTTCCAAATTATTCCCATGGAGTTCAGATCAGATCAGCTATAGGTGTTCCAAAGAGTACAATCAAAGCATCCAAGGAAACAAATTCCCTGCTTCAAAAGAGACACTCAGAAGTGGGTAGCGTATGTCCTGGTCAATAAACAGCGGACCCCATGACTGACAGCCTCTTCTCCTTGGTCTTCCTGAGTGCCAAGCAGAAGCCTCCTTTCATTCAATTTTGGTATCCTCTAAAACTAAGTAAAATGAACACTGTGTATCTTTTCAGCAGGAGTCAACCAACTATGACCCCCGAGATTACTTCAGGAAAAGAGAAGGTGCCAACAGAAGGAAAAGTCCTGATTCCTGATCTGTCAGATGATCTAAACTTCCTGTCCGCTGTCCATGAAGTTGAGCCATTTCGGAGCTCAGGCGGCCTCCTGAATTTCTCTAACGGCCAAAAACTCTCCCTTTTGGAAGATTTTACTGGAGATGAAGAGCAAGATGGATTTTCCCTTTCATGTGGTTCGCTTTCCTTGCCTCAAAGCGTTCCTGAAAATACTCCCTCTGAGGAAGCAGGCTGCACAACCAGGAATCGTTTCTCCCTCCTGGACTCCTCACTGCACGATGATGACGTCTCCGAGCAAATTCTAACTTGCGATCGTACCCCAAACCTTGTTTCTAACAGAACTTGCAGCCCTGAGCCCGTACCAATATTCTACTTACAAAATCCTCCCTTGCAGCCGGTTCAAAAATTCGGGAGCTTTGAAAATCTCAACAATGACGAAATAATGAACATTGAAAAGGAGACCAGCGCTGAAACGAGAGGGAACCGGGGTCCCAAACTCCCTGACTGCATGATCTTTGATTCTGACTTCGACAGTTTTGGGTGTGCGCCCAACATTCCAGCCACTGAATGTCCTGCACCCGGTTTAGAGAAATCTGATGTCCCAAAACATGAAGCAGAAACTCCGCAAACACAGGAACCGAAAGCACCAGATACATTTGAGACAATGGAATTAATCCCCAGCAGCCTGTAAGTATTCGGGGACTGCAGCCGGATGAATCTTAGCCTTGAAATATAGCATGGATTGGTGAAGCACTGGTCATCAGGGAAGGCCAGAAATTTACCTTTGGGTGCAAATGAAGTGGTGTGCATCTAGTCAATTGTTCTGAGTTGCATTATCAGATTTTTTTCCCCATTTTGCTCAATATCTAGTTCTTTAGCCAGTCCAAAGTTTTGTTTAACTTCATTATGCATAGATTTTGTCCAGTTTTTAGGAATAAACACATTTTATCAATATTGTAAACAATGTTTTCTTTTGAGCTGGAACAAACCTCTCCGCATGGAAAGTTTTAATCTGTTGGAACATATAGAACATTCTCTAAACTAGAATATTTTTTGTGTGTTTTACCATGGGAAACAATTAAGCCTCTGCTCCTTTATTTAGATTTCCAACATCACAAAAGTAGATCAATTGATAGTACCTTCCTAGTGTTGCCTGCTGTCTAATTTTTTGAAAAAAATGGTCAGAGGGCTTATTTGAATGAAATGCTCTGCCCCATGAAAAGGGGGAACCTGGTGGCTTCCTCTGAGCTCAAGAGTACTTAAAACCATGGTTCTGAGCCTAGAACAGCGATGGCGAACCTTTTTTGGCTCAGGAGCCAAAAAGGTGCATGCACGATAGCATGCGTGCGCGTACCCACACCCATAATGCAATGCCCTCCCCCCATGCATGTGCACAACCCCACCAACCCCCCGCTGCCCCCCCCCCCCCCATGCACACAGGCCTCAATGAAGCCTCTGGACTTCCGGTGGGCCTGTTGGGCTGTTATTGCTCTCCCAAGGGTTCAGGAAAGCCTGAAGCCTGGGGATGGCGAAAAACGGGCCAACCAGAAGTTTGGAACCAAAATGGAAGTGGAGCTGCCTTACTACTTACCTTCAGATAGTTGTAACCAGACCTCGCACACCTTTGCCCATTTCTTCTGCAGCTGGCAAGAGCTCTGGATCAATCTGGAGCTCTGTTATCGGCTGCAGAGGCCTTCAGGAAAGCCTTGCCGGCTGCAGAAGAAATGGACCGAGGTGTGGGAGGCCTGGTTGCAACTGTCCAAAGCCAAAGAAGTTCCTGAAAACCTCTGACAGGGAAAAGGAGGCTGTGGGTGACGCACACAAGTGAACTTCCGGTTGGGCTGTTTTTCGTCGGCCCCAGGTTTCAGGAGGCTTTCCTGAAGCCTGGGGAGAGCGAAAAGAAGGCCGAAAATCAGCTGGCGCACTGGAGCTGACATAGGGCAAAGCCTCGCGTGCCCTCAGATATGGCTCCGCGTGCCACCTGTGGCATGCGTGCATAGGTTCGCCATCACTGGCCTAGAACATTTGGGGCATGCTAGTAATTTACACCGCCAGATATTTGAAAAAAAGCAAATTTCCCCCCAAATCTTACATAGAGGTAGAATGCAGAGAAAGCAGGAGAACCACAGATGTGTTGAATTGCAGATGACTTACTTAAAAAGCACAAAAGATTTGCCAGCCACCTGCAGTCCCTTGGTTGAATTTAGTAGCTACAGGAATGGAATAAAATGAAATATCAAACATTGTTGCTGTCAGGCGTTCGAATATCAACCTTCTGTGTTGCACAGGAAAGAGATTAAAGATTGGATTTTAGCGAAGAGACAGACTGTGGCTGAAAACGATGCCGGAAGTGAACCTTCAGAAGAAACCGAGGTATCGTCCCTAAAGTCATAGTTGTGTTTATGCCAGGCGGGCCTTGCAGGGAGAGAGAACGGCCACTCTCTCTGATCCTCCAATACCTGGCTCTCCACGGGCTCCCAGCAAATCACTCGATTCGATTGATTCCATAGCTGTGCATCGGGTTGTTTGACACGTTCTCCACAGTGAAGTGGTGCTTGAGCTTGTGCTTCTGCTGATTTCAGGAGAGGCAGGGGGCTCGTCTGTGGGATTGGCCAAGCGAGATTAGCAGGACAAGACTTCTGCTAGGAAAATCTGCCTGCAGTGGAATAACCGGCCATTGTGCTGTTATAGCACCGCTCAGGCAGAGGTTTAGCCATGTGTGCGATTGGAACTAACCGCTCTGCCTGCTGAACATGTGTCGCCCCCGCCCCCCAATATTGTTTACTTAGGGAAAGCCAAAGAGCATCTTATCTGAGGCCTCGGACCAAGAACACGTGCCTCTGAATGGGCAGCTGCCTGCAGGTGACCTATTGCCCAGGGCCCTTTGCGGAAGGACAGAACCCGGGAGCGAGAGTAACCAGCTCTTTACAGGAGACGAAGAGTTTAGACCGGCCATGGAAGGTAGGTGTGAGTCTCAAGTGAAGATTGGAAGGTTCCCATGAGCAAAACTAAGTAAATAGTCACATGGCCCTTTGTTTATTTGTTTTTGCTTGTTGTGTTTCAAAGAAGTTTGAAACATTATTTATACAAAGCGCACCGAAACCTTGTAGACAATAGCAACCAAACTAATAAACCAAAAGATTTTGCCCACTGTTTCAAAATGGAGAAGAAAACGAAGAGCTGCAACAATAACCCCGGGCAGTTTCACCAGGCAATTTTAATGAAGGTGAAGTGAGCCACCAGGAGAAAGCCATGGTCATTTCCTCATTTAGAGAAGCAGTCGTGTTAAAGCTGTTAATCCACATTAGTAATGATTTCAGAATCGTCTTTGATTGGAAACTTTGGCAAAGTAGTTTCTGTTTGGTAACAGCAAATAGTGAAATGGATGGAATGGCCAATGGGAAGAAAGCCGGCTGTCAATTGCAGGAAGGGTTTACTTTTATTTGTCTCTGAAAGTAATTTATTCTGCAACAAATTTTTGACCTGTATTGCTGTTTCTCCTCCTAGTTCTCGGAACCCAAATAGACTATCTGGAGCAATTTGGAATGGCCTCGGTAAGTAAGATGACTTGTTCAAGGACACTGCCCTATGCACAACCGCCCACACACACACACACACACAGGTGGAAAGTGGCAGCCTGTGTCGACTTCACAAGTGCGTTTCTTCCAGCTGCAAGAATCTGTCTTGAGAAAGCAGTCCCTGTTCCTGAAGTTTGACCCTCTGCTCAGAGACAGCCCTCAGAAGGCCGGCCCTGATGCTGACCGAGCGGCTTTTCCGGTAGCTGCATTGCTTCCAAATGGGTAGGGGTTGCCTTTATTTTGTTTTGTTTTTAGAGAGAATTTCAGAAGCTCATTTAAAGACCTCTTTAAATGCAGTATTTATATTTCAGAGTTGCCTTTCTATGACTTAAAATCTGGAAGGCCCGGACTCTCTCCTGTAAGGCACAGGTCGTCCTTGACTTATGACCCATAATTGAGCCCTAAGTTTATGTTGTTAAGTGAGATGTTTGTTAAGTGGGTTTTGTCCCATTTTACGACTTTTCTTCCCGCAGTTGTTAAGTGAATCTGTTTTCCCCATTGGCTTCGCTTGTCAGGTCACAAAAGCTGATTGCATGATTCCCCCCCCCCCCCAGAAATTGCAACTGTCGTAAGTGTGAAAAATGGTCGTAAGTCACCTTTTTCATTGCCGTTGTAACTTTGAACGGTCACTCAATGAACTGTTGTAAGTCGAGGATGACCTGTGCATCTAGAGAACACGGTGGCCAAAATCAAGAGTTGAAACAACCTAGTCCAGAAATGAAGTGGAATGACATGGGGGGCTTCAGCTGCCACCTTCCGGCCATCAGCCCCAGGGTTGGTCTTCCAGGGTCCGGGCCCCTGTAAGGGCTCCACAGCTGCCATCCTAGGCAGTCGGGGGCCAGACTCAGCGACCTCAACGAGGAGGATAAGCAGAAGTGTTCAAAGCCCTCCGGCTTGGCTGGCTTCCTCTTGTGAGCCAGGCAGCGTTGCCCGCTTGACGAAGGCAAGAGACGCTGGTGTGAGAATAGAGGGTTGGCTGGTTTTGAACCATTGACCTTCTGAACCAAGTTGGAGACAGGCGGGTGCTCTTGCTACTTTCAATCACACCTGATCTACCACGTGTCTGCCATTGTTTCTTTCTGAGCAGAACTTCTACAATACCTGCCTCCACTGAAGAACAGGAAGGAAAACTGGTGGAGCTGGACTTCCTCATTTCCCCAGATCTGGTAAGTGACATCCAAATATTTCTGGAGGTTTCTTCCCTTCCATGTTTGTAGAGTGGAAGCCAACACATTTGTCAGACTTGCCTATGGAGATTCTCCGTCCTCCAGGTCATGGTTGTCCCAAAGGGGCTTTTTTCAAGGGGCATCTGGGCTTTCTTGGTTTTTCTTGGAAGACGTTTCACGTCTTCAGCTCTTTATCATTCCTTCCATCCTTCAACATCCAGTCAGAGCTGAAGAAGCTTCTTGGGCTGAGAAGCGAAACGTCTTCCAAGAAAAACCAGAAAGTCCAGTTCCCTCTTGGGGGGGGGAAGCCCCCTTTGGGGCATTCTCAGGTTTAAAACAGCAAGGTATTGATGACAAATGAAGTTTGGCCTTCGTGCTTCCCATTTCATCCTACAGAAGATCCCAGAAGCGTCCTTAGATCTGCTCAAGACAATTGGGCAAACCTCTATTCCCACATGTGAAGATGCAAGAGATTAGGGTTCAACTATTGGTAGTCCTTGACTTATGACCACAATTGAGCCCAACATTTCTGTTGCTAAGCGAGGTGTTTGTTCAATGAGTTTTGCCCTGTTTTACGACCTTTCTTGCCACAGCTGTTAAGTGAATCACACTGCGGTTGTTAAGTTTGTAATGCAGTTGTTAAGTGAATCTGACTTCCTCATTAACTTTGCTGGTCAGAAGGTCGCAAAAGGGGATCACGTGACCCCGGGACACTGCAACCGTCATAAGTACATGCCAGTTGCCAAGCCTCTGAATTTTGATCATATCATGAGGATGCTGAAATTGTCGTAAGTGTGGAAAGCGGTCATAAGTCACTTTTTTCAATACCGTGGTCACTAAATGAACTCTTGTAAGTCAAGGACAACCTGTATGCCATTGAGTAAATGAGCTTTTCTTGAATAATACTGTAGATGTTCTTATAAATGGGACGTGCGTTCTGTTTCTGGCCACAGGCAAAGGCACCTGCGGGCATCCCCACCAGTCACGAGGTGCCACCGTTCTCCTGCGCTCAGCCTTCGGAGGCTGTTGCAGATCTGCTGAGATCCACGGAGGAAGCTTTGCAGCAGGTGAAGCTTGAGAGGGATGCTACTGTCCAAAACCTTACTGCCAAGGTAAGAACTTCACTCTTGGTTTCGAACCTCCCTCCATGCCCATTCTACTGGAAATTAATACTTCATTTTCTTACGTAAATACCATTCAATGGGTGGAGCCATCCTTTAGGCCAGGAGTCTCAAACTTGGCAACTTTAAGACTTGTGGACTTCAGCTCTCAGAATCCCCCAGCCGGAAGACTTGTGGACAGCATGTGGCGGCTGGGAAATTCTGGGAGTTGAAGTCCACAAGTCTTAAAGTGACCAAGTTTGGATACCCCTGCTTTAGACCAGACCTGACCATTCCATGGCCCCCCTGGGCTATATCAACCCTTTGGCTGTCCCCATCCAGCCCATGGCGGGGGCCACAGTAGCAGCGTCCCTATTGATTGGGCCCCTTGGGAAAATGAATTGGCCCCTCCTGCTCCATACCAGTTCAATGCAAGCCATGATGGAGTGAGAATAAATCTCACAGAGGTGATGTTTGATCTTTTCCCCGGAATTCAGACATTAGAAATAAAACCGTAGTTTAAAGTTCTAATTAAAATATTTATTTCGGTACAAAACCAATAAAATCTCATTTGTTTACATGTCTGATATAAAATGCGACTTCCTCCATTGGAAGCCAGAAGAAGAAGGGAAGAACGGAGATTCAGGAATGCACACATGCGTACAAGAACATATCAATCACGTGCTCAGGAATAAGCCATTATATTAGATAGGGATGCAGCTCCCTGCATATACATGTAACAGGCAATAAATCACACCGTGACAAGCCATTCTGCCTTTGCCTGTAAGGTGTTATCGCTCTAAATTCTGGAAACCCCAAAAGACACAGGAACGTCTTCCGCTCGCTACTGGCTCGTTTTGCAAAGGCATCCAATTCCTTGGCTGCCATTTGGTCCCCTCCTTGGTATGCTCAAGGGCCTTGTGGTAGATGTTTATATCATAGCAGTTTTATCACGTTCCCCCAGTGGGATTTCCATGAGAAAAGGTGGTCTCAAGAGTGCAGCTTTTCAAAGGAAGGAAGGCTGCAGTCCTAGGACTCTGCTTCTGTTGGACAAAAGTTAGGGAGGCCAGATGAGAAGCGCTGCTCCGCTACGTTTCTTTCATTCCCTCCCTCCCTCCCTAAATCCGACAACCCACCTCCTCTTCTTGCTAAGGCCTTCTCTCTGTTTCAGCTCCAGGGAAAGGAAAAGGAGGCTCTGGAATGGAGGAAGAAGCATGACAAAATGTATGCTGAAAAGAAAGAAATGGAGTAAGTAGAAGTGGCCACGTTAGATTTGCTTCGCAAGAGAGGCTGGGCTTTGCCTTGTTTCTTTGCTTTGAATATCTCTTTTATTGGTTGGGCTTTGCCTTGTGATGAGCAGGAGAAAGAAACTCAGCACATCTGCACCTTGGCTGAGGTTTTAGTACAGGCAGTCCTCGACTTACAACCACAACTAAGCCCAAAGTTTCTGATCTTAAGCGAGACACTTATTAAATGAGTTTTGCCTTGTTTTATGACCTTTCTTGCTAAGTGAGTCACTGCAGTTCTTAGTAACACGGTTGTTAAGTAAATGTGGTTTCCCCTGTTGACTCTGTTAGTCAGAAGGTCATCAAAGATGATCACGTGACCCCCAGGACACTGTAACTGTCATAAGTGCATGCCAGTTGCCAAGCCTCTGAATTTTAATAATATGAGGATGGGGGTGCTACAACGGTCGTAAGTGTGAACAATGGTCAAAAGTCACTTTTTTCACTGCCGTTGTAACTTTGAACGGTCACTAAACAAACTTTTGTAAGTCAAGGACTACCTGTATACGAGGGGAGGAAACTCGAGCATAATTAGACCATGCAGCAGCAATGAAAGGCGCCTTCGTTTAATCCTGCTGTCCGAAGAGCTTTGGTCTAGTTTTGGGATGCAATGAAGAATTGGCGTTTCTTTCCACAAATACCAGCAAAAGGTTCAGCCTTGGCTAACGATGGCTGGGAGGTTGCCTGCTTTTTGCTTTGCATTCGGTTATTCCAGAGATGGCTGTATTTCTATCCCTCCTTTCTTATTTTTATACCTAACCCTCCTTCCTCCTATTTTCCTCACCACAACAACCCTGTCAGGTGGGTTGGACTGAGAGTGTCCGGCCCAATGTTACGCAGCCGGCTTTCGTGCCTTAAGACGGGACTAGAACTCCCAGTCTCCAGGTGATTGGCCCAAAGTCACCCAGCTGGCTTTGATGGCTAAGGCAGGACTAGAACTAGCCAAGTGCCTTTAACCCCCCCTGGGTTTACTCTTCCTTCTCTCACCAGTAATCTGTAAGAGACTGTAGATGCTCCTCCTGTTTCCATTTTGGAAATTGTTTGTCTTGTCCTTCTTTTGTTTTGAGAGGACAAATAACGTTTCTTCCTTTATCTTCTCTTGATCTCCTTCTCCGCCTGGAAGGGAAAGGAATCCCCGTCTTCAGAGAATGACCATGTCTGACACTTGATGAAATATCCTGATGGCATGTTAAAATAAATGTCTTTTGTTTTCAGAAAAATTGTGGCTGAGTTTGAGGACATCATAGTACAAGTGATGGGTAGGTTCAGATTACATGTTATAAATACCTATTTCTGAGGAAGGAGCAACGCCCCACAGTCGCCTCTGGACTTGGCATTTTGTGCCTGAGACTTGAACACAGGAAGCGGCCTCCTCTGCAGTCGACTAGGAAACAGACTGGATGGCCAGATTGAGGGGCTGTGACGCCACACAACTTGTAGTGCCAAGTTGTTACGATCAGGGCTAAGGAAGGCTGGGAACATAATTCAGTGACACTGGGAGGGTTTCAGATCTGGAGACCCTGAGAGAGAGCCCCCTGCCCAAAATTTCTAGATTTTAAGATGTCCAGTTCCCAAGAGAGGTTGGGGGCTCCTGTCCTGGAACGTTGTGCCAATTTAACTGACTTGTTTTCCGCAGAGGATTGTCAGACCCAGAAAGAACTTGGGAAGAAAGAGCTGCAGAAAGCCTTGGATGAAAAACAGCAGGCAGTCTCTGACCTGAATGCCTTGGAAAAGTCCTTCTCTGAATTCTTCAACCGGTTTACAAAACAAAAGGAGGCCATAGAGGGCTATCAGAAGGTGAGCGGTTGGTTGTTGTTTTGGTTAAATATCTCCTGGTTAATTACACTAATTGGTCAGAAGAGAAGGGTGTCACTAAACGAACATTTATTTTAAACAAATTCCAGTTTCTGTATCTGATCAGATATCTGGGTTTGCTCTACTGGAGAAAAACAGTTTTGCCTCAAGAAAGTTTTTGCCTCAAAAACAGACAAAATGCTACCTTAAATATCCACATAAGAATGTTTAAGAATCTAATTACCAACAGGTTAGCAATGGTGGTGATGCTGGTGAAAGGAGCTAGGACCTGCATTTTGTATTTCGAAATCTAAGTGCTTATTAGCAGAGCCAGAATTGAAGGCCTCAAACTGAACAAATATTCCCATTCAAAGAAAGAGAATTGTTTTGTGTGATGGCCAAGCAGTGGCTTTGTGTTGAAGAAGACAATGGGGAAGGAGGGGACTTGTCCTTGGCCGGTGAAATCCAAAGACTTGATCTCGTCCTCTAGAATGAAGACACGCTGAAGAAATGCGTGGAGGATTACCTGGAAAGAATTAAGAAGGAAGAGCAGAGATACCAGGCCCTGAAGGCTCACGCAGAAGAAAAGTTGGATCAGTGAGTCGGGCCTCAGGGTCCTTCCGAGTTGGGGAGGAGAAGAAGAAAAACCTTGGATGAGTTAACGTGCATGGCTGTGTTTTTTCTTTCTTCCCACGCAGAGCAAACGAAGAGATCGCCCAGGTCAGAAGCAAAGCCAAATCGGAGGTGGCTGCCCTCGATGCCAACTTGCGCAAAGAACAGATGAGGGTCCAGTCGCTGGAGAGCAGCATTGAGCAAAAGGTCAGTTCAACCGACCGAGAGTGACCGCTCTTTCAAGCAAGGAGGCGAAACTTTCTTCCACGCTGGTGTGGGGGGGGGGGACCCCTGTTCCTATGAAGGAGAACTCCGCTCATATAAATGTTCCTTTCTAAATTGTATTTATGCAACATCTAGCACGTGATGCTTTCTTTTTGTCTCTTTAACAGGTAAAAGAAAACAAGGAACTCACAAAAATCTGTGAAGAATTGATTTCTAAGATGGAAAAATTGTGATAAGATCTCTGCATTCCTCTCATTTTGTTCTGTTTTCAAATTTTGGGGTAGATTATTTATTAAATGCATTTCTACGCTTCAGTGTCACTAGTTTGAGTAATATTTGATATGAAATAGTTTCTATTCCCAGTTTCTGTTTCTAAAATGTAGTTTTTAGAAAAAAAAGTAGTTTTTAGAAGGCCTATTAAAAAGTGGCTCTTCTGTGGATAGCAAGGTTTGGGGTATTTTTGTTTTTAGCCTGCGGTCTTTAAACTACCCAGTGTTTGAGAAGATATTTTCTCCATTCTTCAACTCAACTTTATTGCTTCTTATATGTTACTGACAGCCAGCAAGGAAAAGTTCATTTTGTATGAAACAAAGAAAATTTATCTTTCATTTTTTAAAAAATGAATGCTTTTTATATATTGCACAGACTCTATAATAAAAATTGTTTGTTAACAATTTGTTCTATTCATACAAATCAGTATGCTGAAATTGCAAAATATTTTGTCTCTGGTTGTTGAGCCATTTATGTCTCCCTTTCTCTCTCTGGTCTTTAAAATAAAAATGTTTCATTAAATTTTTAAATTTACTGAGTTGTATATTTTATAACTAAATAAATAAATAGTATGTATTTAATGCAAGTAGGAAACTCAATTTATAACTCCTAATTTTTTAAGACCATGTCAATATTTGTTAGGGACGTTGAGATTTGTTTCAAATTTTTCCTAGCAAAGAACATAGCATAAAACTAATAATATTATTTGTTTGCCGCCTATCTCGTCATGGGGCTACTTTAGGCGACTTATAACAATAAAAGGAAATGGAAAGAATGAAAGCCATAACAAAAGTAAAATAATAGAACAATAGAGCCAATCAAAGGCACTCTGAGTAGGAGAGGCTGGCCCTAGCGGGATGAGGGGCCTCATCAGGTGGCCTGGAGCTCTGCCATTAAGGGCTCTGAAGGTCATAGCCAACACCTTGAACTGCACCCGGAAGCAGATGGCTAGCCAGCAAAGTTTGTGTAGCAGAGGTGTATTAGGGGCCATCAAAGATGGCTCTCGCTGCCGTAGTTTGCACCAGCTGGAACTTCTGAATGGATTTCAAGGGTAGCCCCATGCAGAGTGCATTGCAGTAGTCCAGACAAGATGACTGAGCTTTGAGTAACTGAGCACAGGGAATCAAGATCCAGGAAAGGTCACAGCTGGTGCACAAACGAGCTGTGCAAAAACCCTCCTAGTCACGCTGAGTCCAGGAGAACCTCTAAGTTGCAAAGTGGATCTGAACAGGGTAATGCAACCTGTCCAGAATGAAAGATGACAAAACCCTGGATCATGAGGTTCCATGCCTTCAAAGCCATTCAGTCTTGCCAGGCAGAGTTCACTTGAAACCTCTTAGTCCCCCAATCCCAGGTCCTTACAACTTCCAAGCACCACAAAAAGGTAGTGTGACCTTATCACTCTGGGTATCAGGTGTGGAGCTGAGTATCATCCGCACAATGATGATACGTCAACCCATAGTGACGGATTATCTGGCCCAGCGGCTTCATGTAGATGTTGCACAGAGAGAGTGCCACAAGTGAGCAGTCAGGACCTGGATCTCTCGCTTCCTGTTACTGATTGGAATAGCCGTGGAGAAAAGAACTGAACCAGCATCAACTCAGGAAGGATGTGAGTTGAAGTCCACAGATCTTAAATCCTGATCTATAGTATTCATTATTTCATTACTACATTTTAACATTCACAATATACAATGGAAAACCAGAGAAGTTAGATACTGTATTTATCAAAAGAAAGTGTTGGTGAATCTAAGATTCACACACACACACACACACACACAAAATAAACTTTAAAATAAAATTCTGCTTAAAATAATCTAAATTGTTTTGGGAAAAATATTCTTTTTCTCAGGAAAATATGTTAGTTTAATGCGATGGGTCGGACACGACTTTGCAACTAACGCCAACAACAAATGTTAGTTTCAGCTTTAGCAAGAAATAAGAATATTGCCCCACAGGTATAATAGTCTTCATCTGAGATAGGCTTCTGTTTAACAAGATTGAAAAGAAAGCAAAGAGACAAATTTCCTATTATAGCATAATTACGCTATTATACAGTTAAATTATTATTCTGTTCCCAACCAGTAGATGTCACTGTTGCCACACTGATCATCTTTTGATTCCTCAAGATAGGAAGGGATCTCTATTCTACTTAGTAAGCAAAACCCCCATTGATTTCTAAGATTATAAAATTGATCTTATTTCCTACAGATCCTCAGGAATTTAGAGCATCAGATCTATATTCTGTGTAACACAAATGCTATAAAGATTTTTTTTATTATAACATCCATATTATTTTACAAATCAGCATTCATGCATTTCCCGCTTTTGCCTAAAGTTTTCAAGTCCATACCGGAGAGATGAGGGATGTTTGCAGGTAGGCATTCAACAGATGCAGTTCCACCATTATTTCAAAGAGAAGCTCTTGGTTGATTTGTACCTGAGATGGTCACGTAAAGCAGAACACTTACCCAAATCCATCTCTACCTCTGGTTAACCAACAGAAATTCCACAAAATTACAATTTATTTTAAAGATGGGGAATAACCGCATGGGAAAGGACTCATTTTATCCCTTCAGTTTCAAGATTACTAGTGAAAAAGTCTGGTGGCACAAACTGGGTTTTGTTTAGACTTCAAAATGGGCCAATGTGCTGGAGAAGAAAATGGAGTGGGATACTTTGTATGAAACCACTTTTTATATCATAGAATAAAAGGGTTGGAAGGGACCTTGGAGGTCTTCCAGTCCAACCCCTTGCTCAAGCAGGAGAGCCTATACCATTCCAGACAAATGGCTGTCCAGTCTCTTCTTGAAACCTCCACAACTTCTGGAGGAAAGGTGTATGTGTCTACATCCTATGGGACATGGGTTACCTCCGTCCTAGCAGATCAAACTGTTGGTTACGGTGGTGTTTGGTGAACAGCTATAAGAACAATCTAAAAATGTTCATTGCACATCCGGCCAGAATCTTCCAAGGTTCCCCCCCCCCCCCGTGATTAGCTTGAAAGAATTGCTCTGCCCAACTCTAAGATCATTGGTCCCCAAGATGATTCCGCTTGATGTCCCATTGCCTGTTACTAATTCTTCTCTACTCCTGGATCAGACCACAATCCAAAGGCTAATCTGTAGTTGGGGCCTTGTTTTTTCCTCCCAAATTCTCTTTTCTTTCTCTGATAGATAGATTAAACCTCCTGTGACAGGAGGAATATTAAATAATCCAGTTTTTTTCCTCCCTGCGGCGTCTTTGGTGCCCTCTGAACTCGGTTGAAACATTTCATTACCCCACTAGGTAATCTCATCAGTCTAGAAGGGAGTGAGATTTGCTCTAGCAAAGCCTCCTAGCACTGATGATAATGTTGTCTAGTTTGGATAATGAAACATCTGCAAGAAAACAACCATGCTCAGAGAGCACCAAGGAACTTTCCTTTCCTTTCCCCTCATTTCCTTTCCTTTCCCCCTTTCCTTTCCTTTCCTTCTTTCCTCCTTTCCTTTCCTTCCCTTCCCTTTCCTCTTCCACCTCCCCCTCCTCCTCCTAGCAAATCCTACTCCCTTCTAGCACTGACGATGTCACCTAGTTGGGCAATGAAATGTCTGCAAGAAAACCGCCAGCTCAGAGAGCATCAAGGACCCCGCAGTTCAACCCTGAGCTATAAATATTCGCTTCTATCAGTACCAATTTTTTTCTTTCATTCAAATGACCAGCTTTGTCCAACCTGCAAAATTAACTGGAATGTGTGAAAGAATCAAGAGGTGAATGCTTATCTGATTCATACTTCCAACTCCTAAATCTGACCGCTTGCATGAGAAAGTTGTTTTCCATTTAGAAGCTGCTTGTATCAATGGGGTGTTGTTCAAACTGCTTTCCCCACACTTGGTTGAATGTGGATGGTGGTTGCATGCTGGTTTGAAACAAATCAGGTGACTTTAGGAAGAGATCAGAGAGATTCATGGAGGTTAAACCTGCTCTTTCCTCTAAAATGTGTTGATAACAGATCTGAATTGGTTCGGTGCTTGGTACCTGTTGCTAGGCGAGGAGGGTACGAGGGTAAATTGTATTTATATTTTGCTGATCTATTTTCCAGGCTTTGCTATTACAGCTGCTTATAATAACAGAATGTTGGCTTAGAAAGGCTTGGATCTGGTCCTACAGGTTGCCACGGCTTTGTTGCTGTGCTTTGCTCTGTGGAAAGTGAAAATATTGGAGGTGTGTTCTTTTTAACGTTTTTCACTTCTGGAGTTATATTTAGGAAAGGTGTATGCTGTGTGTATTCATTTTATACTTTAAAAAAACACCTTTGGGTAATTTCACTTTTTAACTGAGCAAATGTTCAAAGGACTTTTAATGTGGGCTGGTTCCAACATCCCAAAATTATTATTATTATTTTTTGATCCCTCAGAATAACTGGGTGTGTACCCAGTTTCTACCTTGCAAGAAACAGCTTGCCTTTTCCAGTGTAATGTTGATGTTACCTTTTGCCAGGGAGATGCTCCAGAGAGATGCTCACACACACACACACACACACACACACACACACACACACACACACACACACACACACACACACACACCCTGCATATATAGGGGTGGTTAATTAAGTAGGGAAGGGGGGGGGGGGGGAGGGGGACCGGTAGAATTCTGTTCATACATGTCTTAAAGGAAAAAAATAATAATAAAAAGAGCAAGGTTTCAATTGGAAATGAACTGTGGTGTTTAGGGAAGAGAAGAGAAGGAGTTGGAAGGGACCTTAGAGGTCTTCTAGTCCAACCCCCTGCTCAGGCAGGAAACCCTACACCACTTCAGACAAATGGTTATCCAACCTCTTCTTAAAAACTTCCAGTGTTGGAGCATTCACAACTCCTGGAGGCAAGTTGTTCCACTGTTAATTATTCTAACTGTCAGGAAAATTATAAAATTATTATAAATAAAATACTGATTAATAAACCTGAGCATTTCTATACTTTTCAAAGTGTTCAGCACTAGGCAGTCCTTGACTTATTTAGTGACTGTTTGACATTAAGAAGGACTTCCCTATGTGTACTTACGACCCAGCTCCAAAACTCTGATGCCCTCCTCCAATTTTCAGCATCTTCCAGTCACGTGACCGTGTTTTACGACATTTTGCCAAAAGTGGCATTTATCTCCAGTTTTTGGCAAAACCAGCCCACAGTGAACCATTGGTTCACTTAATGATCATAGCAGTCACTTAATGATTGCTGTATTAAAAAAGTCATAAAATTGGGTTGGTTACATGGGTGACGGGATTTATGGCCATCACGACTTACTCTCCGTTACACTTGTAAATCAAGGGCTATCTGCAATGCACCAATGTCAGAAGGGGATAAATTTTGCACAATTAGGGATATGTCTATGGAGATTCTTAATCATCCAGGTCATGGTTGTCCCAAAGATGCTTTTTTTCAAAAGGCAATTGGACTTTGTCTTTTCTTGGAGAAGTTTCGCTTCTCATCCAAGAAGCTTCTTCGATTCTAGAACTGAGCTACAACTAGAACTCTTCAACTAGAGCTGAAGAAGCTTCTTGGATGAAAAGTGAAATGTCTTCAGGGGAAAAAACAAAGTTGCCTTTTGAAAAAAGCCCCTTTGGGAGAATTAGGGATACGCTTGACAAATTGTGCTCAAGTAATCTTGTTTTCGTCTTTACAACGCATCTCAATTTGGTTTCTTTGGCTGATCTTAGACTTTCACCCAATTTTACATCTCTACAACTGTTTTCACAAAGGAGTACAGACAAAGAGGAAGATGTAGAGAGTAGTGCCAGGTTTTTGTGAGTAACCTGCTCTTCAGTGGCTCTTATTTCTTCAGATTTCAAGGAAGATTAAATAGCCATGGTTTTAAAACTGCATCCTTGAAGATTCCACTTGAGGAATGATGGACAAGTGCAGCATTAGCTTCAGAGTTGCATCGTTCAAATATGTTCAAATAAATGTATGTGTGCATTTGTACATTTCGTATCAAATATTGTTCGTGCTGAAAGTATTTGCTAGCAAGGAGCCCATTAATCAACCTGGTTTTCCTGTTTTGCCAGCAGCAACTTAATATTAAAGCAAGTGAAACTGTTTTTAAGAATTTGCTTCAAAAACAAGTTATACCAATTTGATCATCGTTTAATTAAAAAATAAATGATTTATCTGCCTGGGCAAGGAACCAAATTGTTATGTGTGTAGTAAGGATTAACTCCTTGCTTTCATAACAAGTTTGAGGAGAACATCCTGCCAGTCTGAAATACGTATTTCCAATTTGTGTTGTTTCCTCAGCTTTCCCGCTGTGTGTTTCGAAATGGTGCGGTTGCCGTCTTCTCTAGCGGTGTGTCACAAAGGGATGTGGAAACCACTAGGGTGTTGTCATAATGTCTGCTTCTCTAAGGAAGATTCCAGTGTCTTTGGGGTCACAATAGCTCAAGCTTGGGTACCATTTAACAAAGGTCACAAAATCTGCTCAACCAAATGTGATGTGTGAGCCTGTTGTGTGAACTCAGTGAGGGGAACCATGGGTGAACCGAGGGTGTGTTGATGTGCAGAGATGTCATGATGATGACTGCACTGCGTGATTGACACCCTGCCCCTTTTTAAAGTGTGTGTGGGGCATGCAAAAGGGCAGAGATTTTTATAATTTTTATTTGATCCTCTATTAATAATCAGCCAGATATGTTGTCATGGACTGCAGAGGCCCCTGGAGTGAAACGTGAACCCAAATATATTTAGATCTATATTTCATCACGCTTCTGAACTCAGGTAGAGTTAGATTTCTCTCACCTTGCTGTATGGGGGAAAAAAAACCCAAGATGGCTTAATCCAAAGGTGTCCACCTTGGCAACTTTAAGACTTGTGGACTTCAACTCCCAGAATTCCCCAGCTAGCAGGAACATGGCTTTTGATGGTGACTGAGGATTCAACAGAGCATTGAATTGGGCTGGGTGTCATTATTGTCATTCAGCAATTTTTAAACTATTTCCTTGTTTTTTTGGGGGGGCTTGTTAGCTGCTCAGAATCACTGCAGTCGGAAAGGTATACAAGTTGGAACAATCACCATTTGATGACAAGTGTTTAAGGATGACATTTGGGGGGGGGGCAAAACAGACCTGAACTTGTGCTTTTTGTGCCTGATGGTGGGAATAGGTAACCGAAGGACTTGGCCTCCAACCCTAGCAGCCCCAGACCCCATCACTAATGGCGAGGGACTGAGGGATGTGTTGCTAGGTCAGGTACTTGTGTAGTTGTATCTCTGGAGGACAGGAGCTGAAACCAGCCAGTCTGACAAAAGCCCTAACGTGTTTCTGTGGGTTCTGCACACATCTGTACACACGTATGAATATCCCAAAGAAGCAAGATCTTGTTGTATGTTGCTGTCTAAAAGCAGATGGAGATGTGGAAGCCCTTGGTGGAACCCAACAGTTGAAGACGATGCCAATCTTTCCTCCCAACAGAATCTCCTGGAGGACAGGCTGAGGTTTTGCTGCTCCAGCTGTAGGCCTTGGAAGTCAACGGAAGGAGGATGTTGTGCACCAATAAGAGAAGGTCCCAGAGAAGGAGACCTTTCCAACTCAACCAAGGCTGCTCGTCTTAGCAAGCGTCAGGGCCACGTTTGGGTTACTGTTCAGATGGGAGATCTCCAGAAAATTCTACGGAGTTGGGCAAGACCGGGAATCTGAAAATGCATCCAGGATGGCGCAACGGCCAGGATGAAAAGCCAAGCTTGTATTCCAAGTCAGTAGGAGCCAACCTTGACTTGAAAGAAACTTGTTAAAAAGTTCCATATCTCAGAGCTATCAGTGTTCGGCAGTTCCAGAAGTCCCGATTAAACACTCTCCTTTATTAAACCATCTGTTTACTATGCAAAGCAAGCATGGCTGGAGGCAAAGTGCAATTATTACAAGATAACACTTGTGGGGAAGAAAAAGCTTGACAAGAGTATTAAAGTGTATCAGATGTAGAGATTTCAGCGCAAAATACAGAAGCATCGACTGGTTCCAGATAGCAGCAGATACAACCTCTGATGAGGAGGGCGTTGGCACCATTTATCCTCCAGAGGCACAGCAGGAAGCCAAGAGATAACCCCAGGGCTTCAGTCATTTCTCCCTGACTTGCAGCCAGAGAGAAATTCTGAGTTTTCCTACCTGCGACTCAAGAACCAGAAGCTTTCTGACCTCCCTAGGTTCTTATTTTGCGCTAAAATTGGGGAAGGGTTTTCCTGGTGCTGCAGAGAGGAAGATGGCTACCTTGGGAGGCCTCCACAGAAAATACTTTTGCACCCCGACAAAAAAAGAGCTCTGTCTTGTAAAAAAAATGCCCTCCTCTTGTCTCAAAAGGGTTGATTTGAAAAATGATAAGGAATTACAAGGGAAAAGGTTTGGAAAAGGCTTAAAAAGGAGGGAAGTCAGAATAAGAGAGTTGGAAGGGACCTTGAAGGTCTTCTAGTCCAACCCCCTGCCCAGGCAGGAAGCCCTCTACCATTCCAGACAAGTGCCTGTCCAATCTCTTCTTAAAAACTTCCAGTGTTGGAGTATTCACAACTTCTGGAGGCAAATTTGAATTGTTCCCACAGTCAGAAAATTTCTCTAGGTTGCTTCTCTCCTTGATTAGTTTCCATCCATTGCTTCTTGTCCTGCCTTCAGGGGCTTTGGAGAATAGCTTGACTCCCTCTTCTTTGGGGAAGCCCCTGAGATACTGGAAGACTGCTATCATGTCCCGTTCCCCCGCCCCGATCCTTCTTTTCACTGAACTAGGCATTCCCAATTCTGACAACCATTTGTCTTACGTTTTAGCCTCCAGTGTCCTCATCATCTTTGTTGCTCTTCTCTGCTCATCTCTAGAGTCACATTTGAAGCTTTGCATCTATTTATACCAGCATTTCTCAAGCTTGGCAACTTTAAAATGGGTGGACTTCAACTCCCAGAATTCCCAGCCATGAAATTCGGGGCCCTTTTGTGTCTTTGAAAGTCGCTAAACAAAGGCTTGTAAGTCAACAACTACCTCTATTCTTTTCCAGCTTTGTACACAGGTGTTCCTTACGACCACAATTGAGACCAAAATTTCTGTCACCAAGCAAGACAGGCAAGTGAGTTGTGCCCCATTTTATGACTGTTCTTGCCTCAGTTGTTAAGTGAATCACTGCAGTTGTTAAGTTAGTAACACGGTTGTTAAGTGAATCTTGTTTCCCCGTTGACTTTGCTTTTCAGAAGGTGGCGAAAGGGGATCATGTGACCCTGCAACCGTCATAAGTACATGCCAGTTGCCAAGCGTCTGAACTTTGATCACATGACCACGGGGATGCTGCAACAGCCGTGTGAAAAATGGTTATAAATCATTTTTTTCCAGTGCCATTGTAACTTTGAACAGTCACTAAAGAAACCCTTGCAAGTCAAGAACTACCTGTAGATATAAAATCTTAAAAGATTCACTCATAAATTAAAGGCAGGAGTGACAATAAATTATGTTTAACTTTTTATTTTTATTTTGGGGCCAGGTAAGCAAAAACAGAGTAAGTTTTCCTTCCTTTTTTTGTTTCACATCTTCTAAAATGTTCAAAAGCAATACAGAAGCTGTAAGACGCAGAACTGGGAAAATGTTCCCCAAAATGTCACAATTTACAAGCTTCTTGACTGCAACGTGGACAAGAATAAAGGTTGAAAGAAACATTCAAGTTTTCAAGCCCTGGCTTTAAAATTATATAAGAAATATACCTTTGTAAAAAAATTTCATAAATATATTATATATGAATATATAATATATTTCAGGTAATAAATGAAGCTGGAAGAGTGATTTTCAAATGCTTGGGATGTACAAAACAGGCATTGTAAGAAAATAGCGCATTTTTTTATTCCACCCCCAAAAGTATGTGCCTATAGAAATCTATTTTAAAAAAACCTTTTCGAAACTTCATTTCTATAAAGTAACTGTTTTGAAACCATCTTGTAATATTGCAAAAATATGCTGAATATTGATTTGGAATGGTGTCATCTAATGTGTGTGAATGAACCCAATTGATGCCAGTCCTTTCCGGTAAACCAGATAAAAAATTCAGCTAAAGGAGCTAATTCTGTTTTACTGTAAAGTTATATTAACAGCGTCTTGCAAGTCTGAAGGCACAAATTTCCCACCTGCAGTTTTAACCGCCTGATCAGTTAAGGCGAACCTTTCCGAAGTTTATTTCTCTAACCGTTTGGGAGCAATTTCCAGGCAAGAAGCTATTATTTATTACTTACTTATTTATTTATTAAATTTCTGTGCTGCCCATTCTCCCCGTAAGGTGACTCTGGGTGGATAACAGATTATAAAAAAAGATCAATAGAAATTAAAATATTAAAACTATGCCAATTATAAAGTTTAAAACTACACACACTTCCCGCGGAGATTCTCAGTCATCCAGGTCATGTTTGTCTCAAAAGTTGCTTTTGAGTTGCTGGAGTTTATTTTTCCTTGAAGACGTTTGCTTCTCATCCAAGAAGCTCCTTCAGGAACTCAAGAAGCTTCTTAGATGAGAAGTGAAACACCTTCAAGGAAAAACAAAGTCCAGTTGCCTTTTGAAATACCACCTTTGGGATATACAAACGTCCCCCAGGACATCTGTCCATTCCATTACAAATGGGGCTCATCTTCCTTAGTAAAATTGCTGATATGTAAAATGGCTACAAGGTAGGTTCTTGCGCCCAACTTCCTCCTTAATCCGAGTTCCAGAACTAGAACCCTGGTCTTACTCCGTTTTATATATCCCTGTTTTTTACTTCCTTATCCAACAGGTATGCCCTTGGTCCAGTCGGTCCATCGCTTTGGGGTCAGCTCTGGACCTGATGGGTTCCATGAAGTCGTCTTCAAAATCGATTCGTAGCAGAATCACCATCTTCCGTTCACTTGTGGTGGTTCTGCAGTCCTTGGAGGACATCCATTTCCTTGCGCAGGGGAACGTCTGCCTCCTTGCTTTGAGACCTAAGCTGGCCACTACATGCCCACCCACCCAAATTAAAGGCTCAACCTCTTGATCCTGGAATCTGTTTTCCTGTTTCCATGAGCTACTGGGGAAAACAATTCTTTGCGAAGTTGCTGACTTGCTTCCATTTCATTTTCACAAGTCTGGGGGCTTTTCAGTGCAAGAAAGGAATGTTGGAGAGGAAGCTGGGAAGCTTACCGTGGACTTCCGTGCTTTTGTTGATTTTTCAGTGTTTAACGATGAGCTTCCCACTCCACAGCAACCTCTCAGATTGGAATTTAGCAAGCTACCCAACGCACATCAACAGATGGAATGAAAAAATGCGGAGGGGAGCTGTGGATGCTCTCCTCTTAATGAATGTGAAACAGGGCGGGGGGGCTTTTTGACCAGTGATAGATCAGGAAGTTGGGAATTGATTAGATTATGTCCTTTGGATTCTCCTAAGGGTCAACCAGAGGAAAAGACAGGAGGGGCCCCTGCATTTTCATGTTTTGGGACCAGCAGGAATGAAAATCAGCCTTCCGTTTCAAATTGTTATGTGAGGCACTGGAACTGCTCCTGAGGAATCTAAAAAAAATCTTGCAACAACTCTTTAAAATGCTATCAAGAGAGGTTTGACTGACCTATCCACAAAACCTAGCATTTTCCCAAGCAACATGTGAGGTTCGAAGTCTATCTACAATCGTCAGAACTTTCTCTGCATATATTTTGAGATATTATTTTGTTTGGATCCTTTTCTCTACCGTAAAAAAATGCGAATTGGAGCACACACATGTAGTGGACTAATCATTTGCAGTCAACATTCAGCTCTGCCACATATTTGATATTTTTTCAACCATGAAGAACACCTTCATTCAAAGAAAGAAAAAACCTGGGGGGAAAATCCCTCCATCTTAATGCACAGAGGCAAAAGTGATGAAAGATTTCTTAGCTGTCACAGAGATGGAAAAAGGATTATTTTGGCTGTCAAATGTTTGGATTTAATGTTAACATATTACAGAATGCATGTCCTGATAATTGTTGCAACTCAGGAAAAGCAGTATTTTTTTGTTTTTTTATAAAGAAAAATTAGTATTAAAGTAATGTGTTGAAGGACTATACATTTTTCTAAGATTTCTCAGGAATTCAGAAAAACAATCTTGAATAATCTTCCTCTATTTTTAATAAGTTAAAATCCTTGAATCTGATGAAAAAATTAAATGTATACATTAATGAACATATGTTAATATCTATAAATAATTTTACAAATATACATGTTAAAATATAATTTTTTTAAAACAAAACAAGTTGACAAGATAAAAGAAAACCTTTGCCTAAATCAGTATGTCCTACTCTGGAAGAATTCTTAACTGGAATAAATTCTTCTTCAGTCTTGTCAGCCATGTTAATATCAAAGATATTATATACACACAAGAGCTATTTATAGATATATGCACAATTGTAGGAAATAAAACTTTGTGATTCGTTGAAAGGTGTTTGACTTTGGGGTACCCGTAATATCTCTCTCTTTCTCTCTTTCTCTCTCTTTCTCTCTCCAAGTGTTTGATAATAGATTTCTGGGGAAAATTTATGGACCTCCGTTACAAATATATTTAAACTTTATCTAAAAAAAACTCACCCAGAAAATAGCTAAATAAATGTAGCAAATAGCAGAATTTCGGTTTGATGCACATTACAGTTCATAGAAACCCCCTGGAAAAGTTAGCCAAAGTCACTGCTACATGCTCATTAACAAACGACACACACGCACACCCCAACACACACACAATTTTCTAGAGCTTGCAACACCTCCAGGCCTTCACGTCTCATCTTGCCTGCACACACTCACTTATCCAGCCATTAGTGCAAGAGGCGGTGTACTTCCCACCGTGAGAAAAGTGAAGGCAACTTTGAAAGAGGTTTAACGCTTTCGAGAGTGATTAACTCCTCAGAATGGCTTTGAAAGCATCCTTAAGTAGATGGCGACATTTTATATTTATTAAATATAAAACCAGTACTTACTTAAGATTCCCTGCAGGCAGCGTGGCTGCGGAGCCCTACCAAAGGAGAGTCGTGTATGTATTGCACAACGGCAACGTTTCCTACATTCTTTGCACATGGGGTTGTTTGTTTGTTTGTTTTTTTGTCATTTTCCCACCCACTCCTAGAATTTTCAGGCACAGAAAACGGACTCAAAGGCTGGAGGTGCCCCATCCTCTCCTTTGCCTTTCAAGGTTTCTGGGGGTTTGACAAGAAAAGTAGGAAGAAAGTACGTTCGGTGTGCCGCAGCAACGCAGGCCTCCGTGCCGTGGAGCAGAACGACGCCTCTTCCTGCTCAGGATCTCGTTCCGGAGTTCCCCTCAGACATACATTCACGAATCTCGGTTTTGAGGCTCAGTGTCTGTCATCCTGTCCTGATGATGCCGTTGGCCTGCTGTTTTGGAAGGCAGGGCTCCTCCGAGAGCAGCTCGTGTGCAAATACGGAGTCATCTCCCGAAGAGCAGGCACTGTGGGTGTCGTGGCCTTTGGGGGAGTATTGCTCGAAGGCCACGGACAGGTCGATATATTCCTGCGTGGAGAACAACGGCGTGAATCTCAACAAGGAGCACCCACTACAAGTTCCTCATCCCAAGGACACCGTCTTCTTTTATTTTCTTGGGCAAGAACTGAAATTCCACCTCCAATGGGTGAGGCCTTCTGGTCTCCACACGCTAAGGGCCGCCCTGTTTCAAGAATCCAGCTGTGGTTTAATGTCAGCTTGATAGGACTCACATTAGGATCCAGAGTAGCAGTCAAAAGGCATTATGGAGGTCCATCCGTGGTCCATACCGAGTTGAGGCAATTATTCCATGAACAGCCATGGTGCAACCACAGACATGGTTCCTCCTATATAACCCTGCCCAACTGCTGAATTCCCCCTCGTGGGCATCTATTCGGGAAAAGCTCACCTCCACCTTGGAGTGGAGACACAGCTTGTTCGGTTGTGGTATTTGGGCTGTGGGACACATTCTCTAGTAGATTTGCTTGGAGCATCTGAAGTAGTTTGCAAACGATGCTCAATTCTTTCTGGGATTTGGATACTTTTGCTACTGTTAAAGTTAAAGGTTGTGCTTCAGCAATGAAAATGTGCCAGTGACTGCAACCTCTTCCCTTAACTGCTCACTGTAGCTCTCTAGGCTCTTAAAACGGTTGCAAAGCTCAAAAATGCTCAAGGGTCTATTCTGTATGTACGGGGGGGGGGAGCGGGGGGGGCTAGCACAAGAGCTCTCCTGATTAAGAAAGGAGGAGATACTCACATCCGTGGAGGTCACTGTCAGCACTCGGTCCAGGTCTTCTACCAACTGCTTAAAAGTTGGCCGCTGGGAAGGCACCGCATGCCAGCACTCCCGCATGATCATGTACCTGGGGAAGAGAAGGGGCTGATGGAAGCGCCACTGATGGAAGGACCTGGAGAGCCCACAAGCTTTCCCTCAGCACGGCGGAGAGACTTTTGTCGGCTTCACAGCTACGCTCCAAAAAGAAACCAGCAAGGCTGTGACCTTCAAATAAGTCAGAGGTAAGAATTCCACGCAAGAATCGTTTTTAGATTTATAACCCTCATTGATGGCAGGAAAGTTCAAGAGAGCATCCACGTTGGTCCCTCTTCTTGTTTTTCCTCACAATAATAACCCTGTGAGGTGGGCTGGACTGAGAGAGAGGGAGAGAAGGAGAGAGGGGAAGAAGGAGCGGGAGAGGGAGAGAAAGAGAAGGAGAGAGGGACAGAAGGAGAGAGGGAGTGGGAGAGGAGCAGGAGAGGGGGAGGGAGAGGGGGAGAAGGAGGGAGGGAGAGGGAGAGAGGGAAAAGGAGATAGAGAGAAGGAGAGAAGGAAAGGGAGAGAGGGAAAAGGAGAGAGAAGGAAAGAGGGAGAGGGAGAGGGAGAGAGAAGAGAGAGGGAGAGGGAAAAAGAGAAAGATGGAGGGAGAGGGGGAAAGGGAGAGAGGGAAAAGGAGAGAGGAGAAGGGAGAAAGCGAGAAGGGGAGAGGGAGAGAGAGTGTGTCACTTCTGAGTGAATTCTGGGTCTTCTTACTCTTAGCCCACTATTCACCCATTATTCCGCACTGCCCCTGGGGCTGAGAAGGAGGGATTGGCCCACACCCTGAGCAACAGGGCGGGATTGGAGCTGATCAAGAGGACTCTGCAATTACTGAAGTCCCCTGGAGAGAAGCTGTTGCTATGGCTGCCCTGGAGCAGGACCTTTACCACCTGAGGAAAGCCCACTGAAGGGCCGGCCAAGAGGCTTCTGTGCTTCTCCACAGAATCTCTGATGGGTCTACAATACAAGCTGCCTAGAAACTTGACCGAAACCTTTTGGCAGCTGCATCCTCATCCAACTGTAGAGCCGGAATAGAAGGAGCCCATTTGGGATAAAACTGAGCTTGGGTCGGGCTTTTTTGGAGACCAGTCCTGACCTGGGGGGAAAGGCCTTCAAGCACCCAAAGACCCTTCTGATGATGAGAGGACACTTGGTTGAGTTTTGGGTGGCTATAGAAAATGGAGGGATGGAGGGAGGGAGGGAGGGAGGGAGGAGAGAAGAAAGGAGGAAGAAAGGAGGGAGGGAGGAAAGAAGGGAGGGAGGGAGGAAAGAAGGGAGGAAGGAAGGAAGGAAGGAGGGAGGGAGGGAGGGAGGGAGGAAGAAAGGAGGGAGGGAGGAAGGAAGGAAGGAAGTTATGAACAGAAAATACGGAGGTGAATTAACTGAATTAACAAGAATCCATCCTGGCAGATGGGAAGACAAGCTCCCCCAAAGTGTGATATTCTCAGGTAGAAAACTTACAAATCTGGGTTACAATTTGCAGGCTTGTCCATTCGGTGACCTTCCTTTAACAGTTTGAAGAGTTCCTCCACTGGGATTCCTGGATAGGGAGACCCTCCTAAAGTGAAGATCTCCCACAGCAGCACCCCAAACGACCATCTGAAAGCACCAACATTGAAAAATACAGTGAATTTTTGGGGGGAAAAGAGAAGAAATTATCTCCCCCCCCCCACGGAGCCATGCAAAATAACAGGTCACCAATAGTTTGATGACTGAACTTCCTGAATCACATCTTTTTTTTTCCCAAACTGGCCAATCTGTTGATCCGGCTGAACAGAATCCGGAATTAGATAAGCAGTTACATAGATACAGCTGCTCTCTTTGATCTTTGTGGAAACCTCCACGAAGACCAATGAATGGAACAAGCCCGTTTATTCATGGATTTCGGGATATCTTCTCTGCATGCAATCACAACTCTTGCCCTGAATGGGCGTTTTGTTCCTTTTTTATTTGAAAACTGAGGGCATTGCTTACACATCACTCTGATGAGTGTAGACACGGTCGAACAATGCTTCAGGGGCCATCCATTTCACCGGCAGCCGGCCCTGTCATCAGGGACATGAAAACAGAATATTATCCACCAGCAATTCCCGTGTCTTACTGCAGTCACGCCATCTGATCCCCTCCGCTACAAGCCAGTCCAAATAACCTTTAATCAAACCTAATAATCCCAATCCATCTAATCATTGTGAAGACGATCCCTACGCTGATCATCTACTTGACCCACCATCCACAATCAATGTACCTTCTTCCCATAAAGGAGAATATTTGTAGCCCATGGTTGAAATGAGGGGTCCTTGGTGGTCTCTGAGCCTGGTTGCTCCCTTGCAGATGTGTCATTATCTGGTTTGTCCCAAAGGTGTTTCGCCTCTCATCCAAGAAGCTTCTTCCGTTCTGAAGAAGCTTCTTGAATGAGAAGCGAAATGTCTTCAAGGAAAAGCAAAATCCAGTTGCCTTTCGAAAAAGCACCTTTGGGACAACCATGACCTGGATGACGGAGAACCTCCACAGACAATTATCTAGTTTGGGTAATGAAACGTCTGCAAGAAAACAACCAAGCTCAGCCAACGCCCCTCACAACCTTCTCCCTTGTAAGATAAACACAAGATTGGTTGCAATATCAATTGACCCATCTTCTTCCCATCTGTCTCTTCTTCTGGCCTGTCCTCTTAGCAAACTGAAAACCTTTTACTCGTCCCTAATGTATGCGCGGTCGTAGCTTTATTTGACAAACAAGGTAGGATCTGGAGACAGAAATCAATTGACTGTATTCAGACAAAACATTGTAAGCATTGGAATATATATATATAAATTCTTCTTGTACGAAGGTAGATTTACTGGGCAGAGCAGAAATATTCTGTTAAGATAAGAATTACTCTTATCAGAGGCGAAATGAATCTTTTCCTGGAACTCTGACATTGCCAAAATAAACCGCATTATAATTCTAATGTAAAAGATATTTATTTTGATATAAAAATAATAAGATCACATACTGGCTATATAAAAGAGATGTTGCTTCGTCAGAAGCATAGAACAAAAGGAAAGAATGGAATGTACACATGCGTACTAGGAACATTAATCACGTGCTCAGGAATGAACCATTATATTTGATAGGGATGCATCTCCCCGCATATACATGTAACAGGCAATATAAAATCGCTGCGTGACATATTCTTTGGGCTGCTGGATCCGGATCCAGCCGGAAATGCTGACACATCATGAAATCTGATGCCTAAAGTGAAAAGCCAAGCAGATTCCATCAACAATCTGGTAATCTATTTAATCTCACCCAAACTTTTAACAAATCTACGATAAAAGGAGATCAGCTGAATATTCCATAACAATTAGAAAGACTTTCCCTCAGAATAAGAAGCTCTAGTTAGTATCATTTCAGAGATTTTTGATCAATGAGTAATTTGTTTATTGAATGGTTTAAATAAATAAAACTATTTTGGAGCTATCCGATTTACCCTTCCTTGATATGGTGTTCCCCATTTTGGCTAGGGGATTCTGGGAGTCGCCATTCCAGCACATTTGGATGGCCAATGAGCAGAATTGTCCCTTCTTTTTTTTTTTTTAAAGAAACTTTCCACTTACATTAGTTGTTTTTTTGTAATAATCGATGTTGTGAACATCTCTGGCTAGACCAAAGTCAGCTATCTTCATCACATTGTCTTCTGTGACCAGAACGTTTCTAGCGGCCAGATCCCGGTGAATACACTGCAAAGAAATAGTTTATAAATAAAAGAAAAGTTTAAAAGTTCTAATAGATACTTGGATCAATAAACAGTTATATTCTTCATTACAAATCTGAAAAACAAATCTTTTAATTCCTTGTATTTTGGTTGTATAAATTGGTTGCAGCAACACTGAGATTTTCAATTTAATAGAAACCCTTTATTTCTTGTTTGTAACTACATTTTCATTTAGTGACAGCTCAAAGTTACAATGGCACTGAAAAAAAGTGACTTATGACCTTTTTTCACATGACCATTGCAGCTCCCCATGGTCACGTGATCAAAATTCAGGTGCTTGATCACTGACTCATACTTATGACGGCCGCAGTGTCCCAGGGTCACGTGATCCCCTTTTGCGACCTTCTGACAAGCAAAGTCAATGGGGAAGCCGGATTCACTTAGCAACCGGGTTACTAACTTATCAACTGCGGTGATTCACTTAAGAACCAGAAAACTTGAAAAAATGTGGCAAAACTCAGTTAGCAACGGTCTCCCTTAGCAACAAAAATTTTGGGTTTAGTTGTTGCCATACTTCAAGGTGTACCTGTACTCATAAAGGTATATCATAGAGGTCACTAAAAAATATACAGACATGAAATTTCCTTTGTCGGAGACAGGTAAAAAAAACACCTGAAGCTTCATTGTTCCATCTGATTTGATCTCTGAATGACTGGATTTTGCAGGTAGGAATAACATCTTATTACGCAAGAAGATTTACAGTGAAGCCCCTCGATGTTAAAGTTTGTTATTGTTATGTTGAATTATATTCCAAAACTCTGGAATTTGACTGTCTTTGAGGAATTATGGTTATGCTCGGATTGGGGCATTGCCAAAAGAATTATTTTGAGAAATAGGAGACGGGTAATGGATCTGTTTTGTTTTTTTTTTTAAAAAGACAATTTCCCCCACTAAACAGAAAATGAAGCTGACTCAGATTTCACGATATTTTACAATAGAGCAGTTTCATCATTTTCTATTTAACAATAAAGGGTATTATTTTTCTGTATAGCTTTATGATATGTAGGCGATTATTTAAATCAGTCATTTCTTTTGAGTTTCTTTCTTTTCTGTTTATATTTTTCTTATAATTAGTAGTTTTCTGCATTTTCATTGTTGTGGATTTTTAAAAATTCCATTGCCAACATCAAGAACCCTTGCTTGAATCCCCCTGTGTTATGAAAGGGGCAGATCCCACTTTGCTTATGGATCAGATCAAGAGGCCCAAGGCAGCTCCTGAACCGGTTAATCCAGAGATCCCATTAGGGAAAAGCCTCTAATACCAGTGAACCCATTAGCAGTCCTTCACTCTCATTAAAATTACCTTTCTCCAGAATTTATTCTTTACTTCCATACAGGTAGTCCTTGACTTACTTGGGATAAGAATTCCCGTCACTAAGCGAAGCAGTTTTTAAGTACAACTGCATCATTTAGCAACAGCAATTCTGCAGTCCTGGTTGCCATTGTTACCCAAATCCCACCGTCACAAGGCGAGGCGACTTCCTGCCGGCTTTCCACAACTCAAATCTATGGGGAAGCCAGCAGGAAGTTACAAGGCCCAGGCTGGTAGGCAGGTAATGGGTGCTGCCAGGTGGGGGGGGGAGGGAGGGAAGGAGGGAGGGAGGAAGGGGGTGCAGAGAAGGTGGACGAGGCATGGCACGAGGCATGGCATGGATCAGAGAGGGCGAGAGGTTTGGGGCAGGTCAGCCATGGGCGCTGAGGCACAACATGGGTGCGAGGGGGTGGTCAAGGCGCAGGTCAGGGTCAGTGTGAGGGTGTGTGTAAGCTGTGGGTTGGTGGGATACACAAAGGGGTACACCCCAAGGGACGGAGGGTGCATGAGGCATGGTGAGGTTGGAGTGGGTGCATAAGAGTGGAAGGTGGCCCAGGACAGGTGTGGTGTGGGTCAGGGAGGGGGCAAACAAGTGTGCAAGTGGCACTAGTGCACTGCTTGAGGGTTTTGGGGTGTTTTTCTGGGGAAGCTGGCATGGAATGGGGACCACGTGGTTGAGAGGTGCTGGCACCGGTTGTACGTGCGAACCCGTTGCCAAGCATTCAGGTGGCAATCATGTAACACAAGGGTGCTGGGACATCCGGAATACCTGTGTAGGCATGCATATCAACCTCAGTCGGCTGCTCGATTTTGTTTGAGGCATCTGACCGTGAAATTAATTAATTTCGATTAATTTTTCATGCTCTCTTCAAGGCGCAGTGTTTGTGCATCCTTTCTCTCAGTTAACCAAAGGAATAAAATATATCATCTTCAAATCAACTTTTAGCTGTTCCATCTCCAAGACGGAACTTTGTATGCGAATTCCCTTCCAAATAAATATCATTTCAGCTCCTCCTCCTACTTCTTCTAGAGTCTATTTATCTCCTCTTCCATCTGGCCCAGTGTTATCCTTGTCTTCCTTAATACAACTCGGTGTCTTTGTTTCACGTTCCCCACATAAGCCATCTTTTCTAGTCTCTGGGAGCCTGCATTTCGCAAATGCTTTGCTACTCACCTTTTGAGATGCCAGATACTCCATCCCACGGGCCACCTGGTAGGCGCACGAGACTAAGTCTTTAAAGGTCAGCTGTTCCTCAGGAAGCTTGCAGGTATCAAAGGAATAATCCATGCCAGGTAGCCGACGGGCTCTCAGGTATTCCCTTAAATTCCCCTTGGACGCATATTCCACAAGAACGTAGAGAGGACCTGGAGGAAACAGCCGATTGTTATTTGAGACTACCCTCCCATTTCTCTCTTGACCTTCCTGGCAGCTTACTACTCGTTTCAGGACTGTTGTGTCCTTTCGTTCAGATTCTAGAAGAGGAACTTCAGTTCCACGATAGATGTATTAACCTTGGGAGGAAGAGGAGCTGCACCCTAACAATTTAGCAAGGTGACATGGGGTGGGTGAAGATGGACATGGTCCAAACTACAGACATCAAAGCTCAAGGTGGAGGAATCCGCCATCTTCCAGCCACTCATCCGAAAGGAACCCCGATGCCCACGCCATGGCAGGAACTTCTAAGCCAATGGAGGTTTACTGACTAATCCAAGGCCTACTCTTCACGGTTGCCCTGAGGAGGTCTCCTTTGAAAGGCCACCTGCGTATTCAGCAGAAATGCCTTCCTGAACACCCACTAAGCTTCCAATTCAGAGAGTGGAAAATTTGAGCTCACCGGGGGGGGGGGGGGGGCGGACTTCCACCCATACAGCTCTACCTGTGAGGTTTCCTCATGCAGGTGTTTCTCCAGATTAGAGTGATTTTGAAGAGGCAGAATTCACCTAGAAGGACCTCAACGGGAGGAAGCAAAGAGCAAGGGCACCGAAGGATATCAATGGGCACGAAGAGGCCCAGGCTGAGCATACGCCTGACTAACTTTACCCAAAGCTCCACGGCCATCTGTTTTAGGAACGTACCATCCTGTGTGCAGGCCCCCAAGAGATTAATAATATTTTTGTGCTTCCCGATCATCTTCATCATTTCCATTTCTGAGACTAAGTCAGACAGATCTTTGTCTGTGGCGTCATCTGCAGGAGAGAGGAGGAAGGCTAGCAATGAGGTGAAAGCATTTCTGTCAAGGGCCACACGTATCTGATGGCGCCCCGATGTTTCAGCTTGCAGGTCCACAGCATCCCCATGTTTGGTCGTGATTCTGCCCTATTCCTGGTTTTAGGGATCAGGGACTCTTCCCTCCACCTCTCCTCCAATTCTGGACAACAAAGGATGTTTTCAAACATACACATGTCATATTTTGCTGGTTTGGGTTCACCTCCAGGCTAGGCCAAGGGAACCATTCAGACGTTCTCCAGAAGTGAGGCTCCTTCTGCTTGAAAGATGGGAGTGGGGCAGGAGGTCCTACTTTTCTGGAATGGCATTTCTAAGCCAACCTTCCCCATCCCACTTCCTCTCTTAGAGTGGGAGGAGAAGCCGCTGAAGAACTGAGGGGTGGAATCAAAGATGAATTGGACACAACACAGCCTGTTGTCTTGGTACAGGCAGTCCTTGACGTACGACCACAATTGAGCCCACCATTGCTGTTGCTAAGCAAGACAGTTGTTATCTGATTTGTGCCCCGTTTTATGACTTTTATTGACACTGCAGTGATGTGGTCATCTGACTTCCCCCGTGGACTTTGCTTGAATGAAGCCAGTTGGGAAGGCCTCAAACGGTGATCACATGACCCTGGGGCAGCGGAATTGTCATAACTATGAACCAGTTGCCAAGCAGCCAAATTTTGACCACGTGATCACAGGGATGCTGCACCAATTGTAAGTATGAAAAAGGGTCATAAGTCATTTTTTCCAGTACTGCTATAACTTCGAACGGTCACTAAATTAATGGCTGTAAGTTGAGGGCTGCCTGTATAAAGGACAGGGAAGAGACCCCTAAAGACCCCCTGGAATGACCTGCAGCAGAAGTCACTCCATGGAGGTGAAGCTTGGGAGGAGAACCAAACCAGGATTAGAAATCAGAAGTGCAAAGAGGCAAGAGCTCATGAAAATACCCGTGTCCTCGCATTTGGGGCCTTCGGTACCTTTTAGCATCTTGACGGCTACAGTAACAGGCTTGCTTGGTTTTTCCTTGTCGATTCCCATGGCTTCGGCCATCACCACTTGACCGAAGCATCCTTCGCCCAGCGGCTTCCCAAGAGTCAAGCTGAAAAGCAAACCAGCCAGAATGTGAGTATGCAACAGACCGAGACAGCTGAAGAACGAGAGAGCGGCCCTCTCAAAGCCGTGCCTAAGTCCGGTTTCCTCACCGAGATCTCGCCAGTTCCCACTTTGGATCTGCCGGCAGCTCCAGCTCGGAGACGTTGGCCAGCATGGCGCCCTCGCTGGAGGAGAGGCGGGTGATCCTCACCAGAGGAGTGTTGGAGTTCATGGAGGAGTTGGACTCCAAAGACACCTGCTTGAGTAGAGCAAAGGAGCGGTTACTGGCAACAGCCTCTCGCGGGGGGGGGGCAACCTAAGTGGCAGAGCGCGGGGGGGGGGGGCAGCCTTCCTGAGCTGCAGTGCAATTCAGAATGGTTATATAAACCAGGGCTCTCCAACCTTGGCAACTATAAGACTTGTGGACTCTGGGAGTTGAAGTCCACAAG
The DNA here is from genome assembly GCA_023053685.1 of Diadophis punctatus similis. Classification (NCBI taxonomy): domain Eukaryota; kingdom Metazoa; phylum Chordata; class Lepidosauria; order Squamata; family Dipsadidae; genus Diadophis; species Diadophis punctatus. The sequence continues at coordinate 15,149,260 of JALIGW010000021.1, forward strand.
TCTTAAAGTTGCCAGGATTGGAGACCCCTGATATAAACCTTGATGGGAAGCCACTGAGGGCCTCCTCCAAGACCGTTGTTTTTTAAAAAATACTTTTGGGTTTAAATTATCTAACTTCTAATTCCCAAGAGTTAGCGACTCTTTTTTTTTTGCCTGCTCCTAACAGTCATGATCTCTGGAATAACTTGGTTGCAGTATAGAGCAGTACTACTACAACACTTCCTGTGATCTTGAGGCAGCCGTGAACCATGTTGGCTTATATTTGGCATGGAGAAACAGCAGCTGAGGGGGACATGCATGAGATGGAAAAAATGAATCGGGAGGGAAACATTCATATTCTCTCTCTCTCTCTCTCTTTCCCTCCCTCCCTCTCTCCCCCTCTCTCTCTTTCTTGTTCTTTCTTTCTTTCTCTGTCTGTCTGTCTGTCTGTCTCTCTCTGTTCCTCTCTCTCTGTATCTCTGTATCTTTCTCTCTCCCTCTCTCTTTCTTTCTTTCTTTCTTGCTTGCTCTCTCTTTCTTGCTCTCTTTCTTTCTTTTTCTTTTTCTCTGTCTCTGTCTCTCTCTCTCCCTATGTCTCTCTCCTTCTTGCTTGCTCTCTCTTTCTTTCTTTCTTTCTTTCTTTCTTTCTTTCTTTCTTTCTTTCTTTCTTTCTTTCTTTCTTTCTCTTTCTTTCTTTCTTTCTTTCTTTCTCTTTCTTTCTTCTCTTTCTTTCTCTGTCTCTGTCTCTCTCTCCCTCTCTCTCCCTGTGTCTCCCTGTCTCTCTCTCTCTCTCTCTCTCTCTCTCTCTCTCTCTCTTTCTTTCTTTCTTTCTTTCTTTCTTCTTTCTTTCTTTCTTTCTTTCTTTCTTTCTTTCTTTCTTTCTTTCTCTTTCTGTCTCTTGCTCACTCTCTGTCTCTGTCTCTGTCTCTGTCTCTGTCTCTGTCTCTCTCTCTCTCTCTCTCTCTCTCTCTCTCTCCATTAGGATCATTCAATGAAAACTAACTGAAACCAAAATTAGAGGAGGTCAAGGAAAGCCCTTCTTCAGACAATGCTTATTTACAAATGAAGGCAAATATACTGTTTGTGTCCCAGGATAATGTTGGAGGACCCAATCTGACTCGGTCACGGAGACCAGAGGTTGAGTCTTCCGAGCTTTTGGACTCGTGCTGGAGCCCATCCCCAGAGAGACGTTCTGAAGGAAAAGAGAGAGAAGCTCCCTGAAGATGGGCTCCAGCACGAGTCCGAAAGCTCGGAAGACTCAACCTCTGGTCCCTGGGATCGAGTCAGATTGGGTCCTGTAATAATGAAGTCATGGAACTGATCACAAGATATGATGATGGCCCCTAAGTCAGATGGGATTCAAGGTGGACACGTGTTTCACTCGGCTGCTGGTTCTGAAGACTCCGGATATTATTCAGAGTCCCAGGATTATCTGGCTGACTACTGTGAGGAAAATAGTCCTTGGCTTGATCCAGGAGGATCACGCTGTCCTTATCATCTCAACGCTTCCCATTTCTTCCCCTAAACCCAGGAAGCGCTAAATAGCACTGATGTGGCCCCTTCCTAGCATGCTTGTCCAAGAGAAAGCCTCCATGCGAATTTTGAGTTGCATCAGGTCCTTTTGTGCCCTTTCTTACTGTAAAGAGAAGCATTTTGGGAAGCGTGATTGTAGTCCAAGTCCATTTTACATCCCATGTTAATGTAACATCATGGAGAATTCAACAGACAGCTAAGATCTGGAAACCAGAATGTTGTACATCCTTTAAACCAGGGATGGGCAAGCATGGCCCTTTTATGGCCTGTGGACTTCGATTCCCAGAATTCCTGAGCCAGAAAACAACAAACATGAAGCCCCCAGAAACAGCAAAGCTGGAATAAATCCGTATCCTCCATAAAGTGACCGGGTGACCTGCTTAAGTCCTTCTCTGGGTCTAACCCATCAGGAGGGCGCAGGGGGGGAGGGGCAGAAGGAATAGAGGGGAACAGAGATCTTGTATCTACTTTCTGTTACCTGTCTCTTGAGGGGGAACTTGGAGACTTTCTGAACTGCGCCGGCGTTCATGGCTTTTTTGGCCGGCCTTTTAATTTTATAGATCATCACCATCACGGCCACCAGGATGGAAAGAGCGAAGGCAATGCCGTAGCTGAGAATGCCTGCATAAAAGGAGCTGGAATCCTGTCTCGCAACCCGTTTTTCTGCTGCGGAAGGAGAGACAGGCGTTAGGAAGCAGGGAAATGGCAGCCTAACCATATTCTGATACGTTTCAACACAGATCATCCCCAATCTAAAATACACAACTGCACAAAATGCTCATGGCACAGCGCTAAATGGCTGTCATCTCCAGATTTCTTTACATTTGGGGACCGGCCCTGGTGTAGAAGGGCTTTCAACAAATGAGACACAAAGGCCTCTCTTCTGAAAATCTCATAGCTTTCTCCGCTAGATCCTTTAGTGAGGAGCAGCCATTTAAATACTGTAACGACAGACGTGTTGACATTCAAGTGTAATTAACACGCACAGTAATACCAAATAAATGGGTATAAGAAGAATAATGCTGAAGTGCAAAATTTCAGTTCGTGTTGCAGCACTGAATGAGGAACGGCCTAGGGTTCCTGAGATGAGCTGGCAGCCAACAGACTTTGTGGAGTTGTGGCTGAGAGTGGCGTTGTTTAATTTGGGATTGTGTGATTCATTGGTGCAAATCGTGAAAGTTCCTCCCTGCCAAGAGACGCCCCAAGGCCGAAGGAGGAGTGGGGGTGGGGCTGAGCCAGCCCTTCGTCAGGTCCACCTTGTGAGAAATCGGCTACGGAAGCCGAGAGCCACAAGTGACTCACAGGGTTTCCCAGAACAGAGTCTTGTTAAATGAAATGTGGGCGCAATTCAGCCAGTGAAAGTTGGAATCCAGTAATAGGAAGCCACTCCATTAGATTGAGCATTTAGCATTCAGAAACGCCCCAGCTTGTAAGCGGTGTGGAACAAAGACTTTTGAACTTCGCCCCCAGGAGAGATCCAAAAGTCACAATGGCCTTTGCAACGGTTCAACTGAATCCGTGGCAGCCTCTCTCTTCTCACACACTTGTGGCTGTCTAAAAATCAGTGCTGCATCCACGACAGTTCTGAAAAGGCCACCACCAGGGCTCCCCAGCTGGAGAAAGGCTAATAATTCATGCTTACTCCAGAGTAGAAGTGTGTTATTTATATGTCACCACTTATAATGAGTTGCATGAAATGAAATGTGGTTTTGGTCACTGAAGATGATCATTTTGTCCTGAAACGCAAGATGCATCTCTCGCTCAAGAGCTGCACCTTGGTACAAAAGGGCTATCTGCCCTTTAGAGGCAAAGGGGGGAAAGGAGACCAAGCAGAAATACCTGGTAATACCGTCAGCCAAGCAGAATGATGTGAATAACCAATAGAATTCCCCGCCAGGCAAGTATATTCCCCAGCGTCTTCAAAAGTAACATTGTGCAAGGACAGAATTTCTAGCTCTTTATCCGTTTTGTTAACACCTGCTGTCTACGGAGGAAAGAACAAAACAAAAACAGAGATAGGAAGGAAGGAGGGAGGGAAGGAAGAAGGAGAACAGGATAAGCAAATTTCCCAGAAAAGATCACCCAGACAAATTTCAAAAGCAGACGGCGATCGGAAGGGCCTCTGTGGCCTGTCCTGGTTCCCTTGCACAACCATGGTTGGTTTCCAAAGCAGTCAGCTCCCTTCACCAGCCTCTGACTCTGTCCCACTAAGGGTGCATGCAAGCCAAAGCGTCCAAACGAAAAATTCCCTTCACAATATGACTGTCTCGGGGGGAGGAGGGCGAAGGGAAAGAGAGGAGCCCGAGACAAGCAGGAAGGATTCAAGGCCAGTGGGCAAATGTGGCTTTACGAGAGGAAAGCTTTTAAGGTTTTAATTTGCAGAATTCATCCAGAGATTGGTGGTTTTTTTGCCACCCCCATCCAGAAAACCCTTGCTTCTCTTAGATCTGTTAGAAAGGTTTCAGTACATTTCCTGGCCCAGTTTTTTTTTTTGGGTGAGGGAGGCACTGAAAACGAGGAAGGACTTCGAAACGTGTGGCCTTGGTGGCAAAGGGTTTCAACAGGAGTGCCTGACAATGGCTCTACCCCGAGGTGAGCTTGATGGGTCGTGAGAAGAGGAGATGGAGAACTTGATCAGACAAAGAGCCAGCTAGTAACACAACCGGGAGGAAGAGGAGTTTCAAAGACAGTCATGAATGTGGGAATTTTTCTTAGCGAATGATTCATAAAGCATTTCGTTATTCTAAAAGTTAGAGGGAGAAAAGTCAAAGCCATCATCTCAAAGATGTAGACGAGGGGAGGGGAGGAAACACCCCAAGAGGAAGAGGAATGGTAACAACTAGCAGTTGGAAGCTTTTTTTCGGCTCGCTCGTGTAGCTGCAAAGCCTCTGGGACAGAGTTGAGGAATTACCTGCTTCTGGTTTGTGAATGTGGAGCCAAAATGATTTTTCGGCTCTGCCTATGAAATTGTTGGCTCTACAAAGATATTCGCCTTCGTCTTGTTTGGTCACATTGAATAGATTTAGGTTAACATCGGCTTCAGCGTTTTTACTGATCCAAGACTGCAGAACAGACAAAAACTTGAACTTCAGTAACCCGACAATCTCTCTCCATCACACGTTAGACAGGCAGGGCTGGCTAGCTCTCTCTCGGCTTGGCTTCACTTTGTGGTAGAACTTCCCTATTGGAAGAGGAGGGCTCCTTCTCTGGGTGCAGGAGTCCACCTTGAAGCCCTCGAGAGAGACAGTGGCTGGGTCTCCTGCTTGGACCTATCCAGGAGGAAAGGCCCACCTTCTCTCCACGCCAGGGGTCTCACTGCCCCAGGGGTTTTGCCCCTAAGAAAATTCCCCCAACTGGAATCTGCCTTTTGATCTCTTGGATCCAATTCCTTTTTTTCAAACTCTGCACTCTAGCACAAGGGAGAACCGGACTTGACGTTCTTCTTTGAGGAGTCCTATTAGACATTTGAAGGGGGGGGGTATCCTAAGCCCCCCCCCTCCATCTTCTCTTTCTAAGGCTTAGCAGGCCAACCCAACTCTTCAATCTCCTTCCACAGCCGTCCACGTCTAGCCTTCTCTTACCCTGACTGTCTTTCTCCCAACGCCATTGATCAGTTCTTAGGCTGCACCCTAGAGGCAGTTACTGCATAATCTATTAAAGCAGTTAGTGGATTAAAGAATGAGCAACACTTATTCTTGCAAAATTTATTCTTGATAAGCAATAAGGATAGAATCCAAGGTGCTCACAGAACCAATGACTTTATGATGTGTCCAGGAGCTTCTTGAGCATTGATGCCAGGCAATCCACATCAAATGATCGATGAATCGTCCTCCCCCCCCCCACTTTTTTGGGGGAAGATTAAAGAACATTTTGCATTCTCCAATGTCTGCAATTTCTACGTTCAGAGATCAATTCATCCCTGGACCAATGGCGGAAACCAGCAAGGCATCGTCTGGCTTTGCTAAGGAACTACAAATCCAGTGCTCTTCTAGAGCAATCTCGTCTTGCTTCTTGCGTGAAATTTGGCCTTTAAATGATGAAGATCCTTTTGGGAAGGCTAAGGCATTGGGAAACAGCTTTCCCCCCCCACACACACCTATGCAAATAATCCTTATATTAACTCTGAGGGATGAATTTCTTCCCTATCATAAAGCCTGACAAGCAGCAATGTCTTGAGCTGAACAGGTTCATGATAAGAGCTCAGATTTACACCAAGACTTCCCCAGAGGGGCTTTTCCAAAAGTCAACTGGACTTGAAAACCTTTCACTTCTCATCCAAGAAACCTCTTCAGTTCTTTCCATTTTCAAGGAAAAGAAAGACAAGAAAGTCCAGTTGAGTTTTGGAAAAGCACCTCTGGGAGAACCATGACCTGGATGATGGACGATCTCTGTGCACGTCAAGCCTTTCCCAATTTGTGGTCCTATCTCTCAGACAAGGTTACATGGTCAGTGCCTCTCAAGGATTAAACCCTGGCTCTTCCAACAGGATTTTCAGCAGATCTCAAGGTTAATCTGATAGCGGTTGCTATGAGTGACTTCCTGTAAATATCTTCTCATTCTAGTAGATTCCAGACTTAAAAGACTCATGTGCACCGATGTATATACCAACCTTTAGGACAGAGACGTAAGGAGTCCCATCCGGCCCGTATTTGCTTCCATTGACTTCCACATGTTTCAGCCACTGGATGTGAGGCTGAGCATCACTGTACACTTTGCAGTGGAATTCCACGTTGCTCCCAATCACCACCGTTTGATTGGCAGGCAACCCTGCCTGGAGAATGGGGCGGTGTGGAGATCTTTCTGCAGAAAGGAGAGGACGCTTACTTATTATGGGCAATGAGTAAACCCCTCTAGGCAACATTCCTCCAATAAAAGCTCCCTGTTAGCACACCACGACGTTGCTCCTAGCTGTTGCAAGAGGCCTGCGTAAGCACAATACCGAGGTGCGATATAATATTTGCACGCGTAAGCTGTTGCTCAATTCCCGTCGCTCCCGTGGAAACGAAAAGGTGGACTGAAACCGGCATGAAAAACCACAAAGGGCAGTTGTTGCCTTGCTCTGCCTGGCTTCATAAATGGGCAGCAAAGTTTGCTATCATCAGCTACCATCAATATACTAGGAGTAGAATAGACCGGATGTAGCAAACTCCTCTGAAGAAGAGTGGATGTAATTTTTGAAACACCTTTGGTGAGACACCGATTTTCTCAGCGTTTTATCAGTTGGATTAAAATGCAGTATCTGAATTCTATTTATTTTATTTTATTTAAATAGATTTGTATGCCGCCCAACTCCCAATTCATTGGCTGGAATGACTCCAATTGAATTCATAGCTTCCTCTATTTTGATCTCTCGTATAACCCAACCAGGATATTCTTCTCGTCTTGAATTGGGCCTTGGAAGAGTTGAGCTCTTTTTGTTTGTTTGTTTGTTTGTTTGTTTGTTTATTAATTATTCGCACTTGTATGCCGCCCACTCCACAGAGACTCCAGTTCACAGTTAAAGGAAATTTAGGATATAAAACTGTGGCCGCAGTGGAAGCTATAAAGCTATTATATGCAGGCTTTGCCTACATTTCCCCCTCAATGAATTATCAATTCAATAAATTGTAATATATCTTAATACGCTTCCAGATCTAAAGTATCTGAGGAAACTTATAAGAAATCAACATTTTTTAAAAAAAAACCGAATCCTCTTAAATGTTTGGAATATGTCCCGGTATTGTTTGTATCTTTAACACTCTAAACAATATAAAGTTTATATTGATATGAACAGCTTATATGGACTAACAAAAATAGTTAAAGTGAATATGGCATCTGGGCTGATGCAGACAGTCAGAGTAAGCCCTGCGTTAATTCCTCATTGATATTTAAAGAAAATCAAGAAGATTTTGAGAAAGTTTTCATGGGACAGATATTTCCCATCCGGTTTTCTTTATCCAGGCAATTAAAAAAACCACTTCTTTACTACAGAAGTAATAATCTAAACAAAGTGTTTGCAGAACAAGAGGGTTTGCTAACTGGGGACTACCTCTGTGTGTAGTTTTTAAAATTGTGCGTGCATTAATTTTTAGATTATTTTTCTTTTGAGATAGAGATACAGTGTAGTACTTTTTTTTTAATTACTCGCCACCAGGAAAATCCTGCTTCCTCTAAATTCTGAAACCTGAGGCTGAAGGGAAACTAGCATAGTGGTTCCCAGACTCCTTCAATTCAGCAAATCTACTTTCCAACTGTTTTTCCAACTTCAGAAGTGGAGTAGCTGAGAGGAATTCCTTTTTTCTTCAAGAGGATGTAGTTTGGGACAGATGGGGAACAGCTGTCCGTTCTGTGAATGCCAAGTGGCACCGCATGGATCTTGGATGCAAAGTTTAAAGCAACACTTACCAAGAACATCCAGTTGGTAAGTATGCCCGATTACACCGTATTTGTTCTGGACCACACAGGTGTAGTTGCCTCGGTCTGACGGAACAACACTCTCCATGACGAGGCTCCACTGCTGGTGCCTTAGCTGAAAAAAGGAAAAGACCAGTAGAAGTTTGCCTTGGTCCTTCAGAAAATGACTTAGCAAGAACATCCTTTTTCTAGAATAGAAATGTGAGGTGCATAAAAGTGGTCTCTCTCTCCCATGTGCTCCAGAAACAGGACTAGAACCAGATCTCCTTCCCCAGTTTCAGAATGAGAACCCAACAAGACAATTCTGAGAGTTGAAGTCCACAGTAATGGGTGGAAGATCATCAAAGGGAGATCCCAAGTTAGAAGTAAGGAGAAATTTCCTGACAATGAGAACAATTACAGTAATCAGTGGAATAGCTTGCCTCCTGGAGTTGTGGGTGCTCCATCACTGGAGGTTTTCAAAAGTAGACTGGACAACCAATTGATCAGGATGGTCAAAAGGCTCCTGTCCCTTCCAGCCTTTGGATTCTATGTTCTAACGTCGCCCATGTTGGGAAACCCTGATCTAGACTATCTTCCCTCCTTTGCAGCATAAAGGTATGAACTGTGAAGATATGCTAATGAATACCCAACAGCATCTTGGCACATTCACAATAACTTTCCATAATATCCATAATAGCACTGTGTGTGTTTTCTGGAATAATACAACCCAACTGGATGAAAATGATGAGACCCACTAGCATACTTGGATTTAAGTTAGAAGTTGGATTTGTGTTGGAAAACCTAATATTTACATTTAAGGAAGTTCACATTAACATATACCATATAACAAATCAATATCTATCTATCTATCTATCTATCTATCTATCTATCTATCTATCTATCTATCTATCTATCTATCTATCTATCTATCCATCCATCCATCCATCCATCCATCCATCCATCCATCCATCCATCTTCTATCTTCTATCTTCTATCTATCTATCTATCTATCTATCTATCTATCTATCTATCTATCTATCTATCTATCTATCTATCTATCTATCTATCTATCTATCTATCTATCATCTATCTATCTATCATCTATATTTATCCTTATCTCTCTATCTCTTTATGTTTGTCTATCATCCTTCTATCCACATACATGCTCATTGAATAGATTACTTTCTTTCTGCATCAACACTTATCACTGGTGCAACCTCTGGGTCTAATTTACAAGTTCCTGAAGCATCCGGTGCATTTCAAGAATAACCTCAAAGCAGCTTCCTGAGTTTCAGTAAGCAAATGGGGGAGGGGTTTGAGTACTTATTTATCCTAAAAGGCTACTCCATCATCAGAGAGAAACCAAGGCCAGCTCTGGGTCTGAGTAAGCAAGATGGGCGGCCACCAAATCCCACCCACGACTGAGGACTTACTTTAATGCCTCCAATACGATGCTCCCCTTTGAATTCTTTGCCATTTTTCAGCCAGTATATGGCAGGAAGCGGCTTGCCAGCTGCCGGGCACCGGAAACGAACAGTATTGGCAGCTGGTACCGCCAAAAGCTTCTTTTCCATTCTGTCACGATGGGTCCAATAAGGTGCAACTGCAAATACAAAGCAGAATGAGAGACGTCAGCTGAGAAAGACTGCAGGTCTTCAGCTCCTGAGGTAGGGGGTCTTATCTCCACCAGCTTCCTATCAGGGATGGCCTTCTAAACTGAACTGACAGCAGCGTTCAGCAGTCCTAGGCAGCATAATCAAAACTGAAGGTTGATGGAGGATTGGAGGACTACATGTTACCCATCCTTGGGTAAAATGACCTCTCCCTGTGTGCAATTAAGCATAGGATGAAGATGAGAAGAACAGGTGGAGTGAATGCACCGCAAGCCACTTGAAAAGCCAAAGGTCTCTGGAGATTATAGCACTAGCAATAGCACTTAGACTTATATACCGCTTCATAGTGCTTTACAGCCCTCTCTAAGCGGTTTACAGAGTTCAGCATATTGCCCCCAACAATCTGGGTCCTCATTTTACCGACCTCAGAAGGATGGAAGGCTGAGTCAATCTTGAGCCTGGTGAGATTTGAACAGCTGAACTGCAGCTAGCAGTCAGCTGAAGTAGCCTGCAGTGCTGCACTCTAACCACTGCGCCACCTCGGCTCTTGTCAAGATTCTCAGTCATCCAGATCATGGTTGTCTCAAAGGTGCTTTTCCAAAAGGCAACTGGACTTTCTGGGGGTTTTTCTTTGAAAACATTTTGCTTCTCATCCAAGAAGCTTCTTCAGTTCTGCAGGATTCAATCTGGGTCGGTCACCGGGAGCAGAGGTTTTGTCTTCCGAACTCTTGCACTCGTGCTGGAGCTCATCTTCCGGGAACATCTCTCTCTTCAGTTCTGACTGAAGCGAAACATTTTCAAAGAAAAAAAACCAAGAAAGTCCAGTTGCCTTTTGGAAAAACACCTTTGAGATGGTTGCAAAGCCAAAATCACAGAAAACAAGCTAGCTTTTTTTCTTTTCAGTGCTGGTACAAACAAATGTGTGAACAGTAAATTCACTCAAGTAGAGAATTGGTCAGAAGGAAAAAGGCAAGTCAGCACATCCAGAGAAGTCACCATTGCATTGCTGGTGCTGAGCTGCAGACAACCAGGAAATGAAAGTTGATGGGGCAGGTTGTATAATTGCCTTGCCCACACCAGGAAGGCTAATAATGTTTGACTCACAAGTCCTGTTTTTACACTCCAACAAACCCTCTATCCACTATTGTTAAAAATCAAGTGTCAGTTTTCTCTCTTTTTGAGGGAAGACAGACACTTAAATTTGCTTAATACAAACTCCAAATCTTCCCACAAAAGAGGAATACAATAAACAAAGAGCTATTGGCCTTGTTATTGCCATCAAATTATTAGATTTCTTGACAGTTTTCTTAGAGAACAATTAACCAGTGGAACGGGTTGCCTCCAGAAGTTGGGAATGCTCCGTCATTGGAGGTTTTCAAGAAGAGACTGGACAGCCACTTGTCCAGAATGGTATAGGGTTTCCTTCTCGAGCAGCGGGTTGGAGTAGAAGACCTTCAGGGTCCCTTCCAACTCTGTTATTCTGTTAAAGACATGGTCGCTAACCCACCAGGAGGCTGACCATGTCTTGTCCTAGCAGATACCTTCAATTGTCTAGTAGAAGTCTTCTGATTAGGCATTTGTGGTGAAAGCCTCTTCAACATCATTACTGACTAATGGGCAACACCTATCAAGCCACCTTCCTACTGAAAGGAATAGCACAGCCATGAGAAATGACAGAAGTACAAACCATCATGGCTAAAGGGAGAAATGCCACATTTCCGCTGCATCTCACAACTTTTATTTTCTGCCTAGAGCATTGTCAATGTATGCATTTAAGAAGCTGTCTCCATCAAAAGGTAAATCTGTAGGTTTACGAAAACAAGCAAAACTCCAGCATTGGGCCGGATCTGCTGAGCTGAGCTCCAGATGATAATAAGTTGTCCTCTTTCAGTCAAGAACTTGGAAGGGAAGCTTCTTTGCAAGAATTGGTTTTTAGCTCCGAGATTCTCTGAGTGTTTGTCTATGAATGAAGCAAATTTGTCCCCAAAGTATGGGCAATGCACCCTACAAGCATGATAGCTTTTTTTTTTTTTTTTGGCTATCATAGCTATCCCAAAGGTGTTTTTTCAAGAGGCAACTGGGCTTTCTTGTTTTTCTTTGAAGACGTTTTGCTTCTCATCCAAGAAGATGGGAACCATTGTCCATGGCACCATTGTGCCTACCGTCCCTGTCCTATTTACCTGTACCTACTTTGCTAATGTTTATGTTTATACCAATGCCTACTATCTTGTACATGTTTGACAAACAAATAAATAAAAAAATAAAATAAAATAAAGAAGCTTCTTCAAAGAGAAACGTCTTCAAAGAAAACCAAGGAAGTCCAGTTGCCTCTTGAAAAATCCCCTTTGGGGCAACCGTGACCTGGATGGCAGAGAATCTCCCATAGACCTTCATCACAGCTATCACAGAATAAGATTTCAGGCTGGGGTTTCAAGTGAAAAGCTGATACTGTAATCAAACTGCAGTCATGTTCCTGAGTGGACCCCAGGAGTCAAGAGAAGGAAATAAGCAGACCGAGGCATTCCCTCCTTCATCCCTGGGTGATCAAAGCTGAAGCTCAGATGATGGACAGGAAACGTGACCTTCCTGAGGTCAGAAGGTCCTGGGGTAGAGCCATCGGCTGAAGAGGGCAGCGAATCTGCTGAGTTGGCTCCAACGGTCCCAACAAAGGAAATGTTTGGGGCAGCTATAATCACTGGCAAGGGATCTCGCTGTGGGATTTGCCAATTAAGAGTCAATTCAGAGCACAGACCCAAAGCAATTTCATGGGATGCTGGCTTCAGAGAACAATCAGCAAATGCCAGTCCACATCCCCACAGTGAGCACAAAGCCACGAAGATTAGCTTTGCTGGCTGGACAAAATGCTGACCACACGGACACATCTGGGCAGTCTGTCTCCGGCCCAATCGCAAAAGCAACACGAAATGCCATCTGCGGCTGAGAATGTAAGACCAGGCAACCTATGCTTTCTGAAGTGAATCTTCCTGTAGACTCGAAGCCCACAGAAAAGGCAAGACAAGACAAGACAAAGGACCCAGAACATCTGTAGGTGTTCAGCAAACAGTGAAGAAGAACACACACACAGAGAGAAGATGACTAAAATAAGAAAAACACTCGGTGAGAACACTTCTTAGATGATCTAGAAAATGCTCAAGGAGGATAGGAACGCAATCTCCTTCCAAAATCTTGTTCTAAAACAAAGATGGGCAATTCAGAGTTTGGATACGGCCTCCAGCGCCTCAACATCAGACTGTCAAACCTGGTTTATCAAATGACAGGGTTTCAGTGGGAGAGTGAAGTGTTTGTCCCAAGAGTCTCCTCTTCCCATTTTTATCCTTAGTAGCTCTCCCCAAACAGTTCCCAAACAGTTCCAAACTTCCAAGCTTGTCCATGTACAGACCTCTCTCTCAAAACAACTATGGAAACTGAGGACAAATCAACCAAGAAAAAGAAAAGTATTTATTTCTAAGAATGCTCCTGAAGAAATTTACTGATGACCAGTTGGCCAACTTGCAACAAGCGCCAATGTAGGAAGAATGACTTCTTTGATTACCACAAATTGTTGGCCAGTGCTGCCCTCACTGGACATAGTTTCTGCTCAGCCACACCAACCTTCAACCTGAAGCTTTAGGTCGTGTTGCTACATGTTGTACATGCAATAACTGCACATGTGTGTGTAATATATGACACTGCAATCATTCAGTCATTACACAGCAGCCTGAATTTTGCAAAGGACCCAATCTCACTTGTTTTAACTCATCCCTTAGAAAGCTTTTTATTCTGAGATTTTATGCTTGCACTCTTTAAAGGGGTGTTTGTACCGGGGAACTAATCTGTGTTTTTATGTGCGAGAGAGACCACAATAATAGACAGGGCCTCTTTTTTCCAGTTTTGCAAACGGTTATCATTAAGCGATAAACCTTTCTCCAGACTAAGGCTGCCCAGGCATTCTGATAATATTTTTAAAATGAAACTTTTTTTTTTAAAAAAAGAGATCTATGCCTAATGCAGTGTTTCTCAACCTTGGTAACTTTAAGTCATGTGGACTTCAACTCCCAGAATACCCCAGCCAGCTGGGAATTCTGGGAGTTAAAATCTACATGCCTTGAAGTTGCCAAGGTTGAAAAAAACTGGCGCAATGAATACCTTCCTTTCCCCTGGTGTCAAGGGAATAAATAAGAAGCAGAAAAGCAGGAGAAAGGAGGAATAGGATAACTGGGCTCTTGGGCTTTTCTCAGCTCCGTAGCTTTCATCCTCCTCTGTTTATTTCCTCCCAGGGAGGCATCTGTAGACCACAGGCCCTCTTGGCTTCTCCAGCTGCTACCTTCTAAGAGAGGGAGCAGGCAGCTTGCCATGTTGATCCGTGCAGCCAAGGGCCTCTCCTGCTTCTCAAAGCTGAAACTCCAGCCGATTAGCTACTCACAGGCCTGCAACGGGTGGGGCAGAGCAGGTTTTGCCCCCCCCCCCAGTCCGGCAAGCATTGTGACAGAGAGAGTAGGCAACGCAGAAGGGAGAAAGAAGGGGAACATTTCTATACATTGCAAGCGGATTGTTTTATCTTTGGCAAAGTTTTTCAAAAAGTCATTCAAACTCTGTCTACAAACTGTGGGGAACGGAGGTCATTTTAAAATTTGGTGTTTTAAAAAGAAAGACACGCAACTTTATCGACACTCGGGTCTTGCAAAACGGAAGGCAGCACAACTTGAGAGACCCAGAGATATTTTTGTAAGCTATGGTGGCCTTACTAACTCATTACTGGCTGCTTACTATTCATCTCCTCCTTTGTGCCCTTCCTTCCTTCCTTCCCATCCATCTATCCATCCATCCATTCATCCATCCATCCATCTGCCATCTTCCTTCCTTCCTTCCTTCCTCATCCATCCATCTGCCATCTTTCTTTCTTCCTTATCCATCCATCTGCCATCTCTTCCTTCCTTCCTTCCTTCCTTCCTTCCTTCCTTCCTTCCTTCCTTCCTTCCTTCCTTCCTTCCTTCCTTCCTTCCATCCATCCTTCCTTCCTTCCTCCCTCCCTCCTTTCCATCCATCCATCCCTTTCACAAAGGAAGAAGGAAGTTCAAGGACAGAAGAGGATTGCTCTAAACTCTCTTTGGGGGCTCCTTCTGAGCAAATATTTTCTCCCAGGGGGCTGAAAATCAGCACCACAGACTTGGTCTTAACACCCAGGAACTCCCAACAGGGGAAAATGGAAAACGCTTGATTGGAGGGATCTGATTCAGGACTAGCCTTTATGAATGCTGGCTCTATCATGCTTTGCTTCTCTCCATGATATTTACCTCTGTCTTCAGAGTCGTCATCTTCATCATCATCATCATCATCTTCGTCATCACCCGATGACGGGGATTCTTGAAATGGAAAGAAAAACAGGTGAGAATTGTTTCTGAAAATAACGTTCTGAACCTACTTTTGCAATCATCAGAACATGGAATGAGTGGGACCTGAGCAAATATTTTCTCAATTAAAAAAGGTCTTCTCTGTGAAGCTTCATTTTCTTCATGGCCTCATCACACGTCTCCAAACATGGCCAAGATATAAAATGTCACCAAAAATGGATTTAAAGCACAGAGTCATCCACAAGCAGGGGTTAGACTAGAAGACCTCCGAGGTCCCTTCCAACCCTATGTTTTATGTTCTATCCTTCCCTAGCCTGTGTCTTAGAACCAATATTGGACTGAAATGCTTCCATTTGAGGTTCAAATCGGCCCACCACGTTCTTTCCACACCAATTTCATTTTTATTTTTTAATTCCCCTAAATATCCTCTGTTCACCACCTTCTTCGAAAACTGACTGCACAACCTGCCTCTCCCAGCTTAGAAAACCAACCTACAAAAGAATAGAATTAAATAAGGCACAATAAAATTAAATCAAAATTATAAACCTTCTAACTCACAAGTTGTTTAGTTAGAAACTTTCCGTTTGGTTAGCATATTGTAGTGATTTGGCTTTCCAAATCTGGAATAAGCTAAAGTCGTTTTAAATAGGGTGGGTTTTTTTGTCCGTGTTCAGCACAAACATTCTTTTCATGAAGAAAAGCATTAGAATTCCCTGCAAATGAAATGCCAGGATGCTTCGTCCCAGCCCAACTCTCTGGACTGATTTCAATCCGCATTGTCGCCTGAAACTGTTTTCTGCAGCTGCCGATTGAGAACATGTGAACGTATTTGCTTACAGAGGCTTTGGAAATATTTATTAAGAAACCTCAACGTTCCTGGCAAGGGAAGGGCATGCCAGCAATATATTATAGAGCATTTCTTTTCTCTCTCTGTACGGTCAAGGTTGCATTATGTCATACAAAGTAAAAAGGCTTCCACGGAGCATTTTTTTAATTAAGCATTATTTTTCTCGGTTTGAAACAGTCATTTAGAAGCTGAAGCAATTTAAGCTTCATTAAGATGTACTTAAAGTCCTGGGCAACTCCCAGCTTTGGACACTGATGCTACCAAAAAAGGAGATTTGGTAACGTAGATAGGACAACTTTTATATTTTTCTGTTCTTTTGCCTGGGACTATAAGTTACCTCCTTTTTTTTCCATGCAATGCAATGTTTGATTTGCCTACACCGGAGCTCACATGTTTCAAGAAGAAATGGAGGACTCTCTATGGTGGTTCCAGATCTGCAAAGCTTGTAATCAGTCTTGCCTGGGCTCCTTTTGAAATACAGCACAATATTGCTGCGAAATGTTTTGGAAAAGTTACAGTGGCAGTTGGTGTAAAACGAAAGAATTTTAATTAAGCGAGTAATGGCTGGAAGATCATTAAAGAGAGATCCAAGCTAGAGCAAAAGAGAAATTTCTCAACAGTTAGAATAATTAACCAGTGGAAGTTGTGAGTCCTCCTTCACTGGAGGTTTTTAAGAAGAGATTGGACAACCACTTGTCTGACATGGTATGGGGTCTCCTGCTTGAGCAGGGGGCTGGACTAGAAGACCTCCAAGGTCCCTTCCAGCTCTTATTCTGTTATTCTGAATACGGCTGCCCTAAAGATCTGGAAAAACAAATTCCAGTAGATTTTGGGACATGACTCCTTCTCTCAATTTCTCAATTGAGATAATTTCTCAAGAAAATTGAGAAATCTGTGAAAACAAAGAGCCCCTCCCCCATGGAGCTGATAAAGTGATTAAATCAAGACTTGAGTACATATTATGGGCGGCCTTCCTGCTATCTTTCACGTCTGAGATCCTGGGATTGTCCCACTCAGCTTCAAGGTCTTTGTTCTGTCCCGGGTGCTTATCTTCCCATTCCTGTTTACTTTCGCTGGAGTCAGGCAGATCATGAGCGAATCAGTGTAGTTCTGGCATGGAGAAACGTGGGAAGAAGAGGGAAGGCAGACTTCCCTGCGGTTTCTGCTGACGCATGTGTGAACCGTCATGAGTTAGGACCCAAGAAGCAGAAGCCTTCAACCCAAAGGGCCATAAGTCCCCATGGGAAACGTCCTGGGGGGGGGGGCAGGATTAATTTATGAACCAGGTTGTCTAGGTATATGGCAAGAGTTCCCAACCGGTGAAAGTTCTAGCTGGCCGGACTTCAACTCCCAGAATTCACAGCACTGGCCACTCCAAGTGTGAAACTCTGGGAAATGAAGTCCATATGAGTAGAAGTCATCTCAGTTGGGAAAGACCAGTGTAGGGCATCCAAATGTAGATGGTGTGCCTTGTGCCGGGCTGCAAAAGAGTGGTGGGACATCAGTTGGGCAGTTGTGACTCCTAAAATGGCCCCATTGTTGATCTGCTTTCCATCTCTCTTTCCTGGAGATTAGAAATGGATGGACAATGGGTGTTTTGAGACAGAGTACACCCAAAGAAATGGATCATCTATTTATGCCTCTATATAAAAAAAATGCCCCCAGGGACTCAGATGGAGGAGTTTTAAAAGTTGAAAATTAAACCAAGAAGGTACTTCCTACTAAACTCCACATTAAACAACGACTGTGTGTTAAATATTAATTTGATCCAATCCTTTGTTTGCACATTACATGAGATACATGGTACAGCAATAAAACAGGATTTGGGGGGTGGGTGGGTATGATTGCATGTTTCCACTGTCCAGCACTGCTCTTTGATGCCATCTCTCCAATGAAATGTGGAAAAAGCCTTTATTTACAGTCCCAAAGCTGTTTGTCCAGCTATGACTTTTCAAGGATCCAAAATCATTTATACAGACCTATTTAAGAAGCCAAGGAAATTCATTAAAAGCAGATTATGCTAATGTAAAGCTATTGGTGCCAGTTGCAGATGGAGGGATTCTCCAGGACAGCCAACCCTCCTCAGCCGGGCTCTGAAGGCAGCACTCAAGCCAAGGGGAGGCAGCCTGTTTGCAAATGTCCCCCTGAGTTTCCTTCCGCCTCCTGACTTTTTACAAGATGGTTTCAAATGTTTAAAAAGGAAACCCTTGTCTGAGACGGTCTCTAGGGTCTCCTGCTTGAGCAAGGAATTGGACTAAAAGACCCCCGAGGCCCCTTCCAACTCTTGTTATTCTGAAGCATCAATTCCAACATAGCCCCAACCGCATCCTTTCAAAATGGACAAGAGGGCTGGCTGAACGTAAACTCGGGTGATCCACCATAAAATCTCACCTCTGCTACTACAGGGGAGCCTTATATCCAGCCGGACCCAGCAGAAAACCTGTTTTCTGAATAAGCAAGGGACGGGTGTTTTGGAGCCTATGTGTGGGATCCAGCGGTGGGTTGCTACCGGTACGGCCCGGATCTACGAACCGGTAGCGGTGTCGGCGGGAGGCTCCACTCACCCACCCCGGACGCTTCTGTGCATGCACAAAAGTGTCAAGCGCAAGCGCGCACGCGAACCGGTAGCAATGGGATTTGCAACCCATTACTGGTGAGATCGCTAAGGAAGATCCTAGATGTGTCCACAACGGTTGTTTGGCTGCATTCGACAACGAAGTTGGGCTTTGGCACTAGTCAAGGTTGAGGCTACAGTCTTGAACTCAGGCTGTTGAGGGCTACCAGCCTCCTGTTAAGACTTTCAGCCCTCTCTGGTGCTGCCTCTCCTTCTTTAAGCAGCCGACACTTTGCAAAACTGCAGCCAGCTGAAGAGACGTTGAGCTCTGAAGAAATGGTGGGTTGCAAATAGAGACCCATATTTCTGCTTCCACTCTGAGTTTGGTTTCTCTTCAGATTGTATAAATCTTCTTCATTCAGCGGCAACAATGGGTTTTGGCTCCTGGTTTGTCTCGCACCATTTACCAAATATATTAAGCTCCTGATTGCTCCAGTTCCAATTCCTCTTGGCCTGAACATTCAATGCGGGGCCCAATCGTTTGTCTAAATAAGGAACTGAAGTGTATATATGCCTGTTCATTCTTTCTGCCTCATGTCTTCATTCATAAACAGAGGACTGTTCCGTTCAATAGCCTTCACATCGCCTGCAGAATGCGGTTTAAGGCAGAGAAAGAGCCGGGGACGTGGCTTAAATTTGGCTTAACTTTGGCCTACCTCAATTCATAAATCTTACATTCAAGGGAGACTATGCCACTTTGAAAAGGATAAGTAGATAAGAGAATGGGACATTAAACAACCCCAAATCTATGAAAGAATGCATAAAGGTTTTTTTGAACTACAAGGCTTAGTTATTCTCGCCTTTAAAGTTCATGTACTATCTCGATATTTTATCATTTGGAGTCTATTCGGATTCATGTCACTGGATTATAGCAATGATTTTCTTAGTTATGTATATTAAAAGTTTTGATTGTTTTTTCAGTCTTTTGTTTTCACTTGGTATGCAAATTCTTAGGACTCATTCTCGGCTGGTAAGTTTGAATAGAATAGAATAACAGAGTTGGAAGGGACCTTGGAGGTCTTCTAGTCTAGCCCCCTGCTTAGGCAGGAAACCCTATAGCATGACTTTATTCCATTTTAATGCAAATGAATGATTCCAGTGATCCAGGTATCTTCTGAGTGTTTGGGGAAAGAAAAAATCTGATGACACTGAATTTAGCTTCTGGAGGAATTGACCGTGTGAAATATCCTCCGTTCATTCCACAGGGGCACTTTGAATCAGTTTAGAGAACGATCAGTGTATGGAATAAAGAAGTTCAGAACTCAAGTTTTAATCTAATCAGGATGAACTCCTGAGAAGTATTGGAGATCCTGCTGGGTTGGTGATCAGTTTTAATAGTTGTGCAATAATGCAAATATATATTGTAAACAGAAACACTACTAGAAATATATAATGTTGACCCTTTTACCACGAAGAGCTTTCATTCACTACTACTTAAAATGGCAGGTAAATATTATGGGGAGGGTAACATGACTTTCTTATCTTACTTTGCATCATGTAGATTTTGAAGAAGCTTTTTTAAAATGTGCATAATTTAAAAAAAAGAGTTTTTCAGATTGTTTCTTGGCAATTAAACTCAAACTTTTCCTATTCAAATTATTTGCATCAGGTTACGGACAAATTATCTGCAGTTCCTAAACCAGTACCCTTTTTCAATAGAAAACCAATAAAATGTCCTATTTCATTAATTAAACTGATTAATAAAATTCATAAACCACCCTGTAATTATAGAACAACGTATGAAAATGCCCTGCCCTGGTAAACACATGAAAGAATGCTTGAAATATCATGAACTCTACAGTCTTAAAATTATGTTAATACAATAACTGGTTTGTACGTACAAATATAGGATATCTTAGAGAATGTTAGGTAACAGTTTGCATGTGCTCATGTGGGATATTTTTATGATCACTGCTGGGTTGCAATGGAAATAAAAAATAGAATTTGAATAACATGTTCAGACAACTACCCTGAATCCCTTTTGCCCCCTCCCCCAATGTTACAGGGTTCATTCCATAACCTGCATGAACATAAGCCTAAATTTAACTTATTTTAGCTTAGAATTTAAGGGTGCATAATGTGAAACTCCAGGTGCAGGGTATGCTCCTGGCATCTTTTCCAAAAATTGCTCTTGAATTCTGCTTTTTAATATGCTGAAATATTACAGATGCAAAGGAGAATTACATTAACCCATGTGGTACAGGCTTCGTATGTTGTACTAACAGACTGGAGACCCCACCCAAATTACGCCCACAGCCTTGAAGCTCACCAGAGGCCATCATTTCTCAAACCCAACCTATCTCACAGAGAGAAATTAGGAGGCGACAGGGCTACTATTTTGAATTCTTGGAGGAGACATGGGTTAAAAATCTAATCAATAAATACAAACTAAAATGAAATCGATATAATTCAGTTCCAATCCTGCCTGTTTCTTTGTCTTTGATCCTTTACTTACTAAAATGCATTCAATCAATAAAAACAAATTGTACACTCTACTGTCACCCAAAGAAAGAACCGACTTTATCTGGGAGCGTGCAAGAAATCTATATATTAATCCTTTCGATCAAAGCAGAGTTTGACCAAAGCACCAACTCACATCACTGGGGTAAAACTCTTCAAAACCAAGCCTTTAAGTAGGATCAAGAGACTTGTGCGAACACAAACATAAGGAATGGCAATAACCTCTATTTACTGTCAAAAACTAGCTGTCAAAAGGAACCCAGACTTACCAGTAAGAAGCGCCATACACAGAGTGAAACAATAAAAGGATTAAAATGCACAAAGAGGTAAGGGAACTGGTTAATCTGAACTGTGATGCAGCCGGATTGAACAAGTGTAAATATTTAACGACTTGGAGGCCTTCGACACTTCGCCCTGTAAAGCAATACCAATTGTGCATTTTTCTTCAGACAAATCCGCCAATAAGAGGCAAACTTTCCCTTCACCAAACCTGCCAGGATAATTTAGCATTAAGGAGGCTATTAAATCTGTGTATGGAGCAACAGAAAAAGGGCATCGCAACAGAACAGGCGTAACAGGCTCGATATCTGGAGCTGGCACAGCCACAACGGATCCTGTATTCAGATGTTATTGTGTCTCTCCTCTCCTAAACGTAGATGGCAGAGTCCTGAATCTTGCCAGGGTGAAGCAGGCACTCCCGCACGGGACATGTGAAATGTTAATTAGCTAGCGAGACTGAACGGCCTTTCATATACAGTAGACCACCCTGGCAGGCAAAGACAGGTTGTTTCAATAGCAAGTTGGAACAGGAGTGAATCCAAATGTTCAATTGAAAGACCATCAAAGATCCGATTCAATGGTCCCCTCTGGCTCCGGATACGGAGAACCATTCAGCGTCACCAGGGAACCCTTATTGAAGGCAACCTTTGACTAAGACCTGAGGTGGAATTCAAACATTTGTGGCCATCCAATGACAAAACTAAGGACATGACTGACTTACCTGAGAGTGGATTTCTTGCAGATGTTTCCTTACCCAAACTAGGTAACATCATCAATGCTGATGTTACTAGCGAGTGATGATGTTACCTAGTTTGGGTAATGAAATGTCTGCAAGAAAACAACCAAACTCAGAGAGCCCCAAGGACCCCACAGTTCTCCTCCCCCTCCCCCTCCCCCTCCTCACAATCCCCATTCCCTTCTAGCATTGATGATGTTACCTAGTTTGGTTAATGAAACATCTGCAAGAAAACCACCAAGCTCAGAGAGCATTAAAGACCCCACAGTCCTCCTCCTCCTCCAGTCTAACACTGATTATGTTTCCTAGCTTGGTCATGAAATGTCTGCAAGAAAACCACCAAGCTCAGAGAGCACCAAGGACCCCACAGTTCTCCTCCTCCTCCTCCTCCTCCATTCTAACACTGATGATGTTTCCTAGCTGAGTCATGAAATGTCTGCAAGAAAACCACCAAGCTCAGAGAGCATTAAAGACCGCACAGTCCTCCTCCTCCTCCTCCTCCTCCTCCTCCTCCTCCTCCTCCTCCTCCTCCTCCTCCTCCTCCTCCTCCTCCTCCAGTCTAACACTGATGATGCTTCCTAGCTGCGTCATGAAACATCTGCAAGAAAACCACCAAGCTCAGAGAGCACCCAGGGGCCCTCATGTCAACCTTGAGTTACAAATATTCTCCTTTATTGCTACTGACTCACCTGTAACTCGGACCGTAAAGTTCCTGAGCATTTCCACCGAATGCCTCTTCTTACAGCTGTACAGGCCTGAATCATTGTAGGACACTTTTATAATCCTCAAGAGTTTTTGAGTGATATGAGTCCGGTTGGTAGGTGAAATCCCAACGCCGTCTTTATACCAGAGGAGAGATACAGGTGAGTCCGGAGTATTGCACTGAAGTTCAACTGTATCGCCACTTCCAACCACCAACTCTTCGAGGAAACCCGTTTCACTTCTTAAATCATCTGCAAGAAAGGTATTTTAAGAAAAAGTTAATCAGGTTCTCAAGCCTTTGAGATACATTAAATCAGATTATACAGTAGCCTTGATTGTGTACCACCATAAGAACATTAACTGATTATGTACTATCATATTCATGTTGATTCTTAGCAACCACATTGGTAGGTATTCTCCAGGATAATCCAATCAAGTCACGAGATAAAGTTCAGTATGTAGGTGAGCTTCTCTCCAAATGGTTTTTCACAATTTTCTTTTTAGCTAGCTACTGGCCTCCAAGAAATCTTTGATTGCTTATTTAGAACAATCAACCAGTGGAACAACTTGCCTCTAGAAGTTGTGGGTGCTCCATCACTGGATGTTTTCAAGAAGAGACTGGACAGCCATTTGTCTCCTGCTTGAGCAGGGGGCTGGACTAGAAGACCTCCAAGGTCCCTTCCAACTCTGTTATTCTGTTATAATTGCATCTGCTCATTTTGCTTCTCACTTCAATCCTCATCTGGATTTTTAAAGCTCTTATTAGCCAAACATGTACACAATGCACCTCCCTTCCATCCTAAAATCATCTCATTCATCCCCTTCTTCATTGCTCTGCTTGCTATTTCTTCTCTTCTATACTATAAATCGCTTTTCTATTCCAGGGTTGATCAGTAGAACGTATGCATCGTAAGGAATATGATTCTCAGGAATACAGGAACGGCTTCTCCCCCCATAATTAAAGAATTGCCTCTCTTGCATGCTCTCCAGAAATCCTGTGGTCCATCAAATTGATCAAGAATTTCATAGTTACCAGGCTAATAGGTCGTAGGGTAACATAAGGTTGAGAGGGATCCCTGCCTAACATCCCAATGGCAATATGCTAAATAGTATCACTGCTTAATTACAAGTGTGACCTCGTTTGTTTGGGGGTTTTTTTTTTTTCATTCATCACTTCCTGAAATTCTACCTCTGGAGACACGATCCTGCTTTTTACAATAAGTTTTTCAAGATAGAAAGTCCTTGCCGCAGTGAAAGTGAAAGTAGAAAGAGTGGAAGAACAATACTCAACACAATTGAAACTCTCTGCACGGAGGATAATAAAATTGTCCTCCCAGGAGATTATACAGGTTGCCTGCAAAGTGCAAACCTACCACATCTCTTTGGGAAAAAGAAAAAAGAAAGAAAGCTGCATATTTTCCTGTGCTGATCTTCCATACTAACTCAAGAGACAACAAATTAGACTTCAGCCAGAGCAACACAATCACAATCCTCTTTCCGGAGTTCCAGTTTTGGCTCCTGAAGCATTTTGCATGTTCTCTGCACACCTCATATTAGTAGATGTCTATGGAGACCAGAAAGTCCAGTTACCTCTTGAAAAAGCACCTTTGGGACTCCTATTAGTAGGTTGGCCAAAGGACAGATAGGAACGCTTATAATTCCATGGGTGCTTTGTCAAGAGTCCTGATAACTCTGATACCACATGGAGCCTTCTCTAAAGTTCTCCTCAAAAGTCCCTCTTCCAAGCAATCCATGGCCTGTGAGGAGGGAGGGTGGGTGTTGGGAGGACCTACCTTCCAGGTGTGTCCAGGTGTGCGGATCAATTGCAGATACTCATGGAAAAGTATGGCCAAGAATGAAGTCTGCCGCCATTTTTCCTCACACCTGAGGCACGTGGACCAAATGCATGGAAGAATCCAAATGTTTGCTGATGCCATTAAAATGTGGCACAGAAAGCAACGGGCCATTACAAATTTTAATTTTAAAACATCCGTTGGAAGTTTCTCTCTCACGTTGTGCCTGTTAGTGGAGTGACATGACAGTTCCAAAGAGGAGCACATTTGTGTGGCTGGCCACGGTCTGAGTTTAGAAAGGCACTGTTGTTCTTAAACTTCGTTTCAAAAGCAGGCCCTGGAAGCCTCACATAATGGTTTGAGACAAGATTTAGCACCTACCATCTCTCCTCAATTTTTCAGTCCTCAAAACGTGATTAACATGCTTGCTTGCTCTGTGCCACTTTGCAAAGGGGTTTTTTTTTTCCTTCCCCCCTTCAGCTACCAACTCTGCAGATAAATGTTCTCCATTCTTATGGGTCTCCCTGCCCTTTTGTTGCCCCCTCAGATTAAATCTTCCCTTAAAACGGACAGCTGGCCTCCAACATCTTGAGATGAAAATGCAGGATGCTGCAGCCCACCCCCCAAAAAAGCTTCATTAGGGAAAAAAACAAGAACAACCTTTGGATCACTCAACAAAGGACACAATGGCCAAACTTTTGCTTGGCAAGCTAATTAAAACGGAAGCAGCCACCACGGTCCAGAGCCAACATCTAGGGCCAAACCAGGAAAAGGGGGCCGGGAGAGAGAAAGAGCCGGGGGGCTTAACTCCATTCAAAAACCAGCTTCCAACTGGGATTATGCTCAGTGCACATTAATTGTCATTCCAACTACAACTGTCCTAGTTTCAGTGTGAAGTTTACTCTCCAGTGCACAATGACTGAAAATCAGCATTGGTTGCAGGGCCCAGAGAGCCTGCAGTATTTTTTTTTCCACAGCAAGTAAAAGAGAACTTTTAAGAAGCATAAAAGCCCTCAAAAACTTGGCCTTGGTTTCCCCCCCCCCAGCTTTCCATCATTCCCATTCATTCCAAAAACATGTAATCTCATTGTCGCTTGAGTACATAACAGTGTTTTTATACTTGCCTAGGCACAAGAAATAATGAATCTAAAATCAACAGAAGAACATAATAAAATGAGATGGAAGCAAAGGGGAAACAGTGGGAAGATTTAAAATATGAACAAGTTTCTATGCCAAGGACTAAGAGGTTCCTTTGAACACCACCGCCTCACTTCTTTATGATAATAAGTCCTTTGGTTTCTATGCAAATCTCCTTCTGAAGATGACGACCATCGGATCATAAGAAAGACCATCAGGGCACTGAGAAGCTGGTTGATGGTGACCCGTTGGGTGAAACCTCTGAAGTATGGCGCCCGTTCTCCCTATAGATGCTGAAACGCTTAAGAGTGGGTTCAAAATGTTCTCCTTTTATTCCTTTCTAGAATCTGTCATCCGGGTTGGAGGAGAATCTCAATCGGGCAGAACGTGAAACTTCCAGTTCAGAAGACCACAACGAACGGCAGCCCTCAGGACCACCTGGGAAATTTGTCCAAAAGGCAACTGGATTTTCTTGGGGTTTTTTTTTCTTTGAAAACGTTTCACTTCTCACCCAAGAAGCTCCCGGAGTTCTTTTTGGAAGAGAAGCGAAACATTTTTGAAGAAAAAAACCCAAGAAAGTCCAGTTGCCTTTGAGGAAAAAACCACCTTTGGGACAACCATGACCTGAATGATTGAGAATCTCCATAGACACAGAGAAATGTTTGTTTGTTTGTTTAATTTTATTATATATATATATATATATATATATATATATATATATATATATATATATATATATATATATATATATATATATATATATATATATATATATATATATATATATATATACGTTTTTCTCAAGAGAAATGTCTCAGGACCCCAAGAGAAAATGAAGTCTGGAGAATCCACTTTGTTCGGGAATGACCACGTCTTGATCCAGGAAGGGGATGTTGGTGCCTTCCTTTCTTCAGAAGTGGACAGCTCGGTGCTTCTCTAAGAGAGATGACGGCCAGTTCTGCTTAAGGCTCATCTTCCTACCTTTCCGTGATTCCCACGGCAAGAACTGTTTGAGACATAGGCAGGTATGCAGGCCATCTACTTTGCATCCAAAGTCAGCCATGCATGTTCTACCTGTCAGCTGAGCAGAGGTGGGTTCCTGCCGGTGCGGTTAATAGCTGTTGTTCGGTGCAGAGCCGAAGACGCTGCCGCCGTTTGCGGCGCGGGAGCTTTCCCCGGGTGCTTTCCCCGCCCGCATGGAAGCCGCCAATTGCGTTCTTTTGCCCTCTGCGCATGCGCAAAGCGTTCTGCATGCGCAGAGGGCAAAAGAACGCAATTGGCGGCGTCCATGCGGGTGGGGAAAGCACCCGGGGAAAGCTCCCACGCCGCGAACGGCGGCAGCGTCTTCGGCTCTGCGCTGAACAACAGCTATTAACCGCACCGGCAAAAACAGGCAGGAACCCACCTCTGCAGCTGAGCCTTGAAAAAGTAAGTGATAGCATCAGGCAAGACCAAAAAAAAAAGGTGAGGCTTTTGGGAATATACCAACATTGGATCTGTAGCACCTTTCCCATTCTGAATCTGAATTCAACGCACCTCTGCTTTCATTCCTTGGTGCAGGGTCACCTCATGTACAGCTTTAGAGTGGAATCCTTTGCATTCATGTAATTATATTTGAATCCCAGCTGGAATAGGTATATGCGTGTTTGTTTGCAATATACATTTTTGTGGAGTTTACCTCAATGGTAAGCAACACCTTCAATTATTTCTTAGACCACTATCTCTTCTGATCCTTTCTTTCTATTACTCTTCTGCTCCACCCCAATTTCAACAACCCCAATTTCCCAATTTCCTGTTTTTTAAGAAATGTCTTGTTTACATTTTGCCTTGAAGTCTCGATGATAATCTTTGGGCAAACAACTACAGAGTCCAAAGCTTGGTGCTATCAAAAGCCATGATAAAGAGGGGAGATCAATCATTTCAAGGTGAGTTAAAATGGACACATTCCAATGTTTGAGAAAAAAGAAAGGAAGGAAAGAGAGAGAGAAAGAGAAAAAGAGAAAGAGAAAGAGAAAAAGAGAAAGAGAAAGAGAAAGAGAAAGAGAGAAAGAGAAAGAGAAAGGAAGAAGAGAGAGAGAGAGAGAGAGAAAGAAAGAAAGAAAGAAAGAAAGAAAGAAAGAAAGAAAGAAAGAAAGAAAGAAAGAAAGAAAGAAAGAAAGAAAAGAAAAGAAAAGGAAAAGGAAAGGAAAAGAAAAGAAAAGAAAAGAAAAGAAAAGAAAAGAAAAGAAAGCTACCTAAAATTTGAGTAACCACAATATTGGAGTTGCCTCTTCACCTTGTAAGGAATCAGCATCTGTTTACCAGCAATGGCATTTCAATTTCAATGGCTTTGTTCACCCAACACACTAAATCGTGGTTAACCGAAGTAAAGTTAATGAAGTGATTCAGTTGCTTTGCACAACACAAAGAATTATAAGCTGGTTGAATAAGATTCTGGGCCACAAACTCAAGAACTGGGCTTTAGCCTAGTAAGTTATTAAAACTCAGCCGTTGAGAAATAAGAGACCGATTAGTATGCCCGTTGCTCTCACCCTTCCAAAATTCCTTTTTTCCATGTAATTTTGGCTTTCCACTCAAGCGGTTACAACGTGCCAATGTCCACATAACAACTTTCTGTGCTCATGTGCTGCCTCAATGTACTTCTAATTGCACAAAAGAGGGATTCTCCCATTAGATGTACTTTCAGCACTGAATTTAAAATGCTACATTTTTATGTACGTTCAGTTTAGCTATTGCTGGTTGACTTAACTCTTTGATTGAAAATAAGTTTCAATGATAAAAGTATTTCTGGTTTAAGATGAGAGCCTGAGGTACTTGCAATTTATGTTTCCAAGGAAATAACAATTTAAGAAACCCAACTAGTATTATCACTAACTAGCACTGATGATGTTACATGAAACGCCTGCAAAAAAACCCACCAAACTCAGAGAGCACCAAGGATGACTTCCTCCTCCTCCTCCTCCTCCTCTCCATTCCCTTCTAGCACTGATGATGTTACCTAGCTGGCTAATGAAATGTCTGCAAGAAAACAAATCAAGTTCAGAGAGCACCAAGGATTATGTCCTCCTCCTCCTCCTCCTCCTCTGAAGAAATTAAACTCCCCGTAGACTTTCAGTCCACCTCTAGATTGGAGAAAAGCATCTACTTCACACTTATAGAAATGCTCGGATGAAATCTCGGATGATGCCTACCTACCAAGCATGGTGCTTTCTAGCTATTCAAGTAGGAACATACATGGAAAACGTAAAGAGGTCCAGAACTCATCCATTAGCATGTCACACAAATATATTTGATGGATTTCCATTGCATTTCTTCCATTTCTCAGTGTCCTCAGTGAAAATAATATTTTAATTATTCCGATCTTTGTTGTTGCGGTATCCTTCATCAACTTCTCTCTGTTAGTCACCGTCTTCGTCATGAACACAAAATTGAGGGGGAGGGGGAAGAGTTGCTCATAACAAACAGCTTCGCTCACATAGTAGTTAAAAGCTTTTCATTCACCATAGAAATAACAGAGTAACAGAGTTGGAAGGGACCTCGGGGGTCTTCTAGTCCAACCCCTTGCTCGGGAACTATGGAGCGATTTTGCACCAGGAGAACAAATTTCATTCCATTCTCTAAATATTCAGTTTCGTCATACATCAAATGTCACACATCTCCCCACGCAAATCCTTCTTTTCCGTTTAGCTCATTGCAAGATTTACTAATTTGCTAGGTGCAATACAGTGGTCCTTATTATATTAATTTTTTTTTTAAAAAAGAAATCCTTGTTTTTCGAGACCCAGGAGGGACAGAAATAAAACCTTCAGCAGAGCCGAGTTCTTTGGGGTGTTCTTAAAGTAAACTCTCAGCCTCTGAGAAGAAGCCCCCAATTCCCACCGCAACCCACCCTTTCCCCTCCTCCCCCCCATTCAGGGCTGCCTGTTTTGGGGGAGCTCTGCTGAAAGTACACAACGTCCCAGCCTTCTCTTTTGTGTGTGTGTGTGTGTGTGTGTGTGTGTGTGTGTGTGTGTGCTAGGTAAAGATGCAGGACACACAAGACATTCCATTCACCAGGACACAACAAGGCCCTTCTATTTGGGGGCTAATTAAAAGGGTGTTTTGAGTCTTCCTTCTTGCCTCCAAGTATGGAAACTGCTGAGAATTCTATTTCCTGCCATGGAGCTGCAGCGTGAAGGTTGCCAGTAGCGTCTGTCAGACTCCTTTCGTGGTGCTGCTGTACAAGGCTTCTCCTCCCAAACTTGGCAACTGTAAGACTTGTGGGCGTCAGCGCCCAGAATTCCTCAGCCACGCTTAAGGTTTTAAAGGTTTGGAGACCCCGGGGCTATCACACGGGGGACCAAGCTCTGTACAGGCAGTCCTCGAGCTACGACCACAACTGAGCCCCATAGAAACTTCGGTTGCTAAGTGAAACGTTTGTTAAAGGAGTTTGTTAAAGGAGTAACAAAGGCCATTTTACCACCTTTCGTGCCACAGGGAAGCCCTGCAATTGTGAAGTGAGTCACGTGGTCGTTAAGTGAATCTGGCTTCCCTATTGACTTTGTCAGAAGGTCGCAAAACGGGATCACGTGACCCTGGGACTCTGCGACTATCGGAGAGTTGCTAAGTATCTGGATTTTTTGATCACGTGACTATGGAGATGCTATGATGGTCGTAAGTGTGAAAAACGGTCATAAGTCACTTTTTTCAGTGCCATTGTAACTTCAAACGGTCATTAAATGAACTATTGTAAAACCACCTGTTTTTCTTCCTCCTCAAGCATAGGAAACCAAGCTGCTGTAAGTCATACTCCATTCTCACAATCCAAGTGCAGAAATCTAGTAGTTTATAAGTATCTATATAGTATATATATAGTCCAGGGGGGAAATATGAACCCAGCAATCAAGCAATATATTTCCCCTACCCAAGAAGATTGAAAAAGAGAAATATGCTTTGAAGCCAATGAGAAGTTAGCTGAGCTGCTCTGAATATTTAAAGTCATGGATTTTCTTGAAGACTAACTAACTTTCCAAAAGTGACGAAGGATCGTCACATCAAATCTGAGTTTCTAATGTCACATTGGAAATTGTGCTCCGCAGGCAGCAGGACTAGAAACCACCAAGGTGTGAAGCTTTGAAAAAGGAAACAGACATTGTACCTGGGAGGGTTTAATCTTCCCCATGATTCTTGGTTTGAAAAAGCTGGTTAAAGAGAGACGTGCTTATGGAGAGCCAACAGATGACACGGCCTTCTTCGTAGAAATCTTGCTGCTTTTTAGAAAGAGCACCCATGTTTCCTGTATTTAAATGCAAGGGTCAGAGCAGACCTCCTACACGTTATTACTTCCTCAAGAACCTCAAATAATATTCTACAGTCACCTGCCAGGACCTCTTTCCTAGCAGATACTTTGGAGCAGCTGACCGCTATGTTGCCCTTGACGTTAAATCAAGACCACCTACATGGCATAAGTAAGCTGAAATAGTGTGTGAGACAAGGAGGCATTTGATTTTAAAGGGGGGGGAAGGTTTCCTGTATTTTATTCTATTTTTTAGCAGAGGGGTGGGAGGGTGGTGGGATAGGAATCGTCTCCTTGCTCTCTACAAGCCAAGCCAGTCAACACTCCAATCCATGATCAACTCCGGCATAAAAACCAAGAGACCAGCTATTCATTTTCTGTGATTGCAATGGCAAGTACTTCTCTGTCTGGCGTTTGAGAATATTCGTTTCAATCCAAACTGGAGAAAATCTTTCTTGGAGCAATTTTACTCCTTTCTGCTGTTCTCATCTTATCATTTTGACTAATAGCGAAAGTGATGGATTTCTCCCTAGTAATGTATGGCTGTGAGAGGTGGACCATGAGGAAGGCGGAGAGCAGAAGAACGGATCCTTTTGAATTGGGGTTCTGGAGAAGACTCTTGAGGGTCCCTCGGACTGCCAGGAGATCCAGTCAGTCGATCCTGAATCAACCCTTTCTGTAGGGCAGAGGGTGAAGCTGAAGCTCAAATAATTTTGGCCACCAGATGAGAAGAGAGGACTCCATGAGGAGACCTTGATGTTGGGAAGGAGGAGACAGCAACTAGCGCTTGGTGGACATGTATCTTCACAGAGGTATCAAGAGCCTTTTCAAGCCTTCAGCACCATCGTCTGACTTCACATCACATTGTGAACACCCCTCCGGAAAAACTGCTGACCAAAACAAGTAGGTTTTCCCCCCAATAAAGGAGAATATTTGCAGCTCAGGGTTGAAATGAGGGCTCCTGGGTGCCTTCAGTGCTTGAAACGTCTGCAAGAAAACATGCATGCTCAGAGAGCACCAAGGAACCCACAAGTAGGGTTTTTTAAAAAATATATCAATCTACATGAGAATGCAAGAGAACTTGTGGGAAATGTCTATCATTCCAGTTTTAGGAGTTTTACAATGTTTTTATTAGAATTTCGGAGGTCAGTTGGTGCCATCTGGTGGCATTCTGTGGCCAAGCCAAAGCATCCGCATCCCTCCCTCCCTCCCTGCCCAGGGCTTCAGGCCGAGGCTGCAGTTACACCAGCAGCAGAGAAGGAAGCAGATCGTAGCAGCTTCATTATTTGCCATTAGCCAACGCCACCTCTGTGTGTGCGTGTGTGTGTGTGTGTGTGTGTGTGTTTGATTGCCTCTAATGAGATTCTTTCTCTCTAATGGGTTCGCCATCACTCTTGCGCTGCTGCGTTCGTTCGTTCGGCGGCTGGATTGTTAAAACTCCTGCAGCTATCTGCCCAGCGCTGTCATGGGGGCAGGAGATGAAAGGGGCCTTTAAAATTAAACGTTGATTCTACGCTTGGCAAGTTTGCATAGTTTTTCCTGGACAGAAAAAGGTGAACCCTCCGGTCTGGCAATGCCACTCTCCGCCCCCAATCGTCCTTCAGAGCAGAGAACTTCCCTCAGGCTAAACCCAGGCAGCGTTTCACAAGGAGTCCGTGACTTACAACCGTTTCTTCAATGACCGTTCGAAGTTACAACGGCACTGAAAATAGGGACTTATGACCGTTTTTCACACTTGCGACTGTTGCAGGATCCCCATGTTCACATGATCAAAATTCATCAGCTTGGCAACTGATTCGTATTTATGACGGTTGCAGTGTCTCTTTTGGGACCTTCAGACAAGCAAAGTCAATGGGAAGGTAGGTCCACTTAACAACGGTGTTACTACCTTAACAAATGCAATGATTCACTTAACAACTGTGGCAAGAAAAGTCGTAAAATGGGGCAAAACTCACTTAATAAATGTTTCACGTAGCCGCCTAAATTTTGGGCTCAATTGTGGTCATAACTCAAGGACTACCTGTACTGTACAAGATGAAGGAGTCCCGTTCTTCTACCCTCACCTCATTTCTTCTCTCCTGAAAAAGCAGTAGGTTAAAAAAAAAAACCTGAATAACAAGAGAAAAACTAGAGTGGGCTTTGCGCTGAGTGATTCTCCGTGCACAGACGTTATCTCTTGACTTCTGAAGAACCCGTTTGGGCCTGCACCTCTCCTTGAATTATGACCATTATGGAGCCTGCCCATAACTCATGACAGTCGTAAATCAGGGCACTCACGGGACTGACCTGATTTTACAACCTTTTTTGTTGTTGTTGTAGTGGTTGTTAAGCAAACACTGCAGTTGTTAAGCGAGCCTGTGGCTCTCCATGAGCCAGTTTTATAAAAGAAAATAAAAAATAGAAATA
This sequence comes from Diadophis punctatus similis, assembly GCA_023053685.1. NCBI lineage: Eukaryota > Metazoa > Chordata > Lepidosauria > Squamata > Dipsadidae > Diadophis > Diadophis punctatus. The sequence continues at coordinate 15,182,360 of JALIGW010000021.1, forward strand.
AATGCCCGTTTTTTTAACGTGGGTGCTGCAAATGGCAGCAAGTTTGGCTCAGGAGCTGAGTGAGCAAGGGGCGTCCTTTGTCCGCAGGGGTGGGGGTGGGTTTGGGCCCAACCGTCAGAACTTCAAATATGAATTGTATTTTTTCCCAGGTAGGTCTGTCGTAACTTTGAATGATCGCTAAGCAACTGATCGTAAATGGAGGACCTGCCTGTGTTAAACATGCAGAAAAGAAAACTACCTTCCTGGCTGGCTTCATGCCCTTCCCTCCAAAGTTAGAGAGAAACAAGGCGAGTTCAATCAGATTATCTTTCGCCTTAAACAATGAAGTTTGCCCAAGGTTTAGCTCTTCCCTTCGCTCACATTCCTCCTGTTTGCTTTTGCGGTCTTGGTGACCAAAGGCGATGTTGCAACAGAGTCAATCATGCTGCATATCAGACTCACTCTGTGAAGCCTCCCCTGTGCTATGCTCGCAGCCCCATACATAAAACACCATTCAAACAACCCTGCAGAGAGAAAGCAAGAAGTTCCAGAGAAGGCTGGATGAAGCACCACGACAGGGGCATTAAAACTGCCCCGTTTTCTGAAATTCTGAGTCTCCAACTCTTCCTCTGGAAGAGCAAAACAATAAATAGAACTGCTGGAGTCCTACCTACATTCTGCTCAAGGATTTTAGACCTCTTTTGCATAGTATTCAGCAGTGGGCAATGATCAATAAAGTGACATGGGGAAAAACCGGCCAGGTCTACCATCTTTCAAACATATGAACTCTGGGAATGAGAAATTTGCATCTGTGTGATGTGGGGTGGGATTCCTAAAATCCGAGGAGCATGGCTTGGCATTGTATTTATGTATTCTTCCTCTGCCTTTATACCTGAATTATAACAAACCCATAACCAGTCATATCCAATTGTTCTGCTTTGACACGAAACAAGATTGAACCAATATCATTTAAAGAGGTGTCGTATTCAGTCTACAGAGGCCAAGAGGAAAATTGATTGGGGGCCTAGGTTCTTGGTAGCCCTCAACATATAACCGTGAGCCCAGAATTAGTAATTTATTTATTTTTATTTGCTGTTCTTATATGCCGCCCTACTCCCTGGGGACGCAGGGCGGCGTAGAACAGAGTTGTAAGATATACTCATCATTAAACGGTCGTCAAAATTCCACATCTGGGTCATAAGTAGCCTGAGAAAGTCCTTCATAACTTTGAATGGTCTCTAAGCAACCAATCATGAGAATCTCCATGAACAGCCAGTTATAAATTGAAAACTATCGGTACACTTCGATCCATCTGAGTGGACTACAGGACACGGAAACTATGCTACTTTCTACTTTCCTACTTTCAGTACTGTGAAAGGATTGAGTATTCCCCAAAAACATATTTTTCTAAGCCCAATTTCTTATTTCCGGATTCTGCATCATGTTTCACAAGAACATACTTGTTGTGAGCCGCCCAGAGTCCCCCAGGAGTTGGGCGGCATAGAAATTTTATTAATTAATAAATAAATAAATAAAATAAAGTCCCCTTCATCTTTTGGGTGTTTTTTAAGTTTTGAGAATGGATGATCAGCACCTAAATCTCTGTATTCCTAAGACAACTGAATACCTCTTTTTACAGGTGGAGCTTCTGGAGCAGCCACCACAAAGGCCCCGTCTCTGAACAGGAGAAATGCGGAGGAAAATGTGTGAAAAGCGAGAGGGAATTAGAGGCAACCAAATAAAGTGAGGTTTCTCGTACCTGAATTATGTTTTGTTACTCTCCTCCCTTTCGCTTCATTTAAGTCTTATTCTGATTATTATTCATCAGAGCTCTCCTGGATACTCCCCCCACCAACCCACACCTTTTCTAGGGAAGTTTCCTCTCCTTCCTGGTTACTATGGGGCCAAGTTGGCAGAGCAGAGAGTCCTGGCCATGCGGTCTCTTGAAGGAGCTACTTCTTCTCTGCAAACACACCGCAGTGAAAGGCTTCAGAACGGAGTCTCAATTGGCTTCTCAAAGCTTTGCCATTTTTTCCTAAGGACCTAAGCTTGCCCACGTAAACCGTAGCTATAAATGTTCTCACCCTGCTTGCAAGCGGGAATTGCAGTTTGGGGAAACGATTTGAACAAGCACGGGAGGGAGGTGGTTTGGATTCCCACTGCTAAATTACATTACGTGAAATTTACCAAAGCAGAGTAAATTAGTATCCTATGACTATCACTAAGTGTTGTAGCTTATGAATAGATTTTATTTTTTCTTTATGTACACTGAGAGCATATGCACGAAAGACAAATTCCTTGTGTGACCAATCACACTTGGCCAATAAAGAATTCTATTTCTATTTCTAAATGCCCCCTGGACTTTCAACCTGAATATTTGAACAAAGGTGCCCCGGTTATCTACTGTAGAAAGGGGAGGGAGACAAATATTAATTTGAAGAAACATTATATATATATATATATATATATATATATATATATATATATATATATATATATATATATATATATATATATATATATATATATATATATATATATATATATATATATATATATATGGAATCAAAAAAGTTCAATAGGCTACAGCCAGATCATCAAGTGGGCATATACTCAACACAGGTAAGTTATCAAGAAATCTCATACTGTGTTTCATCATCTCCAATGGCCAAACCTACTAGAGATACCAACAGTTTACTGAGTGGCCATTAAATTCAGGTGATTAAATCCACTGTGGCTCAAACACAATGCTCAGAACAAAGATTTGTATCTGTGCAACACTTCAAAAGGGTGATTCAAATTGAAGGCGATTGAATCAACTCGCTCCTCCAACTAAGAGGTGATGATAGCAATATCTAGATGCCTTCAGATCGCTTCAGAGAAACATGAAGTGGAGCCTGGAGCTTTCCCTGAACAAAGATGGAGAAAGAAATAACTCTGACATACAGTAAGTGGTAGCCAATGTGCCAATGACCACAGCCTCTTTGAGAGCATGGGAGAAGGTTCTACTCTTTCCATCTTTCATTCTTTTACCAGAACTTAATGTAGGCAGGTCAGACCTTCTTCAGAGACTCTGCTTTTTCCATCCTCTTCCTCTCCTTTTCCTTCTGAGCATTTGCCTGAATGCGAAACACAAAACAGCGCAACATCCCAGAGGGGAAGGTTTCCAAGGTTGCTATTGACAAAGGAATTTATTTCTGGGCAATACTGTGTGAAATAATATGTTCTGGTATTTATCTAGATTATTTCTTCAGAGTAGACCCAAACAATTCTGCAGCAGGTATTGTAATATCCTGCCTCTATATTCAGTGGAGTAGAGAGTCTGAAATCAAACGCCAGCCCTCTTCATGTTACACTTAATAGCTTGCCTTTTTCTTTAAATGATTTGTAGCCAAGGGAGAACATAAAATGCATTGCCATTATGGGACAGCTACAATGGAGATACTACCCTGGAGATACATTATGGTTTATAACACTGATTCGCAGCCTTGTCAACTTTTAAGACGTGTGGACTTTAGCTCTCAGAATTCTCCAGCCAGCATAAATGGAAGTCCATACATCTTAGCAATAGCAATAGCACTTTTCTTATATACCGCTTCGTAGTGCTTTACAGCCCTCTCTAAGCGGTTTACAGAGTTCAGCATATTGCCCCCAACAATCTGGGTCCTCATTTTACCAACCCCGGAAGGATGGAAGGCTGAGTCAACCTTGATCCTGGTGAGATTTGAACAGCTGAACTGTTGAACTAGCAGTCAGCCTGCAATGGCTGCATTTAACCACTGCACCACTTCAGCTCTTATCTTAGAACATAGGCTTGGCTTGGCAGGGACCTCGGAGGTCTTCTAGTCCAACCCCCTGCGCAAGCAGGAGGCCTGATGTCATTCAGGACAAGTGGCTGTCCACTTTCTTCTTGAAAACCTCCAGTGATGGAGCAGCCCACAACTTCTGGAAGAAAGCCGTTCCACTGATTGATTGTTCTCACTGTCAGGAAATTCCTCCTTGCTTCAGGGTTGCTTCTCTCTTGAATGATCTTCCTCCCGTTTCTTCTTGTAGAGTTAAAGCTCTTAAGTTGCTAAAGTTGAGAAAGGTTGAGAAACACCAAGAGCGAAGGCTTTTCGACAATAGCCTTCGCCGAGTGCCAATCACGAAGACTAAATCACAAAGTGGGTTTGAAGAACGTTCCTTCCTTGGCACCATAGAACAGTATTTCCCCGTTAGAGAGGAATAAATTTAAACTGGGGGGGGGGTTCTCAGTTGGTGGCTGACATTCAGCTCCACAGAATCCAATCCGTGGACAAGGAGAGGACATCTGTTGCCAAGTTGGCTTTCAACACAGCCCCAGAGAAGCAGGCAGTGTGTCTCTCAACACATCAGCCAGTCCTCTCTGTCTCCTGTGGAGTTCCCCAAAAGTCATGATTTGCCCATCGTTTTCTCTTTTCCTTCCCCTCTTTGTCTCTGTCTGGCTTTGTCTGATACTTTTTTTCCTGTACAAGCGAGACCGAGATAAGACACTTATCGTTATATTGATACAGGTATTCCTTCACTTACGAACACAACTGAGCCCAAAATATTTGTGGCCAAGTGAAACGTGCGTTTTGCCTCATTTCGTGCAACAGTTGTTAAGTGAATCACTCTGGTTGTTAAATTAGTAACACGGTTGCGAAGTGAATCTGGCTTCCCCATTGACTTTGCTTGTCAGAAGGGCACCACAAGCAATCACGTGACCCCAGGACACGGCAGCTGCTGAGGGGCCGCGGTGGCTCACGTGGTAAGACGCTGGGCCTGCGCACCGCTGAGGTCGGCGGCTCAATTCCTGTGAGCGAATAAACCGCCTAGGGACAGGAAAGGACCCTCCCCCAATTGCCTACCGGCATTCAGGCATCCCACGGGTAAAGGTAACACCGCCCGAAAAAATCCCTTTCCTTTCACAGAGGCAACCAGCCACCTCGGTGATCCCTGGCTAACCCGTGCCATACGCTAAAAAAAATACAATAAAATAAAAAAACCTGCAACTGTCAAAAATACGAGTCTGTTGCAAAGCATCCAGATTTTGATCATGTGACCACAGGGATGCCGCAACGGTCGTTAAGTGTGAAAAATGGTCATAAGTCACTTTTTTTCTGCACCGTTGTAACTTTGAATGGTCACTAAGCGAAGTGTTGTAAAGCCGAAGACCGCCTGTATTGGAACTCTTCATATCCTTGTATTTTATACACGGAGAAATAACAACACCAGATGCACACTCTCTTCTCAGATTCTTTTTTTTTTATTTGTGTTGTGCAAAGTCACTCCCACAAGTTTTCCAGCTCAGAAACCAAAAGCTGATAAGTTGCTTTCCTAGACTTGGAACTCTTTTTGGTTGGAGAAGGATATACAGTATATATATATATTTGCATTAATTCATTACAACTGATTTATTGGCTCCTTGACAGATAATCAAAGAAGGTGACAATGTCTTCCTTCGCTATAAAATGGGAAATATTTTTTAAAAGCTCCTGAAGGAAACTCCTGAATAATCAGCCAAAGAATTGCAAGGTTAATATGGACTATTTCCCCTTTATTCCTATTCTGACCGGCAAGAGAAAAACTGCAGACATTTTGACATGTCCTTACTGAGGCCTATGATTAAAACTGTTATTGGTTCGAATGGAATTGAATCTTGGTGCCTGAATCTAAAATAAAATGGAGCCTGACTCATTCCTGCAGCCAACTAAACGGCCAAAATTTGGGGCAAAAACCAGGATAAATTCCCTCATGGAAACAGTTGGATGCCGAGTGAAGAATAAGATGACATATTTTCCACTATTCCATCTTCAGAAGCTGTTGGGACTCCTAGCTGCATCGTATTATTTCGTTCCCTGGTTTTATATATTGCCTTTCATTAAGAAGAAATAATAGGGCACTTTTCAGGATTAAATACTAGGATCGGGTTAAATTAAATGGTTGGACAAACCCTTTCTTGCGTCTTGCCCACATTCTTAAGCCACAACTGAAAGCAACTCCATAAAATTAGACCAGATCAGACTTCAGATACTGCTTCTTTTAGTATCCAATGGCATCCAAGTGGCAGGAAATTTGAATGATGTTGTTCAGTGCCTAGTAGGGTGTTTCAGCTCGGTCCACACATCTTCAAATGACAGAGGTTGAGAAGTCAGAGAAGAAGGATTGAGCAGAAGGACTTGGCTGACCAACAGGGACTCCGGTTACCCAGACAGATGACTGGAGCTATGCCCCAGAGACACAAATTCCTTGTGTGTCCAATCACACTTGGCCAATGAAATATTCTCTGTTCTGTTCTGTTCTGTTCTGTTGTTATTGTATTGTATTGTATTGTATTGTATTGTATTGTATTGTATTGTATTGTATTGTATTGTATTGTATTGTATTGTATTGTATTGTATTGTATTGTATTGTATTGTACTCTACTCTACTCTACTCTACTCTACTCTACTCTACTCCACTCCACTCCACTCCACTCCACTCCACTCCACTCCACTCCACTCCACTCCACTCCACTCCACTCCACTCCACTCTATTCCATTCTTCACCATAAGTAGCTAAGCTAGAAATCAAACTGAGGTCAGATGTTGGTTGAGAAGGTGCCTCCTCATCTATCACTACTATTACATTTACAGAGCTGGAACCATGTGCACCTACCTCTGGACTAGCATACCAGTAGTAAGATTTCAGCTACAGGTAGTCCTCATCTTACAGTATGAGCGTAATGAAGCCTACCCATGTGACTGATCCAATTTTATGGCCTTTTTTGAGGTGGTGGTTAAGCCAACTCAACACTGAAAATTGGATTGACTTTGGACCAAGCGACAGATGATGAAGGGTGAATTTTTAACCTACTCTGTGTGAAGAGATTAAATATCATTTATCAGATATAACCCAAAGGCACTATTTGAAGTTTCATTTGCTAACAACATTACAAAAAGAAGGGGAAGAAATTGAGGACAAGCAAACTGGGAAGTCCAGTTCTTAATGCTGAAGAGCAACGAATTGTGATCAGCTTTAGAAATTTTCTAAAGAGATGCCAAAGAACCAAATGTCCTAATAAGACCATTCATAAGAATTTTTTCTAATATGATTTCTATTGGTACGCATGAGAAACCTAATATACAGGAAGTCCTTGACTTGCAACTGCTTGCTTAGTGACCGTTCGGAGTTCCAACAGATCTTCCTGCAGGTACTTACACAATCCAGTTTCAGTGCTAAGCACCCAACATGCGGTCATTGATTACAGTCACCTGACCACATCTTGAACCTATGGCAACATTTACAGCGGGTTGCAGCATCCTGAAGTCACGTGACTGTGTTTTCTGACAGTTTTGCTGAAAATGGGCGTTTCCGTTTTCAGCCCATAGCAAACCATTGCATTTGGTTAACGACCGCCGTACTTGCTTAATGACTGCCACATTCAACAACTGCAATGTTTACTTAATGATCGCCGCAAAGAAAGGTTTTAAAACCACATCAGTCACGTGGGTGACTTGCTTTGCAACCATCATAACACAAAATCCTTTACAGTCATAAAACGAGGCCTATCAATTCAGATACACAGCAGCTTAACACAAAGCTAATAAATGCTTGATTTCCTCCTAACGTAACAGGCTGAGACCTTCTAAACCAAGACCTTGGCATTCTACAATCTCTTTGCTCTTATCTCTCACTTTTGGTGTTTTCTTATCCCTGCTGTACAATCCCCAAGGACATGTTTACTCATTAAAGCAGCAGCATCTTTAATGAACCCGGGGTGTGTGTGTGAGGGGAAGCTTTTTTCGAAATCATTTTCATAGCACACATAATCTTATTTTTTTAAAAAAATCAATCCCGTATTTGTTTTAAACTTTTCTTTTTTTTCAGCACTGCTATTTCTAAACTCTGCTTCTTACAGTTTCTAAGCTCTGGGGCCTTCTAATCAGTTTTGCGGAGATATTTTCAGGATCCAGTCCTTTATCCAAATTATGAAAACAGCCGTGGACAGTTATGTTGCAAGCTTCACTCCTTTTTCATCCCTGCATGGAATATCGCAATGCGCAACACGCAAAAGAGGCCGGGCTTCTGTCTGTCAATGGAACATTACTTACATCATCCACTCCTGAGTCTGGGGGTCTCTAAATCAGGAGTCTCCAACCTTGACAACTTTAAGACTTGTGGACTTCAATTCCCAGAGTTCTGGGAGTTGAAGCCCACAAGTCTTAAAGTTGCCTAGGTTGGAGACCCCTGTTCTAAATCAACAGCTGGGGCAGAGATTGAATTGACCAGCCTACTAGTCCTCAACTTTCCCCCCATAAGAACCAAGGCCTCAACACTGCATGCTTTCATGGACCATCACACAAGCCATTTACGCTCTTAAGAGTTGATCACTGATGACGTTACCTAGTTGGGTAATGAAACGTCTGCAAGAAAACCACCAAACTCAAAGAGCACCAAGGAGTCCACACTCTTTCTTAACCGCACCAGGCACTGATTCATACTTGGATTGCCACATTCTAACTGCTGAAGGGTGCAAAACGCACCATTTCACATTTGTGTCGCACAAAAATGCCACTATTTCGAACAAGGGAATGTTTCATTGAACAAGGATGCCTGTGCAGGACACTGAACTGCAACTAACGAAATCATACCAAATTTGTTCCAAATATTTTCTTTCCATTCCCGTGAATCACAAGATCATTTCTACAAACTACAGATTGGGAAACACTAAGAACCATAAATATAATTAGAAATGGCTCGGCTTTTGTTGTTGTTGTTGTTGTTTTAAAGACTTTTCTCATCCACCCAAAAAAAAAAACCCAATTAGAATTAGCAAAATGAGAAATCTTGTGGGCATCACGTAGCAGCATGATTCAAAACTGGTACGATTCTGATCACAATGTCAGGATAATCCTGTTTAAAACAAGAAAGTGATGCCAAGCAAGATAAATAAAACCATAGCAGTCATCACAATTTTCTTGAAATGTTTATACTACAGATCAATTGTTCTCATTAACAAAACACACATGAGGTGATCACGGAACTTTCCGCACTGATTCCTAAGCAGAAAAAGTAAAAGGACATGTGAATGCATTTGAGGCTAAAGAGCACACGCGCGCACACGCAGTCACACACACGCACACACATACACACACGGGACAATTTCAGATCAGAATGACAGCATTATAAAAAAACCTGTTATAGCCTGTGTGGAAGTTACCTACAAAAAGTAACCTCTTACACCAAGAGTGTTCCTCCACATTCTAAAGCAATTCTACTGATCAAGGTTTGAGCCATGCTCCACCATAGAATTTATCCTGCTGGATCAGTATTCAAAACTTGTGATTTTGAACAGGGGCTGCCACAGAGAAGAGGAAGGGGTCAACCTATCCTCTAAAGCACCTGAGGGCAGGACAAGAAGCAACGGATGGAAACCAATCAAGGAGAGAAGTAACCTGGAATTAAGGATAAATTTCTTGACAAAACAATTAACCAGTGGAACAGCTTCCCTCCAGACGTTGTGGGTGCTCCATCACTGGAGGTTTTTCAGAATGGACTGGACAGCCATTTGTCTGAAATGGCACAGGGTTTCCTGCCTGAGCAGGGGGTTGGACTAGAAGACCTCCAAGGTCCCCTCCAACTCTGTTATTCTATCATTCTGATTTGCCGGACGTTGACTAACCTTAGAAATGAACTAAACTCATGAAAAGCAAAGGCCTTTTAAGGAAGCTAAACTGGATTCAGAGCTTCTCCGTGCCTATCATGTACCTCATGTGGATTTGCCCATGATTTAAACAGGGCTTATTTCAAACTAATCATAGTTAGTTCATCGCTACAGCTTTAGATTAAAGAACTGCAGCTAGCCACAAATGAAAAGCTACCATCTTCTCATGGTTCTTCCCCATTTCTTTCCCTTTGGCTGTAACCATTGTGAAATGTTGCTTTGTGTTAATGTGCTGTAGGTTTTAAAAGAGCAAATATTATTTTTAATTGCTTTTCAAAGTCATATAATCCCGCCAGAGCCTGGAAAGTGGGCACAATTATCCCCAGCTAAAATAAACACAAGATGCAAACAATTTCTCTTTTTTGTGCATGCGGGTATCTTTTCTCTTTGGTGCCCTTGTATGTTTTGTTTATAACTGCAAATTAGCAACAAGTTGTCTCAAGCCTCCCTTTGGTTTTGGAGCTGTAAATATGGAGAGAGAGAGAGAAAAAGATACATTTCATGCGAAGCAGAGTAATTTTTCTTTGGGGTTTTAAAAAATAAGCGTAGCGGGCCACAACTGCAACCCAACCCCTTGTGGGTCTCTTCACAGTCCCCCTGGCTCTGCCTGCAGCGGAGGGAGTTAGCCTCCTACTTGTCATGCACCAACCGTACCAAGTTATATCTTTATCTGAATGCGAATGCAAATTTGAATGCTTTTTTATCTCCGTGTCTATTCTGTGGCGGCTGAATAGAGTGGCCGCATGTTCCCGGCTGCAAAGGAGTTCAGTGACCTCCCTAATCATCACTGCCACTCTCATGAATGACCTACACGGTCAATTCTGTCTTGCCTCTCTACTTTCATTCATAAAAATAAAATTGGAGCAGAAAAGGAGCAGGAGGGAAAAAGCTCAGCGCAGAGGAGGCCCCCAAAGACTTCGGTTTGGACCGTATTCAAGAACGGCCCCGCCATCTGCCTTCCTCTCGCTAACGGCGGAATACCTCCCTGGAAGATGCTAGAATCTGCACCACCTTTACTAATAGCTAGTACTCCTATGAGCAAACACAGGCATTCCGTACAGAATGCCTCCTTTCAGTGCGGCTGAGTGGCAGCACAAGGCAGGAGCTGTTATAACCTTCCCAGCCCTGCGTGGAGAATTAGATCACAAGCGGAGGGGGGGGGAAATGTTTCCAAGCCCCCCCCTTTTTTTTGCAAAATAAGGCCTTGGACAGCGAAATGCAAAGCTGCTGAAGCACCCGCCTTAGGAATGGACCAATGACCGGCCCCTGTTTCATCCTGCAAAAGGGTTGCCTGTGTTTGCCTCTCTCGCCCCCCCCCTCCCAATGTCCTGATCAGAAAGTAAACATTGGTGCTGTGTCTGGGGCTGAACTGTCTCCTTTGTCCAAGCTGTTCGACAGAAGGTTTCCACAAAGCTAAGATTGATATCATGCCTGTTATATTCATAGCATTTATGGGTTATGTTGAATGCCTAGTTTCGCCACCCTAAAACGTTTGGCCAGCTTTATTAATGAAATTCACGTCTGCCTCCAGTGTTGGGGATAACTGCTGTCAACATTCACTCAAATTAAGACTGTTTTGTCTTCAGGAATTAAGTCTAATTGTTGTTGTTTATTCTGGTGGGACTGTACCTACTCACACCCAACCAATTGGTCTTTTGTGTATCCGGCTTTGACCACATTTTCTTCTAAATATGTTGTGCTTGTTTACACACAACATAGCAGCAAAACCAAATATTGGTGTTACTTGTGAAGCATCTTTAGTTAGTTTCATACATGTACAACTAAACAAACTACTGGTAATGTAATACAAGAAGAAGTTCTTGGACTCTTTCTATCTCTAAAAAACCGAATTGAAAAGCTCAATATGACTGTCAGCAGAACCAGGTAAACTCAGCTGGACTCTTTCATTTTTACATGGCAAAAATTAGGTATTCCAGCCACTATTCCTTAGGACAATAACTCTCTCCTGAACATGAAATGAAACTGCTAGGAGGCACACACAGGGCTACGGCCTTAAGTCTCTTTCAACATAAGAAACTTTTGGAAAAAGTCCCCTCGGTTTCCATCAGGAGTTCACAATTGCTTTTATTTATAATTTGCTTTTATAACAAGCAAAGGCAGAGGGGGAATTTAAACCACTGAATGCAATCATCCATTTTTCCCTTTTCCTAGGTTTTAATATCCCAAGAATTAAGACCGAACTTTATCTGTTACTTTTCTGCGTCATCTGAAAGATGCCACAACAGAAGTACACACTGCTTCCCCGTGAAATCAGAGCACAAATGGGCTTCTTTCACTCTTCAAAAGTACAAAAAGCCCTTTTCATACAGAACTGGTGGCTGCCACGGCTACTATTTTGAGACCAGGAGACACACCTTGTGTTGCTACTCCTGAGCTGGGCAGACTAATATTTGCTCAGGGTTTGAATCCCGCAATACCTGGAGGAAATATTCCTCCTCTACCTTCTGCCTTTGCCTTTGACCAATTTGTCACCAAGGAGACTCTGGAAGGAGAACTCGGGGCTGCAGTTTGCAAGGACAGAAAAAGTTGCCCCAGAAGGACTACGAAGGGCTGGCTCTTTCTGCAGCGGTATATTTGATGGGGTTTTTTTTTAATCCCGGTGCAAAGGAGGGGACTCGTTTTATCTCCACCGAAGAAGTGGAAAAAGAGCGCGCAGCCGAGCACCTCGGCCGGGGGGAGGCGAAAGAGACCCTGGGCACGGTTCCCCAACCAGCCAGGATCAACTTTCCGGGGCCCGGGAGGAGCCCCGATTCCGAGAAAGCCCAGCCAAAGCAGCCCCCCACCCCGCCTGAGTCTCCCGGGCAGGAGCGAGAGAGATCCAGCCACCCGGCCGTCTCGCCCAAGCGCCAACTTTCTCCGAGAAACTCTCCAAGTTTCCAAGCCAACGAAGCGCTGGGTCCTTTAAGCGGCGAAAGGGCGGGGAGGCTTTGTCGGTCGCCGGGAAGCTGCCCGACCCCGCAAGGGCTCCACCGGGGAAGGGGAGATGGGGAAGCGGGAGCCCCAGAGCCACCGCCCACCCCGGGCTCCCCTCGGCGCCCGCAGAGCCCCGCAGCTCCCGCCAAGCAGCTGAGCGGAGCGGCTGCGGGCCTTCCTCCTCCTCCTCCTCCTCCTCCTCCTCCTCCCCCGCGGGCTGCTTACCTGAGGGCTCCCGGGTGGCCCTGGCGGCCAGGTGGGCGATGGGCAAGCCGGGGTCCGGGAGGCCGCGCACGGCGGCCAGCAAGAGCAGGCAGAGCAGGGCGGCCCAGAGCCCCAGCATGCCGCCTCCGCTCCGGGCGGCGGGGGAAGCGCTCGGCCGGCCGGCCTCAGCCATCCTCCAGGTGCATGCTGCCCCTCCGCCGGGCCTGCAAGGGCTCAAGCCCACACGGGGAGGGGGGTCAGAGGGTCCTGCCACCGAGTCCGCCCCGTCCGTGCGCCCCGAGAGCAGCCGCGCTTTGCTCCGCTCCTGCCCGCACAGCGCTCCCGCGAGGTAGGCGGGACGGCCGGGCCGGGACTCCCCCGCCCCGCCCCGCCTCCCAGCCCCGCCCACGCCCCGCCCCGCCCCGCCCAGACCCCCGCCTGCTGCGCCTACCTGCACCGCGGCTCTGCGGGGAAGCGCGCCGGGCTCCGCTGCGGCTGCTTCTCCGCCCGCCCGCCCGCCTCGCGCTCGCTCTTGCCCGGGGGGGGGGGAGGCGGGCGGCCCCCGGCAGCGGAGAGCAGGGCCAGCCTCTCGGCCGGGGCGCCCGGCGGGCCGTTGCGGGGCGGAGCATCCACGGGGAGGGGGAGGGGAAGAAGAAGAAAGGGGGGGGGGACGGCCGGTCCATCCTGAGGGCTGCGGGCTGCTTTCAGCCTCCCTCCGCCGGGAAACGGGCTCCAAGTTCGGCTGGGGCTGTACAGGCTGGAGGCAGCCTCTCGCAGGCACAGCGCGGCCTCGGAGGGGGGGGGGGCACGAGTGGGGCAAGAGCTGGGCTGCCCCTCCACCTGTCAAGGGCGGTGAAAGCGTACCGATCCTTGGGGCGTCTCTTGGTGGGATCCAGCCCAAACCTTCCCCCCAAACCTCCCTTGCACCATCGCTGGAGACTTTCAAGAAGAGACTGGACAGACATTTGTCCGGAAGGGTAGAGTGTCTCCTGCTTGAGCAGGGGGTTGGACTAGATGACCTCCAAGGTCCCTTCCAACTCTGTTATTCTGCATTCTTAATGCCAGTCCCATCCTCCTGCGGGCAGTCTCCATCAGAACAATCCGACATTCCCCGGGCATGCTTTTGGATGGAGTCCAAGAGAAACCCACCTGGAAGCCCACCCCATGGCCAAAGACCAGTCCCAGTGGGGACACCATGGGGTAAAAGTAGTAGATGGGGGGGGGGTGAGTGTGCCCCTCTCGCCCCAAGCTCAACCCTTGGTGGCTTCATCCAGGTTTCTTTAGGGCCCCAAAGCCGTCTCTTCTCAGGAACTACCCTCCATTCCTTCTTCCTTGATCAGGTACTAAACGGTCCCATTCTTCTAGTAAGGGAGACCCTCCATATGGGATGGGAATAGGAGGCCCAGCAGGGAGGGGTCCCTTGTGCCCCAAAACTGGGTCTCTTCCCTGTCTCAAACTCCGTCTAGAAACCTCTTTGGGGTAAAGGCCTGTCTTGCCAGAGCAAACTTTGCAAACTCAGGGGAAACAGGAGCCCTGGGGGGATAAAAGGGTCCCAGCCCAGGAGTTTAAACAAGAAGGGAAAGCTGGAACTTTTATTTTTTTAAAAAAAAGAAATTATCTTGGTTTCCCAGCGCTTTCAGGTTTCTTTTGGGAAGGGGGTCTGAATGTAAAGGTCCAGCAGTTGTGCTTGCTTCTCCAATCTTTCCCTGCTGTTACAAGAAGGCGGAAGTAAGTTCCTCTTATTAGACCTCATTCGTGGAGGAAAAGAACTCGGATCAGGAATTCAAGGGGAGGTTTTGGGAAGCTGCCTTGCTTCCCATATTCCTGGAATGTGGACTTCTAAAGTGATTATCAGAATTTAATCTTAAAACAGAAGCCTCTGACCCTTCCTGACTGGAATGACTGTCAGAGGGAATAGACAAATGTTTGTCCTTTATTGGGGTGGGTGGGTGGAGGGCAATGGCGAGGGGCAAATCCCCTTCAGGGATTCAGAAAAGTGCCCAGAGGTGGCAGAATTCCTGCTAAAGGGATTTGCTTTTCTATAAAAGAGCTTTCATCACCATTTTGGCCTGTATGGACAGTCCTTAATTTACAATCATTTATTTGGCAATAACAATAGTCATAGCATTTAGACTTATATACCGCTTCACAGTGCTTTCCAGCCCTCTCTAAGCGGTTTACAGAGTCAGCCTCTTGCCCCCAACAATCTGGGTCCTCATTTTACCCACCTCGGAAGAAAGGACGGAAGGCTGAGTCAACCTTGAGCTGGTCAGAATCGAACTGCTGGCAGAGGGCTGAGTTTGCCTGCAATGCTGCATTGGAAGGAAGAAAGGAAGGAAGGAAGGAAAGGAAAGGAAAGGAAAGGAAAGGAAAGGAAAGGAAAGGAAAGGAAAGGAAAGGAAAGGAAAGGAAAGGAAAGGAAAGGAAAGGAAGGACTAGCAATAGCCCTTAGACTTATATACCGCTTCATAGTGCCTTACAGCCCTCTCTAAGCAGTTTACAGAGTCAGCCTCTTTCCCCCAACAATCTGGGTCCTCATTTGACCCACCTCAGAAGGAAGGCAGTCAGCAGAATTAGCCTGCAGTACCGCATTCTAACCACCGCGCCACCACGGCAACCATTCAAAGCTACAAAGGTCCTGGAAAAAGGTTACTTAGGACCGGTCCTCACACTTATGACCACTGCAGCATCCCCTTGGGATCAAAATTCGGGCGCTTGGCAACCTGCATGTATTTGTGACCATTGCAGTGTCCTCTTTTGTGACCTTCCCGGCTGGCTTCCGATAACAACTGGAGGGAAGCCAGATTTGCTTGACGAATGTGTGATTCACTTAACGACAGCAGTGATTGGCTTAACAACTATCCCAAAAAAAGGTAGAAAAATGGGCCGTGACTCATTTAGCAACTGCTTTACTTAGCAACAGAAATGCTTACTCCGACTGCGGTCGTAAGTCGAGGACTCCCTGTATAATGAAAAGGTTGAGTTTGCTATGACAGCAGGGACATTGGAGGGGTCATTGTGCAGGAAAGTAAATGAATGTTTTACAGGCAGAGCAAACACAGCCATGGGCTAATTTATATTTCATGAATAATCCCACAGTCCCAAGGACGATTGCAAAGCATGGGGCAAAAAGTTGAAGATCTAATAAATGAATCCTTTCTGGGGGGGGGGGGGATAAAAAAAAAAGAGAGAGAAAGAACATCCTTTGGAAACATATAGTAGGTGTTGCGTTTCCTAATGAAAGAGAGCGCTTAATAGGAAGTTATATTGGGAATCAAAAACTTATTCTGACCGGCAGAAGTAAACAAGGACCTTTAGAACAAGCGGCCGTCTGTGGGCTGCCCTGTGACGCTGCTAGCCAGAGGCTGCGGTGTCAACACCACCGTTCCTGCCCCAACATTATTTGGGTTGAAGTGGGTACAGAATGCATTTTCTTGGGAATACAAACCCCTTTGTGCTGAGTTTGTTTTCTATTTGCCTATGTGAGGTTTACAATGGAGCGTTCCAGAGTTCTGGAATCTTTCAAAATTTTATTTTTATTTTTATTTCTCACATTTAAAAAAAACCACCACCTCTCTCACACTTGTGGTCCTACTTTTCTGATGGAAACAGTAGATGGATACAGAGGTATTAAGCAAGAGAACTTTTTCCTATATAGATAATCCTCAATTTATGACCGTCCGTTCAGTAGTGGTTCAGAATTACAACTGTTACTTGGTGATCTCTGAGCTTGGTTGCTTTCGAGCAGATGTTTCATGACTAAAATGGTGGCATCATCAGTGCTAGAAGGAAGAGGGGTTTGAGGGGAGGAGGAGGAGGAGGAAGTCATCCTTGGTAATCTCTGAACTTGATTTGTCTTCTTGCAGACATTTCATTACCCAACTAGGTAACATCATCAGTGCTAGAAGGGAATGGAGAGGAGGAGGAGGAGGAGATATTCTCTGATCAGACAGGCTCCATTTCCTGGGTGAAATAATTCAATAATGTATTAAATGATTAGCTAAATTACTACTTAACAATTTAAGTTTCATGAGTTATTGTGTGCAATGCATGCTTTTATCTTTTTTTAATGCAGCCACCTGAAATTCTTTCCAAGTGGTTTGGGTGGAGAAGATATCAGGAGATGGTAGCCGATGTTGGCATAAAATAAGATTAAGGAGAAATGTTTCTGGTGATGTTTGTAGCATACAATCCACCTTTGTCTTCATAAAGCACCTCTCCCTGATTAAGTGGCCTTAAAATTTCACTTTTGAGGCTCAGATACTTCCTTTGACTGTTGATTTACACGGACAGGTAATCCTCGACTTACGACCATAATTGAGCCCAAAACACCTGTCGTTAAGCGAGACAGTTGTTGTGAAATTTGCCCCGTCACAGTTGTTAAGTGAATCACTCCAGTTGTTAAATCAGTAACACGGTTGTTAAGCGAATCTGGCTTCCCATTGGCTCTTCTCGTCAGAAGGTCGTGAAAGGGGATCACGTGACCCCAGGACACTACAATCGTCATAAATACGAGTCAGTTGCCAAGCGTCCGAATGTTGATCATGTGACCATGGAGATGCTGTAACAGTCGTAAGTGTGAAAAACGGTCCTAAGTCACTTTTTTCAGTGCCGTTGTAACTTCCAACGGCCATTAAATGAATTGACGTAAGTCGAAGGCTATCTGTAGCCCGTGCTCTGCTTTCAGTAGCAAACAGCCAGATTATTCTAGGAAGCAAAAGGCAGAAGATAAGAGTGACATAGAGTTTGTCTTCAGCATTAAGCCTGGGGAAAATAATACTTTATTGGGTATGTAAGCTTCTCAAACATAAGAGTTTTAGAGCAATTCAAGATTTCTTCAAAGAACAGATGCAAAGAGAAGTCTAGAAAGGAATGCATAAAAATATCACGCTGGAACAGAGTTTTCCTTTCCAGGTGGAGGCCTTGACTTGCCAAAAACACCTGCTAGGAAGGACGCCTTCGGAGGTTGCTGAGCTGCACAGCTCGGGTGCCAGCCTGTCTTGCCCCAGCCCAACGGAGACCTTCCAAAGTTGTGACAGGGAAGGGGGCTTGTCCCTCAAGGGTGGTGGGGGGCAGATATGGGAAGAAGGGACCCGGCCTGTCCCGAGCACCCATAGGCAGATTGCTGATCGAAGTGTTCTCGCTGTGCAGCTTTTTAGGCGAAACGCAGCTATAAAGTCAGCTCTCATCACCGCTGGTTGGAGTTTTCCAGCTCAGATGTCAGCAGTGGGGATTAAGTGGGAGAAAACGCCGCTAGCAGAGCAGAACAAACACATCCAAAGGTTAATCTTATTTTACAAAAACATAATTTCCAAGAGCCGATTATTGCCTCCGTCTAGAAGCCATTCCCCCCCACCCCACCCCACCCCACCCCAAGAAATGATTCTCGAGCTTTGGTGTGCCTGGGCTAAGACCCAGCCCAGAAAGCAGAATGGGTGGGTGCAGCTGGCCGGTGGGTGGGTGCCGTTGAGTGATTCTGCCTGTGTTAAAGAGCAGGACGCTCGAACGGAGCCGTAGCACATCTTCATTAGAAGGGTGGGGGAGGGGGGAGGCCTGGGGAAGTCCCACCTTGGGGTGTCTGAAGCCGCAGGTGAAACAGCAGAAGGAAAAGCCCAGACTGGCATAAGCATCCGTCGCTGCCCACCATGGCGCTTGGGGGGACCCCACTGGGCAGAGCCAATCGGGGTTCAGCCTGCAAGTGAGAATTTCCTTTGCTCAGGGGAGGCCAGGTGGTTTCAAGCACCCCAAACAACGTCCGTCTCTCCGTCCCCTTCCTTTGCTCCTCTGGCTGCAGAACTTTCCGTGGGCTCAACTGTAATTTACGAAAACAAAATGGCCCGTTGCCTTCTAAGCCACTGCAGGAGCCTCCTCCTGCCCAGGTGGGAAGCCCAGCATGGATCTACGGCACATATCGGTAGACACGAGGGAGCCTTGGTGGTTTTCTGGCAGACATTTCATGACCCAAACTGGGTAGCATCCTCAGTGCTAGAAGGGAGGGGGGTTTGCGAAACGTCTTCAAGGAAAAAGCCAGTTGACTTTTGGAAAAAGCACCTCTGGGACAGTCATGGCCTGGATGAGGGAGCCTCTCCCTCCATCTGATCGTAGCTTCCCTCTGATCTAACGGATCCTCCTTGGGCATTTTCATTCATTCCCTGCCATGTTGCTAGAGACTTGTGCTGCACAGCCACACACTTCCCCTTCTGGCTGCCAGATCCCCTTTGCCTTGCCAGCTCCTCTGACAGGTGGCAATAGCTGAATACCAATGAAAGCAGACGGGGGGGGTGAGGGGGGGCGTCTTTTGGCAGAAGTTCGGGTAGGAGGAGGGATGCGGAGTCCCAGAGTCCGTCTGCCTGCCTGTCTCTTCCCTTCTACCTCCCTTTTTCCTAGCATCCCGTTGGAAGCCTTGCATCCCAGTCCAGGAGGGGCGCTGCAGAAGGTGCCCCCCCCCGTGTGTTTGTATGAATCAAACATTCATCCCCCAAACCTCTCAGGTCACCCTAAGTGTCAGGTGGCAGCAGTTTCTCAGGACTACAAAAACAGCGGAGAGCAGGGCGAAGCCTGGGAGCCAAGGCACGGAAGATGTGCGTGGAAGCCACCGGTGACAGCTTTACTGCCTGCCTCACAATGGCTCCGTCAAGGAAGCTTTAAGTGATGATCAAATCTAGCCTGTTCTGGCAGCAGCCACCACCACCCACCCACCCACCCACTCCCGTCCCTCCAGGGCTGCTGAGGAGGAGGGGGGGGGAGGAGGAGGAGGAGGAGGAGGAGGAGGTGGTGGTGGTGGAGGAGGAGGAGGAGGAGAAGAAGAAGAAGAAGAGAAGGAGGAGGAAGAAGAAGAAGAAGAGGAGGAAGAGGAGGAGGAGGAGGAGGAGGAGGAGGAGAGGAGGAGGAGGAGAAGAAGAAGAGGAGGAGGAGGAGGAGGTGGAGGAGGAGGAGGAGGAGGAGGAGGAGGAGGAGGAGGAGGAGAGGAGGAGAAGAAGAAGAAGAGGAGGAGGAGGAGAAGAATAGGAGGAGGAGGAGGAGGAGGAGGAGGAGGAGGAGGAGGAGGAGGAGGAAGAAGAAGAAGAAGAAGAAGAAGCCCACAGATCCCACATAAAGCCCCCCCCCGTTGGAAAAACGCACCTTTGTGATGCCCTCTAAGAAAAGCTGCTACTTAGCCAAACAAAAGGCATTTTATAATCTGCTTATTGTGCTTCATTAGGTTGGAAGGCGGGCGCCGTATCCTAATAGGGAGGCGGGCTCCGCAACCCCACGTTCCCCTTGGTGCTAATAAAGACATTTCTCGCTTCACGTCCAAGCATGACAACGGGCTCTTGTCCTTCCTCGGGGACAATTTGACATCTTCATCCCCTTTGCGGTAGGAAGAGTTCTTCTTAGACTGAAAGCAAAAGGGCGCCTTCAAAAGGTCTATTTCACCGCGGAAGGAGTTTGTTTTGACTGAGTAAAAGTTGGGAAAAAGAGTTTGTGCTTGTCTGAATGGTCTCAGAGTGCCCTTATCAATATCACTGGAGAAAACGGGTATTTAATCCCCTTCTCCAAGTTTTTTGGGGAATTGTCCTTCTGTAGGTGCCCAGTGTCTGTGCAGCAGTTGTACAGCAAAGGCACATTTTTATATGTCTGAGTTGAGCCCCTGACGCCGTAAGACAGCTCACATTCGTGTTTAAATGCATCCATAAAGCAATTTAAGCAAAGAGACTCTTTAAAGGACTAAGTTGAATTTAAATTTGTGTTTAGAGCAAAGCTATTAAAATCTCTAAAAAAATGTCCCCTTGGAATCGTTCGTCTTATATGATTTTCTTTATTTGTATTCTGAGGTGTGTTTTTTGTTCATAAGCCCATGTTTCTGTTCATTCCCCTGCATGTTCTGCACACTCTTTTCCTTCTCCTCCTCCTCCTCCTCCTCCTCCTCCTCCTCCTCCTCCTCCTCCTCCTCCTCCTCCTCCTCCTCCTCCTCCTCCTCCTCCTCCACACTCCCTTCTAGCACTGATGATGTTGCCTAGTTGGGTAATGAAATATCTGCAAGAAAACAGCCAAGCTCAGAGAGCACCCAGGACCCCCATAGTCCCCTTCCTCCTCCTCCTCCTCCCACTTTCTGTAAACAAATTAAAGAATTGGGTTCTAGAAATTATTGCACCCAGGAGTCCCTCTTTTACAGTGCTGTCTTTCTTAGGTCGAATGTAGGAATTCTGTGGGATAGTGTTGTTTTTAAATTAGTGTTGATACATTTAATCAGAAGCTGGAAGTCTCACAGTCTAGCAAAGTGAGGAGACTTGGTGGCAGAGTATGACCAAAGTGCTCAGGAAGCTAGGCAACACTTCCAGTGAAGAATGTGGAGATCAGGGGCACCTGACAGGATCCCTGAAGCTCTCATCCTTAGCACAATGTAATGGTGCAAATGGGAGCTGCGTCAGTTGCATGAGGCTGGTGCAAGTCACCCATAAAGGAGGATATTTGCAGCTCAGGGTTGACATGAGGGGTCCCGGGTGCTCTCTGAGCTTGCTTGTTTTCTTGGAGACATTTCATTACCCAACTAGGGAACATCATCAGTACTAGAAGGGAGTAGGGCTTGCAGAGAGGAGGAGGAGGAGGAGGAGGAGGAGGAGGAGGAGGAGGAGGAGGAGGAGGAGGAGGAGGAGGAGGAGGAGGAGGAGGAGGAGGAGGAGGAGGAGGACTGTGGGGTCCTGGGTGCTCTCTGAGCTTGCTTGTTTTCTTGCAGACATTTCATTACCCAACTAGGGAACATCATCAGTGCTAGAAGGGAGTAGGGTTTGCAGAGAGAAGGAGGAGGAGGAGGAGGAGGAGGAGGAGGAGGAGGAGGAGGAGGAGGAGGAGGAGGAGGAGGACTACTGTGGGGTCCTAGGTACTCTCTGAGCTTGCTTGTTTTCTTGCAGACATTTCATAACCCAACTAGGGAACATCATCAGTGCTAGAAGGGAGTAGGGTTTGCAGAGAGGAGGAGGAGGAGGAGGAGGAGGAGGAGGAGGAGGAGGACTACTGTGGGGTCCTTGGTACTCTCTGAGCTTGCTTGTTTTCTTGCAGACATTTCATAACCCAACTAGGGAACATCATCAGTGATGGAAGTCATCGTTCAGGTTATTTGTGCACTGATGCCATGACACATAGCACATCACTATGGATGTCCAGTTTGAAATAGAATTCCATTCAAACATAATTAGGAAAGCTTGGGGTTTTTTTGGGAGGGAATGCCATTTTCAGAATAAGTTTGTTGTCAGATATCTTAAGGGATGACGCTCTGCTCCATTAATCCCGCTATGAAATAGAACAGCCCCAAGAAACCGCTTCAATCTTATTGAAATCAATGGGATTTAAGTAAGCCAGTTAGGAATAGGGCTGCAGTTAAGACCACCTCTTTGGCATGAGGTCTTTGTCACATCCTTTGAAATATTTTTGAAAATGACCCAAGAGTAGAAATCTGGACCACAACACAGGATTTAGGCAGAGGCTTGTCCTCCGAGCTTGATGCATGGCTCCCGGATGTTTCGTCACCATATTAGGTAACATCTTCAGCGTAGTGAGGTTTGGTAACAAAGCGTCCGGCAGTCAAGCACCAAGCTCGGAGGACAAGCCTCTGCCTAAATCTACAACCCAAGATACGAATATTCTCTACAATTTCTAACAACATAGTATATTTAGTTAGGAATGCCTTACTAAATATGTCTTTATTCTGCAATCTGAACAGTTTCTTTGAATTGAATGCCAATTTTCATGTTCCCAAAAAGAGGAAGAGCTGCCCTATAATTATGTTATCATTCTGCAATTACACCAGAGTTGTGTTTGTACATTGTCAATTCTCAAGTTACCATGGCTGTGAATTGAGCTCTTTTCTATGTGCGCTTTATAAAAGTCACATGCTTTGGTTTCCATTACTTCTCAGGCCTCATTGTCTTCTTTCTTTTTTTTTAAACCTCCTTATATCTATGGGTGTGTGGTTGAGAGATTGGCAGATTTAACCCTTTGTAGAATCTACTTTGATCTTTTCCGAAGTCCCCAAATAGACGAAGCACAGGGAGATGAAGTGGATGTGGTATTAGAGAGTTTCTGATCCCAGAAACTGTTTCCAACCACATGAGAACTGAATGTAGTCCAAGTCCTTCCACCCAAACAATTTTCACTGCAACAGGTGAGTTTGGAGGGAAGTTACAGTATTGATCACAAAGGTAAATAAGGAATAAGGAAATTGTTTGCTGATGAAGCTGAATGTTCAGAAATCTCAGCATAGAACAACTCAAATCAATCTTCAGCCCAGCATTGTGATCAACAATCTTGCACTCTGGAGTAAGTGTGAGAGTCACACGCTTGTGCCATAAAAATATGCTATTGATGTGGCTCAACACCACCGCTTTTACTATGATGGACTACAGAGGCAAGGTAGAGAAGGGAAAGTAAATAACCTTTTTTCTCTCCCCATAACTCTTTTACTACTGTCAATCAGGATACAACAAGCCGACTCACCAAGATTTGATGTCTTCTACAGAAGAAAGCCCCTCTCCCTAGGGTGGGCACGGAAGGCATCCTGGATCTGAGATGACCACACTTGCTGGTTGGTTGCACATCCTCATGAATATCATGTTGTGTACGTTTTGCTTCCAAAATATGGTTTTCTTGTATGAGAGAGAGAGTGGGGGGGAGGGAGGGAGGGAGGGAAAGGGTTTCTGGGTACCCTGATGGCAGCATGCTAAATGGAGGCCCATGTTGCTCAGCCCTCTCTGGGCCTAGCATCTACCAGCTGCTTCTCAGCAACCTGCATTCACATGGCATCTGCCTAACCTTCTGCTGGCTTGCAAAATCAGAATGACAGAAAAACAGAGTTGGAAGAGACCTTGGAGGTCTTCCAGTCCAACCTCCTGCTCCAACAGGAGACCCTACACCATTTCAGACAAATGGCTGTCCATTTTCCTCCCGGAAACCTCCAGTGATGGAGCACCCACAACTTCTGGAGGCAATCGGGTGTGTTCCTCCTGGCACCGACTACATTGCATGAAGAAATGCAACCAGCTCAGTCACACAGAAACCAGTGGTGGGATCCAGCTGGTTCTCTCTGGATCAGGTGAACCAGTAGCGGCGACGGTGGGAGGCTCGGCCCACCCGCCCGGATGTAATACGCAAGTACTGTGCATGTGCAGAAGGTCCTGCGCATGCGGAGATGCGGTGCATGCGATCGCATTTGCAAACTGAAGGTCACCTCTGACAGAAACCAACATTGTTGTCATCTGATCTCTGGCTCAGGAGGGTGGAAGATGCTGAAGAAGGACCAGCAGCGTAGCTGAGGCCAATGTCCACCAGTCTCTCAGAATCTACCGGCATCCATTCTTCTCTCTGATACCACCAATATATAATATAATAGTGTGTTGTGGGTGACCTGCTTTCTACATGTACAGCTTTTAAAGAAAGGGATTGTGTCTCCTTGGCCTGTGGTCAATTCCTCATATATACGAACCATATTTCTTTCCACATAAATGCGTTTAGCGCCACACTCTAAAACCTGGAAGTCAGTGTGGGGTTACCACAAAGGTAGGTTCGGTAATATTTTACTGGAGTCATCACAGGTGGCTTTAAATTACAATTCTTCCTCCAAGCAATGTTCTTATCTTGCTCTTCTGGTTTTTCAGGAAGATAGCAAACTATTTTTATAATCAAGAACATTCCGAAAGCCACGCCTCTGTTTAATAAAAACAAGAAAACAGGGAGTAAATAGGTATCTCTGAAACACGACAGCAATCCCAAAAGATAAGGACTCCGGATCGAGGCCTGCAAATTCTGTACCTTTAAGGGACTCGCCGCTTGGCGGAATTCTGTGTATTTGTAATTGAGGAAACATAATTACACAGACCTACGTGTGTGCATACACACCCACACATATGCACAAACACACATTCTACATGCTTGAGCAATGGGCGTGCAAAGAAAAAAACCAAAGCCTTGACTCCTAAGGGCAGAGATTGTTGAGAAAACTCACCAACCTGCAGTCTTAGAACCTATAATTGTGTAGCTGCTTCAGACAGTCTAGGACGCCCATCAACACTCAGGGCAAAAATCAGAGTTTAACTGTAGACATTGGACCTTTTAGGAGACATGGCCGGTTTTCTGAAAGCTCCCGTTATCCTTATGGTGTGTATTTTTCACCAAGGTGACTCTATCATAGTATACAACAAGGTTCTGGAACAATCTACAATGGACTCTAAATAGTAAAAAGGTAAGACCCCAACCTCCTCTCTACTCTGCCGTGAATTAGAAGTTGTTCATCCTGCTCTGCAAAGTACCTTTTGTACTACCACAGCACCACAAGAGCTCTGAGTGCAGTTTTTGAAAGGATGGTTATCAGTAATGGGTTGCAAATCCCGTCGCTACCTGTTCATGCGCTCACTCGCACGCACGCATGACACTTCTGCCCATGCGCAGAAGCATCCGGGGCAGGTGGACGGAGCCTCCCACCGCCACCGCTACCAGTAGCAACCCATCGCTGATGGTTATCCTTCCTTCCTTCCTTCCTTCCTTCCTTCCTCCCTCCCTCCCTTCCTTCCTTCCTTCCTTCCAAAACAACCTGATGTCCTTCTGTCCATTACAAAAAGAAAAGAAAAAAAAACAGGTGGAAAGAGAGACGTCTGGATGTTTGCAGGTTGTTGCTGCCCGAAGAAGCAAAGGAGCTGCTGCCTCTTTGGGATGAGCGCATGATGCCCCATCAATCACTCGGGTGAAAGCTCCATCCTGCTGTGGCACCACAAGCATCACAAACTGCAACGCACATCCAAAGGGGCCAGACCCGGGTCACAACTCCACGGTGGTTGCTTTGGTCAGACTGACCGGTTTGATTCTCCCTCCTGGATGGCCTGGATGGGCTCTGAAGAGGCCAACGCCTGCTCTGCTCGGTCAAGCCGAGTGAGGTTTCAGGCTTCCTTTCAGAGGCTGATCTGATTGAATTGTCACTGTATCATCCACTCAGGACTGGTATTGGGGGGTGGGGCGGGGGTCTGGAGTACCCCCATTTTCCCACCTCGGAATCAGCCCGCCAGGGTCTTCTTGCAAGGGCCTTTAAAGGCCCATCTACGGATTTCTCCCCTTGAGATTTCATGGGAAAATTCTTCCGCTATGAACCCGAGGACAACGTGGGCTCCGGAGTCTGTCTTGCCCCAAATCGCTTAATAGCCGTGGCCGACCCCTCCTCGGGGTCTTCCCCTTCATTTAGCCAGAAAAGGCCGGCTTGATGAGAGAATGAGAACCCAGCCGAGTCTCGGGCTGAGCCCACAACAATGAGGCCGCTCTAAATGAACCCTTCAACCATCCTTTCCATGTGGACGGTAATCCTGCCCGCATTCTTTCTCCCCGCTGCAGATCTCGGGACAAAGACCTGCCTCTCTCAAGGATGCCATTCGGGGGGATTAAGCAACTTTTGTTGACAAAATACAAATTACAACTTCTTTCCCGGGTAGCCTGCCTTCTCGGCTGGGGCCGGCTGTCTTGGGAGCAGGTAGGGCCATCTCTGCCTGGCTGGAGAGTCCCGTAGCGGCGGATGTCATCACCCAACCCAGCTCTGAAGGAGAGGTGTCTTTCTCTGCTGTCCACGAAGGCCTCCACACGGTCCCTGGGGTGCTGCTTAATCCCTGGACAATGCACTGGTTGTGTGAAGGGGCGAGGGGAAAATGCCCTGAAGACTGTTATGCTCTCCCAACACACCCTCAGCACACATCACATGCACATAACGTTGATGCAGGTAGCCCTCGACTACAACGGTTTATTTAGTGATGGTTCCAAGTTATAAGGGTGCTGGAAAAAGTGACTTATGGCCGTTTTTCACACTTGCAACCGTTGCAGCATCTCCATGGTCACATGATCAAAATTCAGACACTTGGCCACTGACTCATATTTATGACGGTTGCAGTATCCCGGGGTCACGTGATCCCCTTTTGCAAAAGAAGGAAGAATTGTGAATAATGTATTCCTGTAGTTATTCCAGCTGTTTTTTTGTTCGGACAAGACTATCGGATTTCCTATAGCCTCCGAAGGGGCCAAAGGTTTATGGGAGGGAATCACCTGAGGCTGGCCTCTAAAAGGTGAATGCACTTCTACTGAATAATTCATAATCCCATATCACGATTTTTCTGATTCCCCCCCCCTCAAATTAGGACTTGCCAAGGCTTGAAAAAACAGCCATCATTTGATTCTGCTCCTAATGAAAGCCCATCCTCAAGTGAGACTCGAGAGCCAGAACTTCCATTTCACTTTGTTTTGCATTTTTTCCTAATATTTGTTTCCTTTGACTTGACTAACTGCTTGTTGTGCTTTTCTGTTTTGGCTTTAAAATGTACTGCTGTGATGAACAGCCGTTCAAGTGTAGCCGGTCCTGTCCAGGATGGGTGTTCCTTATTTTTACTGTTTGTTTCACCTCATTTAAAACAGCCGGAGTGTGACATTCAGCATGCACCCAGCTGGTCTTTACAAGTGTTGAGCATTTTATTTCTCAGAGTTTACTTTTGCCCTTGGCGTTCAGAGATTTACACGGTAGTCCGGAGCTGCGTCCCTGGCGCTGAGGGGCCGGGCGCTCTGGACTCATCACCTTATACGGTGGAAGCTTTGCTAGACAGAGAGTCTTGCTGGGTGGCTAAAGTTAGCCAAAACCACACAGAGCTCATTCTGTTACTGTCATTCTGTTTACTTCTTATTTCAACAAACCAACCTGAATCCTAAGTCCAGAAGAATAAAACACTAAACATGAAGTCCATCTTGAAGAGCTGTCTCAACAAATGAGTTACAATGCCACATACGTCAACGCTGAAAACCCCGTTGAGACCATCTGCATGTCACGGGCCTAATACAGCATGCATCCGTGGCTGATATAGCCCCTATAGAATGTATATTGTCTGGGGTGCATGCATTGCCTCAGAGGCTGAGGAAGCATTGTTCCTTTCCTTGAGTCTGATTTGGATCAGGCACAGGGTCAGTGCATTTCTGAAGAGTCTCCAAGCTAGCTGGTGTCTCCGTTCAGGCATGAAGGAGAGAGAAGCATTACAGGGAACAGCTTGGCCTCTTCACAGTGAAGACCAGGACTTTGGTTAAAGCAGAAGAGAGATGTGGCTCCTACAAGCAATAAACAGCACTTGAAATTAACCGAGAAATAATGGAGCCCACAGGTGTTCTGAATGGAGATGGGTTTTTGTAGGCCTGGAGATAGGAGCTCTTTGTCTCGAGAAGTACTAGTCAGTGCCCAAGAGATGATGGTTGAAGATAATGGTTGACAGCTCAGGTATTTAGTGTCCAATTTTTCTCTCTCCTACCACGCCAAAAGAGCTTCAGTCTCTTTAGAATACAAATCTTCTCTCTCTTAATTTATCTCCTCTCTAAGTCTGTAATGTTTCTATTGTGTCTCCTCCAGAACTTCCAAAATGCTCTGGAAAAGCTTTAAAGGGAACATCCTAACTCCAGATGCTCAGAAGTCATGGTTATGAAATATATTTTGGAATAACTTCTAAGACATTGTCTAAAGAGCCTGGTTTCCGTGATCTGTTGTCCATATCTCCCTCACCTTCATTTTAAAAAATGATGGCCACTAAGTGACAAATGATAAGGGGATTAACAGAATAACAGAGTTGGAAGGGACCTTGGAGGTCTTCTAGTCCAACCCCCTGCTCGAGCAGGAGACCCTAGACCAGTGTTTCCCAACCTTGGCAACTTGAAGATGTCTGGACTTCAACTCCCAGAATTCCCCAGCCAGCGAATGCCTATCCTAGACCCTTTCAGACAAATGGTTGTCCAATCTCTTCTTAAAGACATTTGAGAGGAAAAACAAATCTTATTTATTTCCTAAAAGTTCTAGAGTCTAGAGATGAGATTGTGTGGAGATGTTCCACCTATCTTCCAGGCTAATCGTAAGGCGGCTGCTATAATAGTTCCAGAGGCTTAAAGCTCTGGAGAAATTAAGGTCAGAGTTAAATGGAAATATAACTTTTAAGCATACCAAGCTAAAGCAAAGGAATTAAAGAAAGAAAAATGTCTGGAGAGTGGCAAAAATGTCCTTTTTTCTGGTTTTAGGAATGTGCTTCATTTGGCTGGAAAAACGAAATGCCCAACATCTGTCGGCATTAGGAGCAAAGTCTCTACAGGCCATTTACACATGAATTGCACTGGCTGGGAAACTCTGCTGAGAATTAAACCCACCACCCAGGCCAGGGGGGGAAACAACCCTCTGAGCAGGAGAAGATTTGATTTTTCCAGGTGAAACATCCTGACGCCACCGGACGAGGGGCAAATAAGCCCCCCCCCCATATGGTCTATCCTTCTCCTTTCAGTAAATAGGAAGGTATGAGAGCCGCCCTTGACTGGCCAGCCGTTCCCCTAAGGCCTAAGCGATCCGAAGGCCTTTATGGGTGCTCCACGAGTGAAGGCTCTTCGGAGGAGCCAGCCTCTTTGTAAGGCAGGGCGATTCATTTGCAACACTCCGGGAAAGGAAGGTTTGTTCTGCTGAGCAGATTGATTGATTGACTGACTGACTGACTAAATAAATAAATAAAACCCAGAGAAAACAAATAGATTTCGGTCAGCCCCCCAGCCCAACCCACCTTCCAACCCTCCTGCTCCTGATCCCCCAAAGGCAGCAACCGTAGGCCTCTCCTGCCAGCTCAGCTCCTTCCAGGGAAAAAAAGGAGAAAGAAAGAAAAACAAAATTTCCTCATTTTATTTTGTCAAAACAAGAGAACAAAAACAAATCGAGTGTGTCATTTTAAGGACTCTCACTTGGGCTTGTTTATTTACTTATATTTAACCTGCTTATTAGCTTTTTATTCTGCTTTTATTACTTGATAGGTACCTCAAGGTGCTGAACATCTTAATGCTCCTTCCTCTTCCTGTTTTCCCCACAACGACAACCCTGTGAGGTGGGTTGGGAGGAGAGAGATGGACCTGCTCAAAGTCACCCAGTTGGCTTTCGTGCCTTAAACACTACACCAAACTGTCTCTCTTTTAAGTGTCTTTTAAAGTTACTTTTTAGTGTCTTTTCCCCTCTTTTAAGTGGCTTTGAAGTTGAGAATACTTACCCTGAAAAGGCACAATTGTTCTGCTGGAGAAAAAGAAGCTATTTGTAAAATAAAGATCATAAAATCTCTGGCCACGAACAACCTGATCATGAAGAACATTTAAAAAGTTAGATCAAAGCATGCTAGACGGAGCAACATGGGCTACAGAGTCCTTAGCGCAGCCAGGCAGGTTTTGGTACTTCTCTTGAACTTGACTGGTCCAGGAAACTACAGACCTATCAGCCTGACCTCAATACCAGGGAAGATTCTGGAAAAGATAATCAAGCAACGAATCAGCGAACACCTAGAAGCAAACAAAGTGATAACCAAAAGCCAACATGGGTTTGTCAAAAACAGATCATGCCAGACTAATCTTATTGCATTCTTTGACAAAGTGACAAAATTAGTGGACCAGAGGAATGCTGTCGATATAGTTTACTTGGACTTCAGTAAGGCATTTGATAAAGTAGACCATAACCTATTACTAGATAAAGTAGAAAAATGTGGGATGGACAGCAACACCACCAGATGGATTCGAAACTGGCTGACCAACCGCACTCAACGTGTAGTGCTCAATGGAACTGCATCTACATGGAGGGAAGTATGCAGTGGAGTACCCCAAGGCTCTGTTTTAGGCCCAGTACTCTTCAACATCTTCATCAATGACTTGGACGAGGGGATAGATGGGGAACTCATCAAATTTGCAGATGACACCAAACTGGCAGGAATAGCCAACACTCCAGAAGATAGGCTCAAGATACAGAAGGATCTTGACAAACTTGAACATTGTGCGCTTTCTAACAAAATGAAATTCAATGGTGAAAAAAGTAAGGTTCTACATTTAGGCAAGAAAAACAAAATGCACAGGTATAGTATATGTGGTACTTTGCTCAACAGTAGTAACTGTGAGAGGGATCTTGGAGTCCTAGTGGACAACCATTTAAATATGAGCCAGCAGTGTGCAGAAGCTGCCAAAAAAGCCAACACAGTTTTAGGCTGCATTAACAGAGGGATAGAATCAAGATCACGCGAAGTGTTAATACCACTTGATAATGCCTTGGTAAGGCCACACTTGGAATACTGCATTCAGTTTTGGTCGCCACGATGTAAAAAGGATGTTGAGACTCTAGAAAGAGTGCAGAGAAGAGCAACAAAGATGATTAGGGGACTGGAGGCTGAAACATATGAAGAACGGTTGCAGGAACTGGATATGTCTAGTTTAATGAAAAGAAGGACTAGGGGAGACATGATAGCAGTGTTCCAATATCTCAGGGGTTGCCACAAGAGAGGGAGTCAAACTATTCTCCAAAGTACCTGAGGGTAGAACAAGAAGCAATGGGTGGAAACTAGTCAAAAAGAGAAGCAACTTAGAACTAAGGAGACATTTCCTCACAGTTAGAACAATTAATCAGTGGAACAGCCTGCCTCCAGAAGTTGTGAATGCTCCAACACTGGAAGTTTTTAAGAAGATGTTGGATAACCATTTGTCTGAAAGGGTATAGGGTTTCCTGCCTATGCAGGGGGTTGGACTAGAAGACCTCCAAGGTCCCTTCCAACTCTACCCTACTCTATTCTAACTCATGTCTAAAACAACTGGGCTGGGTTCAGCGGAGGGCACCTTGACTTGAAGAGCAGAGGAGAAAAACCATTGCTTGTTCTCCATTCATTACAGGATTTATTACTCACATACACATACACAACTTCAGAGATCTCGATGTGTAGAGAGGGAGAAACAATAGTATGAAAGCTTTAGTCATCAAGGTCCACAAAACGGTCAGACCCAAGTACTCTTTTGAAATTGCTTTTGATTTTAAGGATATGAACTATATAATTAAAAATCAGTGGCAGTGAGGATATTGAAATGACGTTGGCTTTCCCATTCTTAAGGCTTTACTTGTCATTTGGAAGACCATGTAAATAGTTACTCACGGTTAAGAGCTTCCTTGAATGTATTCCTTTTCTTATTAGGTGCAGATCTGAGCATGAAATGGGCCAACCTTTGATGGATTTGTATTTGTTCAAGGTGAAGCAGAGGTCTCTTGCTTGCTCTGTCCCAGGTGAACAAAACTCATCACCTCTGGAGCTTTCTTCTGCCCTGAAGACTAGTGCTAGGTAGCCACACCAAAAAGGGGGATTAAAACAATATTTTGGGTGCTGACTTTGATAACATACTTTAGCGGAGAGGGAAAAGCATGGAAGAGGTTAAGGAATGATGGGTTTAGAAGGTGACGGGGTTGAGAATCCAGGAGGATTCTTGTGAGTAGACCACCATCTGTGGACACGTGGCAAGATCATTAGACCCAGGGTTCCCACGCACTGACTGAAGGCTGTGGGGATGGATTTATTCACCTGCCACTTTAAAAAGATGATTGGGAACTGGGGGAACTGATGAAGCGGTCTAAGA
Organism: Diadophis punctatus similis; assembly: GCA_023053685.1. Lineage (NCBI taxonomy): Eukaryota > Metazoa > Chordata > Lepidosauria > Squamata > Dipsadidae > Diadophis > Diadophis punctatus. Next base: position 15,214,611 of record JALIGW010000021.1, read on the forward strand.
GCCAGTCAAGAGTTGAACAAATAGAACACGAGATAAGCTTTTCCTCCTTTCTTATGTAAACAATATTTCCCCCTCCCTCTCTCTGAATTAGATTGTGTGCAATCACATGATGGAGGCCACTTCCTTATTTTAATACCTCCCTCTGTGCAGAGTCAGTCCTGATAAATATTTGACAGTTGGCTGGCTGGGAAGCAATGGGACAGAAAGGGTCTGTCCTGGCTGTGGCTGACGCCAAGTCACCATCTCAGGTCAAAATTAAAAATAAAAAGCAAGGACATCAACCCTGCGGAGATTGTCTCAAGAAGCCCATTGAAAGGATGCAGATCCTCTGGTTACAATTCCCAGTTTTGTCCCAAAAGTGCTTTTTCAAGAGGTAATTGGACTTTCTGGTTTTTCTTTGAAGATGTTTTGCTTCTCATCCAAGAAGCTTCTTCAGCTCCATAGCTCCATAGCTGAAGAAGCTTCGTGGATGAGAAGCGAAACGTCTTCAAAGAAAAACCAGAAAGTCCAATTACCTCTTGAAAAAGCACTTTTGGGACAACCATGACCTGGATGACTGAGAATCTCCAGAGACAATTCCCAGTTTTGTCATCTTTCAGTATGCCTTTTGGAATCTGAAAGAGGGATACCTTCCTATCCAAACCCTGGCTCTTCTTCTTCTTCTTCTTCTTCTTCTTCTTCTTGTTCTTTGTGTTATTACATCACAGGGTCCACCGTTTTTCCTTTCGCCCACCACTTAGTCCTGGTGGGGCATACAACTATGGTTCTCATGTCTTCATTCAGGCAGTGGTTTGGAGGCAGAAATTCAGTCCTGGTGACTATATGGCAAGTCCCTGAAGTTTTCTCGGTAATGTTTTTTGGACATAGCTTGCCCTTGTCTTCTTCTTCCAAGGTCGAAGGAGAGAGACTGTCACCAAAATGCCCTGGTGCCTAAGGCAGGCCTTGGACTCAGGGTCTCCTGGTTTCTAGCTTGGTGCCTTAACCACTACACCAAACTGTCCCCTCTTACTCTAATGAAGCTGCCTATGAAAATAGTTCAGACGTTTCAGCTAGTACAGGCTGTGGTGGCCCGGATGATGCAGTATCAGTTTTACATCAGTTGTGGTGTCCTTGGTGCTCTCGGAGCTTGGCTGTTTTCTTGCAGATGTTTCATGACCCAACAAGGTAACGTCATTAGCCAACTAGCAGTTGGGTCATGAAACGTCTTCAGGAAAACAAGCAAGCTCAGAGAGAACCAAGGACCTTTCATTTCAACCCTGAGCTACAAATATTCTCCTTTATTGATTATATCAGTTGCATTTCTGTGCAAAGTTGAGGTCAAAAGGCTGGCATTGATCTTCTGATAAGAGAATAACAGAGTTGGAAGGGACCTTGGAGGTCTTCTAGTCCAACTCCCTGCTCCTGAAGGAAAACATATACCATTGCAGACAAATTGCTGTCCAATCTCTTCCAGTGTTGCAGTTCCTCACAACTTCTGGAGGCAAGTTATTCCACTGATGAATTGTTCCCACAGTCAGGAAATTTCTCTAGGATGGTTTTTTCCTTGATTAGTTTCCATCCATTGCTTTTTGTCCTGCCTTCAGGGGCTTTGGAGAATAGCTTGACTCCCTCTTCTTTGTGGAAGCTCCCGAGATATTGGAACACTGCTATCATGTCCCCCCTAGTCCTTCTTTTCACTAGACTAGACATACCCAATTCCTGCAACTGTTCTTCATATGTTTTAGCCTCCAGCAGCCTTATCTTTGCTGCTCTTCTCTGTACTGTTTGTAAATCTCAACATTTTTTATATTGAAGCAACCAAAACTGGATGCAATATTCCAAGTGTGGTTTTATCATGTTAACCTGTGCAGCCGGATTACCAGCAGAGCCATAAAGAAGTCTAAGAACCGTCCAAAGCATTAACTATGGTTTCGGGGTCTCCACTTAGATATCAAGAAGGACAACTGGATCCGGTTCTGTTTGGAAAACTGGGCTTTTCCAGCTCTGGAACCTCATTTAATGCCTTCCCTGGTGTCTTTTTGGCACACCTTAAAATGAGTCCAGACTACTTTTAACTGAAAGAGGAAACAATGTCTGTTTTGTCACTACTGGCCTTGAAAGAGAATGATATGGGTGGCTTACAGTTTAAAACAAAGCCATTTGTCTTTGAAGTCTGATAATGCTGTTCCTTTTTTTGCCTTCTCGGAGCTGCTGATATTTTTTCACTGTTTTTTGTGAATTGCCAGTATGATTTTACCGAACTTCAAATGCTTACAGATCTGTTTTCCTTTCCTTAAAGGAGGCTGCAGATCTGCCTAATTGAATCCATGTCAGCTAACTGGAAATAAATATTTTGGTTTACTTTGTCTGAAATTGTTTGTGATTTGTTGTTGCAAATCATTGATTCTGGCAAGGTGGCCCAGTTTAATTGCAGGACGAACTCAATCATCTGAATGGGAAAAACCCCACAGATTATATTCTCCCTCAGTTCAATCAAAGCATTTATGGGGATTATAATCTTCTCCACTTTCACCGTGAATTCCCCATAATTCTTAAGTCTTTTGCATACACCGTTTTTTTTTTAAAAAAAGTCCCTTAAATGATTTAAACATTATATTATGTTTATTTATAATTATGATACATAATTATAAATAAAAACTTAATATTTGTTATTATAGTACATTTTAAAAATTAGAACGTGTTAATAGCATCCACTGTTTTATGCAGAGCACCTAATAAAAATATTCTGAAAGAAACCTGTATTTTTCTGAGGTTGTGGATTTGTTTGCTTTTATTTCACTATTTCTAGCCATTCTCTAAAGTGGTTCTCCTACTTTAGAAAAAGGAGACCAGGTTGGTCTGACACAATTTGTTCTTGATAACTCACCTTTGCTTGGCTCCTGGATTTCACAACCTGCTTGCTAGATTATTTGTCTACTATCTGTGTCCAGCTGACCAATTAAATGAAATGACGTCTGCAAAATCTTTGCTCGGAAGTTATTTTTATTTCTACAGTTCCCAATAGTTTTAATGTTCAAATGTAATATTTTCCTTGTTCTGCATAGATTTTATATAGCATCCATTTGTCAGCTGAACAAGGTAAATCAGACCAAGAAACCAACACCCTAGCTGAAACTGAAATTTTCAACTTGGGCCATTTGTGGTAACATAAGGACTCTAATCTGATGACATGTTTAACTCCGCCCCCTCCCCGCTCTGCCTGCTCTTTCCCTACATAAATTGATTCTGGGATCCTGCTCCATTAAACAGAGGACATATATAGGTGATCTCTGAGGCTACATTCATTATTGTATCTGCTCCGAGGAAGCAAGCAGCATGGCCAACAAAACATCAGTTTGTATTCTTAGTCTCCCGTGGCATTACCCAGAAGTCTTCGGCCACAACCAGCAGCCGTGAAAACCTACATTCCGGGATTAAATATATTTTTTCTCTGCAAGCCTTTTGGAGATCTTGGTTGATCTCTGTTTATGGAGAAAATCCTCCTGAGGCAGAATTCATTAGCATGGCTGGGAATAGGGAAGGCAGCCAAGGCATATACTCCAGAAGGTTAACCATGCGGAAAAATATAGAGTTCACACACACAATCCACCACATTAAAACCCTGGGCATAGTTTCCCATAGTTCAGCAAAGTCTGAGAACACTTAGGGAAGCTTTCATCCGACAATTGTCCTGCTCCGGAATTCCTCATGTTTTCTCACCAACTCTTCTACAGAAATATCCAGAAGAAGATGGAAGACTGAAGACTGTCTTTGAGAAGCCATCTATCTAGAAGAGACCTAAGAGAATGACTAGTAACTCACCATTTGGGATTCCCATCTGCATTCCCAAACCCCCAAAACTTTAACCTTAGTCTGTCTACTGTCGACCTCACCCCATTCCTAAGAGGTCTGTAAGGGGCGTGCATAAGTAACGTACAGTAGTGGGTTCCTACCGGTGCGCTCTTGGCTATCCGTCGCCGCTGAGCCGAAAAAGCTGGCAGCGTTCGTGGCGCGGGGCTTCCCCCGCCCGCTTTCCCGGGACGCCAGGATGCCGCCATTTGCGTTCTTCTGCCCTCTGCGCAGAGGGCAGAATGCAAATGGCGGCATCCCAGCATCCCGGGAAAGCGGGCGTGGGAAGCCCCGCACCGCGAACGCCGCCAGCTTCTTCGGCTCGGCGGTGACGCCAAGAGCGCACCGGTAGGAACCCACTACTGGTAACGTCCCTGTCTTTCTGTCCTATTGTCCTCATTTATCTGTACTTACTTTGCTTATAGAATAGAATAGAATAGAATAGAATAGAATAGAATAGAATAGAATAGAATAGAATAGAATAGAATAGAATAGAATAGAATAGAATAGAATAGAATAGAATTCTTTATTGGCCAAGTGTGATTGGACACACAAGGAATTTGTCTTTGGTGCATATGCTCTCAGTGTACATAAAAGAAAAGATACATTTGTCAAGAATGGTTGTCATAGGGTTCAAGTAAGCAACCAGGAAACAATATTAATATAAATCGTAAGGATACAAGCAACAAGTTACAGTCATACAGTCATAAGTGGGAGGAGATGGGTGATGGGAACGATGAGAAAAACTAATAGTAATAGTAATGCAGCCTAGTGAATAGTTTGACAGTGGTGAGGGAATTATTTGTTTAGCAGAGTGATGGCGTTCGGGAAAAAACTGTTCTTGTGTCTAGTTGTCTTGGTGTGCAGTGCTCTATAGCGACGTTTTGAGGGTAGGAGTTGAAGCAATTTATGTCCAGGATGCGAGGGGTTATGTTTATGTTTATACCGATACCTGCTATCTTGTACATGTTTGACAAACAAATAAATAAAAAAATAAATTTCCCCCATGCTTGCTTTCCTATAATTGCTTCAAACTGAGTTTGGGGTCTTTGCCCCACAGAGGGGCCGGTAGAATTTACCACATCCAGCTCCACCTGGGAACAGATTAGATTACAGATTAACAGATTAACAGAGTTGTAAGGGAATTTATGGGTCATCTAGTCCAACCCCCCCGCTCAAGCAGGAGACCCTACACCATTTCTGATAAATGGTAGTCCAGTCTCTTCTTGAAAGTCTCAAGTGATGAAGCTCCCACAACTTCCAAAGGCAACTCCTGTTCCATTGGTGGATTGCTCTCAGTGTCAGAAAGTTCCTCCTTACTTCTAGGTTGAATCTCTCCTTGATCAGTTTCTCTCCATCATTCCTTGTCTAGCCTTTGGGTGCTTTGGAAAATAGCTTGACCTCTTCCTCACTGTGGCAGCCCCTCAAATATTGGAAGACTGCTATCAGGTCTCCCCTGGTCCTTCTCTTCCCTAGACTAGCCATGCCCAGTTCCTGTAACCATTTTTCACCAGAACGAGTTTGAATATCAGGACTGTGAATTGCAGACTGAAGGAATTTGGTGATGATCTGGCCAAACCTCTATTTGTTAGTCTTAAAATATCCTAGAAAAGAGTTAAATTACTAGCTAACTAGCAATAGAAGAAAACATTTGTAACTCAGGGTTGAACTGTGGAGTCTTTAGTGTTCTCTGAGCTTGGTTGTTTTCTTGCAGACGTTTCATCACACAAACTAGGTAATATCAGTGCTAGATAGAAGGGAGTAGGGTTTGTGTAGAGGAGGAGGAGGAGGAGGAGGAGGAGGAGGAGGAGGAGGAGGAGGAGGAGGAGGAGGAGGAGGAGGAGGAGGAGGAGGAGGAGGACTGTGGGGTCCTTGGTGCTCTCTGAGCTTGGTAGTTTTTTTGCAAACATTTCATTACCCAACTAGGTATCATCATCAGTGTTAGAAGGGAATGGAGTTTGCTTCCTGTTTATATACTATCAGTGTTGGTGGGAGTATTGTTTTCTTCTAGGTAGTTCCTTGATTGGGTTGTTATTATTAACTGCTTAATTGTTGGTCTGGTATTAATCCTGGTGTTAATCGCTGTTTATCTGAGTGTTGATTGCTGGCAAGGAGATGGTTGGTCTTTTTGTTTCCTTCTTAGCTTTTCCATTGTCTCTTTTGAATGCTATGTAAATGTCGTTTTCAGAGAAGATAAGTATTTCTCAACAAATTAAGCTTTTACAAGGATCCATCTTAATAGCAAGAGAAATGGAAATAAAAATGAATTATAGAAAGCAAAAAAAACCCAGAGAGTCTGCAAATAAACCTGAGAAGTGCTGGCATATAAATTAGAAAATAAAAGAAGATTGAAATAACAAGAGGCCAAAAAAAGAAAGAAAGAAAGAAAAAAGCATTTCAACAACATTATTCTAACTTGTATAAAGGAAGTGACATCTTTCTAGAGAAAAAAGATGAATATCTAAAGAAACAAAATTTACCTCGGATTACAGAGGAACAGAAATAGATTATGAATGGACCTATAACAATAAGGGAAGTTTCTGAAACTATAAAAATATTAAACCAGAATAGGGTAGGAGTTGAAACAATTTATGTCCAGGATGCGAGGGGTCAGTAAATATTTTCACGGCCCTCTTTTTGACTCGTGCAGTATACAGGTCCTCAATGGAAGGCAGGTTGGCAGTAATTATTTTCTCTGCAGTTCTGATTATCCTCTGAAGTCTGTGTCTGTCTTGTTGGGTTGCAGAACCGAACCAGACAGTTATAGAGGTGCAGATGACAGACTCAATAATTCCTCTGTAGAACTGTATCAGCAGCTCCTTGGGAAGTTTGAGCTTCCTGAGTTGGCACAGAAAGAACATTCTTTGTTGTGCTTTTTTGATGATGTTTTTGATGTTAGATGACCATTTTAGGTCTTGAGATATGATAGAACCTAGAAATTTGAAGGTCTCTACTGTTGATACTGTGTTGTCTAGTGTTGTAAGAGGGGGTAGAATGGGAGGTTTTCTCCTAAAGTCTACCACCATTTCTACGGTTTTGAATGTGTTCAGTTCCAGATTGTTCCTGTCGTACCACGAGGCTAGTTGTTCAACCTCCCAACTGTATGTGGTTTCATCGTTGTCTCGAATGAGGCCAATCACTGTTGTGTCATCTGCGAACTTCAGTAGTTTAACAGATGGATCGTTTGAGATGCAGTCATTGGTATATAGAGAGAAGAGAAGTGGTGAGAGCACACAGCCTTGGGGGGCCCCTGTGCTAATTGTACAGGTATCTGATGTGATTTTACCTAGCTTCACCTGCTGCTTCCTGTTTATTAGTAAGCTTGTGATCCACTTACAAGTCTGTTCAGGTACCACTAGCTGATTTGATTTAATCCAAGGTGGTGAACATATCCACCAACACACCATCCTCCTCCTATTTCCCCAAAACAACAATCCTGTGAGATGGATCAGGCTGAGACAGAATGACCAGCTCAAAGTAACCAAGAAGCCGAGGTGGGTTCCTCCCGGTTCGCCCAAACTGGTAGCGACCCGCTGGTGACATCATGATGACATCACGGAACTGGTTCGGTTGGTGCCGGTCCCTGGGTGCCGCCATCTTTTTTTTCTTTTTTCTTTCGCATTTTTTTGGATTTTTTTTTGGGAGGGCAGTTTCTTCTGAACATGTGCAGAAGCCGAGTTTCTGGCACTGCGCATGCGTCACCATCTTGTTTTCGGCTTTTTTTCCAGATTTTTTGGCACTGTGCCCATGCGGTGCGGGAGGAAGCGAACCAGCAGCGAGGTAAGTTAGAACCCACCCCTGCCAGAAGGATTTCACGCCTAAAGTGGGACTAGAACTCACTGTCTCCTGGTAATTGGCTCAAAGTCAGGCAGCTGGCTTCATGCCTAAGGCGGGACTAGAACTCACTGTGCCTCAGTTATTCGCCCCAAATCATCCAGTTGGCTTTTGTGCCTAAGGCGGGACTTGAACTCACAGCCTTCTGCTTTCTAGCCTGGTGCCTTAACCACTAGACCAAATGTAATGAACTCCATGCTACCAAGAGAAAAGAGGCTAGAGAGTTGAAGAGGCCAGCACCTAAAGGACAAGGCTTTAGCAAGAAACTATAAACTAGTGTGATTATTGAATTATTGCAAGTTGTTCATCATGATTCTAGCTGTCAGACTAGAAAATCATTTTGCAAATTTATTCCTGAGGATCAGTATGGATTTTTACTTAAAAGACTTTTATTTAAAGGACAATGTGAGAAATGTGTTGGAGATTTTGGAATATTTGGAGCAACATATTGAAAAACAAAAGACATTGATTTTCTTAGATGCAGAGAAGACCTTTGGTAATTTTCAACGGATGAACGTTCTTGTTGCTCCAAGCAGCTGGATGGCCTTGGGATATCACCTGGATATCAACTGGATATCAACTGGATATCACCCAGATATCAACTGGATATCAACTGGATATCACCCGGATAGCAACTGGAAAACCAACTCAGCACCAAGTGAGAAATCTAACAGATTCCTAACCAGCCTAGCTGACAACTTCATTGTCCAAAAAGTGGAGGAGGGAACTAGAGGGGCAGCCATACTGGATTTAATACTTACAAACAGAGAAGAAACAATAGAAGGAGTCAAAGCTGCAGGAACACTAGGCGAGAGTGACCACGTAATACTAAAATTCAAAATAACTGAACATAACGACACCTATATCCCAGACTTTAAAAAAGCCGACTTCAATAAACTCAGAGAAAACTTGGGGAAGATCCCTTGGATGAAAGTACTAAAGGGTAAAACAACTCAAGAAGCCTGGGAGATCTTAAAAAACACGATCATAAAAGCCCAGAACACCACAATACCGATGAGGAAGAAAAACAAATCCAAAGGAAACCAGCATGGCTAAACAAAGACCTCACTGATAAACTGAATGAAAAAAAAGATAAATACAAAAAATGGAAAGAGGGGCAGATAGCCAAGGCAGAGTACCAACAGACAGCCAGAATCTGTAAAGAAAAAATCAGGACAGCAAAGGCCCAGAATGAACAAAGACTTGCAACAAAAGTCAAAGACAACAAAAAAAGCTTCTTCCAACACATTAACAAGAAAAAAATCAAAGAAACAGTTGGTCCACTAAAGAGAGAAGACGGCAAAGAAGTAACAGACAACACAGACAAAGCAGAGCTACTGAACACGTTCTTCGCATCAGTCTTCACACAAAAGGAAAATGCAGCTCAACTACCCAGCAACATAAATATAAAAAACAGATTCGAAGCAAGACTCAACCGAAGCAAAAATACAGTAAGAGATCTCATATCTAAACTTAATGAATACAAAGCACCAGGGCCAGACAGATTACACCCCAGAGTCCTAAAAGAACTAGCAGAAGTCATTTCGGAACCACTGCACCACATCTTCCACAAATCCTGGAACGCAGGGGAACTCCTTGAGGACTGGAAAAGAGCTCACGTGGTCCCTATCTACAAAAAAGGTAAAAAAACAGACCCAGGAAACTACAGACCAATCAGCCTAACATCAATACCTGGGAAAATACTGGAAAAAATAATTAAAAACCAGATCTCACATCATCTAGAAACAAACCAAGTAATAACCAACAGCCAACACTGATTTGTTAAGAACAAGTCATGCCAAACCAACCTCATTTCATTCTTCAACACTGTGACCAAATTAGTAGACCAGCGAAATGCAGTAGACATAATATACCTGGACTTCAGCAAAGCATTTGACAAAGTAGACCACAACCTACTTCTTCATAAGCCTGAAAAAAGCGGGATAGACAGCTACACAACCAGATGGATTAACAACTGGCTGACCAACCGTACCCAGCGAGTAGTCCTCAATGGCTCTAAGTCCACATGGAGAGAAGTAAGCAGCGGGGTACCACAAGGTTCCGTCCTAAGCCCAGTACTCTTTAATATCTTTATAAATGACCTAGATGAGGGAATAGCAGGAGAACTAACCAAATTTGCAGATGATACCAAGCTGGCGGGAGTAGCAAACACCCCAGAGGACAGACTCAAAATCCAGAGGGATCTTGACAGACTCAAACACTGGGCCCAAACCAATAAAATGAAATTTAACACGGAGAAAAGTAAAATTCTACACCTAGGTAAGAAGAATCAAAAATACACATACAAACTGGGCGAAACCACACTCAATAGCAGCGATTGCGAGAGGGATCTCGGAGTCTTGGTAGACAGCCAACTAAATATGAGCCAGCAGTGTGCAGCAGCAGCCAAAAAGGCCAACGCAGTCCTGAGCTGCATAAATAGAGGGATACAATCAAGGACCAGAGAGGTACTAGTACCACTCTATAAAGCCTTGGTCAGACCACACCTAGAGTATTGTATCCAGTTTTGGTCACCACACTACAAAAAAGACACTGAAACCCTAGAGAAAGTGCAGAAGAGAGCAACCAGGATGATAAAGGATCTGGAAAATAAAGCATACGAAGAGCGGTTGCAGGAACTGAGCTTGGCCAGTCTAGTGAAGAGAAGGACCAGGGGTGACATGATAGCAGTGTTCCAATACTTGAGGGGATGCCACAGAGAGGAGGGGGTCAGGCTGTTCTCTATGGCACCAGAGAGCCAGACAAGGAATAACGGATGGAAGCTGACCAAGGAGAGATTCAACCTGGAAATGAGGAGAAACTTTCTGACGGTGAGAGCGATCAACCAGTGGAACAGCTTGCCAGCGGAGGTTGTGAGAGCCCCAACACTTGCGACCTTCAAGGAGAGACTGGACTGCCGTCTGTCTCAAATGGTGTAGGAACTCCTGCTTGAGCAGGGGGTTGGACTAGATGACCTACAAGGTCCCTTCCAACTTTAATAATAAATCTAAATCTCTCTTTCAGCCCTAGGAAACAGGCAATGGCAAATCACTTCTGAAAAACCTTGCCAAGAAAACTGCAGTTGCCTGGGGTCAACATTGACACAAAGGCACAAACACACACAAAGATAGTAACGACAAGGAAACCCAAAAGCTTGAATAACAACATGAAATGCCATGCTTGCTCACAGCCTTGGTCCCTTAGACTGCAAATGTGTTCTTACTTACTTCTAAGCCAACCAAATCAATTGGAACTTACTTCTGAGTAAGCTTCATGCCTGTATAGTACTCAGTGATCCATCCTCAACGTTTCAGCAGGCTGCTGTTGTATATTTTTCTCCTACTTTGTCATAAAGGCAATGTTGATATTTGTAGGAGTTTGTGTGTTTTGCGTTTATTGCCCTTCCTGGCAAACGGTGCCATCTCTGAAGCATAAAAGAAGCAGATCGTTTTTCAAAAGCCTAATGATTGTATTAGAACATTTCTGGAAAATAACCTGACTTGTATAACTGCAAAAGTTGGTTACAAAATGCTCCTTGAAAGAGATGGAGAGAGAGAGCTTGGACAAACATTGCTGTGACTTTGCTACTCACGCACAATTTCACAATCCCACTGCTAGCCTTTCTGGTAATCTGCAGAAGGTAGTTTTCTGTCAAAGGCGGCTTTGTAAAGGCAACTTAATCATGTATTAAAAGTCGCATTTCCCTGGCAATGACTTAAGCAGGCGGCCTCTTACGATAAAGAAAGATTTGAAGGACTCTCTGTCTTGCTCACGGCTTCCCTTTCCCTAATTTTACCTTTTCTAGACAAAAAAAGTACACATAGTCAGAAACGCTGCTTACAATGACCCCTTTCTTGCTGGGACTCAAGTCTTGGCATCTCTGCCATGTCACGATCAGGTGTGTCTTGAACACAGGTCCTCCCAAGCGGAGTTTTCCTGATAAGGGCAGGGCCTTCAAAGGCAACACACAGGTCTTGGGAGACCCACAACTGCAACCATGCAACAAGCAGCTGGAAGGAAGTCACGGCAAAACAACCAAGCCTTTTTTTGCAGCATGTTTTATATAGATTTAGAGGACAATTAAAGGAGAATTCTGAATTTTTAGCTTTATACAATCATCAGCATCAGTGTACAAGTAACTCTCACCATTCGTTTAGCGACCGTCCAGGGTTACAAAGGTACTGAAAGAAGTGTCCTCACACTTATGACTATCGCACCTTCCCTACAATCACATTCTCAGAAGTTGGGTCCCTGGAAACTGGCAGGCGTTTATAATGGTTGCAGCATCCCAGGGTCATGGGATCACCAATTGCGACCAGCAAAGTTGTGACCATTTCATGAAAGCAGCAAAAAAACAATGAAAACTGCAGTCATGTGACCTCAGGAGACACTGCAAACGGCTGCAAATGCGAGTTGGTTGCAAAGTGACCAAAATATGATCACGTGATTGGGGGGGGGGCTGTTGGAACTTTGAAATTGGGTTGTAAGTACTTTTATGGGGCTCCATTGTAACTTCAAATGGTCGCTAAGCGACTGGTTAGTAAATGAGGACTACCCACCTATTTATTTTGGGATTGTGCTAATCGAGCTTCTGTGAAAACAGTGGTCCTTTTAAAGACGGAAAGGAGAGGAAGACGAAGACAAACTCCCCACTCGGAGCCTCTTTGAAGGGAAGCAGATAGATTGGAAACAGGAAATAGATGATAGGTGGCTGGATGGATGGATGGATGGAGAAAGGATGATAGATGAGAGAGAGAGAGAGAGAGAGAGAGAGGAGAGAGAGGAGGAGAGAGAAGAGAGAGGAGAGAGATGAGGAGAGAGAGAGAGAGGAGAGAGAGAGAGAGAGAGAGAGAGAGAGAGAGAGAGAGAGAGAGAGGAGAGAGAGAGAGAGAGAGGAGGGAGAGAGAGAGAGAGAGAGAGAGAGAGATGAGGGAGAGAGAGAGGAGAGAGAGAGAGAGAGAGAGAGAGAGAGAGAGAGAGAGAGAGAGAGAGAGAGAGAGAGGAGAGAAAGATGAGGATGAGAGAGAGAGAGAGAGAGAGAGAGGAGAGAGAGAGAGAGAGAGAGAGAGAGAGAGAGAGAGAGAGAGAGAGAGAGAGATGAGGGAGAGAGAGAGAGAGAGAGAGAGAGAGATGAGGGAGAGAGAGAGAGAGAGAGAGAGAGAGAGAGAGAGAGAGAGAGAGAGAGAGAGAGAGAGAGAGAGCTCCCTGAGCTCCATGGTGGATTCAACTGATGGGGAGATCCTCTAGGCCTGTGCGTGTGTGAAGGTGTGGCAGGTGAACACTTAATCCTCCTTTTTTTAAAAGTTACCATCCTTTTGGCTTATAGCTCATGGATCAAGTGCCTGCTAGGTGCCTGTTCTTATCAGACTGAAAAACAGAGAGGGAAACAGAGAGCTAGAAGGATCAGAACCAATTTCACGTTCCAGTTGATCTCTTTTAGATCATTTTTAACACTGAGGGGCAACATTGTTCAGCCTGCAAGGCGCACTTTCTCTTTTTCCCACCCCTGGGAGCTGCAGAGGAGCTGTGACGAGGGATGCTGTGTTAGACATAGACGTAGAATCCTGGGGCTGGAAGGGACCTTGGAGGTCTTCTAGTCCAACCCTTTCCCTGTGTCAGGAATCCCTGTACCATCCTCTCCCTCAAATTCCAAGTTTCACGAGGTGTCAGCATTTGCAATCTGTTTTGTGCCTGCTTTTTTTTTTAAATAGATGCATGAATTTTATTCTGTTTTTGCTATTTTAATCTAATAAGGTTTGGGTTTCTTCCATGTAGGTTCCCCCACCCCCATAAACACAGACACACAGTATTTATAGGGAGAAAAATAAACAAATATATATAGAATGAATGAATGAATGAATGAATGAATGAATGAATGAATGAATGAATGAATGAATGAATGAACTGTTTTTAGCAGATGCCGGATAGTCTTCGATGAATAGTTCCATGATTTTCTAAAATTATTCTTATTAGTTTAATTTGTATTTCATCTTTCCTCCCTTCTAGGTCAGCTTCTTGTGGGGTATCGGAGGGGTTCTTGCGCCTCCTCCTTCTTTGTGTTCGATCGAACTGATTAGAAACAGCAACAAAGGAAAGAAAGAAGGAAACATGCGTTACAATGGCAAAATTGTGCATGCGTTATTGTGAGTTGATTTTTCCAGTGTGTATATATGTGTGTGTGTGTGTGTGTGTGTGTGTGTGTGTGTGTGTGTGTGTGTGTGAGTGTGTGTGTGCGCAGGGCAACATTCAGAGGAAAGGCAGTGGTGGACATGGATGTTAGATGAACAGAGTTGGAAGGGACCTTGTAGGTCATCTAGTCCAACCCCACCCCACCCCCGTCCAAGCAGGAGACCCTGCCCCATTTTCTTGAGAAGAGAAGAGAAAGAGCATCCCCTCCCTCGTCCCTTCTCTCCTCTAAGACCGAGGCATCCCCAGCTCTTCCATTCCATGAGATTTCAGGGTCAGAGGTTGTATACAGGCATTCCTCTGCTTACAACCATTTGTTTAGTGGCCACTCACCAAACGGCACTGAAAAAAGTGACTTATGGCCATTTTTCACTCTTATGGCCATTGCAGCATCTCCAGGGTCCCTTGATCAAAATTCAGAAGCTTGGCAACTGGCATGGACTTATGACGGTCGCCGTGTCCTGGAGTCACGTGATCCCCTTTTGCAACCTTCTGACAAGCACAGTCAATAAGGAAACCAGATTCGCTTAACGACTTTGTGATACATTTAACAACTGCAGCAATTTGCTTAATAACTGCAGTGATTCACTTAACGACTGTGGCAAGAAAGGTTGTAAAAATGGGGCAAAACTCACTTAACAACTGTGTTGCTTAGCAATGGAAATGTGGAGCTCAGTTGTGGTCGTAAGTCGAGGACTACCGATACCCAGGACAAGGAACTCTCGCAGCTGCTGGGAATTCATCTGAAAAACAGAGGAGGCTTAAAATGAGATCAATCTGCAAAGGATCTGCAAAGGATCTGCAAAGTCCCATAAAGATCCTTTTTTTCACTCGGCTGCGTCTTTAATCATCCTTCCCTTGGAAGCTAAAAGAAATTGGGCAAAAATACACAGATGGATAGAAAAAATAATAGGGAAACATGTAGATTTTAAATCTGAATTGTTTTTATTAGGGATGATATCAGAAAAAAATTGATAAGAAAAGAATGTATTTAGTATGACATGTCTTAACAGCAGCGAGGATTATTTTCACACAATATTGGAAAAATGAAGAAATACAGCAAGATGAAGAGATAATTACGAAGATGTTAGATTGTGCAGAAATGGATTGACTGAGACTGAAAATCAAACAGAAAGAAGACACAGAATATTATCAAACATGGAACTTATTTTACCAGTGGTTGGAAAAAAGGGGTGGAGATTAAGAAGGGAATCTGTATTGCTAAGCAGACAACATGACGTTTATTGAGAAATATAAAATTAATAAAATGTATTTAAAAATAATAATAATCCTCCCCTCAGGATCCATCCGTAGAGCATGAAAAGAAGACCACCAGCAAATGAAGAGTAAATATTGAACGGTTGGAAGACTTCAGATAATACTGTAAATAAACACGACTCTTTTGAAATTTTCTTTTCTTTTCCTTCTCTATTTGTTCAACCTATTTCAATAATGGCCTGCCAGGCTACGCATCTCCAGCTGGCATTCAACTCAAACATGCCTTCAGTAAATATAACATGCTGTAAAATATATATATATATAACACAATAAAAGAAAGGATACGTCAATTACATACATGTAGCCATGAGAAGCAAAACCGGATCCTTGCAAAGTGTTAAATCCTGAGGAGAATTTAAAAAAAGATTGCTACCTGCAACTAAGGTGTGAAAAACAGACCTTTTTTTTTTTTTACAAAAGGAGAATCCTGCATTTTTGCAACTGTGGCATGTCATGAAAGCAGGTGTGACTCGCTTTAACAACTGCCTTCCTTTGCATAGCAAGGAAAGTTCTCTTTCCCAAATGTAGTCGTAATTCGAGGACTACCTGTAGAATACTGTACAGCTATGAAACTTCCCAGGGGTGGGTTCCACTTACCTTCCCTACCTGTTCGCATCGCGATGGAAGTGCGCGTTTCGCCCCATCACGTCGCACAAATGACCCTCTGCGCATGCGCAGAAGCCTCTGCACATGCGCAGAGGGTTCTTTGCTGGCCGCAGCAACCAGAGAACCAGTCCGGGGGCGTGGACAGCCGGCCATTGCTGCCGGTTTGGCGAGCGGATGGATATTTCCGCCACCGGTACATGAGAACCGGTCCGAACCGGCAGCAATCCACCACTGAAACTTCCTACATTTGGTTTCTAATGATCTCAGAACAATTCAATTCAAGTTAGACCGAGGGCGATGGGCGGCTGGGCATGAAGCTAAGAATATTGTGCAGATGTTCTATCTTGGGATTGCTTCAAAATTGTTGCTGGTGGCATACTGGTCATTTAATAATAAAATAATAAATAAAAAATTACATAAACAGTTATGTATCTGGAACATGAATAACATATGGACAAGGGAACCTGGAATCTATTGGGTAGATAAAGAAGTGATATTTAATATAATTTTAACATTCTTTTGAAATTTTCAGCGGTACAGACCAATCTGCAACTTGACTTGACCACCGTATTGGGTTTTTTTTTTAATCCTCTTTTTTTGTTGCTCCTATTATACTCTAATTTATCTCTGAAGAAACCCACATTTCCCATGTGGATTTAAGAAGAATCTAGCAATAGATTAATGTTTCTGTATTTGCTTTTCCCTCTAGACATTTTGGGGAGAGGGGAGGTCAATGCAACTTAACACTCATCACAGCAACAGGGAGACACTGACTGAACATTTATAATCTCTTAATTCTTATGATTTTGGTGGCTTCTGCAGCAAATGAAATATTTCTTTTTCCTTCGTTGCTTGTTTCTGCCATATCTCATCCAGGGAAGAGAGACAGATTCTCAAAAGTTTTTTTTTAGCTGATGCCATCAACGTTGTGCCTTAACAAGCTCTTTGACATTAACAGCCAAAACAGTAAAGATGTTTTCGTCACAAACTCATGGCCGCCATTTTGACTTTTGCTCTCCTGTGGACAAACTGGAGGGCTGCTTGCACTTTGCTTTGGTTGCCACAATATAAAAAAGATGTTGAGTCTCTAGAAAGATTGCAGAGAAGAGCAACTAAGATAATTAAGGGCCTGGAGGCTAAAACATATAAAGAACGATTGCGGGAATTGGATATGGCCAGTCTAGAGAAAAGATGGAATGGGGGGACGGGACATAATAGCAGTGTTCCAGTATTTGGGGGGCTGCCAGAAAGAAGAGGGGGTCAACTTATTTTCCAAAGCACCAGAAGGCAGGACAAGAAACTCATCAAGGAGAGAAGCAACTTAGAACTAAGGAGAAATTTCCTAACAGTGAAGGCAATTAATCAGTGGAATGGTTGGCCTTCAGAAGTTGTGGGGGCTCCATCATTGGAGGTTTCCAAGAAGAGACTGGACAGCCATTTGTCTGGAATTGTACAGGTAGTCCTTGACTTATGACCACAATTGAGCCCAGAATTTATGTTGCTAGGTGAAACATTTGTTAACTAAGTGTTGCTCCATTTTACAACCTTTCTTGCCACATTTGTTAAGTGAATCATTGCAGTTGTCACACGGTTGTTAAGTGAATCTGGCTTCCCGTTGACTTTGCTTGTCAAAACAAAAACAAAAACATGACCCCGGGACACTACAACCGTCATAAATACGAGTTCAGTTGTCAAGCATCTGAATTTTGCTCAGGTGACCGTGGGGACGCTGCAACAATAGCGAGTGTGAAAAATGGTTATAAGTCACTTTTTTCAGTTCCACTGTAACTTAGAACAGTCACTAAACGAACCTTGTAAGTTAAGGACTACCTGTGTAGGGTCTCCTGCTTGAGCAGAGGGTTGGACTAGAAGACCTCCGGGGTCCCTTCCAAGCCTGTTATTCTGCTTTTGGGATATCCTGTCCAGGGTGGCCCAAAGCAGATTCCCAGGCCGGGAAGCAGAGCACCGTCCCGTTGTTCAAATCTTCTGGCCCAGAAGGTTTGCAAAAGTCCCAACTCTGGTATTTCAAGCCGTAACTGGAGGCGCCTTGTTCTCCTGGGCTTCCTACCTTCCTGAAGGAGCTCCTTGGCGCTCTTTGTGGAGCCGGCTCCTGTCAGACTCACCGACTCCACTTCATCAACTCCGATAAAGCCGCGCTTTCTTAGCTAACGGCCTTAAGCGCGTCAGGGCAGTCGGTTGTTGCTGCATGAAAACAAACACGCTTTCCCATCACTTTCCCTGCTGGCTCACCTAGTTTAGCCGCCAGGAAGCCAAGGGGCTGATTAGCCAGGAAACAAAGGAAGCATTGGGGAGGCCGTCTTCGGGCCAGAAAGACCAGCCAGATCTCCAAATAGAAGGGCTGCTGCTGCCCCAGAATTGGCCGAGGCCGGCACCTCCTTTGCAGGATGATCTATTGGATGGTTTACTTCGTGCCTTTTAGCCCTGCTCCACCCAAAAAAAGAGAAGAGAAATGACGCTCAGAGGTTTGCAGAGGGGTCAGCCGACTCAGCAATAAAGAGCCCCTTATGGCCCTGATGCTGAAGTCAAGGGAACAAATTCAAATTCTGTGTGTGTGTGTGTGTGTGTGTGTGTGTGTGTGCGTGTGTGTAGACCCCACATTCAAAACATCATGCTTGAATGGGGTGAAATGAGCCTGTGTCTTTTTCAAGAGGCAGGAAAGGGTCTCCCCACATCTCCATGGTATTTTCATAGTATCTTGTTTACTTGTTTGTTTTATTAATTCAGTTTATACGCTGCCCATCCCGCTCACATATCACAGTTCATAGTTCTATCATAGGGCTGGAAGGGACCTTGGAGGTCTTCTAGTCCAACCCCCTGCCCAAGACAGGAGACCTCATGGCATCCCAGACAAAATGGCTCTTCAATCTTTTCTTGAAGACCTCCAGTAATTTAGCTCTTTTCTCCCTGTGGGTATCTAATTATTTGGCAGCCTGCAGAGCAGTTTAAATTAAAAGTAGGGAGAGGAGAAGCAGCCAAGAAGAGATCAGGGAGCCTGTGACCAAAAGAGATCTGTGTAGCAGCTGATACTGGCCAAGAGAAGGGTTGGGTTGGGTTTCATGGACCTTCCAACGTGGTCAAACAGATCAGACTTTTGGAATGCCTGTAACAACACAACCAACATCTTGGTGTCTTCCAAAACAGGTGGTAAAGCACAATAAATCTCACGTCCTTAGAAGGTGTGCTGGCACAGGGTTGGATTAAAAATGGGCATTTGTGTCTTCCGGTGTGCAGAAATCAGGCTTGTCAGATGCGACATCTTTTCTATCCTGCTCTATGGAGTGGAGAGTTGGTCTCTGACAGAAAGCCACTTGAAGAGACTATTTGTATTTTGTATTTGTTTATTTGTCAAGCATATATGATTATAAGCAAAGTATAAACAGTAAAACATGATAGAATATATATGTAATAGTACAAGCATGAATAAGAGTAAAAGGGGTATGAATATATGGGTACATTAGGACAGGAACGGTAGGCACGATTGTGCGCTTATGCATGCCCCTTACTGACCTCTTAGGAATGGGGTGAGGTCGATGGTAGATAATCCGAGGTTGAAGTTTTTGGGGTTTGGGGAAGAAACTACTGAGTCAGGTAAGGTGTTCCAGGCATTGACCACTCTGTTGTTGAAGTCGAATTTTTTGCAATCAATGTAGACTAGAAACATTTGAAATGTAGATTTACAGGCGGCTGCTACGTATAAGCTGGGTTGACAAAATCAGAAATGAGGAGGTGATAAGCCGCTTGGGAAAGCCAAGGGAAATCATCAAAACCATAAAAAAGCGAAAGTTACAATATTTTGGACATGTGATGCGACACCAGGAAAAATATGGCATCCTTCACTTAATCCTCCAGGGAAAGATTGAAGGCAAACGAGGTCCAGGCAGAAGAAGAACATCATGGCTTCAAAATCTAAGGAACTGGTTTGTACAAAACTCAGCAGCACTTTTTCATGTGGCTGTTGATAAAAATAGGATCCCCAACATGATTACCAATGTCCGATATGGCAGGAGGAGGAGGAGGAGGAGGAGGAGGAGGAGGAGGAGGAGGAGGAGGAGGAGGAGGAAGAGGAGGAGGAGGAGGAGGAGGAGGAGGAGGAGGAGGAGGAGGAGGAGGAGGAGGAGGAGGAGGAAGAGGAAGAGGAGGCAAAGAGATGAAACTTTTGCCTTTGGTTCAGGGTGTGTTCAATTGAGGTGGATTACAGTGTAAAAATAAGAGCAAATGACCAAAACATAACTTAACAAAAGAAATCAAACACATTAAAACCGAATTAAGCAATGATCTGTTGTTTTCTATGAGTTCATCCCTTTACAAAAGCACCCCGGGACATTTTTATTGTTATGAATTTATGTCTTTCTTAATAAACACAGAGCTGTGCGGTGCAGAGATTTACAATCTATATCAAGAAAGAGCCAAGACTTTTAATGAATTAAAAGGCAGAGGTGCTTCTGAGCCACATTTACCTTTTCCCATATTTGCAAAAGCACAAGAAAATTCCGATTTTAAGGGGAAGAACTGATGAGAGTCTGAGAATCACACAATAGAGATTGTGCTTGACTGACAAACCATTGGTTTAGTAGTGACTGTTCAAAGGTGGAGTTAGGGTTAGGGTTCAAGTTACCACATCCCTGGGAAGCCATGTTTTGTTGGAGGAGAAGAGAGCAGTCTGTTCTCCTGTGGCCTTGAAAGTTAATAATTGGGCAGAAGTGTTACTATTTATTTCCTATTAGCTTTCCTCAGGACCAACAGCTCTACCTCTTTAAGTGATCCTTTTGGCTACTTGGTGGTAAAGAGTGAGTGGGAACTTACCCTCACTCTTCCCTTTAGTAAGGTGGGTTTCTCAAATCCTAGAAGAGAATATTTGTAGCTCAATGTAGAACCATGGGATCCTTGGTGCTCTCTGATCTTGTTTGCTTTCTTGCAGACGTTTCATGACCCAACTAGGTAACATAATCAGTGCTAGATAGTTGAAGTTTGCCTGTATGCAAATTTCTCCCATTTGCATGCTGTGCAAAGTGTTTGACGCCCATTTGAGGTATCCATAGAAGAGAATATTTGTAGATTGAACTGTGGGGTCCTTGGTCAGGGGTGGGTTCCTCCCGGTTCGGACCGGATCGCCCGAACCGGTAGCAACCCACTGGTGACATCACTTAACTGGATCGGCTGGTGCCGGTCTGTGCGCGCCGCCATCTTTTTTTTGTTGTTGTTCAGCTGCTTGAAAAAGGGCCCTTTCGCCCCTGGGTTAATACTGACCTTTATTTCTTCTCCCGAAGCACAGCTGATCAGCTCCTCAGCTGTCTTTCGGGCTGATTCCAGCTACTGAGCATGCGCGGAAGCCAAATTGCATGAGGGGATGCGCGTGTGCAAGTGGAGCGTGCGCACACAAAACATCGTGATGCGAACCAGTGGGGAAGGTAAGTAGAACCGACCCCTCTCCTTGGTGCTTTTGATTGTTTTCTTGCAGACGTTTCATGACCCAACTAGGGAACATCATCAGTGCTAGATGTTGGGAGGAAATTAGTTTGATTCCTGCATGGCTGAACTTCTTTGGGGTTCCATTTAACCCCCTCAGGACCAATTCAGTGAATCAGTTGGTGCATTTTAGCTGTTCCCACGTTCACTTCTTACTGAGCTAGTTTGATGCTGGGAGGACGAGTCTCTTCCCAAGGCCTTCCTTACAGCTGGGAAGGAGCCCAGAGCCCGGCTAACAGGAAAAGCTTCCAGTTTCTCTTTAACGCTGAACTCCAGAAGCCCTCAGGAAAATACATCTTGTTCTCCAGTTCTTGGCATGCCTCTTTGAGGGTGTAAATTTTTGCGATCTAGGACAGCCCTACCCAGTCCTTAAGAAAGACCCAGCATGTCAGAAACGGCTAATGTGGATTGACCTGCAGGGCATTCTTATCTGTTTCATGCAAAGGTCTGCCCTAGGCCTGGGATAACCAGGCTGAAAACTGTAGGTGAGGAACCAAAGGGCAGCCGAGATCTAAGGCTTCTCAGTTTTTGCAGCCCAGTCCCAGATTTTTAGGCTCACTTACCATCATCATTCATGGAGTAATTTGTTTCTTAGAAAAAAGGGAGAAGCAAATATTTGAAGAGAGAGATGTTTGCAAGCTCGGTTTGGAACAGGGTCCCAAAAATTGTACAGCACTGCAGTTTCAGCGTAGGCACGAATAACTATTTATCCCACTCCAAATGAGAAAGCTGGGTTTACTGATTTCAGTCCAAATCAGAAAGGAGACCTGAGTGACGGTGGCAGCCTGCAGAATTACTGGTCATTTGCTCCTCAGAATCCGAGCCCTCCCCTTCACTCCCAGGGAGGGGGGATCGTTTTACAAGGCAGGAGTGGTCCGCTCGGCGTCATCCGTCCTGAAGTTGATTTAGAGAAGCTGCTCTGTGTGTTTCAACAAGTTCAAAAGTGCAAGGCTCAGCTCGTCTGGACTGAATTCCTGCCCCTGGAAAAGGCCTTGGAAGCCAAGCTGGTAACTAGGAAAACAAAACCAAACCCAGGGATTGCTGACACTCAGAAGGACAATCGCTCCCTCCATGGATTGCGGAATAATCCTACTGTCCGGTTTAGACAAAAGTGACATAGGAATTGTGGGTAAATTAGCACTGTCCTCCTTTACCATATTATTATTTTTTCATTACATATTTCATACATACATATATATCTGGCTTAACCACACTTGGAAGGGTTTCACGTCTGTCTGTCTGTCTGTCTGTCTGTCTGTCTGTCTGTCTGTCTCTCTCTCTCTCTCTCTCTCTCTCTCTCTCTATGGCTGGCTCAGGAATTCTGGGAGTTGAAGTCCAGAAGTCATGAAAGGGCCATGGTTCCCAAGCCCTGATGTAGAAGGTCTAGAGCAGCAAAGAATGAAGGCACCCCATCAGGCAAGGTTACAGATGATGATGATGATGGCCTCAAGTCTTCTGAGCTTTGATGCTCCAGGCTAAGGAGTTCCTTCTTGATATGATCATCAACCTCTAGCAATTAATTGGCATTCATGAGCAAAGTTCTCCTCCAGGGTAAACCAACTTCTTCCCTGATTCCAGGACTTCAGTGACTTAGACTGCCACTTAGTAAACATTATCATTAGGAAATTCCACCTGTTGTGAAACTTATCCTGATGATGTTACCTAGTTTGCTCCTGTAATGAAATATCTGCAAGCAAACAACCACATTCAGAGAGTCCTACAGTTCAACCCTGAGCTACAAATATCGTCTTCTATGAAAATTCCAGCTAGTTGTCCACCTGAACTTTTTTTTTAAAAAAAGTTTCATCCTTGTCTTACTCTTGAGATCACTTCTGCTGGCTTCTCCCCCATGTAACATGCACGTTGCTTGGCCCTGGGGACACGGAGGTGCTGACGATGGCAAGGTAGGCCTTGAAGAGGGCAGGGTGCTGGCCTTGAGAAGCAACTCTACACTCCACTTTTCTTAGTTATGTTGGAAAGACCATCATCTCTCTGGAGAAAAGATGGTAGTTCTTCTCCCCAACCTTCTCTGTGCAACAGATCAACAGCCTCCTTGATTCTTCTTTAATTTGAACATGCTTCCCTCTCCTTCCCATTATGGTCTGCATTCCTTGCCACCTTTATCTTCTTCTGAGCTTCCTGTCTTCAACCCTACAGCTTGAGCTACCAATCGGTCCTCCTCCTCCTCCTCCTCCTCCTCCTCCACCTCAGTTATTCTCCTGCACCATTCCTTGAACATCTCCTTTTGCTTCTCAGAAAGTGATGGTCTCTGAGCTTCTTTCCTTGCAGACGTTTCATTACCCAAACTAGGTGACATCATCACTACTAGTCAGAAAGTCTCGGCAGTTTCTAGTCCTTGCCAAATGTGGCTTCCCCTCTTCTCGTCTTCTGGTGCCCTCTAGATGTGTTGGATTCCAAATCCCATAATCCCTCACCAGCACAGTTAGATTAAGGAAAACTAGAAATTATGAGAGGTGAATTATAACCTGTCAAGAAGTTCCTAGATTGGAGGTTGCTGATAAGTCAGAAGACACAGAAGGTACAAAACCGAAGAGCAACTTTTCTGGTCAACATCTCCTTCTCCCTGTCTGGTCTTGTTTTGTGGAGATTAGCTTTAGTTCACGGAAAGTGAAGCTCTGTTGCTGCACCTCTCCCACCCCCCCCCAACTCCCAGCCCACCACCCCAGAGGGCAGCCACTGGCGGGAGAGAGAACGGAGGAGTGTTTGCAAAGCTGCATTTCAAACCCATGAGGTCAGTCTGTTTTCCATGGACCCTTGAAACACAAACAGAAGCCACGGAATGGCTATATAAGCAAACTGTAAAGAATGAATCAGTCAGCATTCCACCGCACGGGACCTTCCACAAGTGGGGAGGGGGAGAGAATGAAAGCATCCTGCTGATTCTGGGCCTGTGGTCTTTTTGCCCAAGTCCTGATCGAATCCTCTTTTCCTTCGGATGGAGAGAAGGCAACCAGCAGCGACCTAGATTGAATGGGTCCACGGGTTATTAGATCCGTTGGAAGCTGGTTGCATTGGGATGGGAGACCATAGCACTTAGCACTTAGACGTATATACCGCTTCATAGTGCTTTCCAGCCCTCTCTAAGCAGTTTACAGAGTTCAGCATATTGCCCCCAACAATCTGGGTCCTCATTTTACCGACCTCAGAAGGATGGAAGGCTGAGTCAATCTTGAGCCTGGTGAGATTTGAACAGCTGAACTGTTGAACTAGCAGTCACTGAAGTACTTGCAGTGCTGCTTTTAACCACTGCGCCACCTCGGCTCCTCATCAGGAATTTCCAGGACTATGGGTTGAGAAATTCAAAAATGATTATGGATTTGATTAAGGATCAATGATTTATGGATCAGGCGGCATCAGGTTGGTGTCGGCTTGTATTGAAAACATACGTAGATTTTCCCCACCAGGATCGGTTATCCACAATGGTCGTAAGTGTGAAAAACGATCAGAAGTCACTTTTTTTCAGTGGAATTTTGAATGGTCACTAAGTGAACTGTCATAAGTTGATGCCTACCTGTCTAGCCATCTTGCTGCTGGTCCTTCTCTTTCCTTCCCCCTTTCCTAGCATCAGTGACTTCTCAAGAGAGATGGCTCTCCACATGATGGGTCTGAATACGATGGTGATTTGAACTTGGGCAGTTGTGCCTCAAGCGATCAACTCTGGGTTTATGAAACCTTGTTTGTTCCCCTGGCTGTTCAAGGCATGACACGTGGACATGTGGATGTGTTGATTGACCATCAGGAGTCAGGACACAGTTTGCTTTCACTGCCCAGGTTTGCAGAGTGGGAAATTCAAGCCAGCTGCTACAACCAGGATTTCTTTAGAGTGGTGTTCTCAACCTTGGCCTCTGAACTTCACCTGTTGCTCCTCGCCAGTCACTGCTGAGAAGCCCTGTGGCCCTTTGAGTGGCTGGATAGATCACGTGACTCAGAAGAAGAGCAGCATTGCTAGAAGAAGTGGCGGACCAGGCTCTCTATCAAGCAATCTGGTGTAGAAAGAAATGCCCCCAACATTCAAGAGGTGCCGTGAGGTGCTGCAGCTTCACTGAGACGGTGGTCTACCTGCGATTGTTAGAGAAAGCTGCAGGTGAGGACTGCCACAAGCGAGCTGCTTGGGAAACCCACTGGGCCCATTGGACCCTGCCCATTGGACAGGGTCCAATGGTTTCTGTGACTACAGAAACCATTGGACATTCCGGTATGTCTAGTAGTTTAATGAAAAGAAGGACTGGGGTGACATGATAGCAGTCTTCCAACATTTGAAGGAAGGGCTGTCCCAGAGAAGAGGAGGTCAATCTATTCTCCAAAGCACCTGAGGGCAGGACAAGAAGTAAGAGATGGACATTTATCAAGGAGAGACCCAATCTAGAAATAAGGGGAAATCTCTCATCATTGACCACAATGAATCAATTGCCTCACTGGAGGTTTTGAAGAAGAGACTGGACAGCCAATGGTCCAGAATGGTAGAGGGTCTCCAGGCTTGAGCAGGGGTTCAACTAGAAGATCTCCAAGGTCCCTTCCAGCCCTATGATTTTATTTTCTATGTATGTATGTGTGTATTTATACATACAGACGTGTGTGTGTGTGTGTGTGTACTTCCTTCAGCCTGTTTTCACAAGATGGACTCACTCAAAGAACAATCTGAGGTTTTAGTTCAGCTAAATGACATTCCGTCTCTACACCAATTACTATATTTTAACTGTGGGTTGGTAAGATTTGCCTTTAAATCCTGACCAAAGGCCTTAGTCCAGAAGATGCCTGGAGTCGACACAGCAGAGCCATGCAGGGTTTTAGTGGTTGTGACCACAGATGAACATTTATGGAAACTTAGGCAAGGAGCTTTCTTTAGCATCAATTTTTGGGTTTTTTTTTTCCTTTTGGTTTTTTGCAGTCCTCTTGAAGAAAAACTCTCTCACTGCACTACTTGTTGATTGGGGAAACAATCACGGGCAATTCAATCAACCCCAACCATCTTAAAATTGTCTGAACACACACAGATCTAGTCAGGGGCCTAATAGGCTGACAACGATGGAGGTTTCCTTTGGACGTATAACATATTTGCAGAACAGCATGCAAAGATGAACTTCAGATATTTAATGTTAAAAATGATGCCGTTTGAAATAAAAACATTTTTAAAAGTATATATATATATATATCAGACTTTTAATCAGGTGACCCGATAACCTCTCTCCCCTCCTCCCCCCACAGTGATGTATCGTGTTAGAACATTTTTTGGATGCAGAAGGATATTTTTGCAAAACTGAGCCAGCGCTAATGTTTGCAAAACCGGGAGCTGTTGCTGAACCTTTGAGGCTTTGCTGCCTTTTCACCTTCTCACTTTTCACCAAAGTTCCTCCACTGAGTAATGTACACACACACAGTCAGGTCTTCAACCCCCTTGTCGCCCCACCGACCAAGATCAACAAAGGTGTAAACACCAATGGGGCCTTTTGCTCATGGGCTTCAAAAGGGGGATGACGTCAAAACATCCCACCAGGAAAAGAGGAAAAAATGCCCTAGGAATTTTTTTTCCCTGGAACATAAGAAAACAAAGTCCTGTTTTAGAAAAAAGAAAAAAATTGCAGGAAAGGATGAAAATATTGCAATCAGATTTTCATTTTTTTTTTTTTTGTTTCTGGGGATCTATTCAAATAACTGTCTTTGGTCTCTCGCATTTATTGGTAAACACATGACAGAAGAACAGAATTGGGAGGGGCTGTGGAGGTCTTCTACTCCAAGACATGACACTTTATACCAATTCAGACAAATGGCTCCCCAATTTCTTCTTGAAAACATCCAGTGATGGACCAGCTCCCAGTGGCAAGCCTTTCCACCAATCAATTATTGTTGGTTGATTAATTAATTATTCTCACAGTCAGGAAGTTTCTCCTTAGTTCTAGGTTGCTTCTCTCCTTGATTAGTTTCCACCCGTTGCTTCTTGTTCTACCCTCAGGTGCTTTGGAGAACAGGTTGACCCCCTCTTCTCTGAGACAACCACTCAAATATTGGAACATTGCTATCATGTCCCCCCTGGTCCTTCTCTTCACTAGACCAGCCATGCCCAGTTCCTGCCACCGTTCTTCATATGTTTTAGCCTCCAGTCCCCTAATCATCTTTGTTGCTCTTCTCTGCACTCTTTCCAGAGTCTCAGCATCTTTTTTATATCGTGGCAACCAAAACTGGATGCAGTATTCCAAGTGTGGCCTTACCAAGGCATTGTAAAGTGGTATTAACAGTTCACGTGATCTTGTTACAATCACTTATGGATGGTGTCTCTGTGTGTGTTTGTGTGTGTGTGTGTATGTGTGTGTGTGTGTGTGTGTGTGTGTACATGTATACATTTTGTTTTTCCTCCACTCCATCCCCCCCTCAGTTCTTGAAGCAACTGGAAAGCCACTGGATGTGAAGATGTAGACCCAGGAAGAATATTTCCTGGGCCACCATGATCCAGACACTAAAACTACCAGATCCTTATTCCATCCAGTCAATCCCCAGTCACGCAGTTGGTCTTTCTTCTTGGAATTGGTGACCTGGATATGGAGCCCTTTGCTTGGAAGGTAGGAAGCTCTCAACTGGGTTTTGAGAAAGAGCTCTTAGCGAGGAGAGGGTCTCCTAAGAAACAGACAACAATGTGATTAAGCACTTTCTTCTGGTGGTCAACAGGGATAAATTGTTTCATTTCTGTATGAAAAACGGTCAGTGCCATTATTTCAGTGCCATTGAAAGTTTGAACAGTCAGTAAATGAACTGTTGTAAGTCGAGAACTACCTGTAACTTGCTCATTTTTTAAAGCTCACAAATCTTTATAAACTTCAAAATTCCTCCTCCTTTGAAGCTAAAGGCCTAGACAACAATCTGACAAATGAACGCCACTAGTTCTCTTGAGGTTCACACAGAAATTTCACAGCCACTGAAACGTCGTCCTGAGAGTTCAGCTCAGCCCGGTATCTTTTCTCTGATCCCTGCCCGCTTCTGCCGTTGATCAGCTCCTTTTCCATTTCTAGGGAGATGGAACTGCAAGGAAGAAGCCTGCTGCTTCTCCTCCTTTGGGGGGGGGTGAGATGGGGGGCTGGGGGGGGTTGAACCAGTGTCTCCTGGCCAAGGCTCCTATTATCTCCCCCGGCCTAGCTGCAGGCTCCCTACAACCATAGGACTACTCAATTGGAATTTAAATACTGGGCGATTGTTGTCTTGGAGAATGGGGAAGGGGGCCCATGTTAAATAGAGTAAATGACAGCTGAGAAGCAAGAGGTTTAGAAAGAAGAATGATTGGACCCAGGAAGACATTCCAAGCCCTCGTCCAGATGATTCTCAAAGATTTCCCAATTACGGAAAGATCATAGAGATTGATTCTGTCCAGGACTTTATTGGCTGTATCAAGTTGACCTTTGACTAATTAATTGGACTGATTAAAAGAAGTTTGGACCATTATGTGCAGCCACATTACTGGCCCCCCTCCTGGTTTAGAGCCTAATTATCCAAAGACATCAACTTGTGAGGGAGAAGCAGAATAGGCAGAATAAGTGAGGGGTCCTGGGTGATCGCTGAGCTTGGTTGCTTCATTACTTAAACTGGGTAATACCATCAGTGCTAGAAGGGAGAGAGGTTTGTTGAAAGGAGGGGGGAGGGGGAGGGGGAGGAAGGAGGAGGAAGACTGTGGGGTTCCTTGGTTCCCTCTGAGCTTGGTTGTTTTCTTGCAGATGTTTCATTACCTAAACTAGGGAACATCATCAGTGCTGGATGTGGTGGGAAATTAGTTTGATTCCCGCATGACTGAACTTCTTTGGGGTTACATTTAAGCCCCTCGGGACCAAGGTAGGAGTTTCCGAAATGAGTATTGCAAGGTAGACTATGAGATCCCAAAATCCTTTTTTTTTTTTTTGCATCACCCTGTCATCGCCCCATGTTCTTTGTGATGTCATCTCGATAACAAGTCCTGATAATGTTCCCCACTGTCTCTACATGCTGGAACATTTTTCTAGGAACCACAACCTCGTTTCGGATGGAGACTCGCAGCTCCCCACAGGCTTGACTGAAAACAAACCGCTGAGAACAATCACTTCTTCCTGTGAATCTCGTTGCGTTTCTTGGCTTGTCCCACAACCCTTTAACCACCCATTGAATGCAGTTTATTGTTTGTTAATAAAGCGAAGAATGGCAGCCTTCAGCGTCTGCTTTTAAAAACCACTCTGTCTACCGGCTCTTTCCATCGTGGAAGAACGCTTGCAACTACAGTTTGAAAGACCCCCAGAAACCGCCAAAGGAAGGCAGGAAGGGTGTGAATCTCCTTTTCAGAACCAAACATGCCTGTTTTGGTTTCCAATCCTTCCTGGGCTGAGGATCTCTGTGCTTTGGGGGAACCTGGTGTGATAACGCAAGCTTTAATCAGTTTACTAGAGTGTTAACAATATCGTCTAAAAATATTATCACTGCTTTTATCTTTTTTTTAATCCCAGATAGATTTAGTTTATCTTCCCCCCCCCCACCCTTTTTGAATCTCTGGAAAGAGTGCAGAGAAGAGCAACAAAGATGATTAGGGGACTGGAGACTAAAA
The DNA here is from genome assembly GCA_023053685.1 of Diadophis punctatus similis. NCBI lineage: Eukaryota > Metazoa > Chordata > Lepidosauria > Squamata > Dipsadidae > Diadophis > Diadophis punctatus. The sequence goes on from JALIGW010000021.1 coordinate 15,244,402, forward strand.
TGTATGATGAACGGTTGCAGGAATTGGGGATGTCTAGTCTAATGAAGAGAAGGGGTGACACACTTCTCTTGTTTGGGGCAGCACAAAGAACTCAACTAACATTATCACACTCTCAACAACAGAAAAGGGAAGGATTTTGGCATTGTGCAGATCGGGTTGTGGTCTGTTCCTGCTAAAACTCCTGTATATTTCAAAGGAAGCACCGCTAAGACATTCGTAGCTGACTCGGATTCACAAAGTCCTTTAAAGGATTGTTTTGACTCCCTTCCTTAATCTGACCGCTCTCGGTTCTTGCCTTCTGATCCACACTTTGAAACTTACAGATCTTCTGTAGATAAACCTAGAACACTGGTGTAATCCCTAGATTTTAGACTAGACAAATAAAGAAACTGGAAGTGATTTAAGGCTGCACGTTCTTCTCTTTTTTGTAAGTCAGGTTTTTTCTTCTTCTTCTTCTTCTTTTCTGTTTCCATCAGCCCACATATGTTGCTGGAGACAGACGCCACAGTGTATTTTCATTTCTTACTAGAATGTCAGTCCATTTTAGACATAGCAAAAGCATTAATAACTTACCACACACACATGCACAGACCCATACAGGCAGACACACATTTTATGTAACTATGTGGAAATAGTCGAAATGGATTTCAAAGCCAGCCTTTTGCAACATCTGGCATGTGACATTAATATAATGTTGTTTTCAGTCCATTTATTTTGCTGTTTGCTCTGCCTTTAATTCAAGGAGGAGGCTTTGCTAAGCATCTGATTCCATGAAGTAGTTAATGTACTACTTTATTGTAGGGGGCCACATCTGTCTTGGTTCTGCAACAGAAAACTGCATGTTGAAACTGCTGCAGTGAATATGTCCCTTTGCTGGAACCAGGAACACCAGTGGAGGACTGGAGGCAAACACAAATAGGAATTTAATTATGAGAGATTGCACAGCTCAGACTATGCTTTGGAGAGTAGGTTGACCCTCTCGTCTTTTAGGAGCCCCTCAAATATTGGAAGACTGCTGTCATGTCACCCCTAGTCCTTCTTTTCATTAAACTAGACGTGCCCAATTCCTGCAACCGTTCTTTTGTGCGCTTTAGCCTCCAGCCCCCCTCCCCAATCATCTTTGTTGCTCTTCTCTGCACTCTTTCCAGAGTGAAGATAATAGGTTTTCCATGAAGATAAATGACTGGCTCTTTTAGCTGCTGATAATCAACCAGCCACAACTTCATACTCCTAGTTCAGAAAGAATGTGCTCTCCTTTGAGGGCCGCTATCTCCACAGAGCAATTGCTGGAGGTCAACACAGGTTCCCATCACATCGCCCTGTTGGGAGCACTGGGAGGAGAGGGAGGGGGGGGACTAAGGCAGCAAATTTGTAGAATCAACTGGAATTCCAGCCGGAGTTTAGAGAGTTTAGAGAGCTGAAAAGCAGCCTCTCAAAGGCAGATAATGCTAAACCTATGACAGACACATTCTTGCTGGGCGTGTTTTTAGGACAGGGAAAGTGAACTCAGGGAAGGGAGAACGATGGTTATTCATTCTTTCTAACAATTGCTGGCTTTCCATATCCTGTTAGAGCATTTTAGCAGGGATGAACGAGGCAGGATGAAGGGCTTTGAGAGGGGGCTGGGAGAGGGATCAAATCAAGATCACGTGAAGTGTTAATACCACTTTATAATGCCTTGGTAAGGCCACACTTGGAATTCTGCATCCAGTTTTGGTCGCCACGATGTAAAAAGGATGTGGAGACTCTAGAAAGAGTGCAGAGAAGAGCAACAAAGATGATTAGGGGACTGGAGGCTAAAACATACGAAGAACGGTTGCAGGAACTGGGTATGTCTAGTTTAGAGAAAAGAAGGACTAGAGGAGACATGATAGCAGTGTTCCAATATCTCAGGGGTTGCCACAAAGAAGAGGGAGTCAAACTATTTTCCAAAGCACCTGAGGGTAGAACAAGAAGCAATGGGTGGAAACTAAACAAGGAGAGAAGTAACTTAGAACTAAGGAGAAATTTCCTGACAGAACAATTAATCCGTGGAACAACTTACCTCCAAAGATTGTGAATGCTCCAACACTGGAAGTTTTTAAGAAGAGATTGGACAACCATTTGTCTGAAATGGTATAGAGCAGTGATGGCGAACCTATGGCACGCGTGCCACAGGTGGCACGCGGAGCCATATCTGCCGGCACGCGAGCCGTTGCCCTAGCTCAGCTCCAGCGCACATGTGCGCCCCAGCCAGCTGATTTTCGGCTTGCACGGAGGCTCTGGAGGGGCATTTTAGGCTTCCAGAGGGCTTCTGGGAGGACGAGGGAGGGCGTTTTTGCCCTCCCCAGGCTCCAGTGAAGCCTCTGGAGCCTGGGGAGGGCAAAAAACAGGCCTATCAGGCCCACCAGAAGTTGAGAAACAGGCCGTTTTTGCCCTCCCCAGGCATTGAATTATGGGTGTGGGCACTCGTGCATGCGTGATAGCGCGTGCGCACACGTTTTTGGCATCCGAGGAAAAAAAGGTTCGCCATCACTGGTATAGAGTTTCCTGCCTAAGCAGGGCGTTGAACTAGAAGACCTCCAAGGTCCCTTCCGACTCTTGTTATTCTGTTCCATTCTAAACGACGAGCATCCTAAGAGCTCAGGCCGTTCAGTTTAGAGTCTTTGGGCAGAATGCTTCGTGTGCTCCTTCCCACAGCCCCTTCCTTCATGGCTCTGTCCCTTCAGCCGTGTGAGGGAACCCACTCTGGGAGGGAGGGAGGGAGGCAGCCAGCGGTGGGTTGCTCCCGGTTCGGCCCAGTTCCACGAACCGGTAGCACTGGCGGCGGGACGCTTCTGCACATGCACAGAAACATTGCGCACACATGCGAGCGAGCGCGCTAACAGGTAGCAATGGGTTTTAGAACCCACTACTGGAGGCAGCGCTTTGCTGAAGCGAAGAGGACAAAAGAGTATTCCTTGAAAATGGATAACTGGCTGGAAGTGTTACCCCCTACAGTCTATTAGCCTTCCCTAGAACCACCAGCTCTCTCTTTCCATTCATCCCTTTGGCTACTGGTGGTAAAGAATGCGAGGGAACATATTCTCAGTCTTCCCTTTAGTAGGATGGAATTCCTCTCCCTTGTTTCTCAGACCTCGGCATTAACCTGAAATACCAGTCGAGGAGAATATTGGGGTTCAACTCTGGCACCCACAGTGCTCTCTGAGCTTGGTTGTTTTTCTTGCTGACGTTTCATCACTCAGCTAGGTAATATCATCAGTTCTGCATCATAACTGACGATGTTGCCTAGTTGGGTAATGAAACGTCTGCAAGAAAACAACCAAGCTCAGAGACCACCAAGGACCTCACAGTAACCTGAAATACACTAGTTTCTCCTTTTCTTGCTCATTCTAACTTACATATTTGAACATTTGTGGTGCCCAAGGAGAGCCACAGATGCCTCTTGGGTGAACCTTTGCCTAAGAGAACTCCCGGGGGACATTTTGCTGGTGTCCAATTCCTCCCATTTGGTATGGGAGCAAAAATTTTGTTTGCTGGAATGCAGGGCTGGGTTCTGGTTTTCTTCGCTGCCGGTTCGCTCCTTGATGCGCCGCACACACGCACATGCACAGTGCTAAAAAACCAGCTTCTGGGCGTGCGCAGAAGAAAAAACAAGATGGCGGCGCCTATGGTGCTGCCGAGAGAGCCTGTTCAGTAGGCCTGGGTTGCTGCCGGTTCTAGCGACCCAGGCCGACAGGTTACTACCGGTTCCATAGAACCGGTCCGAACCCACCTCTGCTGGAATGCCTTCAGTCCACGGTGCCACAATAAACCATCAAGGGGGGGGGTAGGTATTGCAGTTACCCTGGAAGGGTTCACTTGCCACGCTAGGGGGCCTGCAAGGATCCGTGAGCTTTCTGGAACAGAGAGGCAGGAAATTTGGTGGAATCTCCATTCAATTAAAGATGTGTATATGAGCACTTCAGTATCATCATCTTGTGCAAAACCAGCTAGAGCTGAATCCAGAAATATAGTCTGTAACCTACAGGCTAGCACAGCCATTAAAATCACAGTTCTTCCATTTATACATGAAGCCCATTGATTAATGGAATTTGGCTGTGCTTCCCCAGGCAACTTCCCGCTTAATGTGTTTATACCTAAAATTTCAGATCATTTAGCTGATTCCTTTCTCCTTTGCTGGTGAAAAGGATTAATGAATACCACAAGAATAGAAATTTGTACTTCAAAATCACATGAGGCCAGTGGTTTTGGAAAGCAACTAAAACCCTTATATAACCCCCTTTTTTAAAAGGGGAGTTGGGCGGCATATAAATCCATTTAAATAAAATAAATAAAATAAATAAAAAAAAACCAAAATACTAACAGATAAAAGACTGATTGTGCTACTTGATTAGGCCAGAGGTCCCCAACTCCCAGATCGTGGCCTGATACTGGGCCGCAGCCTGTTTGGAACGGTTGCGCAAGTCAAGTGGCAAGCGAGCACATGCACACACACACACACAGCTCCACTTGCACGAGTGGCAGGTGCTCACACACGCGTGCACACATGTTTGCCATTCGCACGGAACCATCCCCTCTCCCCCACCCCCCATGCTAATCAGCCAGGCCAGAAAGGTTTGGGTTCAATGCAAAAATCTGACCCCAAAATGGGAGACTTAAAGTCTAACTCTTTGCTGCCATCTGATGGTCATCTGGAGCTTTGCATACCCATATTTGGTTACTCTAGCTCAGTGTTTCTCAAACTTGGCAACTTTTAAGATGCGCGGACCTCAATTCCCAGAATTTCCCAGCCAGCATGCCAAGTTTGAGAAACACTGCTTAAGCAACTGAAAAAAAAACCCCTCCTAAAGTAAAGGCTTAAAGAGGGGGTAAAAGCCACAGAGAAGATTGCTGTTTATATTTCTTTCCAATATTTCATAAATAAAAAAAAATGTCTCTTTTAGGACCAACCAGTAGAACAAACAGGTATCTAAGTAGGAGCTAAAAATAAAATATGTTTAGCAGCCTGGAGTTAAAAACAGCCTCAGCAGCCTCAGACAGGGAAGGTTTTCCATTAGCCAGGGAGGCCTCAGCAGAAGGACCCACCATCTTCCACAGCCATAAAACATAATAAGTTTTTTTTTACTTATGATCAGATATCTTGGTAGGATATATAGCAGTGATGGCTAACCTTTTCCGGACCGAGTGCCCAAAGCGCGTGCATGCGCATGCAAATGCGCATGCCCCCGAACCGCCAAAATGCAATGCGCATGCGGCCCCAGTGCATGCTCCCTGGCCCCATACATGCGCACCCCCGGTGCATGCGTGTGTGCAACCCCACGTGTGCCCCGCATCCCCATGCATGCGCACACGGCCCCTCCGCATGCGCCCTGCACCCCGTGCATGCATGCCCCCCCGCACGCCCCCCCCAAAGACCAGCTGGCCGGCGGGAGGTGCACACGCATGCACGGCGCTGAACTGGGACGACGGCTCACGTGCTCACAGAGAGGGTGCTGTGTGCCACCTCTGGCACGCGTGCCTTAGGTTTGCCATCACGGATATATAGCCTAAAATCGCAAGTGTTGGCCTTATTTCTGGCCTTCAAAAAAGTTTGGAAAGAGCATGATGAGAAACTATTTTTTCTCTCCACAGGAGTCCATGTCATCCATGCCTCTTGGAAGAGATTGGCTGGCCCTTTCGGCCAAGGAGACTTCGCAATAAAACTGCAGCCATGAAAACGAAGAAGACTCCGAGAATAGCGCGGAGGCTCTTCTGCCCTCTTTTTACCGTTCCAATGGATTTGAAATCCTAAAATGACCCTCCTCTCCTTTACAGGTTGGGAAAAAGGAAAGCAAAGTAGAAGGGAAAGAAAGAGAAAGAATACAGAATAACAGAGTTGGAAGGGACCTTGGAGGTCTTCTAGTCCAACCCCTGCACAAGCAGGAGACCCTAGACCAGTGATGGAAAACCTTTTTTCCCTCGGGTGCCGAAAGTGTGAGTGTGCATGCTATCGCATGTGCGCACGTGCCCACACCCATAATTCAATGCCCCCCACATGCTTCCCACGCTGCCCCACCCCCTGTGCATGCATGCACGACCCCCCCCCCTCTGTTTCCTGACTTCCAGTGGGCCCGGTAGGCCCATTTTTCACCCTCCCCAGGCTCCAGAGGCTTTCTTGGAGCCTGAGGAGGGCAAAAATGCCCTCCCCCGCCCACCCAGAGGCCCTCTGGAGTCCAAAAATGCCCTCCCAGAGCCTCCACACTAGCCGAAAATCAGCTGGCCAGCGCGCACATGTGCGCTGGAGCTGAGCTAGGGCAATGGCTCACATGCCGGCAGATATGGCTCCGTGTGCCACCTGTGACACGCATGCCATAGGTTCGCCATCACGGCCCTAGACCATTCTGGAGAAATAGCTGTCCGGTCTCTTCTTGGAAACCTCCAGTGATGAAGCACCTACAACTTCTGGAGACAACGTTGCAGGGATTAATTGTTCTCGCTGACAAGAAATGTCTCCTTAATTCTAGGCTCTGTCTCTCTTTAAGGAGCTTCCACCAGTTGCTTCTTATTCTGCCCTCTTTCCGACTCTAGCAAGATTTTGGTAAAGCACAAGCTTCCCCAGTTGTCTGTTCTCCTTCAAAGTTGTTTGTTTTATGTCTGGCATGTTTATATACAGTTATGGTTTGCTATATAATATATATCTGTCCGTCCAAACAAGCAAAACTGGTTGTGAGCTGAGGTCCACCAAGCGCTTCAACTCCATACAGAAGTAGGCAGATCTTTCCCAAAATGTTCCAGGTATCACTAAACGTGCCTTTCTAAAAATGTTCGACACCTTTCTGATATGAAAAACTTTGCCGGGGGTTACTTTCGATGAAGTACAAATACTTATTCAATAAAGTGGTTACTTGATTAAATACATTAAGTTAAGTGAGGAGAGCGCACCACTGTGCCTACCGTCCCTGTCCTACTGTCCTATTGTCCTCTTTTATCGTTACTTTTTACTTATGTTTATATAAACTACTACTATCCTATACATGTTTGACAAATAAATAAAATAAATAAATAAATAAATAAAATAAATAAAATATCTTTTTACTGGTGAGAAAGAGCAGAAGAATATTCTCCTTACGCTAGAAATGCTAAATTTATTCTTTGTTTCCTCCTTGCACTGAAAGGTTGGGATGCAAATGACACAAATAACAGCCTCAGATCACCCAGGGACATACTTTGCGCCTTTGCATGATGATGTCATGTGCGTGTAATGGCCATTGCGTTGTTTACACCAGGCCTACTTTTACTGTAGCTTCTGGCTGCAAACGTGATAGGGATTATGACCTTTTTTTTCCCCAGAACAACACAGCAAACTGAATTCTAACTCTTGGTCTTCACATTTCTCCCACTGTTTCTTCCTGAGGAACCTTTCTGATGATTGATGAGAAAATCATTTTTAATCAAAAGAGACTCCTGAGGTATTTGCCCAAGGGTACTTCTTGTTCTGTACAAATACCTCATCTTTAAACTACCTACACACCTTGAGTAGGGAGCTAAGCAGACCTTTAGACCTGTTTAGAAATTCACAGACGTGAATTTCTGGTCTTAAAAGGGGAGCTATCACACCCGTGCCTCAGGAGAAACATTGACATGGAAAAAGTAGGCCAGGGGTCTCCAACTTTGACAACTTTAAGCCTTGTGGACTTCAACTCCCAGAATTCCTCAGCCAGGTGAATTCTGGGAGTTGAAGTCCACAAGTCCTAAATTTGCCAAGGTTGGACACTCCTGGAGTAGATTGTCTGGGGGTTTTTGTGTTTTGTTTTGTTTTAATTTATCCACATGCGTGTTTTCCCACTGCACCTCAATGGATCGGATGGCATTTAGCGTGGGCTCGAGAGCACCAGGGGCAGATTTGCTTCAGTGCTCAGGAGCTGAGCCCAAAGATGGTTATGAACTTGCAAGCTGAGGTAATTACTCTTTTCTTCAAGCCTTTGAAGTTCAGCAACCCTGCCAATTTTAATCACATCCTGCTTTCCCTAAGGTGAAATAGTTTTGGTGAAGAACAGTTTAGTGCCGTAGTCCTCTGAGGGAAATGCGTGCTGGAATCCAAACAGATAAAGTGAGCCATATTCATGGCTCACCTACTGACTATATATAGCTAGACAAAATATTGCCACTTAACCCCAGTGAAGGAGAAGAAACCTTGGCATGGGAAACAGAAGACAAATGAGTCACCTGTTCCCAAGAAGCAAGCACTTTTGCAGTCATGAAAGCATGGAAAGATCATTTCTGACTCCTATGGTCCAGGATCATGTAAGGTCAGGAACTTTCCCTGGGTGAATTAGAGCACCATCGGTGTTGATAGATCCCCAGGTGATGTCTATCTGCTAGAGCTCACCTACAACATCTGGACAACTCTTAGATGGCAGAAAGAGAAGCAGAAAACTCCAGTTCCTTGTTGGCCTATACCAGTGATGGCGAACCTATGGCACGCGTGCCACAGGTGGCACGCGGAGCCATATCTGCCGGCACGCGAGCTGTTGCCCTAGCTAAGCTCCAGCGTGCATGTGCTCACTGGCCAGCTGATTTTTGGCTCACATGGAGGCTCTGGGAGACATTTTAGGCTTCCGGAGGGCCTCCTGGGGGCATTTTTGCCCTCCCCAGGCTCCAAGGAAGCCTCTGGAGCCTGGGGAGGGTGAAAAACGGGCCTACCGGGCCCACCGGAAGTCAGGAAATGGGCCATTTCCGGCCTCCAGAGGACCGCTGCTGGGGCGGGGGAGGCCATTTTCACCCTCCCCAGGCATTGAATTATGGGTGTGGGCACTCGCATGCGATCTCCTGGCTGATGAGCAGAATAATCCCCCGCTGAGCTCCTGTGGCACCATCGCCTGAGCATACGAACGGTGCCAACGTTCTCATCCGTCATCTCCAAATGCAGAAGTTTAGTGCAAATTAGGTGATGTCACGAGGAGATCCGAGTTTCAAATCGTCCAACTGCCATCTTTAGCTGCTTAATAGGACAGCTGATGGCTCTGATCAGAAAGCCTTCGTCATTTATCTCCTTTGGCCGAGGGCCGCGATTCCCAACGGAGCCCTGGGTTCTTGGCTGAGGCGCCCATTCATGACAAAGCAGTCCTTAGTCCGCAGCCTCCTGTCTCGGTGACCATGTCACCACTGGAGCAGCGAGGTCTCCTGGTTCTCACATCCTACACTATGCACCGCAGCCTTCCCAATTAAATCAAACCATTGATTAAACAAACCAATGAGCATAATTGGCTTAATTAGATTCTCTCCCTATTGGCACCAGACCATTGTAGAAAGGCCCTTGCAGAATGAAGTGAACCAAACATCCCCCCCCTCTCTCTGAGATAATTAAGAATTGGCCGGTGCAATTTTAAAACCCACGACTCTGAATAGCGTCTAAGGGGAGGGGGAGGGGGGAGAGCAGGGGAAGGATGAATGGAGGGAGGAAGAGAGAGAATAGGCCATATCTCCAGCCAGTCAAGGGGACGGGGCTTCGTTGGAGGCGGAGGGTCCCTCCTGTTGAAATGCGTGTCTCAAGTGCAGTTACTCAGCTTCCCTTGAGCGGTTCCCTTGTCGCACCGATTCACACATGACCTTTTATTCAGGTGTAAATTCCATTCTATTGAAGCAAACTCCAGGGCCTCAAAGCACAGCCAAGTTAAAAGATTTTTAAGGACTTCTACAGGGCTTTCTTGGGGGCTAAAAGCAATCGATGAAGGCTGTAGGTGGTTTAGAAATAGGGTAAATAAATAAATAAATAGATAGATAGATAGATAGATAGATAGATAGATAGATAGATAGATAGATAGATAGATAGATAGATAGATAGATAGATAGATAGATAGATAGATAAATAGATAGATAAATAGATAAATAAATAGACATACATACATACATACATACATACATACATACATACATCAGCCGCCCATACATGCATGACCATCTGTCTGATGAAGACAAGTGGCATCTTGCGTGTCATGGTGTCATGAACCTCTTCTCCAGGGCACCTGAAGGCAGGACAAGAAGCAACGGATGGAAACTAATCAAGGGGAGAAGCAACCTAAAATTAAGGAGGAATTTCCTGACCCTGAGAACAATTGGTCAGTGGAACAGCTTGCCTCCAGAAGTTGTGGGTGCTCCATCACTGGAGGTTTTTTAAAGAAGAGATTGGACAGCCATTTGTCCAAAGTCACCAGCTGGGTGACTTTGGGCCAGTCAAAGCTGTAGGAAGAAGGAATCACTTCTGAACATGTTGCCAAGAAAACTGCAGGGACTTGTCCAGGCAGGTCAAGAGAGAGAAGTCACGGCTGACTCAGAGGTAGCTGGAGCAATGGGGCGCTGAGCCTGGGGCTAACCAAGGGAGGTCCCACTCACCTCAGGTTGCCTTCTCTGGTTGCCTTCAAAATTCTGAGAGTCTCCTTTGATCTTATGAGTAATCGGTCTAGCAAGGAGGTTGCTGTGAGGTCTGTGCAGCTATGGAATCTTGGTAACTGTTCCACCCGTTGACTGTGGACCTTTTGCTGAAGATCTGTGGATCACCGTTCAAAGGTCTCCCAACTGGATTCCTTTCAGGTGCTGCTGCAGTTTGGCACCCAACTTCCCTTTTGCCCACCTCACAACGTGTGAAGTTTGGCATAAAAATGGGGAGCCTTTGGTCTTGCCGAGCTGAGGACTTTAATCGCTTCTGCCCAAATCACCACAACTTAACTGCAAATGAATTCGTTGGTTTGTCTCCTCCGGGGCGGTTGAGTGGACAATAGCACCTTCTCACGCAGGAAAAGGGGCCCCGTAGATTACTTGTCCTAATGAGCAATCAGGGAAGTGTGTGGAGCGTTTCCTTTTATCCGATCAAGAGGCAAAGCTTTTCTTCCCGGTTTCCTGTTTGTCAAATGAAGGGCCATTCTGGGCTATTCTTTGGGGAGGGTTGAAAGGACGGGAGAGGTTGGGTGAGGTGAAATGAATTCAGTCAGCACTAAAGGGAGCCAGGAGGCACAAGGCGGGAGAAGAGCTACGGCTGTTGTCTAAAATATCTCCACATACCTGAATCTACTTGGAACATGGTCTGTTTGTCATGGCTGCACTCTCAGGAGAGTCTTCCCAAGGATGTTAAAAACACAATCAGGAAGGCGATAAGGTGGACATGTGGTTAGTGCCAGGAGAATATAGGAAGACGCCTTGTTTGAAGAGTATTTTGGCCCATGTCAATTCAACATTGAAGCAGTCAGTACATTCTGGAAGGCAAAACTAGTCGTAACCCATGGGAGGCTAAAATACTGCTTCAGACCAGATATTTGGGGTGATGAATAACAGAAGGACAGAGTTGGAAGGGACCTTGGAGGTCTTCTAGTCCAGGGGTCTCCAACCTTGGCAACTTTAAGACTTGTGGACTTCAACTCCCAGAATTCCTCAGCCAGCTAAGTCCACAAGTCTTAAAGTTGCCAAGGTTGGAGACCTCTGTTCTAGTCCAACTCTCTGCTCAAGCAGGACACTCAATCAATCCATCAGAATAGAGCTGGAAGGGACCTTGGAGGTCTTCTAGTCCAACCCCTGCTCAAGCAGGAGACCTTATGTCATTTCAGACAAGTGGCTGTTCAGTCTCTTCTTAAAAGCCTCCAGTGATGGAGCATCCAAAACTTCTGAAGACAAACTGTTCCACTGGTTGATTGTTCTCACTGTTAGAAAATTTATTCTTAATTCCAGGTTGCTTCTCTCCTCCTTGATTAGTTTCCATCTATTGTTTCTTGTTCTTGCCTTCTGGGGCTTTGGAGAAGAGGTTGAACCCTCCTCTTCTCTGTCACAATCCCTCAAATACTGGAAGACTACTAACATGTCAGCCTAGCCCTTCTCTTCATTAGACTAGACATACCCAATTCCTGCAACCATTCTTCATATGTTTTAGCTTCCAGGACCCTAATCAGAGGTGGGTTCCTCCCAGTTCGGACTGGTTCGCCCAAACTGGTAGCAACCTGCTGGTGATGTTACAATGATGTCACAGAACCAGTTCAGTCGGTGTTGGTCCATGGATGCCGCCACCTTTTTTTTTCATTTTGGGGGGGTTTATTTTTTTTAATTTTTTTTCTTCTGAGCATGTGCAGAAGCAGTTTCCGGCACTGCGTATGTGTCGCCATCTTGTTTTTAGCTTTTTTTATTTTTTATTTTATTTTTCGGCACTGCACAAAAAACTCTCACATGCACGCGCCCACAAGGCATGGCCACGCAGCGAGGGAGGAAGCAAACCGGCAGTGAGGTAAGTTAGAACCACCCCTGACCCTAATCATCTTTATTGCTCTTTTCTGCACTCTTTGTAGACTCTCAACATCTTTTTCCTATGGTGGCGACCAAAAGAAATTGAAGCCCTCCCCTTTTTCAAAGTATGAGAGAGGCAGGTCTTTGATCATGTGATCTTGGCTTCCGTCTTGGCATTGTTGACTCCTCCATAGACAGCCTCTTTTTCAGACAAGCGACATCCAAGTGACATTCAAGTCTTGATGGGAAGCAAGTAAATGTAGTATGACTTACATTTTCCCATGGAAGCTGTTGCTCAACAAATATGGACCAAATAAGCGTGGTCCCTGTTCCTCTTTCTCCTGAAGAGAGAGTCGTTTCTAAAGAAGGTGAGTTTCTGGTCTCTAAGTCCACCAGAATCCGTGCCATGCCTGAAGACTGAGAACAAGAAAATTCTACAGTTGAAAAACTGTGGTTTACAAACATACTCTGCAAAGTTAAAAAACTGTGGAATGTTTAACTGAAAATACTTTATTTTATCTTTAGGGACATATGAAAGTAAACACGTTCCATAACCCATATAGTTTTCAGTTACAATATAACCTTCATCCACTCAAACTTTTTTTCAGCTGTCTATATATTGTCAGACAATACTTCTGTACGATGCTGATTTTCCTCTCTCTCTCTCTCTCTCTCTCTCTCTCTCTCTCTCTCTCACACACACACACACACACACACACACACACACACACAAACACAAACACAAACACAAACACAAACACACGCAGTCGCAGAATTGTTGAATGTTTTATTACAGCAGTCCTTACCCACACCCTGGTGTGGTCAACTATGGCCTTTTTACAACCTCTGGTCTTCAACTCCCAGAATTCCTGAGCCATTGTTATATTATGGTAGTTGAGTTTTGATGCTCCCCTAGCCTACTTCTAATGCCCCCAACATTATATAATATCGCTTCTTCCAGCCCTCATGTTGGTCTACGGCTAATACAGGTTGACTTGATTATTTCTTCCTAAAAAGTTTTGCCCTTGACTATTAGAAAGGCTGTGTGTTTGCTTCTGACCTTGTGTTCCTCCCTCACTGAAAACTAGACTGAGGTGAGTGGGAACTGGCTCCTAAATAATATTTTGCTTGTTTAAAATTGCAGAAGTACTGTAAAGGTAGCATTTTTTAAAGTGGCACCTGGCTTTTGAGTGAGGCACCATCCTGCCAAGAAGACATGGAAAAAGAAAGGGGCAAAGCAGAATGAAACAGATGAATCGGATTTAATTTGAATTTAATTGCAAAACAGATGGATTAAGAATAATTAAGATGGTTGCCTCCTTGTTTTACAATAAAATTGTTACTTTTAGAAGGAGCCTGAGGGTCCGAGACGATGTATAGAAAATACTGCACCAGCCTTGGCATCAGGTTGCGGCATTACAGAGCCGACTCACGTGTAACGCCTTCCAAAAAGCCTCAAGTTCTGAACCGAATGGAGACAGTGAGCTGTTGAAGCAAGATTTTAATCCTCTGGGGTGATATTTCTTCTAATAAAAATTCCATCCACGCTTCGATTCAGTAATGGAAAATGGCTCTGAGAAGGGTAGCAGTTGGAGGAACTAGAAAGAGAAAGCCTACAATCTTCTAGATCAGTGATGGCGAACCTTTTTTGGTTCGCGTGCCAAAAAGGGGGGGGGGGTGGGATCACGTGTGTGCATGCCCACACCCATAATTCCATGCACCCCCGCGCATGCGCGTATGACCCCCCCCCCCACTCCCAGCATGCAATGGCACACCCATTTTTTGCTCTCTCCAGGCTTCTAGGAGCCTGGGGAGGGCGAAAACGGCCTTCCCCACCCCCTCTGGAGGCTGGAAACAGCCTGTTTCCTGACTCCCAGTGGGCCCAGAAGGCCCGAAAATCAGCCAGCTGGTGCACACATGCACGCCGGACCTGAGCTCGCGTGCCCACCAATATGGCTCCGCGTGCCACTTGTGGCACCCGTGCCATAGGTTCGTCATCACTGTTCTAGATGATGCGTGGTGTTGATTTGGGTCTCCTTCAAAGCCATTTGAGATCAGATCACAGATACCTCCTGCGTGGAGGGTAGTAGGAACGCTAAAACATGGATCCATTTCAAATTTCCAGTCAGCCATGAACTCATTGGGGTTAACTAACCCTAACCTTCACTAAAACACTAAATAACCCGACAGCGTTGTGTGGAGGGCTGGGGCAGAGTTTATGTGTGTGTGTTTGTGTTAAAGCATATACTGTTATGACTTCCTTGAAGAAAAGATGAAACATACATGAAATAATTAAATGTGCAACAAAGCGGGAAAAATAGATTTCAGCCAGGTTAATCTTTGGAAATTTTGCATTAATGCCAAGGACTTTGTCAAAGCCCCACAGCAAAAATAATCTGAGAAACGTGGTTTGAAAAGGCAGGGTTAGGGTAATGCCAGCTAGGCTGGAAGGAGGGGTCAAGCGAGGAGCCAGCTTGGAATTGTTACACAGCCACAAGTGGCAGAAGCTTGATTTCCCTCCAGATCCATGAAGCCTTATCTGGTGGTTCCCAGGGAAAGTCAAGCAATCTGGTGACATTCTCGTAACATAGGTAGAAGACAATAAAGTTGCTTAGTTTAGCTATTTACAATTTATTTGAGCTGGTGGCTCTAGTTCAGTGATGGCGAACCTATGGCACGCGTGCCATAGGTGGCACGCGTGCCATAGGTGGCACGCGGAGCCATATCTGCCAGCACACGAGCCGTTGCCTAGCTCAGCTCCAGCGCGCATGTGCACGCTGGCCAGCTGATTTCTGGCTCGCACGGAGGCTCTGGGAGGGTGTTTTTGGCTTCCGGAAGGCCCCTGGGGGATGGGGGAGGGTGTTTTTGCCCTCCCCAGGCTCCAAGGAAGCCTCTGGAGCCTGGGGAGGGCGAAGAATGGGCCTACCGGGCCCACCAGAAGTTGGGAAATGGGCCATTTCCGGCCTCCAGAGGGTCTCCAGGGGGGCGGGGGAGGCCATTTTCACCCTCCCCAGGCATTGAATTATGGGTGTGGGCACTTGCGAATGTGTGATAGCACGCGCGCATGCACTTTCGGCACCCGAGGAAAAAAAGGTTCGCCATCACTGCTCTAGTTGCTTGCACCTGACAGGTAAGAATCAATTACAAATAACCTGGATGATGTAACCTATTTGGCCACATACAAGCGGAACGTCCTTAACCTCCATTTCCAGCCTATCTGCACATTTTCTTTTGCATTTTCAAAAGCTCAAACATACCCCTGATCCTACTTTCTCGTCTTCGTGGTGCCCATCTTGCTTTTTTGTATGGAAACTTTTAGGATTTGGCAGCTTCCATGTGTGTGTTTTTTTAACAGCAAGAGAAGGTCGGGGATCTCAACTGGAGCCCCCCCCACCACCACCATTTATATAAGCCCAGACTGCTTTAATGATGGAGTCTTAGAAGGGGGGAAATCCTGTCCTCCAAGCGGCTGAGAAGAGTTTGGTGGCTTCCATGTAGAAGATCACGTTACGCTTCTGCTACCCTCCAGCTTTCAAGACCCAGTCCCCAAATTCTCCTCTGGAAAGAACTCTGGCCATCCTGACTCCAAGGGAAACCGCAGTTTTCTTTGCTTATTTGTTGCAGTTGCCAAATTCTGGCTTTAACCTTCCCGCGTACCTTGGTTGACAAAGGAGGATGGCTTGGAGACCCCAGGATTTCCAATGCAAAAACATTTTGCAAAAGCTAATTATAGGTTGCTCTTGGTAAGGGAGAGCCAAAGGAAGCCCCCACCGGAGCAATGCAGGCCGCTTCTGTTACACTTTCTTCTCTGTGTGTAATTATTTAAAGAGAAAACACATTCTAACTGAAAAGCAGCCTCGTGGGGTTTCAAAGGAGGGGGGTCTGCTGAAAGCATAGCAAAGTCCTTGGAGAGCGGCCAGAGCTTGCAAAATTGTAAGCACCCACCTATATGATGGTCTTCGTTTTTACCCCTTCTAGGAGTAAATTGCGGCCGATTGTTTATGAAAGGGGTTAAAGAGATCTGTGTGGTTTTCACGTTCCCACAATAAAACAGGCACTTCCAGTTCCACAGGAGGAAAATCCCACGTACAACTTACAAAAGGGTGCCTTTGTTGGCCTCTGTCTGACCAACTGTTGCCCCCCCCCAAATCTCATCCGTTCATGGGCTCACAAGCGTCCCCCACAGAGATTTTAATTTTTCTTTTTCCCAACAAGACTGTGGGGAAGAACATAGGAGCCATCTCAATGTCTTCAGACATCAATAACAGCAACAAAGAAGAAGTTAATTTTAACCATAACAGTTAACTGAACTGAGCTAAAAAACCATAACGTGTATTTGGGGGCATTTTGCTCTCTCAGCCTCAGGGATCTCATTCGGGTTGATCTCATCCAGGGATCAGGCTTAGTTTCAAGGGGGAAATCTAACATCTTCTGGATCACTCGGACCTAAACTCAGCGAGGCTTAATGTCTCTCAGGCGTCCCAATTGATTCAGCCTTGTGAGTAGGCCTCACCGCAGACATGTTTTCTGGAGCCTAGAAGGCCTTCAAGAAAATAATTTTAACATTTCCTATTGCTCCTTGGTTATTTATAACTTTGGAGATGAGGGTAAAAAGTGGGTCAGTTCTCAGTTGTAATTGTTTCATTAATTAATTTAATCCTTCTCAGCCTTGAGTTCATGGGCTGCCCTTCAGGTTGAGAGTCTTCTCAATGCAATTCCTGGTTGGGGTGCTTCGGCATCACCATCAATCCAGGATGAGACCTCTTCTTGTCTTCTCAATTCTGCACACGTGCTGGGTGTTTTCCTCTTCCCTTCCGGCCTAATGCCACAGCTAATCCACCACATAGTAGTAGCCCGATTGAAGTACAAGACCACCTGGCCATTGCTGTCATTTTGCTTTCTCTGTGTTCCTCCCTCTTCCCCCAAATAGGATCTTCTCATTGTCTAAGCTGGTAAGCTCCTTTTGTTGACAAATTTGAGAAGAGGCAGCAAACTAACACAAGCTGTTGGACATCCGCCCATCCTTGGTCCTTACGAAGATGCAACCCTTCCAACTAGTTGATGGGTTGGCTTTCATTTGAGCTAAAAATGTTTTCAATGTTTCATTGCACTGCATTTTTTTATTTCATCCAAGTGGGAAGCTGTGTACCACATTTAAACTGCATAGCTGAGCAACAATTGAAATGTTCAGAAATTAATGGAATATAATCAACCACAGGAAACAAGAACCTCTGTTATTTATAACGCCATTCAGACCATCCTTTTCTTTTGCATAACTTTGAAAGGAATTAGATCCTCTGAGCACCGTTCCTTTAGCTCATAGCAAGAGATTCTGACACTAAAACATCATGACTTTTGCTCTGAAAATTAGCCAGGCTCTGGGCAGGAGAGAAGTCACAAGCTGTGGGTGCTCCAACACCAGAAGTTCTCAAGAAGAGACTGGACAGCCATTTGTCCAGAATGGTATAGGGTCTTCTGCTTGGGCAGGGGGTTGGACTAGAAGACCTCCAGGGTCCCTTCCAGCTCTGTCATTCTGTTAAATTTTGGATTAGTGTTGCAAAACTCCAGCTTCCTTCATCCAGGAGGATGACTTGAAATGATCCACCTCCTTAAACAACAGCAAGATGTGAAGTTTAATATTATATGTGTCTCTCTAAACTACCTACTACGGCTCCAATTATGCCAACTATCCCAACGGTACTAAGAATGGTGAATCGTTTTGTTTGAAAGTTACCAAATTGATTTATAATGTTCATGGCTTGCATATTTCTCCAACCTTCCAGGCGTTGTGGCCTTCCTTTAAGGAGAAAGAAAATAAATGAATGAAATAAGACCTTAATTGAAAACAGCCTCTCCTTTTCTCACACAACATTCGATTTGAGAGCTTTATGCAGTATCCAAAAATAGTAATGAAACCTATCCTGCTAATAAGCACATGGTTAAAATATGCATTAGCCAGACCTTAATAGATTGAAAGAAAGTATTTGCATAAAGCCATGAAGTTGAACGTTTTCTGTAATAAGAGATGCTTGACTCTATCTGATTTTATTGGATAATTGCTATTTATTTTGTGTGCCTGATTGGAACTATTTTCAAACAAATGTTCTTAGCGCACACTTCTCTGAGCCACAAAGCCTGTTTCATCTCATCCTATTTAGGTAAATGGATTGGAAAATTTTTAGTAAGAAGCATTATGTGTGTGTGTGTGTGTGTGTGTCCTCCTCCTCTTTCCTCTGGAAACAGATAATTGTGTTTTCAACACATCAGCCCTACAGGGATCTGAAGCTGGGCTGGCTTTGAATAAGGGCTAGAAGACCGACTCATAAAAGTCCTGGGGCTCAAAGCCTCTTAGAGCCTTGATAACAGTCCAGCTGCCTCTGGAGGACATCTGCTCCAGGAGACAACAAGTGGACTTCTTGAAGCAGCTGGTTGGCCACGGTGAGGACAGACTGCTTATGTTCTCATGTAAGTTCACAGATAACTGTTCAATGTCTCTGGAGGTTCTCTGTCATCCAGGTCATGGTTGTCCCAAAGGTGCTTTTTCAAGAGGCAACTGGGCTTTCTGGGTTTTTTCCTTGGGGAAGACAGTTTGCTTCTCATCCAAAAAGCTTCTTCAGTTCACTGAAGAAGCTTCTTGGATGAGAAACGAAACGTCTTCCAGGAAAAACAGTCCAGTTGCCTTTTGAAAAAGCACATTTGGGACAGGTAACAGTTAATTTAACAAATCAGGTATTTTCCTGGTTCCAATGTCCTTAACACGCCAGTGTGTGGCTGCTGTTTCTGCCTGTTATGTAGTTTCTCAAAGTACCTGTATGGTTGCTTTTCTGCAGTACTGAGTTATTTCGTGCAAGTCAGTTTCAAAACGGTAGAAACCTATTTTTTTTTATATAACTCACCTGCCAATCTTCTCTATTGACTTCAGGCAGAGGGCAAACAATTTGTAGGCACAAAAATATCTTTTTTTCCCCTTTTTTCACCGCACACCTACATATTCTGCAGCTTCAAAAACCAAGAAACCACAACAAATTGGTTTTGGTCATAGATGGAGATGAACAACAATAATGTAACTGAATTCTATGAGAGAAAATGAATTACAGTAATTCAGCTTTGCTTCAAGTTACCCAATTTATGTAACAATCCCCTACAAGTTCTAGGTGGCTAGTGAAATGGACTTGTAAAAAATAAGAAACACACAGCTACTTAATGTTTAACTTTTCCAATGATATCAACTTCTCTTCTTCTTATATCAATTGGTGCACAGCACATAACTGCATTCTAAGCAGAGATCACACAACAGTTGCAGTTGTGAAGTGGTCAGTGGGCAGATACAACCTTAGACTTTGGATTCAGGCCAAATACCCTTCCCCTCTTCCCTGGAGTCTGTAGTCGGCTCTTCTGGTAATCTCTCCTCTCTTCTTTTGGTCCCTTCCTCTTTTAGTTCCACATTATGAAATTCTGACTTCCTTCCCTCTTCCTCTTTATGTAGACTCTTCTTTTTCCCCTCCCATTGTGAAATTCTTGCCTCCTCTTCCCAATTCCCAAGAGGTGACATAAAAAGGGAACAGTCCCACTCTGAGCAAAGAGCATCCATTCATGGTGGCTGCAGATGGACTCTTAAGCAGGATTTAGGGATATTTCAGGTGGAGAATGAAGGGTGGAGAAGAGCAGCAGACTGAGATCAATTTCAAGCCTGTCCCCCCATTCCCCCTCTTGTCTCTATGCCTGCCTTGCTTGTCTGCTGCCCTGTGTTGACTACTTCCCTCAAAGGGGATGAGTTGACTGTAACAGAACTATGTCTATCTTACGATGAGAATCCACCCAGAAGAATAATTATGGCCTGGGAAAGAAATGCAGTATGTACACCAGGTGGAGATGGGTTGTCTGAATTCAGCTTCAGCTTCTTCTTTCACAATCAGTCCTGCACAACCTTAAGATACCCTGAGGCCTTGCAGGTCACCAGCCTTGAACTTGAAGAGAAGGCAAGAAGATAGTTGTGTCCCATCAGGAAAGTCATTAGCTCCAGATCTGGATGCACCTTCCCAATTAAGTTTATAATACATTATAAATTGGAAACAAGGTAAGACCTTATAGAAGCAAGGTAAGACCTTATTGGAAACAAGGTAAGAGTCGTAAGACCTTATGGAATTGGAAATAAGGTAAGGCCTTATGGAAGTTTCCAAGGGATGGACACAAATCTCCCAATAACAGAACTGAAGAACCTTCTTGGTTGAGAAGCGAAGGGTTTTCAAGGACAAAACCAAGAAAGTCCAGTTGCCTTTTGGAAAAGCACCTTTGGGACAACCATGACCTGGATGATTGAAAAGCTCCGTAGACACTCTCCCAATAACACGTTCTGGAAACCTTCAGGCAGAAAGGAGTGGAACCCACTGTGGCATGAGAATGGCACCTCCAACTTGCAACCCAAGGCATGAGTCTTTATACTATCCTGGTTGTCCATTGAAAACCTCCAGTGACAGAGCACCCACAACTTCTGGAAGCAAGCTGTTCCAGTGGTTAATCGGTCTCACCGTCAGGAAATTTCTCCTTAGTTCTAGGTTGCTGCTCTCTTAAATGATCTTCCATCCGTTACTTCTTGTCCTGCCCTCCGGTGCTCTGGAGAATAAATCAACCCCCTCTTCCCTGTGATAGCCCTTCAAGTATTGGAAGGTGGCTATCAGGTCTCCCCTGCGTCTTCTCTTCCAGAAGAGTAGCATATCTGTAGTTCAGACGATGATTTGGTGGGTTATTCTGAAATACATTTAGTTTATGAAGCTGATCTTTTTACAAGAAATAAAACTCCCTCCTAAACCCCTCAGTGTTTTACGCAATCTGAGTTTGCTCTGGAGATTTTTGTGATGAGATTAAGTGCAAATTTTCCTCTTCAGAGGAGCGTGACTTCTAACCTGCACAGCGATCCAGAGGCCAGCATGTATTAGTTGTAACTAGAATGTGTGTTTCTGCAAACCATTTTGGGTACAAGAATGACACATCCTGTTATCAATTACCTTGGCTCTAAGTTTGTGGTTGCAAGCAAAGAAGTGTTATTTTCTCCATTTTTCAGGAGCGGAAATGGAAATATTGTTTATAGATGGTTAGTCTAAGGCCACCCAGAAATGTGGTAAGCCCTCCAGTGAAATCCTTTTTACATTTGAAACCCTCCACATCTTCCTCTTTTAGAAAGAGCAGCTAAGTGAACAGATCAAGTCAGACCAAACTTCAAGGAACTCAGGAAGGTTTCAGGCTTCAATTCACCAGATGGTACCAAATCTAGTAGACAAGGGATGAAAAGACCACCATCAAAATAATGTAAGAAAGAACCAGCCTCACGGATGCATCCTCCCCTGTTAGGCACAAAGTTAAATGCAGGCAAAACAGACCCTCTTGTCTGCTCTCAGTTAAAATATTTTGGGTCGAGGTGGTGTCATTATGAATGCTGGTTTGAGGGCTGAGAGAGACCCTGGTAGAACCAGAGTTAGCAGAACAAGCTGTGAAACTTCATAACTACTTGCAGACCCATTGTGTAAGGGGGGGGGATCTATTCGATTTATTTGAGAATATTTGTTAACATCCAACCAGGGTGGACGATGTATGTTTAATGTTGGCCTTACATATATTGTATACATTTTTAATATTTTTTCTTCTTGTTGTATTTGCAATTTTTGTCTTTTTGTTTTTCTGTTCTGTTGTTGTAGGCTTTTTTAAAAAAAAAAGATTTTATGTTTGAAAATCTATGGAGATTCTCAGTCATTCCAAGTTATGGTTGTCTCAAAAGTGCTTTTTCAAGAGGCAACTGGACTTTCTTCTTCTGTGAAGATGTTTCGCTTCTCATCCAAGAAGCTTCTTCAGAACTGAAGCATCTTCTTGGATGAGAAGAGAAACATCTTCACAGAAGAAGAAAGTCCAGTTGCCTCTTGAAAAAGCACCTTTGGGACATTTATCTTTGAAATAAATTAAAAAAATACTTTGAGTTGAGGTGGCATCATTATTAATGCTGGTTTGAGGACTGAGAGAGAGAGAGAGAGACGTTGAAAAACCAGGATTAGCAGAATAAGCTGTGAAAACAAAGCACCCTGTACCCCTCATATAAAAATAAGCCATCATCTCAAGATTCATTGTATTATTAATAAAATCTGGCCAAGAGGTATCCACACATTATAGTCAAAAAAGTCAAGATGGCAGAGTGGTGTGATCCATGTAGATCCATTTAAAAACAAAACAAAGTAGAGCTTTAATTCCATCTTGACTTTTGACCATACTTTAAGGACATCCTTGGTGCAGCCTGAATATAGAAGGAATTTAAGTCTAGGATTTCCATCTTATACAGGAAACTAATATCCTCACACTATTAAAATAATAGAGCAAAAGAATTTGCCTAAATGTAGAAATTTGCATCTACAATATTCCATATTCAATTCTCCTCCCCAAATTCAATCTACATTTTTGCATCACCCACTGCTCAAAATTGTTGTCATTTGTCTATGATGCGGGTTTTTTTCTTTTTTGAAATGCTGTATCCTAACCTTCTTTCAGATCATTTGTGTTGTTTATTAGTAATTGTGCACCATCCAAGTTAAAGCTGATAACTGTACTTTTTGATGATGATGGTGGTGAAGATGATGGTGGCAATGTGGATGGTTAAAGAAAAAGAGGAAGAGGGACTGTACCGGGTGGCCTTTTTCCTCCCAGGCCAATCCTTCAAAAAACATTTTCAAATATTTGGACCAAATCAGCTTTTCAGACAGAGGTCTGCCATCTTTTTGCTTCCAAGAATAACATTTTTCCAAATGTCATCAGAGCTAGAAATTCATTCTTTTTTTCCAATGAAAGTTAGAATTCTAAAAATACCTTCCTGGAAAAATCCAATGGTTTGAGTGATTCTGCAATTATAGCCTTTTCAGATATTTAGACCATATAAATTCTGCTGTGAACGCTTGGATATTTTTCAGTGTGTTAAAAGAGCTGAATTATAAATCAAAATAGATGGAAGTGCAAATAAACCCATTTTGTATGCATTCTATTCATTTGTTTTATGAGTGTTTTTCCTAGGCTATTCTAACTGCTTGCTGTTTTGATTGAAAAACTGCCATGAAAATTTAGCTTTAAAGCTGAAAGCCTAAGTGAGTTGGGAGGATGTTAAATTGGTTGATTTCACAGTTCCTGCTGATACGAGCATCTGTCCGATTCGCCCTCCTTTCACCCCTTCTTCCGAGAAATTCTTGCTATTATTTCAGTGCCTGGGTCTGAAAGCCAAGGGAGTGGCTCAACTAATCTGATAGGTAAGTGTCAGGTGATGGACATTGCTACATAAACCAATAGGGAGATAGGTAGGCATGTGATAGGTGAGGGGGACAGAGAGAAACAGATAGGTAGAGGAAGAGAGAGGGGGGAGGGAGGGAGAGGGTGGGAGAGAGAGACTGATCAACAGATAGGTAAACAGATAAAATGGTAGATTGAAATGTCAGTAGACAGATAATCATATGAGAGAGAGAGATACAGGAGAGAGAGAGGAGGTAGAAGTAGAGAGAGATGACAGAATACGACAGACAGACAGACAGACAGACACAGACAGACAGACAGACAGACAGATGAGATGACAGATGATAGACAGACATGATAGATAGATGATAGAGATAGATAGATGATAGATGATAGATGATAGATGATAGATAGATAGATAGATAGATAGATAGATAGATAGATAGATAGATAGATAGATAGATAGATAGATAGATAGATAGATAGACAGACAGACATGATAGACAGACATGATAGTTAGATAGATAGATAGATAGATGATAGATAGATAGATGATAGATAGATGATAGATAGATAGATAGATAGATAGATAGATAGATAGATAGATAGACAGACAGACAGACAGACAGACAGACAGACAGACAGACAGACAGACAGACATGATAAACAGATATGATAGATAGATAGATAGATAGATAGATAGATAGATAGATAGATAGATAGATAGATAGATAGATAGATAGAAAGATAGGATAGATAGATTGATTGATTGATTGATTGATTGATTGATTGATTGATTGATGATAGATGATAGAGATAGATAGATAGATAGATAGATAGATAGATAGATAGATAGATAGATAGATAGATAGATAGATGAAAAATGATAGACAGATAGATGATAGACAGACATGATGGATGGATGGATGGATGGATGGATGGATGGATGGATAGATGATAGACAGACAGACAGACAGACAGACGATACAGATATAAAGAGAAAGAGATTAATAGAGATAGTGATGATGGATGGATGGATGACCTATTGAGACAGTGATAGACCCACACGCATGCACTTTTACAGCCCAATAATAGATAAATTACTTTCCTGGGCAATGTCAATGCAACACCCCCACCCACCCCCTCCCCGTACGGCACAGAAAAGTCCTGGTTTTATCTGCTGCCAAAGCAGGGATTAAGGTGCAGTCATTCACAGACCTGACGATTTCTTAGGGCAACTGCGAGAGACGAGATCTGCTCCAAAGAGCTGCCTGTTCTTCGGAGGGAGCCAGCCCTTAATCCCACCCCTGAAGGCTCCCCCGGGGTTTGCTCTGCTCCAGGTCTGGCACAGACACACACACCCCTTCCAGGAGATGCTTGGCAATCGGATGCGGCCGATGGGCAGTGTCTTTTGAGAACTGGGGCCCACTAATCATTACCACTTGAAATAAGTCCCTGCGTTTCTAAAAAGGGAGCTGAACGTAAGATGTTGACTGAAATTCTCCTTTTGAAATTGAGATAAAATTCAGAAAGTGGTTCAAATCCTGATCCCCAAACAGTGGAGGTTCCACGGTTATGATAAAACTGCGCTTCGTAAGAGGCTTCACCAATTGCAAATAATCCGGAGTATGGAAATACTTGGTTTGTGCCAAAAGTCTACATCCCTAAAATTTGGATAAATCTCTCTAGCCTTTGCTCCATTTAATATTATTTTTTTTCCTCTTCTTTCCATATTTTGAGCTGATTTTTAAACTAATGTTAGATCACATTGATCTAAAAAAAAACCTCTTCATAGCCATTAATTGATCATGAAACGTGTCTTCCATTAAATAAGAATACAGTACAGGAGGCTGATTGTCTTTTAAAGTACACCTTTGGAAATGGTATTTACAGTATGACAGAGCTGGAAGGGACCTTGGAGGTCTTCTAGTCCAACCCCCTGCTCAAGCAGGAGACCCTCTAAAATTTCAGACACTTAATTTTCTTACATTGGTGTTTAGTACAAGCAACAATATTTTAAAAACAACATTTTTATCTTACACTGTTCGATTGAGACAGAGTTACAGAATAACTGAAGCAGGCAGGGTTTTAGGAAGAGGCTGGACATTCATTTGTCTGAAAGGGCATATGGTCTTGAGCAGGGGGTTGGACTAGAAGACCTCTAAGTTCCCTTCCAACTCTGTCATTCTAATAATACAGTGCAAATAGTTAAAAAGGAGAAACATGCACATCCAGAATGCTATGGAAGGGGTGTGGATGTCTCTCCTACTCAGTTCAAAAATTCCTTCTTTATATATATATATATATATATATATATATATATATATATATATATATATATATATATATATATATATATATATATATATATATATATATATATATATATATATATATATATATATATATATATATATATATATATATATATATATATATATATAATTTTACAGCTTTCTTAACTTTTAATTTTATGCTCAGTCTCATTTTCTTAACAGTTGACCACCAAATAGTGGGGTGTTGGTGGGGAGACACAGCTTCCTTTAGAGAAATTGCTTTTGGGTTAAACACCTTGGAACTTCTTAGTCTTTTACTCGCCCTGGTCAATTTTCTGCACCCCCAACCATCCATTTTGCATTCAGCTTCAAGCAAATCCTGCCCAGGAAAAAAAAAGACACTGACAGTTCTCTTTTAAAAGTTAAATATGCTGAGAAAATCTCTTGAACCTAATAATAATAATAATAATAATAATAATAATAATAATAATAATAATAATAATAATAATAATAATAATAATAATAATAATAATAATAATAATAATAATAGAGTTGGAAGGGACCTTGGAGGTCTTCTAGTCCAACCCCCTGCTTAGGCAGGAAACCCTACACCACGTCAGACAAATGGTTGTCCAACATCTTCTTAAAAACTTCCAGTGTTGGAGCACCCACAACTTCTGGAGGCAAACCAGAAGTTTAATTAATTGTTTGATTAATTGTTCTGTCAGGAAATTCCTCCTTAGTTCTAAGTTGCTTCTCTCCTTGTTTAGTTTCCACCCATTGCTTCTTGTTCTACCCTCAGGTTCTTTGGAGAATAGTTTGACTCCCTCTTCTTTGTGGCAACCCCTGAGATATTTGTCTGTCATTTGGCAGGTTCCCGTTGCTACTGTTTCCACAATCATGTCAAACAGCCAGAACCAGCAGGAATTTGGATTTTAAATCATAATTTAGATTTTGTCCTTGATTTGTCTGGAGAATAGCAGAATATGAGATTCTGAGGGAAGTCATCCTTCCTTCCAACCTCATTTCCTATCTTGCTTTTCTTCACTGTTTCTACCACTGACGTAATTTGTAGACAAGACTTTTTCTCCAATTTCCTTCTTTCCCTTTGCAGACAGAGTCAAATTTGAAGCCTTCCGCACCTCCAAGTCCCTAGAATAATATCCATCGTAATTGGATATAGAATGGCAATTTTCATTACATTCTTATTTATATATCGCTAACTAATGAGTTTCCTAAAGTAACAGCTGGTAATTTGGAGTCTTTCCTGACCTACAAATGTCATCAGATTTTGTGAGCTTTCATGAAATGAAATAACTCTCAATCATCGGCAGTTCAAAGCAATATAAAGATTTATTGCAAGCTTAAGCTCTCTACAAGAATCTGAGCTAGTAAGAACGGTCAAGGGAAATGAACGGGAGATAAGAGAGGCATTCAAGGTGGTAGATCTCTGTGGGCACCACAGGGATTCAGGACTAATGACATGTTTGACCCCTTCCTCAGGCTCAGCCTGGTCATCTCCAACAGTAAGTTGCAGCTCACAAAAGCCAATGACTTTCAATAACATTTGCTTGTAACTTTCAATTACATTTTTTTCTACAACTTCAAGTAGGAGATGCAAGTATCTTATATCCTTGTATAGAAAAGTCTTTTTTTTAACCAAAAAAAGACTTCATATATAGAAAGTTTTGAGGCTTATGCTGAGGTTCTCCAATATCACAAAAGCAGAAGCTCTACGCTGCATCAAACTTTGAAGAATATTCATGAAGTGATTTGAGCGAGAGAAGGCAGAATCACACCCAACCAGATCTCATGAATAAATCTAAAATTATTCCAAAAGATAATCTGATGAGATATCAAGAAAGTATTTCTGGATCAAAGACCTGTTAACCAGCAGCTGTCCCATCAAAGAAGACGAATGAATTCTAACTCACTAACAAAATGTAGTTACACCCAATAATAAGACTGAACAAGTAGAAAAGAATTTGCAAGGAGTTAAGGAATCCCTGGAGGGGTATCGCCGAGTTTCAAATAGGCATTTGTGTTTTGGAAAAATACATTATGGTAGAAGCAAATTAAGTTCTTGATGTGGAGAAACTCTCTCTGTGAATCTACTTCAGGGTTCTCAATGGCTCTGACACACTCTAGTGTTAAATTCAGAAATGGCACGCAAGATGAAGATGCAAAACGGGGAGATTCGGGCTGCAGAGGCTTAGTATCTCCTTTGTTTGGTTGTTTATGTTTTTGCTGCCCTACAAGGTGACTCTGGCCTTGTAACTCTTATTGAGTTTCAAACCAGAAAGAAAAGAGCCTCCCAGAAATGCTGGTCACCAGGGAATTTTCAAAAAGTGGCTGCCATCCATAACAATTTAAATTCCCCCCCCAATAGGTAGAAATCATAATCCACATAATTTGTTAGTGAGTTATCCAGGTTTGACGTACATGACATGTGGAGTTTATAGGAAGTTGGCTTACGGTGCTGGGTTTCTAAGTAATGGTGCTATTAAAAGGTTTGAAATGATGTACCGCTGTGTAATGTAGAATTTACTACTACTCCAAGCAGGACTAGCATTTGTACATCCCAATCATGATTTATGATTAAGCAGACCATCACAGGGCCATTTCCTGGTTTGGCTTGTGTTTCTTGCTTGAAGGCCAGGCTACTGCTTGGCATGAACCTCCCTCTTGGCCCGAGGAGGCTTCCTTCCCCTGGCTTTGTTCCCGAGGACTTGAGGCCTTCCCCCTGGCAACCCTCCCTGTGCCTTCCAGCCATTCACAAATGAAAGTGAGGGTCCTTATGAGGCTTCCGTGGGTGGCACCAGGGGCTTTCAGTGCCTTTCACCGGCTTCAGCTGCCCCACCCAGGAAGCTGCCAAGCCTTCCCTCCCCAGCCAAGCAGCCATCTCTGTCCTCTGCGTTCTCAGGGGACCTTCAAGAGCAGCTACACCTACGATGAGATTCACATTCAAACACCAGACAATTAGGACTGAATCACCTGGTGGAGTTCGTGTTTCCAATAAAATCCCACGGAAGGCGTTTCCCTCTTGTGTCTAACCATTGCACAAACTTGTCTTGGCAGCATCGTTTTCCTCTGTGGCCCCATGACGTGGCCTTCCTCGTATCCCTGGCCCATGATGGAGATGGGCTTAAGACCTTAAGTGAGTGTTTTCTTCTTCTTAAGCCAAAAGCCTCTGCCCATAGCTGCAAAGTGTTTAAAACCTGTATTTCATTGCATCATATTGTAAGTGCTTAAACCACCCAATAGTGAAAGCTCTGTGTAGTTTACAGGAGAGCTTTCTCAACACTTTCATTAAGGTGTAGATGCAAAAATAAAACAAATGCTCATCAAGTATTTAGGTTACACAAAACTGAATGGCAGAATTCCACACAATGTTGTTAGATTAGATAAGCTTCTAGAAGCCAAGGACACCTGGTCTTGCACCACCAGGGCTTTGCCATGCAAACCTCAGCGGCTCTCCTTCGAGCTTCATCTGACTTTCTTTCAGGAGAGAGAAAAGCCCGTCCTTCAGCCTTCAAAACCCTGCAGGGCAGGTGTTGGGCCTTTTAGGGTCTGGGGACGCACACGGGTGTTTTTGTGGGGCCAAGGTCTATGAGAAAGCAGTGAGGCCATATCCTATCCATGAACAGGACTGGGATTTTCTGAGATTGAGGATAGAATGGGGTTTTTTAAAAAATTAAACCTCTTTAGGATCTCCCTAATTTTGGGTTGCATCGTTTAGTAATACTCTACTCTTAGTTACTATCCTAGAAACCTTGGGGATGTTCTGGACAGCCACCTGTCTGAAATGGTCTATCTAGGGTCTCCTGCTTGAGCAGAGAGTTGGACCAGAAGACCCCCAAAGTCCCTTCCAGCTCTATTCTGATTGATTGTTCCGGGGTTCGCAAAATAAGATGTATTTTCCCACTCCTACAGTATATGCATAACTAAATATTTGCAGTCTTCTTTATCGATTAAATTCATTTGATGCCCATCTCATATCGAAACAACTTTGAGTGGCTTCATCAGACCCATCACAGACAAAAATGGCAACTTGAGGATGTCTGGACTTCAACTCCCAGAAACCTCCAGTCAGCTGCCTGGCTTGTCCAGGTTGAAAAATACGAATCTAGAACCTTCTACTTGTGATTATCTTAGCTTTTGAGGATGAAGGGATTATATGATGATGGCCAACTGAAGCACTTCCAGGGGAGATGCCCATAGCAACTCATGAGTAAGGAAACTTACTTAAGGGAAACTGAAGTGAAGAAATTGCAAGCTAAAAAAGGCAAAATTTGTTCTATTTACTGCCCTTTTCTTTCCCACTACCAATCACGAAAGCAGCTTTTCTTCATCTGGATAGGTTCTTAGGCGACGGTGCTACGGTGCTGCATTTACTACAGGCATTAGCAAGTCTAAGCTTTAAAAAACCCACGACTGTAACTCTATTTACTTTCCAATTCAGTCTATTGAGCGGACTCTGTTTCTCTCCTTTGGGCCGGCAGCCAGAACCAATTCTGCCCTCTCTTTGCATGACAAAGTACAAACCATCTCAGCAATAAATGCAGAGTTGAGAGAAGGAGATGTTTGTTCATCTTCCATTAAGCCTGATTACCCGACCTTAATTTCTATAGCTCTTTCATCCTTCCTTTACATAAACAGATCCTTGACAACTCCAGGTACGATCTCACATCTCAGGGCTGTGCAAAGGTTGTACAACTAACTTTAAGGGCTACGTCCGCCAAGGTTACTCTAGGTGTAGCCTGTTTGCACTTGTTCCCAAGTCCTGAGAGCAATTCCAAAGCTTAGTTCTTCCACCCTCCCATTATTTAGCAGGACAAAAATATTAAACATTGTCTATGATTAAAAAACGTAAGAAGGGGGCTCAGTATACAATAAAGATCGAGAACATTATGAAGTCAACAAACTTCATAAAAATTGGTGTCGGATTTTCAGCTGTGCTGTTTTAAAATCTATTTTTATTCTGTGCCTATTACCTTTTCTTCTTCGTTTTGTGATCCTGAGATGGAAACTGCAGTTCACAATACACATTCGATGTTACAAGATTTCATTCTGTGGGGATGTATTGCTAGCTTCTAGCAGTATTTGTTGCAGTATTTCAGGCCTGGAAGAAAAGAAAAGCTAGATTGTTATTACCTCAGACATATAATATTTAGTTTATACAGTACTCTGTTAAACATGCAGGAGATAAAAGGGTTTTAAAAAGATGCACAGCAAATCTTAGAATAGCTTGTTCAACTTTGGAATTCCTCTCTCAGAATTTGCTATCTGGAAATTGCGAAGTCCGCACAACATGCCGAATTGGGAAGGATACATATGGATATTATTCTTCATTTTAAAATTTTCAGACAATCACCTGTATTTTTAAATTTAAAAACAATGCTTTCTTAAATTGCCAGATCTGGGCTGCAGAAATTTGGAGAACCATCTACTATCTTGCTCTAAGCTTTCTGCTGTTTTCCTTGTCTCTCATTGTATTATATTGTAATATTGATATTATTAAAGAATAATATTTTTTCCTGATTGAGGTTTTGATGATGTTTCTTTACTGTATACCCATTGATTGATAGGCCAGAAAACAATATGTTTTGTGGCACAGATATTTGAAAGAGATCAGAGACCTATATTCTTTGAGAATCTTGCAGTATCACTCTAGAATGTTTTAGAAACATTTTGTATGTTATTTGGGCTGATTCTTATAAAAGTTGTTCAGATATGGTTTGGTTCTGCAACCCAACAAGACAGACACAGACTTCAGAGGACAATCGGAACTGCAGAAAAAACAATTACTGCCAACCTGCCTTCCATTGAGGACCTGTATACTGCACGAGTCAAAAAGAGGGCCGTGAAAAAATTTACTGACTCCTCGTATCCTGGACATAAACTGTTTCAACTCCTACTCTCAAAACGTCGCTATAGAGCACTGAACACTAAGACAACTAGACACAAGAACAGTTTTTCCAGAACGCCATCACTCTGCTAAACAAATAATTCCCTCAACACTGTCAAACTATTTTGTAAGTCTGCACTACTATTAATCTTCTCATCGTTCCTATCACCCATCTCCTCCCACAAATGACTGTATGGCTGTAACTTTGTTGCTTGTATCCTTACAATTTATATTGACTGGTTCCTAATATGATTTTATTGCTTATTTGTACCCGGACTATCATTAAGTTTGTACCTTATGATATTCTATTCCATTCCATTCCATTTCCTATTCCTATTCCTATTCCTATTCCTATTCCTATTCCTATTCCTATTCCTATTCCTATTCCTATTCCTATTCCTATTCCTATTCCTATTCCTATTCCTATTCCTATTCTATTCTACCTGAATATTTGTGATGTGCTAAGTGACAATCATCATCCTGGAGCATCCACAGTTTTCATTTCAGCCCGTGAAAGCTTCTACTTGGCATCAGAAAACTTCCAAACTTCCACCCTCGATTAGCATTAGGGACCTCCGTTTAAAGTCCTTGAGAAGCTCAAGAGAAAAACCAAATGCCTGGAATGACAGCTTGTATACTGAGGGTCAAAGCTTATCAGGGTCCACAGCATCAAGCAAAGCTGGCATTGGTCAAACTGGTCTTACAAACCCCAGAACTGTTATGGATTCCCTTTTAGGGGGGAGGAATTCCTAGGAAGACGCCAGAAGAAGGCAGGGGTAGAGAATGTGGTACATCCTCATTCCAAATAAAGACTTGACTGAGGGGGGAGAAAAGACAAGAAAATCTTTCTTCCGGAGGCGATTGTTGTTTCTACCAGTTCTCCATATTGGGATCTCTGCAGCAGAAGCGGGAAGGATCAGGGCGGTAGAGGTCCATGTAAAAAGCCACCTCCCTGTGTATCCACCATCAGTTTCAGAGACTCTCCTTTAGATGTATAAATTAACAGAATTAACATGTTGTCCACCAAGAGGGTAATGGACGACATAAGAGTTGTCCACTAGGATTCAAAGATCTCGGAGTCCTAATGGACAATCACTTAAACAAGAGCCAGCCTTGTGCAGCAGCAGCCAAAAGAGCCAATGCAATCCTAGGCTGCATCAATATAGAGATAGAATCAAGATTGCATGAAGTGTTAGTACTGCTTTATAAGGCCTTGGTAAAGCCTCATTTAGAATGTTGTGTCCAGTTTTGGTCACCATGTTATAAAAAAGATGTACAGACCAGAGTGTGCAGAGAAGAGCAATAAAGATGATTAGGGGACTGGAAGCTAAAATATATGAAGAAAGCTTGCAGGAACTCGGTGTGGTCTAGTCTGGTGAAAAGAAGGATTAGGGGGGACATGGTAGTGGTCCAACATCTCAGGGGCTGCCCCAAAGAAGAGGGGGTCAAGCTATTCTCCAAGGAACCTGTAGGCAGGACAAGAAGCAATGGGTGGAGACTAATCAAGGAGAGAAGCAACATGGAATTAAGGAGAAATTTACTGATAGTTGGAATAATTAACCAGTGGAACGGCTTGCCATCAGAGGTTGTGGGTGCTCCAACACTGGAGGCTTTAAAGAAGAGACTTGTCCAGAGGTTGGACTAGAAGACCTCCAAGGTCCCTTCCAACTTTGTTATTCTGTTATTCTCTTCATGGGGAATATTTGTTCCATGCGTGCTTTTCTGCAAGATCAGCTAAGGGCAGAAAAAGGCCTTTGAAAAATGACGGGGGTGGGAATCTTATCTACCCATTGCCCTCAAGCCATCCATTTATACAAACACCCAGAAAAGCGAACCTATATTTTTGGAAATATATGAAACTGATACCAAATAACCACACTGAGAGAAAATTATAGACTGTCTGCTGGAAACCCTCTTCTTTATTTATATTTTCCCTTGGTTTTGGTTAATATTTCCAACATACTTTTTTTTATTCATGGCAAAAGTTCAGTGTTTCTTGGTTAAGAGCAGAAAACCAGATTGTGCTCTGAAAAAAAAAATGCCTGAGAGGTTTATGCAAAGCTATCATTTCACAGCTTTTCCCCAACAATTTGCTGAACAGTTTTGCGTATCAAAACCTGAATGGTGACTTCTAAGCCCAGGATGACCTGAAATAACAAAATGAAGACCAGAATCTGAAGAAAACATCTTGATGCTTTCTGGCACTATCGTAAAATTTCCTGGCCAACATTAACCACAGCTACTCTGTGGCAGGTTACCTTTCTTAAAAATATATATATTTCATTGGTAATGGAACGGAGGACACTTGGGTGTTGTAGTGATGTGGGCTGCGATAGGATGAGGAATTTCTGTGTTTGCATGGATGAACTTCAACCTCTCAACAGGTTGCTGATGTTGTGAAGACCATGTCAATCTGAACTCCATGGACACTGGAAGCCTTTGATGTTTCTTTCGAACAGGGGTCTCCTACCTTGGCCACTTTAAGACTTGTGGACTTCAACTCCCAGAATTCCCCAACCACCATGGAATTAGCAATAGCAATAGCAATAGCACTTAGACTTATATACCGCTTCATAGCGCTTTACAGCCCTCTCTAAGCGGTTTACATTCTGGGAGTTGAAATCCACAAGTCTTAAAGTGGCCAAGATTGGTGATCTCTGCTTTAGAATATTTTCCTTTCTACCTTTTAATGAAAGGGTAAAACCTGATACAAATGTTTTTCATTGTGGGTCCAGTTTAATCTAACAAATGTGGTGAGGCTTCTTTGTATCAGCTGAGGCGTTGTAGGTAAGGGCAGACTGTGGTGGGAACCAGGGGGGGGGGCTGCTCTCAAAGAAGTTGCTCTCCGTGTGTAGCACTAATTCTTCATCCCAAAGCCCTCTGCTCAGCTCCAGTGTGCGGCCGTTGGGCCCTCAGCGCCTCACAATTTCATTTTTCCTACTGAATGCCAGGTCCGTGTACAAGGAGGCTTCCTCAGCCATGAGTTAATTCGAATATTGGAATATTCTTTATAATAATAATAATAATAACAACAGAGTTGGAAGGGACCTTGGAGGTCTTCTAGTCCAACCCCCTGCCTAGGCAGGAAACCCTACACTACTTCAGACAAATGGTTATCCAACATCTTCTTAAAAACTTCCAGTGTTGGAGCATTCACAACTTCTGGAGGCAAGCTGTTCCACTGATTAATTGTCCTAACTGTCAGGAAACTTATTGTCTTGGCCACTTATTGGCCAAGTGTGATTGAATGCACAAGGAATTTGTCTCTGGTGCAGAAGCTCTCAGTGTACATACAACCAACAAAGTGATGTGTCATGGATCATCAATCATAAGATACAAACAACAAGGGATAAATCATAAGATACTAATAGGAGAGGGTAGTAATAAAGATGAGGAGATGAGAAGGATAAAAGTAATACAGTCCTACTACATGAGTAGATATCCTTAGGCCTACATAGTGCTGTGGGAATTATGTGTTTAGCAGAGTAATGGCATGGGGGGAAAACCTGTCTTTGTGCATAGTTGATTTGCTATGCAATGCCCTGTAGTGGCATCCTGAGGGGAGAAGTTGAAACAGTTCATGTCAAGGATGCGAGGGGCCTGTAGAGATTTCCCCAGCCTTCTTTCTGACCTGTGCATTAGACAGGTCCTGAATGGGAGGCAGGCTGGTTGCAATTTTTTTTTCTGCAGTCCTAACTATCCGTTGGAGTCTGTACCTGTCCTGTTCGGTTGCTGTGCCAAACCAGACAGTTATAGAAGTACAAATGACAGACTCAATAATTCCGCTGTAGAAATCAGCAAATCCTTAGGTAATCTCCCTGAGTTGACGGTTTAATGATGGTTCTAATGTTAGGTGTCCATTTGAAGTCCTGGGAGATTATAGAATCCAGAAACTTGAATGGTGTGGGAGTAGGAATGGATTCCCAGAGGAAAAAATTGCAGACTACAGGAACCAGGAGCACCACTCAGGCGACCCTGAGGACACAGATAAACCTCCAAGTGCTTCAACAACCCTCTAAAAGGATGCAAATGACCAGCTGTCTGCAAGGAATATAAATCCTTCCCTTCCCCACTTATCCTGTCAGAGTTGAAGAAGCTTTTTGGATGAGAAGCGAAACGTCTTCAAAAGAAAAAACAAGAAAGTCCAGTTGCCTCCTGAAAAAAGCACCTTTGGGACAGAAACTTGAAGGTCTCTACTGTTGATACAGTGTTGTCTAATATTGCCCTGTGAAAGGACATTTCCCCCCAAAATTCAGATGGCCCCATCCCTGATGGTCTTTTGCAAGTCCTGAAAACGGTTTCATTTTTCCTTCAGACTGCTAGATAAACCGTCCAGAAGTGGAATGACTCAACCGGAATATGCTGTGGTTGGCCTTGGCTATATTGTCTTGGGTGTGTGTTGTGTGCACATTTCTGTTGTTAATGTCCTTTGTTTTTTAGACTTTTAACCATATGTAAGCTGCCCCAAATGACTACTGCCGCTAATTGACTCCTTATTGAAATTAATTATATAAATAAAATGTTACGTTGCATGGTTTAATTAATTAAGATAGTTGGTCAAAAAACCATGAATATTATATGGTGCACTCAGATTATATTTGGAATTTCTGTCTAGGTTAGGAGGCCCATAAGTGTGCACAATGAGGAAGCAAAAAAAGCCAAACCAAACATAATAAACATAGTTTAAAAAGCACCAAAAATTGTTGCAGGATTTGCTCAAACCAGTTTTCTTGAGACACTTTCAGGTTTTTGCCTCAATGATTAAGAAAAAACAACAACCAATATTTTTATTAATCCATACATATTAAGCAGGAGCAGCTTCACCCAAGAGAACTTGGTGAAGACAAATGCCTTCTTCCCAAGCCCATCAAATAGACAGATACGGCCTTACTGGTGGAGCAGTCCTTGCCAGAATTGGGTCAGAGGCAGCATCTGCAATTCACAAGGATAAAGTCACGCTGATCATTTGTCTCTTAACAAATGCAGGAGATGAGAATCCTTCAGAGTCACCTTTACCAAAATTATTGAGCAACAATCTCTCTCCATTTCCATTGTTAAGCCCTGGAGAATAGGATGGGTGGTCTCTTCCCCTGTCAGAATTGGTCAGGGTGCATTTTAATACCCCAGGGCAGGGGTCAGCAACCTGCGGCTCTGGAGCTGCATGTGGCTCTTTCATCCCTCTGCTGCAGCTCCCTGTCGCCAGTCGGCACCACAATTTTAAGAGGAGCTTCCGGTTGGGGGTGGGGGAAGCAGGGCGTGCCAGGAGGAAACTCTATGGTAAGGGGCAGGTTTTCCAGTCGGCACCACAATTTTAAGAGGAGCTTCCGGTTGGGGGCGGGGGAAGCAGGGCGTGCCAGGAGGAAACTCTATGGTAAGGGGCGGGTTTTCCAGTCGGCACCACAATTTTAAGAGGAGCTTCCGGTTGGGGGTGGGGGAAGCAGGGCGTGCCAGGAGGAAACTCTATGGTAAGGGGCGGGTTTTCCAGTCGGCACCACAATTTTAAGAGGAGCTTCCGGTTGGGGGCGGGGGAAGCAGGGCGTGCCAGGAGGAAACTCTATGGTAAGGGGCGGGTTTTCCAGTCGGCACCACAATTTTAAGAGGAGTTTCCGGTTGGGGGCGGGGAAAGCAGGGCGTGCCAGGAGGAAACTCTATGGCAAGGGGCGGGTTTTCCAGTCAGCTCCACAATTGATAGGGCTTTCAGTTAGGACAGGTAGAGGAAAAAGGACGCCGCGCTAGGAGGAGACTCTATGGTGGGGAAACCGGACTTCCAGTCGGCTCCAGAATTGAACGGGGGGCTTCCGGTTTGGACCTTTGTGGCTCTTTGAGTGTTTAAGGCTGCCGACCCCTGCCCCAGGGTCAACCTCATCTGGAAACACCCCAATAAAAATGCAGAGAAGAGTGGAGTAAGAGGCTGCTTCTTAACTGTTCCTCTGCCTTTTGGGATCAATGGCCCTGCCTTACTCACCAAACGGGGTTCCAGCAGGTTTGAATGAGGTGATTCTCCTTTCCTGAATCTCTCCTTTCCCAAATGTTTCTTCTGCTTTCCTTTTGTTTTTGCTTTTTAATGGGAAAACATGAATTTTAAACAGGAAAGACAAAGCAGCTTTATGGTGTGCTATTTTAGCTACAGGTAGTTCTCAGAGCTGAAGAAGCTTCTTGGATGAGAAGCGAAACGTCTTCAAAGAAAAACCAGAAAGTCCAGTTGCCTCTTGAAAAAAGCTCCTTTGGGACAACCAGGAGCCGGATGACTGAGAAGCTCCATAGACAGGTAGTCCTCAACTTACAACAATTCATTTAGTGACTGTTTGAAGTTACAACAGCACTTAAACAAGTGACTTATGACCATTTTTCACACTTATGCCCGTTGCAGCATCCCCGTGGTCACATGATGAAAATTCAGATGCTTGTTAACTGACTCACATTTATGACGGTTGCAGTGTCCCGGGGTCACGTGATCTCCTTTTGCGACCTTCGGACAAGCAAAGTCCATGGGGGAAACCAGATTCACTTAACAACCAAACTATTTACTTACTAACTGCCGCGATTCTGGAGCAACCTTTTCCAGTCTGATACAATACCATCATACCCATAATTCTCAACCACTATCATCAACTAATAATAATAATAATAATAATAATAATAATAATAATAATAATAATAATAATAATAATAATAATAATAATAATAATAATAATACCACCACCACCAAACAGGAAGGTAGGCCGCTTTCCTGCCCCTCATTCCTGATCCTGCCTTTCTGCCACCAAACAGGTTGTTAGGCTTAGGCTGCCGTGGCTGGGCCTGGACAGCTATCCGGTGCGGTTCCTACGGTTATGGGATTACCGTCTTTGGATCAGTAGTGACTTAACCGCCGTGAACCAACCCAGGCACTTAGCATCACTAATGATGAGAAGAAATCAACAAAATTCCACATTGGGTTGGTCGTCGCCCGGGTCAACAAGGACCGCGTCAGATGCTATGGCTCCTGGACATCTGTCGAAAAAGGGGCTACAGGGCTCAGTTGTTACTGCCAGGGAACCAGGGTGTGCAACTGCAAAGCGACTGGAACCAAAGTGCAAAACTTGGACAACCGAAGAAAATTGAGAAATCATCGAATATTGCTACCAGGCAGAACCAACAGCCAGGGGATTTCAAAAAAGAATGATGCAACTGTGGAAGGAAAAACACCCGGAAAGTGATGTAACTGAACAAAGATTAATGTATCAAAGACTCTTCATCATCCATAATAAAGTTTCACAGATGTGGAAATGCAACATCTAGAAATATCAGCTAAAAAGAAAACAACAATGATGAACAAGCTGAAGAAACTGCTCCAACACATGAACAAACTGACCAGCCAGTGGAAGAAACCAACATACAGGATGAAGATTCTCCTGTGCAACAACTCAAAAATGTGGAGCTAAGTGATCTAGAAAAAATGCTGAAAGAAAAGATTGAAAACCACATCAAAGAAAACATAGAAAGAAAAAGACTACCTATCATTCGCAAAGTGCATAGCAAACGAGTGAAAGATCTGTTAACTTCTGTGAACAACATTTTAACTTCCTTCCCATCTAGCACACTATGTGAAACCAACCAACTAATGTATAGCACAGCCACCATTATAACTGCAGAACTGGGTTATAACATGCCGAAAAAGAAACCCACTGGAACACCAAAGTGGAAAATTCGACTTGAAAATAAAATAAAAAAACTATGAGAGGATGTCAGCAATTTAAAGTACTTGAAAGAAGGAAAACTAAAGAACAAAAAGCTGAAAAATAGTTTACACAAAAAATACAACCTGGAGGAAAAAACAATAACGGAAATCATGGAAGAAATAAAACAACGTGCAATAGCAATAACAAAGAAAGTTGAAAGATACGAAGGACGAATAAAACAATATCGTGAAAATGTCCAGTTCAGAAGAAACCAACACCTCTTCTACCGATTCCTTGATGAAAATCGAGTCCAAACTAATGTTCGCCCATGTAAAGAAAAAGCGTTGAACTTTTGGAAAGAATTATGGGAAAACCCAGTAAAATACAACAAAACTGTCTTCTGGATCAAAGATATTCAACAACAAACAACACAAAATAAAATGGAAAATATTATAATAACAACTGACATGGTTGCAAAACAAGCAAAGAAGGTCAAGAACTGGAGTGCACCTGGCCTGGATGAATTGCATGGATACTGGCTAAAACACCTGATCAGCCTCCATCATCGCATGGCCCCTCAATTTGATAAAATGCTTCAAAATGCAACAAGCGAAGAATGGTTAACAGCTGGCCGAACATACTTGATAATGAAAGATCCAGAAAAGGGCACAGAACCAAGCAACTATCACCCAATTACTTGTCTGCCAACAACTTTCAAACTTTTTACAAGAATACTGTCAAATTCAGTATTCAATCATCTGATGGAAAACAGTTTGTATCCAGTAGAACAAAAAGGAAATTATAAAAAATCAAGAGGAACAAAAGATCAGCTGCTCATTGATAAAATGGTACTAAAAAATGCAAAATGAAGAAAAATGAATTTAAATATGGTGTGGATTGATTACAAGAAGGCATTTGACTACCCCACAGCTGGATTAACACCTGTCTGGAAAACTTTGGAATCAGCAAAAATATCTGTATGTTTTTGAAAGCAAATATGCAAAAATGGAAAACAGTTCTAACAGCAAATGGGGAGAACATTGGTAAAGTCAACATCAGATGAGGAATCTTCCAGGGGGACTCACTTTCACCACTACTGTTCAACATCACATTAATTCCACTGACAATAATCCTACGAAACACAAAACTGGGATACCAAATCTCAAGCCAACATGGCAAGATAAACCATCTACTATACATGGATGACTTAAAAATGTGTGTGAAAAGCCCCACTGAACTTAAATCAATACTCAACATAGTTGAACTGTTCAGCAGTGACATCAAAATGAACTTTGGACTTGAAAAATGTGCTATATTATCCATGCAGCGAGGAAAAATGAAAAAAAAATAGAAGGAATAGAACTGGGAAATGGAAGCATAGTGAAAGCATTAGCAAAGGATGACGGTTACAAATACCTAGGCATATTGGAAGCAGATAACATCTTGAATGAAAAAGTCAGAGTCAACACAAAAGGAATACATCAGGAGGGTCCGCAAAATATTAAAATCAAAGCTGAATGCTGGAAACATAATTAAAGCCATTAATACATGGGCGGTTCCAGTGATACGCTACTCAGCTGAAATCATCAACTGGACTTTGGCTGAACTGGAAAACTTGGACCGGAAAACGCGCAAACTTTTGAATATGTACCACGCTTTACATCCACGAAGTGACATCGACAGGTTGTACCTGCCAAGAAAAATAGTAGGCAGAGGGCTATTACAAATACATCAAACTGTAGAAGAAGAAAAACGAAGTTTGAATGATTATGTGAACCAAAGTACAGAAAAATTGCTGCAGGCTGTGAAAACGGAGAACATTGTAAAAACAACAGAAACAAAGGCAGAGTATAAGGAAAAACAGCTGGATGACAGATTAAATAGATGGAAAACCAAAGCTTTGCATGGACAACACTTGAAAAACATTGAAGGAAAATGTGATGACAACCTTACATGGGCATGGCTTAAGATGGGAACCATCAAGAAAGAAACGGAAGGTTTAATACTCGCTGCTCAAGAACAAGCACTACAAACTAATGCCATGAAAGCAAAGATACAAAAATCCACTGACAATCCAGACTGCCGACTTTGCAACGAGAAAGTCGAAATTGTTTCACACTTAATATGTGAGTGCAGCAAAATCGCACAAACTGATTACAAAGCTAGACATGATCGAGTTGCTAAATTAGTCCACTGGTCATTATATAAAAAATATGACATACCTGTATCCGAAAAGTCATGGGACCACAAAGTCGAAAAAGTTACTGAAAATGAGATGGTGAAGATCTTGTGGGATTTTCGAATACAGACAGATCGTAATTTGGAACACAACACACCAGATATCACAGTTGTTGAAAACCGAAGCGTACAATTTATTGATATCGCTGTACCAGGAGATGCCAGAGTCAAAGAAAAAGAACTGGAAAAAATTATGAAATATTGCGACCTGGCCATCGAAACTACACGGCTATGGATGAAACATGTAACCGTGATGCCCATTGTCATCGGGGCACTTGATACCATAAACAAACAAACAAACAAACAAATAAACAATCCTTGTTAAAAAAAATGGCCAGAGCTTCAATTATACCACTATGGCCCAATCTTGACTTTTTTCACTAAGCACCCTTCGGGTACCCCTGCTTTTAGAAATGCCCCCCAAAACACTAAGTGTCCAAACTCCCCTTCTTGGGGTGGGATCCCTGTTCTGCAGCTCTGGAGATCCTTGGGCTTAGGCCGCAGGGGTGAAATCCAGCAGGTTCTGACAGATTCTGGAGAACCGCTAGCGGAAATTTTGAGTAGTTCAGAGAACCGGCAAATACTCCCTCTGGCTGGCCCCAGGAGTGGGGAGGGAATGGGGACTTTGCAGTATCCTTCCCTTGCCACGCCCACCAAGCCACGCCCAGAGAACCGGTAGGGAAAATTTTTGAATTTCACCCCTGGCTTATGGGGAGGATTACTTGCCTCCAGAAGTTGTGGGTGCTCCCTCACTGGAGGTTTTCAAGAGGAGACTGGACAGCCATTTGTCTGGAATGACGCAGGTTCTCCTGCCTGAGCTGGGGGCTGGACTAGAAGACCTCTGAGGTCTTTTATTCTGAGACCTCCCCCGTGCCCCCCCCCCCAGCAGAATGGACTTCCTTCTTAAGCAGAAGTGGGAAACGGGGGGGGGAGGGGAGGGGAGAGGCTGGGGAAAGAGTGGGAGGGGTGCCAAGGGGAGGGCAAACGCTCTTAGAAGAGAATTGGGGGGGGAGGAAACGTCAAGAGTTAGAATTGTGGCCCAAGGGCCTTTTTCCTGGCCAACATTGTGCC
Organism: Diadophis punctatus similis; assembly: GCA_023053685.1. Lineage (NCBI taxonomy): Eukaryota > Metazoa > Chordata > Lepidosauria > Squamata > Dipsadidae > Diadophis > Diadophis punctatus. The sequence continues at coordinate 15,287,037 of JALIGW010000021.1, forward strand.
TTTGTTTCGAACCAGTCAAACGTAAAAGCGGCCCTGAGAATGATTCAGGTTTTGGGTTTTGCATTCCTCCTTCGATGGAGCTTCTTTTCGGCTCCGTCCGTCCTGGGTTCAGAGGAGAGATGATGGAAGCCTTTCGGGTCAGGACTTGGTCTTGAGAGCAGCTCCGCTCCGCCTGGGCTTGTTCGGAGGTCCTTCAAGGGAAACTCCTGCCTTTGTTCAAGCCCTCCCTCTCTCTCTCTCCTCCTTTCCCGCCCAAGAAAGCTTCGCTCTCTCTGCCCCAGATGCCGGTTTTCCTGAGGTGGGAAGAAGACCATGGCTCTTGTTTTTGCAAGCAAGTTGAGAGTTGGGTTAAGTTGTCTTAAGAAAAAGAGAGAGAGAATGTTTTACTTAATGTTTTTTTAAAAAAAATATTCCTTTGAGCCTTCCTCTCTCTCTCTGTGGGTGAGAGTAGGCGCTTACAAAGCAAACTTTAATGCTGCCACAACTCCTTTGCCAAGAACACAATCCGACACAAAAGCTCTGAATCAGAAACTCATCTCCTGTCAAGCTTAAGGCAACTTGCTCGCTGGTGTGTCTTTGGGGTTGTTTTAACTGCTCGTCACAAAGGATTCACAAGAAAACCCACCAGTGGGAAGAGCTTCCATTAGGTAGCTTATCTTTAAAAAAATACCCACAAGCAAGACACACATAAGTGGTAGATGGGAGGAAGCCATATCTAATACAGGTAGTCCTTGACTTATGACCACAATTGAGCCCAACATTTCCATTGTTAAGCAAGACAGTTGTTAAGTGAGTTTCGGTGCTTTGGAGAATAGGTTGACCCTCCTCTTCTATGTGGCAGCCCCTAAAACATTGGAACACTGCTCTCATGTCAGCCCTTCTCCTTCTTTTCACCAGACATACCCAATTCCTGCAACCGTTCTTTATCTCTTTTGGCCTCCCAGCCCCCTCATCATCTAGAACAGGGGTCTCCAACCTTGGCAACTTTAAGACTTGAGGGCTTCTTCAACTCCCAGAAAATTCAACTCTGGAAATTGAAGTCCACAAGTCTTAAAGTTGCCAAGGTTGGAGACCCCGGATCTAGAAGAACACTCCTAGCTAGAAGAACAATCCAGCACGGTGTCCCTCCTCTATCAGTAGGGTTAAGGTTAGAGTTCCCAAACCAAGTGAAGACTAGGATGCTCCTTGGCGTCTCTGCTAGGCTCTGCTTCACAGACATGAGGATCACTTCTCTTCTTCTGATCACCCTCCAGAAAGCTGCGATGAGCAGGAGGGTCAGACACCCCACAGCTCCTTGTTGACTGCAAATACTCCCTGCCTGCCTGCCTGCCAGGAATCCACAGTGCAAATCCTGCTGAATGCGACTCGCCTACAAACCTTGGTTTGCTCAGAGATACGTGAGCATCTCCTCACTCCCAAAGTATTTGGCCATTGCTGTTTAAACACAGCGAGCAGTTCATTATCGTTTGTGTTTCTCCGCTGAGCCTTCACCCTTTTGTAAATCCACTTAAGTCCTGATTGAGACATGGCCAGATCAGGCCTGCTTATCTTTCCCATGACACCCGGTCTCTCCGGAGCCCCCGGGGGCCATGGAAGAGCCCTTCCACCCTGAGCGATTCTTCCAGCTGAATGGTGGTCTTTCCCCCCACCCTCTCTTTTGCTGAGGGGGTGGGTGGGCCGGCTCCAAGTGGGGCCCAAACACAATGTGGCAGATGCATGGGGTGGGGGTGGGGACCACGGACAGAATGTTAAATGGACCGTCCTCTAAGTATAAAAAACAGCCAAAGATGTCCGCTTGATTTATACGAATGCTTATTTTCTCTGTCTGGTCAAAGGTTTAGGCACTTCAAATAGTTTCCCAGGGCAACCTGGCTGTGACAGGCTTTAAAGGAGCTTCAAGGCATAAATTGAATTACAGTAGGCTTAGCTTGGGGTTGCTAAGGAGATTCCCAGGATGGGGAGAACTTCCTGGCAAGTCTTCTTCGCTGGGTGGAGGATTGTGGGGATTTTGGGGGGTGGGGTGGGGGTGGGGTAAACCTGTCAAATTAAACTTCTCTCCTGGAGCTAAGCCAAGGTTGGCCTGACCCACCGACTCCAAGCCTGAGAGCCCAAGCATGCACGAAACAGATCTAGACCCGCTGAAATCAGGTATTTCCAAATTAAGGATTATGAGTGTGATCCATGGGCTTTCCTTCTTCTCCTTCTTGCAGAATTGGGAACCAACTGGAACCGAGACGGAAGGCTTTGGGGATCCAACCTCATCTGCAGATGGATACACTCCTTCCAGGAGGGTGCGACTGCCAATCCTTGTCTTGTGACGAGACAAAGTTTTTCCCTGCACGTGGGAAACGAACCCACGTCTGGATGTGGTTTGGCTGCCAGGCTTCAAGCTTCCCATGGGAATGAGCTGCTGTAATAAGAGGCGTCATCCACTAGCATGGTTCCATCTTCGAAGCCTGGAGATAAAGTTGTATTTTAGGCTGGATATTATGTGGGAAGTGATGTAGCCTTGTAGAAATTTAAGTTACGCAAAAACTTTGTGCACTGTGCAGATGGAACTCTGTCCTTTCATTCCAACCCTCTGCCAGGTGTAGAACACAGAATAACAGAGTTGGAAGGGACCTTGGAGGTCTTCTAGTCCAACTGAAGCAGGAGAGCCTATACCATTCTGGACAAATGTTTTCTTTAAAAACCTCCAGTGATGGAGCAGCCACAACTTCTGAAGGCAGCCGTTCCCCTGATCGCTTGTTTTTACTGCCAGGAATTTTCTCTTTGCTTCTGGGTGGGATCTCAGTCTGAACTCTCCTTCATCGGTCTTCGTAAAGTCCTCTGCACAGACTCTGTGTCCCAATCACACCGGTTGCAGACCGAGAGCTGTGCTGGTGCTCAAATTCCTCACTGCATCTTTTCCTTCTCCAGTCCAGAGCAGAAGTGAGAAAAACACAAATCAGAAAATTGTGCTTGAAAACAGATTAGGATAGTTTAGTGCTGTTCCAAAATACAGAAGAAGAAAGAATAGTTTTAAAACAATGGCAAAGGGGCCTCGGGAAAAAGGATCTTAATGCTCAGAGCTCCTGGGCCTTAAAACCGGTTGCTTTGAGAGGCTGCAGACGTTTCAAATAAAGGTTTTCAGTGGAAGAGGCTGAATTCCTCCCTTTCTGTGATCCAATGAGAGCAACAGGGAAAAATTGAAAAACCAACACTCAAATGTCATTGGCTCAAATTTCACCTGGAGCACCTAAAATCTGGCACTTTAAAAAGTTTTTCACAATTTATTTACAGTAATTTTATTTTTATTTTTTAAGGATAGGGTGGGTAGTTTGTAAGATAGTTGTGTGAGCGCCCCCTGCTGGATACACTCTGCATTGTGGTTGGTAAAGATTTTCAGAGTTTGCTTTCACAACCATCCAATAGATAGAATATAGGACGTTCTATAATTTAGAATACTTTATTATAGAATAGAAACATACAACATAGGAGGCATTGCATGTTTGTTTCCCAATGCAGAAGGGAGTCCCTAGCCATGCAACGCTAAAAGCAGTTCTATTTTTAGCTTCTCGGTTTATTTTTTAAGATAAATTTCATCTCAAATTAATCTTGCACATTTGATGTTGATATTGGAAAGAGAGCCCAACTGCTTAAACAAGCTTCCCAAATGAACGTTCAGATTGCAACTGTGAAGAAATTCACGCTTTGGTTTTGTTTCATGTTGTTCTATGTGGATTATTAAATGGAGCTGAGCAATTAACCCTGGTTGGAGCCTATCGGGGGCTCCGGACCCCTGTAATTCAGCGTTTCTGACAAGCGATTCCAGAGCTTCTTGGGAGAAAAACCTATTCCCAAGGAAACCAAGCTATAAACAGATGCATTTTTCATGCAGGAAAAAGGATTTAAGCTGTCGGGTCTCAAATGCCAACCTTTCAGTCTCTTTCAGCGCATTTGGGAGACACAGCTGAGCTCCAGTCTCTCTTGAAGCATTTTTAGTCCATGTGTTGGGTCTGCAGAAATTTTACTTCCAAAATTATTTCCAAATGCCTTTTAAAGCAGAAAATTAGATTCGTGCATTTCTCATCCTCACATAAAAGAGAGCCAAGAACCCCCCGTCCGTTCTTTGCAGGAGGGCAGCAGCAGGATCTGAGGGGGGCAAGGTGGGAAATGGCCAGATAAATTTGGAAGGGAACCGAGAATTCACAGAGGCTTTCTCTGCAACCAGGTGGACGTCCTGCTACACCACGGTGGGCTGTGATGGGATCAGCTCAATGCAGCCAAGATTCACAGCAAAGGTGAAAGGAAACGGAAGTTACTGTTGGAAAGAGAGAAGGCAGGAGATCCAGCATGCCCATCGAGCCAAGAAAATCTCCATATGGTTCAGACTGGTTCCCTAGTGAGCCCCAACGTGGTTCCCTCTGATCTGGAAGAGATGCTAAATTAGCAGAGCAACCGACCGAATGTGAACCAAGACAGCAGCAGAGCCAGTGCAAACCCTCACATTCAGCAGCTCAGGGACCAAGGAAGGTTCAGCCCAGGGGTGAGTATTCTTCTGAGGCAGAAGACGTATTCTCCTGAGAGTCAAAGTGTTGCCCCACTCCGCCCCAGTGTAAATCTAGGGCTGGGTGGGCTGCAACATGGAAAGGAACCTCCAAGAACCCAGATATTCCCTCTGCCGGTGAAACTCTGGCCAAAGCTAATGCTTTGCTCTTTGATCTGGTGATCCAGACCCACCAAATGATCTGAGAAGGATTACGGTTGTCTTGGCATCTCCAAGTAAGGTCGGTCCAGACTCTGCTAGTAGTCAGCATTGAGAACCCCGGGCTTAGCTTGGACTCCTCCGCGTAAGGCAGCTACTTAGGTTCCTATGAGGAAGTTTTTGTTGTCCAGACCACATCGCTCCTCACGTATAATCATCAAAGGGTAAAATATCTACAGACACAGGCTGCAGAATCTCCACAACCCCAGGGATGGAGGGAGCCTCAAAGGATTCCGAGAGATTCAGCCTGAAACCTCAAAGCTTTGGAAAAAAATACACCCCACTTTTCTGTATTTGTCAGGGGGGAAGAGAGGCTAAACAGGTTTGAAGTTTTCCTGGGAAGCAACTGGCTTATAAATTCTATGGTAAAACAAACTATCAAGCAAGCCTTTTGACTCCCATTTCCTCAGAAATCAGAAATAAATTTTCGGTTAGCACAGGATTTTTTTTTTAATGCCTCTTATTCAGAATGGACAAAGGTCAAGTTATGTCTGCCTTGACAGACTCTTGACTTGTCCTGCTGTATTTATACCTTTCTGTTTGCTCTCGATCCTGGCCTCCAGCCAGAGTGTCACCTTGTGATCTACCTTAAAGAACCAATTATTTTTATACCTGGGGCAAACCACCCATCAAACTCCTGGAGTGGTTTCCAAAATGACTTAATTTAGGTTAGCTTGTCTTATTGGGCTACTCAAACAGTGGACCTGTAAGGTTGTTGACTCTTCAAATTGCCTTAACTCAGTCTAGCTTGCTTTGCCATCCTATGAAGACCTTATCTTGATTGATGTGGCCGGGAAAGTAGTTCTTTCATTGTCTCTTTGCCATCTTGTGAATAGCTTAACTTAGCTTTAGCGAGATCAGGAGATTCGTGGATGTGAAGATTTACAGCCTTAGTGATCAATAGGTTAGGTTGATACATGAAAATCCCAGAGATTTTTCTTCGATTAATCAAATTCTGCCACTAATATGAATTCCTGCACAGCAACATGTCGTGAACATCTGAATTTCTCTGAGGATCTTAGTGTGACTGGAATGTTGGAATAAGAGGGTTAAACTCACATTCAGGTTCTCACTCAAGTGTGAGGTTCCCTGGCCGACTTGCAACCAGGGATGGGTTCTAACTTACCTCGCTGTCGCTTCGCTTCCTCCCTCATGGGCGCGCGCATGCGCAGTGCCGCGGAAAAATCTTTCCTCCCCCCAAAAAAGCCAAAAACAAGATGGCGATGCATGTGCAGTGCCGGAAATTTGGCTTCTGTGCATGCTCAGAAGAAAAAAACCCAGAAAAAAATCCCCCCCAAAAAAAATTTTCAAAAAAAAAATCCAAAAAAATTCAAAAAAATGATGGCTGCGTCCACGGACTGACACTGACTGAACTGGTTCCATGACATCATTGTGATGTCACCAGCGGGTTGCTACTGGTTCGGGCAAACCGGTCCGAACCGGGAGGAACCCATCTCTGAATGCAACAAGCAACATCATTGTATGGTGTGTTGTTGCTTATATGCAATTGTGCTGCATGGAAACTCAACGCACACTTTGCTTCAACAGGGTTTCTAATTGTTCTCCTGAAGGCCTGGCTAAAACCTCAGAACCCTTCCAAGAGCCAGAAGCGGCTTCCAAAAACGGCTTCTGGAATTGTCATCTCTATTTGGGAGCTGAACACACAAACCTTGGGTGGGTTCTGTGATAAGTTGCTTAGACAGTTGCATTATTGTACACACAACAATGTGAAATCACAACGGCACGTTCTTTAGCTAGTCCCTGGTCTTATGATTTTTATTAATGAAGCTGAATTATAAACACCTGCAGGAGAAGCAGGAGAGTGTCTTTGACTTACAACAGTTCATTTAGTGACCATTCAAAGTTGCAATGGCACTGAGAGAAGTGACTTACGACCGTTTTTCACAGTTAACGACCACTGCAGCATCCCCATGGTCACGTGATCCAAATTCAGATGCTTGCCAACTGGCTCGTACTTATGACGGTTGCAGTCACGTGATCCCCTTTTGCAACCTTCTGGCAAGCCAAGTCCATGGGGAAGGCGGGTTCACTTAACAACCATGTGACTAACTTAACAACTGCAGTGATTTACTTAACAACTATGGCATGAAAGGTCATAAAATGAAGAAAAACTCAACAAATGTCTCACTTAACAGAAAGTTTGGGCTCAATTGAGGTCGTAAGTTGAAGACTACCTGCATTAATAATGAAGCAGACAGCATTTTAAAAAATCAGGCATAGGAGTAAATGTTATTCATAGTTTGCTGATTTTAATTGTATTATTTTATTTTATTTGAGCAAGTGTAGAATTGCAGCAGCCACTCGGGGTTACTGAAATCAGGATAAACGGAGGGAATTCCGGTAACAGCATCAGGGCTTAAAAGGTTTGAAGGGGCTCATAAGGAGCTCTTTCATGCAATAAGAATACTGTTTTTGTAGGGTGGTTTATTGGGCACATAAAGCCTTTATTTTAGTTCAAGGGATTGTTGCTTTTCGATGACAGTTCGGAGGGGCTGCTGAGCTGGTGGGCCAAGACCGGCTCCGAGGTGCATAATTTCTGCTTTGTTATGTCGACAGGCAAGCCCCAAATAATTTAAATTCTCTGGCCATTGGCTTCAGCACGGGCAGAGGGCTTTAAGCAAGGACTGCCTCTTTACTCCAAAATGTGGGATAGTTTTGAAATCCTTCCCAGCCATCTCTGCTTTTGCACCCCTTTCTCCGTGTGCCCTCCAAGAAAAACTCTGCCTGCCATTGTAAAAGCCACTTATTAGAGAATAAATTCTGGAAGACCGGCTTTGTGGCAGAAAAAAAGAAACAAAAAGCTTTAGCATTTTTTTAAAAAAAACACGTCCCAGTACTTCTTTCCTGGCCTAAGGTTGGTGGCACCTATTTATTTAATTATTGCTTGATGGATTTTCAAGGCCACTCGACTCTAAAATAGACTCTGGAAGCAAAATGGTACCGCACCGACTGTGGTTATCCACGAAGATGCCGGAGAATTCGTGTTCTGGATCTCCAGATATTTATAACCCGGTTAAAACCAAATGGATAAGAAGCTATTATATTCCTCAAGTCCCACCTTAGCAACAAAAGCCAACTGGGTGACTTTGGGACAATCACCAGGAGACTGGGAGTTTTAGTTCCATCTTCTCACTGCCAGGGAATTCCTCCTTAGTTTCAGGTTGCTTCTCTCCTCGGTTAGTTTCTATCTGTTGCTTTTTGTCCTGCCTTCAGGAGCCCTTCTTCTTCTTCTTCTTCTTCTCTGGGGCAAACTACTATCCTGTCACCCCTGGTCCTTCTAAATCCTAAGCCCACCTCTCTCTAGTCTTCCTTTGGGACATTTTGAATGGCAACTCCCATGGTCTCAGCGTAGCTATTGACTTTGGGGCCCCCTTATGTTTTGTACCTAAAATGACTGTCAATTGTTATGCAGGTGTGTACTTTCTGGATGTGTGGGTGTAGACATACAGTATCTGCTTTATAGAAGGGGATAGTTACTGATAGTTACGGTTTTTAGTAGCCTGTATGTCGGAGAGAAGGCCAATGGTTAGAGGAGGCATCTTCAAGAGGCTGCCATTGTCGGACTTGGACCTTCAACAAGAAGTCATATGCAATACATTTTCATGTTTTACATCACTGTTGTTGTCGAGGCTCCACAGTTGAAGGATTTTACATCTCATCGGTATGAATAGATGGATAAACAGAAACAAAATTGGAAATTTCAGACGTGCTGACTTATGCAAAAAAGGCAAAATTCAAGGACATAAAAAGTGAAGGTAAAGGACACCATCAAAAGGCATAAAGTAGAGATGAGAAAGATGTCAATGATAAATAGACACTCTATAATACCACTAATACTAATACCACTCTACAAAGCCTTAGTAAGACCACACCTAGAATACTCCATCCAATTATGGTCACCACGATGTAAAAAGGATGTTGAGACTCCAGAAAGAGTGCAGAGAAGAGCAACCAAGATGATCAGGCGACTGGAGGCTAAAACATACGATGAACGGGAACTGGGTATGGTTAGTCTAGTGAAGAGAAGAGAAGGACCAGGGGAGACATGATGATAGCAGTCTTCCAATATTTAAGAGGCTGCCACAGAGAGGAGGGGATCAAGCTATTTTCCAAAGCAGCCGAAGGTCAGATAACGGAACAATAGATGGAAACTGAACAAGGAGAGATTCAACCTGGAAATAAGGAGAAATTTTCTGACATTGAGAAGGATCAACCCATGGAACAGAAGTTGCCTTCAGAAGGTGTGGGAGCTTCATCACTGGAGGGTTTCAAGAGGAGACTGGACTGCCATCTGTCAGAAATGGTGTAGGGTCTCCTGCTTGAGCAGGGGGTTGGACTAGATGACCTTCAAGGTTCCTTCCAACTCTGTTATTCTGTATTCTGTACGAACATTAAGATCAAACACATCAGCCAGAAGAAGAGAAGGACCTAAAGTAACTGTCACTGCTTGCTGGCTTTCATCACCAGCATCTTCAATGGCCATTCGAGCTAAGGATTATGGAGTTTGTTGTCCAGCACAACAATGTGAAAAGCACTCAGTTATCAAGCACTGTTTTAGACGGACATCCGGCCTTTTCTCCCAGAACAAAATAGCATTTTTCTTCCATTTTGCTCACAATCTCCTGTGTGAGTCGGCTGAGAGAGAAGACGTGTCTCTCAAGGAGCTCCTGGGGATGAGGATGGACCGGAATTGAGTCACTCACATTGTAGACCCGGCACCATTGCAGCTACACCAGAGCCCAATGCTGAGACCTCCGTATTCCCTGCCCAACACGTCATTTCAAAATATCCCCCCAATGTAATAATTAACCTCAAGTATTGGGAATGGAAAGTCATGCCAAATTTCTTTTTTTTAAAGAATAATATTTATTGAGTTTTCCTTTAAAAACATAACAATTAAATACACACAACAACAAAAATAAACACAAAAAAAACAAATACAAAAACTGTAGAAACACTACAGTAAGCAAATAACATACGCAGTCGACTACAAACATAACACCGACTAATACAAACCATAAAAGTGATATCCTGCTTCTTTGACAGCCTATTAGCTACTACTACCGTGTTTCCCCGAAAATAAGACCCTGTCTTATATTTTTTTGAACCCTGAAATAAGCATTTGGCCTTATTGCCATGCACTCAAAAGCCCGATTGGGCTTATTATCAGGGGATGTCTTATTTTGGGGGAAACAGGGTACTAGTCTTTATACACTCGATTATATATTATATCTGTATTTATACATTATAAATCTTTCTACAGCTAATTTACCCAATTCATCCTGCTGTTTGCAAACATTATTTCAGTCAGAAAGTGAGATAAAGTATCATAATATATGAAATAAACTACAGTTTGTTATATCATTGCAAGAAGTTATACTATAATAGATTTCTGTATTTTTTTTGTCCAAGCCAATTATACCATCTATCCCAGGTTTTATAAAAATCTGTCTCTTCTTTGTCCTGAATTTCCATCGTTAACTTGCACATCTCTGCTACTTCCAAAATTTTATTGACCACAGTTATCATTGTTGGTATTGAGTCCAATTTCCAAGTTTGTGCGTAAGTAATTCTAGCGGCTGTAGTAATGTGTAATATTAAATATCTATCTTGTTCATCAAATTTTCCCCTAAATATGCCTAGTAAGAATAATTCTGGTTTTAATTCAAGACTTCGTGCTATGATTTGTTCTATTATAGTTTTAACCTTATTCCAAAATATTCTCACCTGGGGGCAAGTCCACCAAAGGTGGTAGTATGTTCCATTTTCTATTTTACACTTCCAGCATTTAGGAGATAATTTAGTAAACATTTTTGCCAGTCGGGCTGGAGGGAGATGCCATCTATAAAACATTTTATAGATGTTCTCTTTATAAGGTATTGCCAAGGTTAATTTGTAGTTCTGTTCCCAAATTTTGTCCCATTCAGAAAGATGTATATTGTACCCAAAGTTTTGGGCCCAGGCTATCATTGATCCTTTAACAGTTTCTTCAAACAATTTATATTCTAACAGATAGCTATATAATTTCGATAATATTTTTCCATCAGTACCTAATAATATTTTATCTAGGCCATTCATATTTTGGAAACCAAGTTGTTTATCTTTACTATATCTAGATTGGACCTGCAGATAGTGCCACCAATCTAGTTGTATACCGGACTCATTAAGATCTTGTTTCATTTTAAGATTATCATAATCATCCAATACTTGTTGGTAGGTTATTACTGTCTTATCACTTAATAAATTTGGGTAAATAACCGCTTCCATTGGGGAGATCCATTTTGGGAGCTTTATATAATGTTGTTTTTGAATCTTAGTCCAGTTTTCTAAGAGAGGTCCTCTTATTTGATGGCGGTGAAAATACGAATGTGTAGTATGTTTCCCATCTGCCAAAAATGCATGCCAACCTATCTGTAGGTGGTCATGCCAAATTTCATTCACACCTCCTTCAAATACCTGGAAACTGGGAGCATCTGATTTTTATGAAAAGAGAAGATGTATCCAAAATCTTCTGAACATTTTAGACATCCCCATGTACTAATTTGTTAACTTTCAGGAGTAAAAACAAAAAATGTGACTTCTTCCCCCCCCCCCCCCAACAGAATCAATCAATCTGCGTGGCCCACCGGGCACCTTTCATTCAGATCTGGGTGAGGGGCAAAGTATATTTTCTTTCTTTTTTCCCTCATCCACAGTGAGATTTGGCTAGGAGACAAGAACCTTTTAACAAACACCTCCGTGGTTTAGGTAGCCTCCACTGTGTAGCTACAGATTCCTTGTCGTCTGCAAGGGGGGGAGGGGAAGGGGGGGATACATATTTTGAGCACAAAGACGCATGTGTGCCAAAGGAAAAACCAGCTTCCTGCATTTTGACATGGCATATTTTAAAAGGCATTCTGGGGTCGGGGCTGTTTTGGAACACCCACTAAGATGATCTGCCCCCCTCACACACACATACATACTGCACACATAAGAAGCGTGGCAGGGTTTCCCCAGAGAAGCCGTGAGGCTGGGAATGGCTGCCTTCTGTCTTCTCTCACTTGTGCAAAACACACTCCTGCCTGCCTGTGGGGGGGGGGGGAATACTTGCAGCTCAGGGTTGAACGGTGGGGTCCTTGGTGCTCTCTGAGCTTGGCTGTTTGCTTGCAGACATTTCATGACCCAACTAGGTAACAGTATCAGTGCTAGCAGGGATAGGAGGTTTGCAGGCACATTACAGTGGCCCATGGAGAGCCAGTTTGGTCTAGTGGCTAAGTCACTAGGCTAGAAAGTGGGAGACTGTGAGCTCAAGTCCCGCTTTAGGCATGAAAGACAGCTGAGTGACCTTGGCTCAGTCACTCTCTCTCAATCCAACCCACCTCACAGGGTTGTTGTTGTGGGGAAAATAGGAGGAGGAAGGTGTGTGTTGGATATGTTTGCTGCCTTGACTTATTTGTAAAGATAATAAAGGCGGGATAGAAATAAATAAACTTCATCTACATCACATTCAAAAGGGACAATCAAAAAGCCAAAAAGAAAACAAAAAAACCCAAAATACCTCATTACCAGAAATCAATCAACCCCCAGGTGAGCAGAGATTAACACCAAGGTTAATACTAGACCAACAATCAAGAAGTAAACAATATTCCAAGCAAGAAACTACCAACTCTGACACACAAGATAGCAGCAACCAGCAACCTAATCCAGGAACCACCAAGACCACTCCCACCAACACTGACAGGACAGGCCACTGGTAGATCAAAGGAGAGTAAACCTCACTCCCTTCTAACACTGATGATGTTACCAAGTTCGGTAATGAAATGTCTGCAAGAAAACAAGCTCAGAGGGCACCAAGGACCTCTCATTCCTACTTCCAGTAGCTTTTCGATAAATGGGAATGAGATGGGAGGGTGGAGTTTCATTGCACCATCCCAGTGGCCATCTTATTTAACCCCACTGTGCGGACTCCAAGCCTAACTCTAGTTTTTTTTCCTCACTCCGAGGATTTTGGTGATTAAGGATGACCCTGAATCCAGACAAGATCAACCAAATGCTGTGACTAGGGGAGAAAATGTACCAGTATCTGGAGTATTATGGCAAAATAGGAGGAGGGAAAGACCCTATCAGATCCACAGTTGAAACTGACCGTGTATAACCCAGAGACTCAGGAAGGCAAGAAATCCTCCATTTCTCCATCAAGGTCATCTTCCTTACTCTCTCTAGCGTTGCCGGCTGGGGAATTCTGGGAGTTGAAATCCACCCATCTTAAAGTTACCAAGGTTGACAATCACTGCTCCGTAGGTACCTTGGGGTCAGTCTGAGCCCTCAATTGGCAGAGGTCTCTCTGAAGCGAGAAGGTCAGCCTCCTGCCTCCTTTAAGCCAGGGGATCGAAGAGTCAGGAGGCTCCATTCGCCAGCATAATGTACTTTAAATTATGCAAACAGCATGTGGCCCAACATTTTGTTTTAATTTGCATTCCAAGACTTCATTTGTGTACTTTTAACCGCAGTGCAACTCTCAAAGCGTATGAAGGCTTTTGATGGCTGGGAAGGAGTCGGAGAGAGAAATATTCTCTTTTTAAACATTGGGGTCTGTCTTTTTTACCTCGCAAAGCTCCCGTTTCGTTTTCCTTTCCTCCTCCCGCTGTGCAATTGTGGGTGCGTTTGTGTGGGTGGCCTGCTTGAAACGATTCTATGGCAAAGCCCTGGACAGGATCTTCACCCACCGCCCCTCTTTGCCTCTGAAGTGACTTTTCTAAAGCTGGCAGAGTTTAAAACTGCCTTGTGGTTTAGGTTAGCTCTCCTGGGGCTCATATCTAGTCCTCCCACCCTCCCTCCCTCCCCTTCAGTTGCTGGTGTCAGAATGTCTTCATCTATACGGCATTCCTTTTTCCAGGCGGAAAAATTAAAGCAGATGAGATTAAATTGCAATTTCATTTCTCTCCATGAGCAAGGAAGATGACAGCATTCAATTCTGCCAGTGAGGGAGTCAGAGAGACAGAGAGAAAGAAAGTGTGTGACAGAGAGAAACAGAAAGACAGAAAAAGAGAAACGAGAGAGAAACAGAAAGAGAAAAAGAGAGGAGAGAGAGAAAAAGAGAGAGAGAGAGAGAGAGAGAGAGAGCGCCCCAAGGACGGAATCCTTCCCTAAGAATTCTGTCAAATGTAATGATCATTCAGGGTCAAGGGATCTCGGGTGTTCCTATGAAAGTCTTTTTGAGATCACTCTAATCACACACACACACACACACACACACACACACACACACACACACACACACACACCCCACACACACACAGAGCAGCCTTGTATGCAATGTCTTCTCATAGGCAACTCCCTCTGCACCCAGACACAGAGAAGCCAAGGACAACTGAAGTGTTTTGACCTCTGTCCAAGTCAACATTTGCTCCCCTAAAACAAAAATCAGGGTGGGTTTTTTCCCCCTGCCCCTTCCCCATTCATGGCTGGAAATGGCGGTTCCTGAAACCCAATAGGATCATAAGAGGAAGGATATTAAGCGAGCCTTTGGGCAGACGATCCCTTTCACCCTCCAAAGGGAATCAGGGATAGAAGAACCTTCAGCCTAATCAACAGGAGAACCAACTAAGTGGCCTCTTGTAATCCTGCAGCGCCACCTAGTGGGAGATTTCTCAGGCGTCTTGGCTTCTAGCAGCACACAGGATGTGTGTTATCACAGCCTAACAACACTATGAAAAATTAACAAGAGTTCAAAGAGCGCATCTGTGGATCACAAAAGAGCCTGTATGATGCAGCAATTAAGATGCTGGATTAGAAGTGGGCAGATCAAGATCCTAGTCCTCCATGGAAGCCGGCTGGGTGATGCTGGACCCAGATGGTTCTTCCCATCTCAGATCAGCGTCGCCTTCTGTAACATCCTGGCTGAAAATCAGATTCCTGGTTGCGTCCTGCAAGCACAAGCGGGCCCTGCCATCAAGCAGCACGGACCCTAGCAGCAGTTTTAAAAGGTTGACTCGGAAACTCTCCCCAGGCTGGATCCTTGGCGTTCCTCTTGGGAAAAAAAAAGGCCGACTAGATAAGAGCTTTTTAATTTTGAAAGCTAGCAAAGCAAGAAACGGAGGCAGCTCCCAACAATCAAAGGAATTGCGATAACATCCATGAAATGGGAAAGAGGAGATAGCAAATGCAGTGAAGGCAGGGGTCTCGCCCGCCCTTGCCAAAGGCCCAGGTCAGAGGTGGACAACTCTTGGAAGTCCACAGGTCATAGTTGTCGCCGTAGGGTGCCCACTCTTGGCCTAGATCAGGAGTCTCCAAACTTTGCAACTTTTAAGTCTTGTGGACTTCAACTCCCAGAATTCCCCAGCCAGCATTTAAGCACACAAACCTTACAGGTGCCAAGTTTGAAGGGGGCCTGGCCTAGATGAAGGCCAGGTCTTCCAAATGCCAGCAGAAGTGGGCATCCAGATGTCCGAAAGAGCTGCCCCGGAGAAGGCATACTTCCGGGGGCCTGAGAAATGATATTGTTGAATTGCAAGATAATGACCAAGCATACGTATAGGCAATTTTGTGAATGCTCCCTCCACCTTGCAAATTTATTGTTTAAATTTATTAAACAATAATCTTGCACCATTTGTTTCATTTATTTAACTGCCCATCTTGCTTGGATGTAACTATGGACAACCTGCTCACTACACAACTAAACAAACAACATAATGTATCTGTTAAAAACAATTCAAAAGAAAATAGTAATTAAAAAGATGGAGTCTCATTTCACATAAGGAGGTGAATCATGTAAAGTACCTATTAAGCTTTCTTACTGCTGACTTTCTCTTATATACATTTACCCTGAAGTTGAGAAAGAGCGCGGCCACTTTCTTATTTCAGGAAACGCCCTGGTGTCCCTCGTCCAAGGCAGGTCAGGGGGGCTCTTCCTGGGCTCCCCCAGTGAGATCAGCAAAGCGAACTCTTCATCCGTACCAGGAGCTACCAAATGACAAACGCATCCCCCACCCATGGCTGTTAGTTGTTGGTGGTGTCATTTGTACCTATTCACCTTTGGCTCACCCAAAAAATGTTGAAGGGTAATTCAATGTTATTTCAAAGGAGGCTTTGAAGTTCTCTGTTTGCATTGCCTGGGCATTAGTTGTTGAGAGGCCTATTCCAATGAAAGCATGATGCACCCACAGCAAGTGCCATCAGGTTGCTCCCTGCCCTTAGGGCCCACGGCACCTCCCACCCTGAGAGCTGGCGGTGCTTGTGGGAGACTCACAACCATAAAGGCACCTCGTATGAAGCCCAGAGCAACTCAAAGGAAATCACGTGATCTTAGAAAACAAAGAAAACACACAATCCGAGGGCTGGAAGGGGCCTTGGAGGTCTTCTAGTCCAACCTGCTGGCCAAGGCAGGAGACCTTATATCATCCTGGATAAAAGGATGTCCAATTTCAGGGATGTGGCCCAAAATCTAGATTTTGCTTTCACAAAAGGAAAAAGCAGCAAGAATTTGAGAGGGAGAGAAAGAAACTGACTATTGTGCCGGTGAATATAGAGAAACATTCTGAAAAAAGGCATCTGCTGAGTAAAATCACCAATTCTGAGTTAATACTCCGCACTTGCTAATAATTCTATCACACGTGTACCAGTTAAGCTTCAATGAATTGTTCGTTTGTAAAAAGCAGTTTAAAGCAGCAACACCTTCAAAGAGAACAAACACCCCCCCCCACCCCAATGTAGTCAAAGGCAAACAAATATCAAAAGTTTCAATCATTTTTTATTCTGCTGTACATCAAGAAGTATTGTCTTTCAGTTGACATGATCAATATCGACAGGTTTATTATGTAAGGTTTTATTCATAAATAATCCACAGTAAAAGAGGGAATATGGTATATTTTTCTTTAATAATGTGGTATTTTATATAATAATTTAAGCTTAGAAAGATAAAAAGGATTTTATACATATTAAACACAAAGCACCACTAGCATTACACACTAAAATGTATTTCAACTCAGATCTTATAGAACTGGTGATGGTTCAAAGCTCTTTTCAAAAGAGAATCGAATTCCCTTCTAGAAAAAAGCAAGTTGGGCTGCCTCGTGCTAATTGTTAAAATCTATGAAATAGCATGAAATTTCTCTGCTACTACAGTAGATTATCTACAAGCTTAGATTGCCAGTTAAGATATTTTTTAAAATCGCTGATTTGCCAATGTGGATTCATTTCCATTTCAAATCTTGATAAACAAGGCCCCTCCCAGTATCGAGTGGAGTGTACAAGGGCCCACCTAATTTAATCCTTACCCTTAATCCAGGGCTGAACCAGATTCCCCACCACCACCACCCCGGCCTCAGTTTCCTTCTAGGGTTAGGGAAGTCCACTCTCAAAAAACTCAGAGAGGGTCTTTCTTAGCTTGAAGGTTCGCTGATTGGAGCCAAAAAATCTAGTCTCTCTCTCTATTTTGGCAAGGGAGTATTCAGATCTGGCTTTCTGATCCTATAATTTTTTTCCTAAAAAAATATTCGTTGAAAAAAACCGTTGCACCTTTAAAAGGAGCAGGTTTGCACCGTGATTTCTTAACCTTTTTTTAAAATCACAAAATTCACCCAGTAGTTGTTTTTTCTAGGACATCCTTGAATATTTATGGAATCACACACTGCATCGGGAGAATATCTGCTCTGATCAGCCACTGGGAGTATCCAGAGCATTTTCACAGCAAATGAAGGGAGCCTGAAGTCTATAGATTTAAGACTTTCCGGGGGTGGGGTGGGCTAAGGGTCTGAAAGGCCTAATTCCAGCCCCAGACTCGGTAACGGAGAAAGGGAACCCATCTGGCTGGCTGGCTGGCAAAACGGTAGCTACAGATGGAAGGCAACAGTTTGGATGCAGAAATCTGTGAAAAGGGAGGGAAGGTGCACCATTAGACTGCAGCCCCCAAATTTCTGGACTTCTTGGGGGGACTCTGGAGTGACCCAAAGAGCTTTGAACGGCTGGATTCAACCAGGTATGTGAAAAATTTAAGGAAACTGTACCTATCAATACAACAGTCTACATCAAAATATGGCCAATAGAATATTCTTTACCAGGAAAGGGCCTTGGTTATATTTTGACTGAATAGTATATTCTTTATTTTACATCTGAACTGGGGCAAAATATTTATAATTTGATTACAAAAGATGAGGTACATTCAACTGTCCTGCAAGTACCACCTTACAGTGCCAACCAATCCTGCTCTCGCCTGTTACCTTCTGTAACTCAAGGCTGCCAGTCAACCCACCTATGAACTGAGATGAAGACGAGGAACCCCACTTCCCTTCTGCCTCTTACAGAGACGGAGGCAGCCTAAACCTGCAAGCTCTGTGCCAAAATAACACAATGCGTTCTGGACAGAAATAAAAGCAATTATTTTCAGAAATAAAGGGAGGGTTCAGTTTGCCCTATGAAATGTCAAATGTTTAATATTCTGCATCTGAGGTTTATTACCAGTTACGGCTTCTCAGACTTTATTTCTGAAAATTAACGTTTATTGAAAATACCACCTCTCTCTCTTTCCTCTTTTATGCCTTCAGCTCTCTAATCCTGTACAACAATTTTGCATTTAAATCCAACTGATATTTACCCTTATCCACCTGAAAGATGTGTGTGTCCATACACATGTACAAAGTGCAAAGTATGCCTAATAGTATGTATATTTTCCTAACACCAATTTATCAACCCATAAATACAGAAAGTTTACGATTATCTGTCCATTGTCCTTGATGTATCCTAAACAAAGGCAGAAAGTTGTGTTATATCGAGACAGGTAGTTAATTCATGTAAGCTGTCAACAGAGTTGACTGGATTTTTTCCAGGTTTAAACAGAATTCTGGCAATTTCTATATGCGAAACAAGAAGCCCACCACTTGCTCCCCTGTTAAAAAAAAGATATACGACATCAGCTATAAAGGTGCTTTGCTCAGACCTGCTGCTAAAGCTGCGGAAGCTAGAATGAAACAGAAGCCAACCGAAGGGAGCCGTCTGATCTAGGACCAACGTGACAATGTTGAAAAGCCAACTTATCTGCCTCTCTCTCTCTCTCTCTCTTCACGATGGAAGGAAGAAATTCCCATCGTTGGTAAAGGCACTGAAAGTCACCCGAGAGGACAGAAAGGGGGCCTGCAAGTCTTCTTCTCCCCCCCCCCCCCAAGACCATCATAGATAGATTCCAAATCTTCTCTGAAGTTCATGCTTGTAAGCAACTAAGGGTCACATATCTGAGTTGCAGCCGCTCCCTTCTCTTTTCCAAAAGATTAACTGGGTTACTATGCCATCATGGCCAAAGGGCAGGCGGGGTAGCTCCGATCTCCCATCACCAGCTGCCCCAGTGAACACACAATCGTCTACACACGATTGCAAAAATGAGAGCTCCTCATTGCATTCCTTGCTAGGTTACCAGCCAAAGTTTGGACAAAGGAAAGCTGTAGCAATATGGAGCTGGAAAGGAAACG
Source organism: Diadophis punctatus similis (assembly GCA_023053685.1). NCBI lineage: Eukaryota > Metazoa > Chordata > Lepidosauria > Squamata > Dipsadidae > Diadophis > Diadophis punctatus. Next base: position 15,306,243 of record JALIGW010000021.1, read on the forward strand.
GGGAATGGAGAGGGATGGCCGTGGCTTCCTTCAGGACACTGATCAACTTACACACAACGTGAGCACCAGACCACAGAAATCTTAGTATCTACATTATGAACTTAAACACTGTAATGCCTCCGGAAGTTGTGCATGCACACAACTGTTTCCAAGAGCTGCTTCCAGTCTAAAACAGGCAAGACGTGTGTTTAGCTTGGGTGTGGCTTTCCACATCCTCTGCAACAATGTCGAAACAGCAAGTACACAGGTTTGACCAATGTACTTTGTAGCATCAAGTAGCCGCTGCAACCTGACATATTGTGAAGTACAGTTGTAAGAACGTTCAACCGTTCCTTCTGCCCTCAAGTAGGCGGTTTTCTCTTGGATCCAAAGTAGGCACTTGGATAGACAGTACAGTTGTGCTCCCTTTTGCTAATTTGTCACAGGAATAAACGGGCAACAAAAAATGACGGCCCATTCTGCGTGCCATGAAAAAGGCTGATTTTGATGTTGCTAGGGAAGGTTTTCCCCTTCGATCCAAATTCAGCTACAGACACACACTCCACACACAAGGAAGCGTATTTAAAGCCTGCCCAAAAGGAACGTCCAATGTCAGCAGATGCGGCTTCAGTGGCGTCCCCATAAAACCAACGCATCTCACAACTGGAAGAGGAGCGTGTAGAATAAATGGGCTAAGTTTGCGCCCTGCCTATCAACAGCACTAAGGCGGCAGCATAACTAGAAAACGGGGACAAATCTATGAACGGCCATGGTTTGCAATTTTAATTCCTCCAAACTGGTGTCTAAAATACATTTTCTATTCATTCAGAAACCAAACCTGGGAGGCCCAGGGTGTTTATTCGTGTTGCAACTCAATTAAAGAAAGGCAATGCAAATGCCGTTTCTGAGCCCTGACAAAACCCAAGCGTCATCATTGAACACAAGAGTCGTTCAGGCTCACACGACCAACTTCAACACCCTCTGTTTCTGGGAACAGACTTGGAATCACCTCCACCAGTTGGAAAAACATAACACACACACACACACACCCTCCCCCTAAATGCTCGAAAGGGCTGCTTAAGAAACTCTGCCTAGCGCAACTACACAGCAGAACGGACTAGATCAACAGCAATAAAGAAGACACTTATTAGCGGCCTTTAATTATATTATGATTATATAGGCAATTTTTATGATGTTTCCAGTATGTTGAATTAGTTATTTCATACCCAAAGTGAAAAATCTCCTGATTAAAGTACACCTATTATATAAACAGTGATTTGGTAGCCTTTTTTTTTTTTTACAATTTCAAAATCGCCTTGTAGCCAACTGACGTCTGATCTGCAAACTCTGGGAGGCCAGATTATGTATCAGTGAAACTGAGTAAATGGATAAAACTGAAAGATTAATGGGATTATAGAGGGATGAGAGAATTTAAACCCTTTTTTTAAATGGTGTGTATTGATAGCTAAATAGTGCAATATCTTTTTCTCTTTTTTAACATTGAGAAATCAACCAAGCCAAAATTAAAATGTTCAAGGTTTTTTTTTTAAATTATGGTTGCAGTGCAATTCTACACACGTTAACATAAAATAATTACAAAACTTTCAAGAAACCAATTTTCACCTGGATTTAGCCATTTTTGAGTGGTTTCAGTATTGGAGATTTTGCTGTAGAGATTTTCACTTTCCCAAGAAGAAAAACGTTATTATCTCCGTGAGAAGCAAATGTAACATAGTTTAAAAAGGAGTAGTGATTCCTTGTGCATTGCAAAGAATTTTCTGATTTATATCACAACCGGGAGACAAAGAGACTGAATCAACACAACAGACCAAAGAACCAACCTCACTGTAGAAGAAGATGGATGGGTTGGTTTCTTAGAAGACCGGAACGGTTTCTATCGTTTCATGGAATGATCATTTGTCTCCCCAGGGTCTAAAAATTACTTTTATCTTTGATGAGTTGGGAAACTACCAGGGTGCTTCATTTCACCGCTCCCAAGTGCTGACTCAGGTGCGCAGGAGGAGGCCTTCTTCCCTCCAACCGTTGAAGCGGAGTCTAGTTCTTCACTTCTGCCGCTTCCTTCTCCGCGCTTTCTTTGGTCTTCTCCATCTCTTCCACTTTCTCTTCCTTGTGCAGCAGCGATACGATCTCTGCTACTTGCTTGGTAGAGATATCGATGTCCTCCTTGTCTATCAATTCGATCACCTAGGCAAGCATTTTAAAAGGTTAGGGTTACATGTGCCACTTAGGTTTACTTCCTAAATAGTTTTGAAAAGCTTGAATAGGAAAGTTAAAAAAAGACAAGCGTCTTAAGCAACAAGTTTGTTCCTAAATTCTGCCTTACTCAAGCACAAAATAACAGAAAATGCCATCGTTTAAGAATGTCAAAAGGCATTTTCCAAAGAAACAGGCGCTTCCCATGAATGAATATTGTTATTTGGGTATGTCATTTCTCTGACAAATACACAGGAGCACCAACTTTTCTCCTTACACGTAGCCTTCATCCTTAATCATAAATATTTCTAGGAATTGAGATCCGCACAGCTGAAGGGATCCACGCTGCCACATTACACTACGCAGACACAACAGTCCAAAGACAACTCAGAACACATCCAAGCATAAGGTTAAATATGATCCTAAGTTGGCTGACAGACGCTTCTGCCGGGCTCCCAGGGACACGAAAGCAGCCCCCTCGGTCAGCAGGTAGAATCGCTGCTCAGCAGACTCACCTTCACCACGTCATCTATGTTGATCTTGCCGTCCTTGTTCTCATCCAGCGCCTCAGCCAGTTTGTTCAGCTTGTCTTCGGGGATTTCCTGGAGCTGCTTCATCACGTTAATAAGATCCTGGATGCTGATGAGGTTCTCCCTAAATGGGAAACACAGCCTGTAGTGAAGCTGTTGTTACTACCAAGGGTCAATTTGTGCGCGCGGAGTCTTTGTATAACCCGTCTCTAATTCATTCCGGTGGAAATCGCAGTTATTTGCCACCTGGATTTTGTAAGGCGGAAACCAAGAGCAACAGTCTCTCTCTGAGACGAGGGCACCCTTCGTGAGGCAGCCTACTTTTTGTTCCTCAAAGCCTGGTCAACAAAAAACCCCTTCCTTGAATGGACTGCAGTGATCAAACGAACCTCCCTCGGCCGCACAACCAACCACTCACCCACTCAGCTGTTTCCCAACTGGCGTTTGGTCTGTCTCCAACTCCTGGATGATTCTATCGATTTGCCCAATCATTCGGTTCACTCTTTTAGTCAGCCTCTTGCTGGCTTTGGATTCCTCAACTATGTCTTCTGGTCCATGCTTAGATAGTTCCTTGATTTCTTGCAGATCCTAAGGATGAAAGAGGAACATTCTTTTTACACCCTAAATCTTTTGATACTGAAGAGGGGAGGGGGAGAGGAGGGCTGGCGACGGGAGCCATTTCTAGCTTACGGGCAGCCCAGCCCAGACCTACGAAAGCCACTGGGGGCCCCTCAGTCTTCCCGGGAGCCTCAGGGGAAGGCAGCTGCTTGTGCCTGCAGCTGAGGCTCAACCTGCCTCTCAGCCCAGAACCCCCCCTGGCAGATCTGCATGAGGTGGCAAGGCCCAGGGCTGAAGGAGACCTAACAGAGCCGGTGACCCTGGTCCACCCTGCGGTCTGAGTCTCCAAGCACTGAGGCAGCTGCATTTTGAGCAAAAAGGCAACTAATAGCTGCCGGTCAAAATAAGCGAGCAAAAGCCAGCGTCTCTTGGGGCTGTGAATGGCCTCTGTGCCCGTCTCTCAGAGTTGGGAGATCTAGAAGAGGAGCACCTTGGCAGAAACACAACTCATGTTAGCGCCCGTTTTCCTTCAAAACTGACTTCCCCTCTGGTCTCACCTCGCTGTATTCCTGCACGTCATCCTTCAGGTCCTCCAGGTCCTCCTTCTCCTTTGTCAGCAATTTCTTTTGTTCCTTCAGTTTAGTGCAAGCATCGCTTAGCATGTCAATCTCTTCTTTTGTTATTTCTTCGCCCTGAATAAATGGAAAGGAAAAAGAACGTTAAGCCTCCACATCCCCCTGCCCAGTAAAATACATGATACAAGAGGCTCTACAGGAGATCCAGGAATCAGAGAGATTTAAGGGCAAGGGATGCTACAGGGAGGGGAGGGGAGGGGAGGCCCCTCATCTCTCTGGATGCCAGTCCATGAATTCAGCGCGAATCCTCACCGTGCTATATTCAGGAAGAGATCGATTACGGCTGATATTATACTTCCAAATATTTCATAGACTCGCCCTGCGTAACATGTAACCGTCTTTCATATTTATAAATATAAAAAGAATACGCTCAGATAAGAGTGGCCCATGCCTGCCTCTCTGACTGCAGTCCCAATTGTACAAATTACAATTTCCATGTTTTTCAGAGAATCGAGCGAAGGTAGGCAACTATTCTTGAGTGGTTTCTGGCTGGATTTTCACTGCCGCCTCCCTGATTATTTGGAAGGGACCATGTGGAGCCCACGGCTTCTCTTGGCCTCCTGCCATGAATCTCGGAATGCCCCAGGAACCCGGGCAACACGGACATGATCATCACTGAGGCACCTGCACCTGGGGAAACGCTCGGAGCCCAGGGTTCTGGTGCTTTACCACCAAGCTGAGGTGGTGTCCCGAGAGAAGGACGAGGGCGACAGACAAGACCCTGGAGAGGAACAGGTGGTGGTGGTGGTGGGTGCTTTCACCCAGAGGCTGGGAAGAGGAGCTTTGCTGATACAGTCAGGTAGGAGAACTCTTCCCTCCCCTGGGCTCATCCAAGAGAGTCATCTTGGGTATTTGTATCCCAGCTTTATCATTTTCACAAATAATCCAAGGAGGCTATCTATCAAACGCTCCTCCCTCCTCCTCCTCCTATTTTCCCCAACACAACAACCCGGTGAGGTGAATTGGGCTGAGAGGGAGGGACTGGCCCAAAGTCACCCAACTGGCCTTCATGGCTAAGGCAGGACTAGAACTCACTGCCTCCTGGTGATTGGGCCAAAGTCACCCAACTGGCCTTCATGGCTAAGGTGGAACTGGAACTCACCGTCTCCAGCTTTCTAGCCTGGTGCCTTCACCACTAGACCAAACTGGCTCTCAGTCAAGTTTAGTCAGGGGTGAAATTCAGCAGGTTCTGACAGGTTCTGGAGAACCGGTAGCGGAAATTTTGAGTAGTTCGGAGAACCGGCAAATACCCTCTCTGGCTGGCCCCAGAGTGGGGTGAGAATGGAGATTTTGCAGTATCCTTCCCCTGCCACGCCCACAGAACCGGTAGGGAAAAAATGTTGAATTTCACCCCTGAGTTTAGTATAGCGGGCGACATGTGAAGAGGAAAGGAGTCGCCTTTCATTCAACCAAGCGCGCGGATCTGAGGAAGAAAGCTCTGCCCTAATTCACTTCAATTGAAGTGCAGGTGCAGGAGGATCCCATCCCTTCCAGGAGAGTAAGGAAGCTCCCCGGAGGCACTGGGGATGGCACCTTGCTTCCAAGGAATCGGGGGGGGGGGGTGGCTTTGGAAGGTGCCCTTGGCATGAACAGAAAGAATGGAAGTGCCAATCATGCTGACAAAGATTATGAGCAACTTCCTTGGTCATTTAAGACCAGGCAGGGCAGTCCCAGTACAAAAAAAGTAGCAAAAAGAAAATAAGAGAAAGTGAGAAAAAGATAGCAACAAGTACAGTTCTGTCGAGCAAACTGAAGACCAGAAGGCTGCTGACTTATGAAATTTAGAGTCCACAAAACAATGTTTCAAATTTTTGTGGAAAGAGCAAATACTCAAGTGAATGTTAACAAAATTTCTATTTACCCACAAATATTATATAAATCTGGGTAAAGCTATAACTCCTGAATTTTTCATTAAATTGCAAAAATAGTTGACAAACTTACTTTATGCTATGGCTAAATCCACATACCTTCTTGTGCCTTTCCCGCATCCTTCTGCACTACAAACTTTCACAGACTGAGTAACAAACTGGCTATCTTATGAGGTATGCTACACTATGATGCAGCGCACTATGCAAGACAGGAAAAAGTTATAATAAATTATATCATTTGCTTAGGTACATTATATCCATTTTATCCGTGCCTGCAATATACACAAAAATACACACCATTATAAGCACTAATATAATTTTTTTAGGATCCCAGAAAAAAAAACCGGTATCACTGAAAGTACACCCAAATTAACATTTAGTAAAACAGCATACAAAACAGAATACCGCTTACATTAACACTAGACAGCTGAATTTTTAAAAACACGGACCCTGCATATTCCAGATCTATGTATCTTTAAGCTAAAATATTTTACCAAGAGATGCTGACAAAATGAAGCGGGAAAAGTGAATCTACATTAATTCTGAAAATATTCTGTTTGGTTTGTGAAACCATTCTAATAGGACAATTTTCCCCCCTTTCCCTTCAACTGTTCCGATTCTCAGAGGCTGCCTTGAACAAATCCCTGAAGCTTTCTTGCAAAGGTTTTCCAAAAACAGTTCGCCATTGCCTCCTTTGGGGGGGGGGGAGGGAGAGGGAGGGAGGGGGGAGGGAGAGAGGGGGAGGGGGGAGGGAGAAAGAGAAAGACACTCTGGCCCAATATCACCCAACTGGCTTTGTGCCTAAGATGGGACTAGAACTGGCCGCTCATCCGCTTAGGGTGACAGGCAGGCCTCTCTCCATCTCCTACACTTTCTGTGGCTAACTCGTCCACCCGGCCAAAGTCCCACAGCTAGGAGAGCTTTGGAGGCTCTGGTAAAGAAGATCAATGAAAGAGGGATTATAATAAAAGTCAAGATGATCTTCTTTCCAAAGAGAGCAAAGGCTCACGCAGGATGCATGAACGGGCTCAGAAGGAAGCAAGCCTGGCTGGCTGTATAAGCTGCCTGGGATGGTTTCCCAGGAAAAGTGCTGGCGGAAGAGCGCATGGTACTTATATACTCGGCCCCACAAAGGGCCACTCACAAATTCTTCTCTGAGATACACAATTCTGCAGAAAGGGGACTGTTTTGCGCCCACGGCTGTGAAATTATGTGAAGCGAAATAGACAACCCACCTCCAATATAAAAGCCACAATTCGATCTTTTCTCTACCTGCTTCCTCAGAAATTCAATCTGAATTACTTCGTCCAATGCTTCAGGGGCCAATTGCCCCCCCCCCGCGCCACCTTACAACTAAAAATGGGTTTAATACAACTAGAGACAGAGGTTCTGTTAAATACACTGAACTCCTGGCCAGCCCATCACTTCTACTCAGTTGGCCTTACTCTCATAGCACGGACGGTTTCCAATAGAAATGGAATTGCAATAGATCCTTACACCAAGCTCTCTTTCCCTGGGTTTATACCTCCTGACCTCCAGCTTTCTCAAGAGTGAGGAGGGGGCAAGTCCACTCCCCATAAGCAGCACACTATGGATAGAGAACGATAGACTGATTTAAGCAGAGCCCCAATCTCCTTTTACCCAGGCATAAACGTTAATACTTGCCAAGTACCTTTCACAGATAATAGTCCCGGCTGACAGAAGAGGGAATTAGGCTTTGGCTCATTGGAGCAGACCTTTGAGTGCTGTTAGAGGAAAAATGTAAAACAAAACCAAAAAACCCTCCCTTTTGAATGTTTATGCTCCAGAGATCAGGGACTGATAAGAGCCAATTGAGCATGTTTTTGGTTCTGCCCATTTCACACTGATATTCATAGTGTCCTTAGTTTTTTCCAATTGCGCCTCGATAGCAATTCTTCCAGAACATAACGTGGCAAAGAGTTTGAAAGATTCACATAGCACTAGATATTGATATCTTTGTTGGTGTCCAGCTACTAAATGCTATTCTCCTTGAGCAGCAGTAGATAAAATGGCCTTTGTCCTATTTTTAGTTGGCAGCTATGTAACACTGTGATCAATTTCATTTTAAGCAGCTTAACTGAAGCTGACTTATGTATTTTTCTTATATTGTGTTCCAAATTCTATCTTTATTTCCCCGGGGGTGCCGATACTCTTATCTTAATGTAGCCCGATTTTTATCTGCCAAAGACTGCCCAGCCTTACTTTAAGTACTGGAACTGGAACCTTAAGTAACCAGCAGGTAATGAATTCAATAAGCCCGAGCCTTCTCTGTATCTCTTATAATTGGATGTATCAGCTCATCTGGATGGAGCTACCGTGAACTGCTTCCTGATTCCCCTTGCAGAATTTGTGCTGAGCTTCCCAGCATGACGTCGTCGTCATCTCCCGCCCACCTAATGTTTTACCTTCATGCCTTCCAATACCGGGGCCGTATCTTTCAAAACCTCTGACTGCAGGGTTACATTCACTTTTGCCGGTTCTCGTTCAGCAGTGGCATCTAGAGAGACTTTGTTCAGAGCTGAGGAATCCAGATCTACTATCACCTCCTTCCGGAACACAGGAAACACAACAATTAGACACATTTTAAATATGATTTCACATCTGGGATTGCTAGATGGATGCATGGGTTTTTCATGAATGCTTTTGGAAGAAGAATCATCCCAAAGTCTTATCGGGCTTTCTCTCTTTGATTCATTTGGAGGATTTATATCCTGCCATTCCTCCTCCAAGAGCTCAGGGTGGCATCCATATCGCTACCTCCTCAAACCTTACGCCTTACTTACTCACCCTTTCCGCAGCGTGAAGAGTCTCTTTGGCTTTTCCAGCCGCTTCGGAAAGCTTTTCCAGCTCTTTCTCATGGTGTTCTTTCCTGATGGCTTCCTCTTCTTGAAGAGTTGCTTCCAACCTGGCTTTATTGTCAATCTTTTCTCCTTCGACTTCTGCTGCTTTCACCTGAGCCTCCTTTGCCTTTTTTATTTGGGGAAAAATAAATAAATAAATAAATAAATAAATAAATAAATAAATAAATAAATAAATAAATAAATAAATAAATAAATAAATAAATAAAATCTATACATACAGAGATACAGGACTTTCCTAGAGGACACTAAGACTTGTGTTTGCAGACCAGCAAGCCAGTCCTTGCAACCTCTAACACAGGAAACTTAATCCTATTTTCACTTAGGTGGAGAACATCATCTCCCACAGAGACCAGCCAGAAGCTCTGAGAAGCCAACTAACAAGATGGAAAGAAAATAACCCAGAAGGAAAAAAAAAACCTGCAGCTCTCTATGTGGTACAGGTAGTCCTCGACTTACGGCCATATTTGAGCCCAACATTGATGTCGTTAACTGAGACATAAGTTAGAGAGTTAAGTTACATAAGTTACATAACTGAGACACTGCAACCGTCATAAGTGTGAACCAGCTGTCAAGTGTCTGAATTTTGATCACGTGACCATGGGGATACTGCAATGGTCATAAGTGTGAAAAACGGTCATAAGTCACTTTTTTCAGTGCCGTTGTAACTTTGAACGGTCACTAAATAAACAGTCCTCAGTCGAGGACTACTGTATTGGACTGCAACATCGGCAACCTCCAGTCCAGAGCCACATATAAGAGCAGTAAGATCAACATTCAAAGTAGATTTAAAAAATCCATCTACAGGTATTGCCTTTCTCGAATTCCAGCTGCAAATGTTCAAATAAAACAAATCACATTACTCCGTTACTTTTAAGATACATCTAAATGCCCTGCAGGCAAGGACAACAAGTTGCAGAGGGAATATAAATATAAAGTAGGTCGTTTGGATATTGCGGTGGTTCTCAACCTGTGGTCATCGGAGCCCTGAGGGGGCTACGATGTTGTCCCAGGGTGCCTGTGCAAGCTTAAAGAAATGCTATGATTTAAATATTGAGTTGAGCCTTGGGGGTCCGTGGCCACAAAAGGTGTTTAGAGGGGGTCAATGGTGAAGAAAAGGTTGAGAACCACCGAGATGTCGCACAGAAGAGAGCTTGGACTAATTGTCTAGGTGACACGTAATCTCTGTGTGAAGAGACCAATTAATATCACGGCTTGTCCGGCCGTATTTTTAGTACCCCAAGATCAGCTCTGCTAAACCTCAAGACAGACAGTTCCCTCACGGCAAGCTAAGCCTTCTTCCATTCACTCTGTCTTGGTGTCCACGGAAAAGACACACAAACGGCTCTTGGGGGACACAGATTGTCTTTAACAGCCAGACTTCCACCAAACATGAAATAACGTGAAAACTTATTCCAAAATGACCAAAAGAATTTTAACACAGAAGCCAGATAAAAGTGAGGATGTGGAACACCGAACAACGTATCCCGCAAAGGTGTAAAATTCCTAATGCTACAAATGCGCCAATTTCTTCCAAGACCGCTAATTCGTAGAAAAAAACTCGTAAAGCAAAGCATACCACATTCTCAGGGAGAATTTGCAAAGTTGTTTTCAGTTGGTCAGCCGGAGACAGAGTTTCTGGGAGGTAGAGCGCTCTGGATAATATAAGCAGTGAAGTTGGGATTTCTTGATTCAGATGCAAGTCCAACCACTGCAATTAAAAGATAAAATATCAGAAGCTTTTGGTTTGATGCAGAGACCATACTAAAGCAATTATTCCTTTAAAAGAAGGTATTTTTTGGGGGGGTTGAAATTAGATCTTAACTGGCAATATTGTTTCCAAGTGGAACACAACAAAATGGGAGATACAATAATTTAAAACTGAAATAGAGGTACTGTATAATTTGCCTCAGACCAACATCTCTTCTCAAAGTAAGGTTTTTGGATAGCACCAGATCGTGGTTGGAAAAGTATTAGCAGTTATAATATACTACATAATGCAAATATTACTGAAAACTTAACCACAAAGGCCAGAAATTATTAAGCCCAGGGTAGCAAAAACTATGGCAATCTAGCTGTTCCACAGACAAAGTTCCAAATTCTGAAAAAAGTATTAAGTTGCTAGGAATACCATCATCGGGAGTATTCCTTTGTGTTTTTATAGATTTCATAAGCGAGAGTTTGTGAAAAGTTTCAGCATGCAATACAAATTCCCAAAATTACTAGCAGAGCTCACTCCTTTGATAAAATCTCCTTCCAGATTTGATCAAAGGACGAGCGATAAAATATAGATCGGAATTGTCAAGCAAAAAGAGACAGAATTATATTCTCTCGGTTATTGCTTAAAAATCTGGATGTCTGCAGAATCCAAGCCTCCCCCAGCAGAGGCAGAAAGGTTGGGGGTGTTCCATCCAATAAGCAATGTGGGGGGTTTTTTTTCCTCCCATTTTGGATTTAGAGACGTTTGTGCCACCACACACATATGCATGATTGTGTATACAGACACACCATCTACAGTTCAAAATTCCAAGCTTGAGTTAGAATTGGACCCTGGCAGTTTTTAAGCACAGCTTTGCTGGTTCTTGAGCATGAAGAATTACTCTCAGCGCTTCTGTGCATTAATTGTTCCTGTCAGGATGATCCAGGATGAGTTTTGGCCTAGTGACAAAAGGCTTCCGATACGCCAAGCGGATGGATGACATACCTGCTTCAGCTGGTCCTTTAGCCGCTCTTCCGTGACGCCGAGGGCTCTCATGCCCCTCGCTCGGCAGGCTGCTTGCAACTCTTTCACTGTCAGGCTATCCACGCCCTCCTCAGTTATCAGCTAGACAGAGAGAAAGATGAACATCTACAGTGCATAGAAACTCATTCTCCAAACATTCAGAAACAACTGTTATAATTATCCCCACCTTGCTGGCCTTCCGGAAAGCCATCAAGACATAGCTTTTCCTGAGCCCTCCTCCCTGGCTGGCGTTCCCCACCACATACATAGTGATTCTGAAATTTAATTTTCTTTTCAACAACAGTTTCTTTAAATAAACTGTAAACAAAAAAGATCCCCTTACTTTATCATCTGCTTTGATACTTCTCAGTCTCATTATTAGCTGGAAGCGAAGGAAGTTGTTTGTTCCGATTGACTGAAGTTCTAAAAGTCTACACAGAGCAAACAGTTGAGGCCTTGTGAGGTTGTCCAGGGTCAGCTCGTCCTCAAACAGTTTAGAAAACCGTAAAATCTCTTCGTTGCTCGGCCTTTCACCAGTCTCGCGTATCTGAAATTAGAAATGGTACACAATAAAGTCTTAAGACGCTCTCTGGAACTTTTCCCTCAGAAAGGCAAGGATTTACTCTAACAAATGTTAACTATTGTATCAGATGTGTCCATTATTATCCGGAAACCTAGTGATAAAAATGTAACAACGTAATTTACATTTTAGAGACAAATTAAATACCTTTTGAAAGAAGGTTGAGAAATCCTTGGTAGCATTCCCTTTAGCTGCTTTGTTTTTTAAGGCAATCTCTTCGATGGTATCTTGAAGAAATTTAGCCACCTCAAGCTTTACTCTCAGTTCTTTCTTCAACCTCTCTTCCTAATAAGGAAAAAAAAAGCATTTTAATAGAAAGGTGCTCCAGACAGACGTTAAAAATTAATTTCCTGTTATGTCCGCTTTGGACACTATTAAATATCGGAGGAATACAATATTTAGCAATATTCTTACGTAAGCTCTTCTAGCCTAGGAACAGTTATTGGAAACCAAGTCCAGCTAAACGAAATGGGTTTATTCCCAATTAAGCATGCAAGCATGCAAGCATGCAGCTTTGCATATGATTATCTGAATAAACAGCCGCTCTTCAACTGCTTCATCAAGGTATTTTCTGAGCCCTCTAGCTAAAAATCAGTTCTTTCGCAATTAGGTTTAAGGCTCTTCACATGCAAGTTTTCTGAAGCCAACTTCCCTAGGTCTAGGCCAGCGGTCACTAACTGGTGGTCCGTGGACCACTGGTGGTCCGCGAGAAAATTTTGGTGGTCCACAGAAAAATTATTTGCATTTTTTATATTGCACTAAATACCATTTATCTTTTTAAAAAATGCATATTAGTGGTCCGCGGGATTTAAAATTATGAATTTAGTGGTCCCTGAGGTCTGAAAGGTTGGTGACCCCTGGTCTAGGCCGAAGTGAAGGACACTCCAATCCTTTATTCCACGGCGCCCCTTTGAACATTAGGCATAATTTTAAAAAAAGAACACATAGTTATTGGAGAGAGGGGTCTGTAGACATCATGGTCCACCTAGGAGAGGAGTTTTGAAACACTTAGGACCACCTGCTCAGGTGTACAGGTCAGCGGGTATTTTAAACGGGGATTCTACCACTCTAGACTTTTCTACATTTCTACAAATACTTCTTGATCTAACGGTTACCTTCTTAGAGTTTGTCTCAAATGTTGAAGGAAGCATATTGGGGAACAACTTCAAAGCTACGGGAAGCAAGAATTCCATGAAGGGGACGACGATGAAGACGAGGAAAGGGACCAAGCGAAAGAGGTCGGCGCAGATCCGAAGGAACTGCAAAGAAAACAAACTTCGGTTTATCGCAAGAGGAAAACGAAGACAGTCCACAGCCTTGCTCCAAGCATTTTAAAAAGACCGAAGGTCATAGTATCATGCGGCTAATTTGACAGTATCTTTTTTGGAGCTTTAACTATAAAAAAAAAACCATGATCAATTTTATCAAGCTCATTTCTTTTCAGACCAAGCAACACATCCTTCCTACTTTCAACAGAGAGAAAAACAGTATTAATAAACTTGTCCTTTACTGCAAATGGAAATTGCAATCTTTTACATAGAGTCAATCGAAGACTGTATAGACTTCTCTGAGCAGGCACAAACAGCACCATTAACTATAATCATCACTGAGTAAAAGGGGATTTTCTCTATACTGAGAGAGAAATTGTAGGCTCTATGCCTACGTGCGTTATTTTGCTCCATTTATGTTCATGCCACAGCTGCACTTCTCGTTAAAAAACATGTTTTTCTTTGCCGTTTTCCAACTTGACATATATAAATTGGCTAGCTTTTGCACTTTTTCAAGAAAAATGAGATAATGAGGGTCTATTATTATTGTTTAAAAGCATGACAGTAAAATCCGTACAGGTAGTCCTCGACTTACAACCACAGTGGGGACCACGATGTCCATTGCCGAGTAAGGTGGTTATCAGTCACACCCAACCTTTTTGGCCATGGTTGTTAAGTGGCTCGTGTGGTCGTTAAACGAATCCAGCTTCCCCCATTGCCTTTGCTTGTCGGAAGCTCCCTGGGAAGGTGCAAATGGCGATCACGTGACCCTGTGAATACGTGCCAAGCACGGGAATTTTGATCATGTGACCATGGGGATGGCTCAGTGGTTGTAAGTGTGAGGACCACCTGTATTGGTGTAACATTTCAATCCCCGTGTTGCTGAATTATTCAGATCTGGTCATCCTTTTTTTTAACTAAATTAACATTTTACTCTATTTACTCTACTTGCCCTTTATATATACTGAGTAAAAATGTTGTGCAGGTTTTGGTATATACACAAACACACACAAATGCGCCTTTTCTTTGTTAACTATTTGTTCGCATCTTTTAATTTCTTTACTGTTTATGTTTCATTTATTCAGTATCAGAACTGAACGTCTGAGGTGACTCTCTCTGAACATTAAAATATCTCCAATGGCTCTGTAATGTTTCGGTCCCTCTTTCGTGTCCATCCCAAGGAGAGGCTGTGGGCAGCGTTACCTGTCTGCGCTCCCGGCGGGACATAGAGCTGCCGTGAAGGATCTGCCAGAGCATTCTGGCGGCAATTATGGAATCGATCCACAACAACCGAAAGCCGTGGTAGTAATGCTTCACCTCATCGACAATCTTCTGCCCAATGGATTTTTTAACGATGGTTTCTTCCACGGTTGGACTATAAACGGGGCCCCCTTCTTCCAACTTCTTGTTTTTGTCTTTCAGGGACTTCAGAGATTTCTCTATTACAGAGTCATCGTTTCTGGATGCTGAAGAATGCCAGTTCCTTACTGTGACCCAACAAGGCCCTGAGACTCCCCTGTTGGGAGAGCCAAACGCTCTCAGGGCCGCCCCCTGCCTTTTTTCTGACCCCTTTGTCCAGGTGTAGCTGTCTTTTGTACAATAAACGTAAGGGGAGATATTAGTGCAATATTTAAAACGGGCAGGCCTGTAAGAGAGAAAAAGCAGATTTTAATATTAATATTAATAGCACACGTTATACTTTTCATCCCATTTATTTCTACAATGACCATAAATTAAGTGGGCCCACCAAAAACTAACTGTATGTTTGAGAAGCTTCCCTTTGCTCTCCACAAACTAAAGTCTCTTTCCTCACTAGGAGACTCTCATCCTGGGAAAACAGAAAGGATGGACTCTTTGCAGACCATCTCCACGACATTCTGATCGGCAAGCTCGTCAAATGTGGGCTCCAAAATAAGTGGATACATAGTTGACCCCAAAATCTTTGTCCAAGAGTGCCGGTCAGTGGTCCCTCATCAAACTTGAAGAGAGGGTATCACAAGGTTCAGTCCTGATAGAAGTACTATTCAACAAGGGTATTAATGATTTGGGTGGCGAGGGGAAGGAAATGTTCAGGCAGAAGCTGTAGAGTTAACTGTTGAGGGTGCCTCAGTTTACATTTTTACCTTGCAATCTATTGACTGGACTTGGCGGCCTCTGTCCAACTCTATGATTCATTCACACAAAGCATGCATACAATTAGATGTTCCTAAGCATACACACCGCTGCTACACAACTGAGTCTGTGAAAACACAAAGTGCTATGACAAAGCATAAAAATGAAGAACCGAAAGGGAAAATGCTTAAGTGCTATAAATTCTGAGTTTACTGCTTCAACATCAAGTAGCAAAGCAAGAGGCTACACCAAAACCCTGAAGAAAAAGTGTTTGATGAGAAAGTCCCACAGAAACTAAAAAGTAGCAGGTTACTTGCCTCAGCAAATGGCACCTTAGCTGCTTTGTCTGGGTTCAAGAACAAAAGGAAGGCAAACACATCCAAAATACCTTCCTCCTCCTATTTTCCCCACAACAACGACCCTGTGAGGTGGGTTGAGTTGAGAGAGAGGAACTGGCCCAAAGTCACCCAAGCTGGCTTTCATGCCTAAGGCAGGATTTCAACTCAGTCTCACACTTTCTAGCCTGGCACCACTAAATCAAACTTGATCTAGTTAGGCTACTTAACTAGAGTTACTTAAGTTATACTTAAGATAGGACACCCATAAGGAATCCGCTACCTATAAGGCTATTCTGGGAGATCAAAACTCCTCTCCACAGAGTTGGAAAAGGAACTTCTGCTTCGTGTAATTGTCAGGAATTCGGGGTAACTTGAGCCCAGGGCTGTAGGAGCAGGATCCCTCAGGAACAAAGGCCGACTCACTTAACGCCCTCCCTTTGAAAGGAGATGCCCCAGTCAGAGATGGTCACAATGACAGCCCCTTGTCCGGCTGAAATGGGGGGGGCTGGGGTGAAGGAAGCTCCTTGACAGAAGCAGAGGTGGCTTGGGAGTAGCCAGGATAAAAGGGAGACTGGTGCTGACTGGGCTTCTCTGCTCAGGGGGCTGCCAAAAGGGGGAGAGAAGGGGAGAAACACTCAATTTCTGAGCAGCAGCAGCAGCAGCAGCAGAGAAAACGTTTCCCATCTAGAGAAGAAGAGCGGCTGGAGTCATGCAGGCGATGGAAGAAACAGCGGAAACCCCGGAGGACCCTAGCCAGCCTAGAGGCCACCGGGAGTCGAGTGAGCAAAGAGAGTTCAGGGGTTAAGCAGAGCCATTGCCACTTTAGCGCTGCTGCTGCTGCTCAGCGGGCGAGAGAGCTGCCATCTTCTCACTGGTTCTTCATTGCATGACTCAATTCTTTCCTGGCATTTTCTCTCGTCTCTTGGAAGAACATTTCTGGGATTTCCCACTAATCTATAATTGCCTCTTATGAGGCTGCAGGAAGAAAAATAATAATAATTTTAGAGCTGGGCTTGGGGTTATTTTCTTTTTTTTAAATAGAACGTTGTGCCCACGGCTTTTGTGGGCAGGCATGGCTGCTGTTCTGCTGGTGGGAATCAGGGGAAGAGAGAGAAAATAGGGAGGAGGAGATCAGGAGCAGGGAGTCCTCAACTTACAACAGTTCGTTTAGTGACTGTTCAAGTTATGACACTGAAAAATGGGACTTATGACTGTTTTTCAGCGTTACGACCTTTGCAACATCCTCATGGTCAGGTGATCAAAATTCAGATGCTTGGCAACATTCATATTTATGACGGGGTCATGTGATCTCCTTTTGCGACCTTCTGACAAGCAAAATCAATGGGGAAGCCAGATTCACTTAACAACCATGTTACTAACTTAACAACTGCAATGATTCACTTAAAAACTGTGGCACGAAAGGTTGTAAAATGGGGCAAAACTCACTTAACCAAAGTCTCAATAACAGAAAATTTGGGCTCAAATGTGGTTGTAAGTTGAGGACTACTTGTATGGCCTTCACGGTCATACAGCAAAATAAACATAAAGACCCCCACTGACTCTGTGAAACAATTCAAAGGCACAAGCACCAAAAACTGTAAAAGAACCCTCGGTCTCTTTTTTACTGTGATGAAAGCTTGGGGGGGGCGGAAATCTAATATAATTTACGCACAATTCATTTCATTAAATAACTAGGTGGCTTACATTTGATATATGGGCAGAAAGACAGCATATAAATATTTATTTATTTATTTATTTATTTGTATTTGTATGCCGCCCAACTCCCGAAGGACTCTGGGCGGCTTACAACAAGCAAATATGTGCATTTACCATATTTTTCGGAGGATAAGATGCACTTTTTCCCCCTCCTAAAAGAGGCTGAAAATTTGGGTGCGTCTTATACTCCAAATGTAGCCCCACCCACTCGCCGGCCCCTACCCTTCGGCCTCCGTGTGTCCTCTTCCTGGCTGCAGAGATTGCCACTGACAATGGCTTGTGTTTTGGGGCTCTGTGTGTTGCATTTTCAGCCTCCAAATGCTCGTGCGGTGCCCAAAATGGCTACCCGGAACAGCTGCTGCCTTCTCTTAGCCCTTCCCTGCTTTAGTCACTGGAGCTCCCCCCCCCGAGGATCAGCTGTGCTTCTGAAGCTGTTTTTCAGCCCAAACACGAGCTAAGCGATCTTCCCTGCCTTGCCTGCTTTTCTAATTGCTTCTCCCTCCAACAATCAGCAGTGCTTTAGAAGCATATCCCCCACCATCCACAACCTCAAAACCAGCGAGCGAACGAATGTGCTGAAGCTGACCAGGCTAAGGACTAGACAGATGAATACCTGGTAGTCAAATCCCCCCCCCCCTATTTTCCTCCCCAAAAACTAAGGTGCGTCTTATACTCCGAAAAATACAGTATATTGCACCCATTTTTAAATTTTCTGTATGCTGAAGTCTATCACTTCGCTATTAAATTTCCACCTACTCCTAGCTACTAGCCAGATAATTTGCATGAAAGAAACCTATGGATTTCTATGTTCTATGGACATCCTTCTCCTCTATTAGAAAAAAATAGTTTTCTGTGATAGTAAACTATCCTTATAACTATGTGAACTTATGTGTACATTTAAGATACACTGATCATAACCATTCATAAACTAGAGTAACCCCAACAGCTTATTTGAAATTAGTTTTTTTCTTTGAACAAACTTTTTAAAAATATTCTTAAACGCACACTGGGAAAATGAAGATGTATAAATCTTACAGAATAATCGCTTTAATACCTATTTATTTATTTATTTTATTTATTTAGTGCTCTTATATGCCGCCCTACTCCCTGGGGACTCCCAGGGCGGCGTACAACATTGAAGAACAGCTAAAGAATATAATTTAATATCAATTTAAAATACATTAAAAGGAACATACAACAGCATACATACTCGGGGGAGACCGAGATGGAAATCGTCTCAAAACCCCGCCTGCAGGAAGATACTATTCATTGTATCTTACTGTGGTTTGTTATTAACATCCAATATGAACCTCTGCCTTCTATATGTTGGCTTTATCTTATGATATTTCTGTTATAGATAGTATAAGCAGGATAATAAACATTTTCTACTGAAAATAAACACATAGCTTTCTGTAAATTCCCTTCCCTATAATTCTATAATCTTCCAAACAAGTGATAATTATTTCCATCCTTCCTATCCTCAAAGAGAGGGAAAATCAGCTTGTCACTCTCGGATACTACTAGACAAAGCACCAATAATCTTTTAGGCCACCAATAACTCTGTAGGCCATGTGGCTAAGATGATGAAAGTCTGAAGTTGTAAAGATATAGAGGACCACACTTTCATTTTCTGTGTATGTGATCGCAAAATTGCTTTGCCATTTCTTTTCTGGATTGGACTTTTGGAAGCACATTTCAAAATTATTCTGCTTCTTGCTTTGCACTACACGTTAAGAAAAACAGTAACAACTTTATTGTTCAAATTTGAGCCGGTCTGTGCTAAGCCAAAATAGACTAACAACCTTAAGGCAGGCATCTTATTTACCCAAAATATGTCCAAACCCCTTATAAAAAGATAAGCAAAACCCTGTGCAGTGCCTGACTTCTCCCCTTATCAACCTAAGGTGAAATCCAGCTGAGACCAATCCTGCAGAATTCCTCCTCTGGAATAAATGTGGGCACATCTCACACATCATCTATGTGGGCATATGAACATCTGCATCTCCAAACAAACTTGCCAGAAGTTATATTCCATCAAAGTAGAAACAAAATCCCTTAATTAAGAACTACTGACTAAACTGTACTACCTATAAAATAAGGTATCTCTTCCATCTGAATAACAAACATTGTCAACATAGGCACACCCCATTCAATATCCAACACAAACAATAAAATAAAAATAATGGGAGAGGAATGAGATAGGGAAAGAGAAGACTCCACTGAGAAGGGAGGAAACAAAACCAGATGAATATGGGAAGTTGTAACTGAACAGAAATGGAGAAGAAATTAAAGAGAAAGGCCTATTTTGGTACTGTAAAAAGGTAAAACAAACATCACCTCCTAATCAAAGGCTAAACTTTAAACCACACAAAGAATGTTTCGGTCTTTTGTAATTATTTATTACACACACACACACCAACCATTTATAAGACACGGTTAGTTTTCAGACGCTTCCTCCATTCCATAAACTGTCAAAATAAGCAGGTTACTGGTAATAGTGTTACGAAGATTCATACTTACAAGTCTTTTATTAGCCTCATGGAGGAACAGTTAAGACAAGCAAGGTTCTCCAAATGACCTACAAGTAGGAAAACAGCAGTCTGGTTAGGCAGGCCAGAAATAGATAAGAACATTAGACTTGTACCAGTCTGATATCAAAATAACTTTGTCCACACACTATTCAATACTTCAGGAACAAATAATGCCATAGTTAAGATCAAGTACAAGAACCTGTAATGGATTTTGTTAGATCTTGCACAGTAAGAGGCTACAGGCAATCCTCGACCACAACCACGATTGAGCCCAACATTTTTGTCTCTAAGCGAGACATTTGTTAACTGAATTTTGCCCCATTTTACGACCTTTCTTGCCACAGTTGTTAGGTGAATCACTGCAGTTGTTCAGTTAGTAACAGGGTTGTTCAGTGAATCTGACTTCCCCATGGACTTCGCTTGTCAGGTGGTCATAAATGAGTCAGTTGCCAAGCGTCCAAATTTTGATCACGTGACCACCGCAACGGTCTTAAGTGTGAAAAATGGTCATAAATTCAACTTTTTTGAGTACAGTTGTAACTGTTTAATGACTGTTTGATTAAACAGTTACAAGTCAAGGACTACCTGTACTTAAACTATAAAAATTCAGAGTTGAGCCTGATGAATTCTTTTTTTTAATCAGATTAACAAGAGTTCGAAGGGACCTTGTAGGTCATCTAGTCCAACCCCCCACCCACCCAAGCAGGAGACCCTACACCCTTTCTGACAGATGGCAGTCCAGTCTCTTCTTGAAAGCCTCCAAGGATGAAGCTCCCACAACTTCTGAAATTCTTTTCTGTGCATAAGGGCAACGGGTGTCTGAATCCAATGGCAGACCGCGCAGAAAGTAATGAATGCAGTCCTCACGGGCACCATATCAACCGCAAGTGCCCTAAAGGTGTCTCTCAAAGGGCGAGCTGGAAAACCTTTTCCCCTGAAAGAGCCTGAAGGGACCATGAAGAACAGAAAGGCTGGCCCTTCCCAGTCCCTGGCATTAAAACCAGACGCTCTTAAGCAGCCACCTCTGATGGGGAAAGGATAAACCATGGTGATAATATCTGCCAGGCAAAGATGATGGTGATTCACCTTGGGATACGCTATTTATTCCCCCCCCCCTCTGTGTTTATAACTCCTATGCAACTAGGCACTGACTCTTATACTTTCATTTTCCTGGAACATTCCGCATGTACAGGTAGTCCTCAACTTACAACAGTTCATTTAGGGACCGTTCAACATTACAACGGCACTGAAAAAAGTGACTTAGGACAGTTTTTCACACTTATGACAGTTGCAACATCCCCATGGGTCACGTGATCAAAATCCGGATGTTTGGCAACTGACTCACATTTATGACGGTCTCAGCGTCTCCGGGGTCACAGGATCCCCTTTGGTGACCTTCTGACAAGCAAAGTCAATGGGGAAGCTGGATTCCCTTAACAACCATGTCGCTGACAACTGCAGCGATTCATTTAATGACTGTGGCAAGAAAGGTCGTAAAGTGGGCCAAAACTCGCTTAAGTGTCTGGTCCCAATTGCCAAATCGTGGTCGTAAGTCGAGGACTGCCTGTGTTTGTGCCCTGCCTTTGAGGGGCGGGGGGGCTCCTTCCAAGGGGGGCTCCCCCCTCCTGCTCTGGCCCCGTGGTGGCGGCCCTTTCTGTCGCGAGAGAAGGAGGACGTGTGTATCGGCACACAGGGCCCCGGATCCCCCGGCTGGCCTGGATATAAGCCTCTCAGGGAGGCATCCGGGGACTTCCCGGGCAGGCCAGGATTACCTGAGGAGACCCGGGGACATCCCATAATAGCGTCCCGGGAAGGGCAGAGCTCTCGGGCCCTCCGGGGAAGCAGCTTCTCCTCTCACGGACGGGACCCTCAGCCGCCCCCCACCCACCCCTCTCTCTCTCTCACACACACACACACACACGTCGCAGCCCCCCCCCCACAGACGCTTCCCCTGATGGACATCTGCCTGCCGGGGATCCACCCAGGGGGTCGGCCGCCATTCGCCCTTCCTGCCCGAGAAGGCTGCCCTCCTCCTCCTCCGGCCCTTCTTTCTCACCTGCCGCAGCGGTCTCTCCGCAGCCCGGCCGGGAGAGTCCCGGCGCCCTCCGCGCGCATCGCCTCAGCAGCACGAACGCCGCCATGCCTGGGCCTGCCAGCCGGTCTGCGCCTGGGCGGGGGCGGAAGTGGCCGCGGGGCACGCCGGGAGCTGGAGTTTTCCGGTGAGGGAGGGGGCGGGAGAACCACGTGCTCCAGCCGCCTCGGAGAGCGGAAAAATAAGAAAAGGGCGCTGCTTCCGGCAGCGCGGAACGCCTCTGGCTGCAAAGAAGGGACCTTGGAGGTCTTCTAGTCCAGCCCCCTGGTCAAGCAGGAGCCCCGATAGCGTTTCAGACAAGCGACGGTCTTAAAAGCCCCCAGGGCTTGGATACGGACTATGCCGCAAATGCGATGTACCCATATGTGCGCATGCACAACCACACTGGGAGGGTGTACTTTGGTCCCTAAACGAATGGTTGCAAGTCCAGGACTACCTGCATAAATATACGCAGAATAACAGACTTGGAGGTCTTCTAGTCCAGCCTCCTGCTCAAGCAGGAGACCAGATACAATTTAAGACAAGTCTCTTCTTAAAGACCTGAGCCAGTGATGGAGCACCCAGAGTTTCTGGTGGCAAGCCAGAAGTTCCACTGATCAATTGTTCTCGCTGTCAGGAAATTTCTCCTTAGTTCTAGGTTGGATCTGTCCTTGATTAGTTTCCATCCGTTGCTTCTTCTCCTGCCTTCAGATGTTTTGGAGAGTAGGCTGACCCCCTCTTCTTTGTGGCAGCCCCTCAAATACTGGAAGACTGTTATCATGTCACTCCTAATTCTTCCTTTCTTTAGACTGGCCATACCCAAATCCTGCAGCCGTTCTTCATATTGTTTAGTCTCCAGGCCTTTGATCATCTTAGTTGCTCTTCTTTGCACTTTTTCCAAAGTCTCAACCTCTTTTTATATTGTGGTGATCAGAACTGGATGCAGGATTCCAGGTGTGGCCTTACCAAGGGATTATAAAACACTGCTCACAATTCACCTGCTCTTGACTCTCTCTCTCTTCATGCAGCCTAGGATTTGCATCAGCTTTTTTGGCTGCTGCCCTGGGAATATAAAAGCAGCCTTTGGCTTACATGTGACAGGCCTACAACCATTTGTTCAGTGACCATTCAAAGTGACCACAGCATTGAGAAAAGAGACAACTAGTTTTCACACTTACGGCCATTGCAGCGTCCCCGTAGTCACGCGACCATTGCACTAACACCACTCTTCACTTCTGTGGTATTTTACTTACACATTTTTATTAAACCAATTTCTCTGAGGGAGATTATTATCTATTTATTTATGATTTTTATTGGCTGTCCGTCTTATCCAAGGGAAAGTCCGGGAAGCTTACAGTTATAAAATGTCCATACATATATACCGTAATTAAAACAAACAATTAAAAAACTTTAAAACCTAAGGACACATGGGGAGGGCAGCTGTGCCCCTCCCCCCAAGAGAGAAGAAGCACACAGAAAAACAAGCTACAAAGACAAAACTCCTCTGCAATGAAGTTGGCGGCTGCAGCATGGAAGAGATAGATGAAGCACCAACAGTTAATTCTCCAAGAAGGCTTTGCAGCCAGATTAACTTTATTGAGTAAACACTGAGTAAAGGTGGAGGTATAAAATGTACTATGGGTTAGTCTTCGACTTACGGTTATAACGGCACTGAAAAGTGTCTTACAACCATTTTTCGCACTTGGGACCTTTGACGCAACCCCAGGGTCACACGATTTACATTTGGATGCTATACAACCAACTCACATTTATGACGGTTGCATGTCCAGGGTCATGTTTTTTGCAACCTTCTGACAAGCGAAATCAATGGGGAAGTTAGATCACAACCGGGTTTAACAACTGCAGCGATTCAATTTACCAATGTGGCAAGAGAAGTCGTAAAATGGGACAATACTCACTTAACACATTTCTCACTCAGCAACATAAATTTTGGGCTCAATTGTGGTCCTAAGTCGAGGCCTTCCTTACAAAAACTGATTCTGTTCACGGCTACTAGTTCGAATGCCTGACCCTAATCTTTGTGATCCCCTTGATCCCCGACCTAGCCGACCCCTGATACCCCAACCAGGATCTTTGTTCTTTTTGTCTTCCTCTTCTGGAATTTTATCTGCCACTCCTGCAACTTTCCTTTTGATGTCTCAACCCTCTTTCTTTCTGGCTGTCCGAAGCTCCTTTGAAATCAGATCCCAAGTCACATCATTTTTCCTAGCTCCGTTTTAGGAAAAGCAGCCCACCGTGTGATTGTGATTGTGATTGTGTCTTTTCAATCACAACCCTCGATTTCAAGAGAACCTACTTTAGAATCGCCCAGAATGGGGTTCCCTGCAAAGGGCAGCTGCTGGGACTTTGGTCCAGGGCCCCAACTTCAAATCCTCCCAGCTGAGCCCACCAGTTGTCTCTTGTGGAGCTGACCAGCCAGATGCTGGGGGGGGGGGCTCCCATGCCCTGGACCCCTCCATGCTGGGCCCTCTCTGCACCCAAGTCAGAAGGCCCTGCAAACTGCTGGGGAGGAGGCCGCAGGGGCTTCTCCAGGGGGCAGCCCGCCCATCCTCCCGGGGGGTGGGCTGGGGGTCTCCGGGCCCTTTGTGTTGCAAAAGGCGGCCCTTTGTGCCGGGAGGCTCGGCCGGAAGGGAAGGGGCTGCCCTGCTGGGCGGAGATGCCCATCCGGGGGCCCGCGGGCGCCAGGCTGCTGCGGGAGCCCCGCGGGGCAAAAGGTCTCCGGGTCGGGGCTGGAGGGGGTCGCGATCGCTGGCGCTGCAGGCGGGAGGGGCAGGCTTTCCCTGGAGGAGGCGCGTCTCTCTTCGGGCTCCCCTTCCAGGAGGAGGAGGAGGAGGAGAGGCCGGCGCTGCCCGTGGCGGGGGTGAGCCTGGGGGTGGGGCGGGGGGGGGATCCGGGGGTCGCCGCTCCGTCCTCGGCGGCGGCGGCGGCGGGTTTGAATGGGGCGCGGCGGGTCCGGCGGCGCGAAGGCGGCGTGGCAGCCAATCAACGCGGGGCATTTTTCGCGCTGGTTTCGGCGGGCGAGGAGGAGGAGGAGGAGGCGGGTCCGCGGGGCGGTTGGGCGGCCGGCCGGGGCGGCGGCGGCGGGAGAGGCAGCCGGAGCAGCGGCACCCCCAGCCCGGCCCAGCGCCAGGCGGTGCCCCCCACCCAGCAGGCAGCCAGGTCAGTGCAGGCGCCCAGGCCCTCCGGTGCCCCCCCTCCCTCCTTCCCAGACCCCCCCCCGCCCCTTCCCCTCCCCTCCCCTCCCTCTGCCCGGCTCTCCATCCCGGGCAGCCTTCGAGGCGGCGGCGGCGGCGCTGGGCGATGCGCGGGCGGGCGGGGAGGCTCCGCGGGCGGCGGGGAAGCCATGATGGCTCCGTTCTCCGGCCGGCCGGCCCAATGGATGGAGGGATGGAGGGATGGAGGGAGGGGCGGCTGCGGGCGGGGAGGGGGAGAGCCAGCCACGTGCGGCGGCGGCGGCGGCTCTTTCTTCTGCCCGGACTGGCGGCAGCCACGCGGGGAGCGGGCGCAGGCGATGCGCGGCAGGCCCGGCTTGGCGTCTCTTCCCGGGGAAGCTGCTTCCCCGAAGGCCCGCCGGCCTCGCTCCCTCCCGGGGCAGCCGCTGCGCCCGCCGCCGCCTCGGCACCTTCGCCCCGGGAAGGCGGGCAAAGGGTCCCCGGGAGAAGGCTCTGGAGCCGGTCAGCTGCGTGCCGGGCGCCCTTCCCGCGAATCCCCGCGTGGCTCTTTCCGCCTTCTCCGCCGGATCCCTTCTCCCCGGGCTTTCTCGGCCCTTCCCCCGGGGGGATTCGCTCCTCCCGCCGCCCGGGAGGTCTTGACTCGCGGGTCGCCCTTTACGTTTTCCGACGTTTCTGAACCGAAGCGCGTGTTGAGTGGATTCAGGCAAGCGACGGATCCGGACTGTCCCAAGAGTTGCGTGTCTTTGTATGGATGTGGCTGTTGGGGTTGAAATAGACGGATGCTGGCTCCTCCATCCGAACCATAGTTTGCGTGCTTTGTCGGGACAAAACCATGAATTGCCTAGGTTTGCATCCCTGGTCCAATTAAAAGAAAGCAAAGCCTCCATCTTTTGCAGCCTTAGAGGGGGCCACCGTGGGGTGTTGACCCCAAAGGAAGCACCAACCGCTTTGGCAGTTACTGGCATAGGACGGAAGCCCATTGAATGCAAGGGTGCTTTCTCAAGGAGATTCTATGGGATCGACCACCCATCCACCACGGGGCGCCCAGTGTGGAGCTAGCATCCTTTTGAGGCCTGTCTGGGGCTGGGATATGGGAAAAGATGCAGCTGCTTTAAAAAGAGTGCTTAATAGCTTGAAGCAGGCAGCATCCCATCTTGGTAGAGTTAGGGCTGCTTTGTGCAGGAGGGAGTGCTAATGTGTAGCAGACCCAAAAATCTTCTCTTTTGAGGGGAGTTACCCCAAAACTCTCCGCATTTTGATTACATCTCCAAATAAATATTTACTTGGGGTGGGTGTGACAGCAGGCCTCAGATTCTCTTTGCCCTTGCAATCCTTTGAATTCCCGGGAAATGCTAAGAATTACAGTCCGGTTTTGCCCCATGCTGGAAGGGTGCATGAACCTAGCCCCTCCCCCCCTTTCCCTTTGTGAATTCTAGTGTAATGGTTTAACAGGTGTGACCCCTAAACCCATGTGGTTGATTCAGCCTTTGTTTATTGATTGATGTGTCTCCAACCTGTGGTCAATGGCTTTAAGGGCCCATAAAAGTTTCAGAAATATCTCACAGGCATCTTTTTGTTCTCTTAAAGGGAGGGTCATCTAGCATCCAACAAAACATGTGAGTTTCTCATCCAGTTGGTCCTGTAAGGAGACTGACAAAGAGCCAGCAGCTTTATCCCACAGGACTCGATTTATTGGCCCGATTTTGGCTGTTAACTTACTTAAAATTTTAAATGAATGAATTTTTTGTTCTACCTATCAAAATTGGATTTCTCACACCACTTTTGATAAGCATTAAATCTGTGCTCATTTAAAAAATATATGGAATTAATCTGTGCCTGTCAGTAAAACAGGCCAACTTATTTATGTTTATTTATTAAATTCCTATGCTATCCTTCTCCCCAGTATGGTGAGTTTTTATGGAGGGATTGTTTGTTTGTTTGTTTGTTTGTCAAATCAAGATGCTGTTGCTTTACGAGTTAACTTTGGTGACTGGAACCCTTGAGCATCAGCATTTTTTTAGGTTTTTGGAAATTCCTGAAAAAAATATACGTTGCTTTAATTAGTGGTTTGGTCTCACACACAGACACAAGGTTCAATTCACATCTTATGAATCATTTAAGCACATACAGTTCTCCATGTACTTATCCAAATTATTAATAAAAGTATGGTGCAGGACAGCATAAGGCCCATCGCAACATTGATGGTATTTGATGGTAGTTCAGTTTCATGGGGATTGCTGATTGTATGGCTTGTAAACTGACTATATGGTCCTTTAAATTATCCTGTCATCTAACCAACAATCTGCTAAGGAACCAAGAAAGAAGATGAGGTTGGCCTCAAAAGATTTGTTTCTGAGTAACCCTCCCTGATTACTAACAATTACGGCGTGATTTTCAAGATGTTACAGATTAATTTCTTTTATCTGCAGATCATCAAGTTTCTTTAATATTCTAGCCAGTGTTTCTCAACTTTGACGACTTTAAGATGGGTGGACTTCAACTCCCAGAAGCCGGCTGGGGAATTCTGGGAGTTGAAGTCCAGCCATCTTAAAGTCGCCAAGGTTTATAGTTTATCTGGCCCTAGAGATTTAGAAAGTACTTCCTGATTGTGTTTTCCTAAAGAAGATGGAGTCTTTTCCCTTAATTCTTCTTCCATTTATGCAACCCTTTCTCCAACATTCCTGCTGCTCCCGTTTCCCCATTTTAGGTGTCCCTAAACACCTCAGTCTGTTTGGCTTGTGGTATGTCGCTCTGCTTTCTGAAGGAGAAAGTTTCAAGGGAGATAAATTGGGAATTTCCTGAGAGGAATTTGTGTTCCTGTGGATGTCAAGATAATTCATATCTTCCACAGGTGCTTCTTGCAAAGACCGATATGTGGGCAATGGACACCAACAACTCTATAGGTAGTCCTCCGCTCAACAACCATTCGTTTAGTGACTGTTTGAAGTTACAATGGCACTAAAAATGTGACTTATGACTGTTTTTCAGCCTTGGGATCGTTGCAAGCACCCCCGTGGTCAAAATTCAGACGCTCGGCCACTGGCTCGTATTTATGACGGTCGGAGCGTCCCAGGGTCACGTGATTCCCTTTTGCCACCTTCTGACAAACAAAGTCAATGGGGAAGCCAGATTCACTTAACGACCATGTCACTCAATTAACTGCAATGATTCATTTAACAACTGTGAGAAGACAGGTCGTAAAATGGGGGGAAACTCAATCTTCTTGCTTAGCAATAGAAATTTTGGGTTTAGTTGTGGTCGTAAGCTGAGGACTACCTGTATTCCTTTTTATGTATTCCTCCACTTATTTCAACCCCGTGGAGTTAATCTGGTTTTATTCCCTTGCAGAAGGTACGGATTTTTAAATATATAGGTAGTTCTCATAACCGTAATGGAGCCTGCCAATTAGGGTTATAAGTTGTAAAATGGGTTTAGCCACATGACTAAACCTAATTTTACAACTTTTGTGTGTGTGCGGGGGTTGTTAAAGGAACATCACGGTTGTTAAGCGAATTAGTTTTCTGCTGTGCTACAGTTTTACCGAAAATTGGAAGCATCAGTTAGTTTTCAGTAAAACATGGTCACGTTACTAAAAATGGCGGTAAATGCGGCCATGTTGCTGAGCTCCAGAAATGTGGTCACATGACTTCAGGAGGGCCAACCATCAGACCCTTTGATCTGAGTAGTAAGCCTCCTTTTTTCAGGAAATTCATAAATTTGGACAGTTTGCTGAGCGACTGGTCGTAAGATGAGGACTGCAACTTCTCCCTTTTTTGTCTTTCAGTTCGTTTTGGGTAGGTTTTTTTTTTTAATTTCTGCTTCCGTTGCTTGCATCTAATCATGGGAGCCATCCCACCGGCTGTTTACATTTATTAAACGATACTTGTTTTCTGGTGCTAGAAATCCCAAGTCTATCTTGCTGATTACTTCTGCTTCTGACATTTATATTTATTCCCCATAGTTTGCACAGAGGAAGGAAATGGATGTTCTAGCCCAGTGATGGCGAACCTATGGCACGCGTGCCACAGGTGGCACGCGGAGCCATATCTGCCGGCACGCGAGCCGTTGCCCTAGCTTAGTTCCAATGCGCATGTGTGCACTGGCCAGCTGATTTTCGGCTCACGGGGAGGCTCTGGGAGGGTGTTTTTTGCTTCTCCAGGGAGCGGGGAAGGGCATTTTTGCTCTCCCCAGGCTCTAGGGAAGCCTCTGGAGCCTGGGAGGGCAAAAAACGGGCCTACTGGACCCACCGACGGGCCATTTCCAGCCTCCAGAGGGCCTCCGGGGGGCGGGGGAAGCCGTTTTCACCCTCCCCAGACATTGAATTATGGGTGTGGGCACTCGCGCGTGTGCAATAGCAGGCGCACATGCGCTTTCGGCACCTGAGGGAAAAAAGGTTCACCATCACTGTTCTAGCCCCTTCCTCAATAGCCTTTCAGGGTCTTTGTCCCTGAATAAAAAAGCATTCGTAGAGACTTGGTTTAAAAGCCCTCCTGATCCAGGGGGCCCATTTTTATTTTGATTTTGCTAGTTCTTGGTGGCGTCTCATGAGTTCTGCCCCTTCGTCTGGAGAACTTGAATCCAGCGACAAGGTTTACAGTCTAATGTACCAATAAAGGAGGATATTTGTAGTTCGGGGCTGGAGTGCTCTCTGAGCTTGGTGGTTTCCTGGCAGACGTTTCATGACCCAGCTAGATAACATCACCAGTGCTAGTAGGGAGTCCTGGCTAGAACTGACAATGTTACCTAGTTTAGGTGAGAGGTTTGCAAGAAAACAACCAAGTTCAGAGAGCACCGGTGACCTCTCATTGTCTCAGGGAGTCCTCGGCTTACAACAGTTCTCTTAGTGACCGTTTGAAATTACAACAGCACTGAAAAAAGTGACTTATGACCGTTTTGCACACGTCCATTGCAGCATCCCCGTGATCACGTGATTAAAATTCAGACGCTTGACAAGTGATTCATATTTATGACGTCGGGGTCACGCGATTTTGTGACTTTCTGACAAGCAAAGTCAATAGGGAAAATAAATTCACTTAACTGCAATTTAACAACTGCGGAGATTCACTTAACAAAGGGGGCAAAACTCACTTAACACATTTTCTCACTTAGCAATACAAATTTTGGGCTCGGTTGTGGTCGTAAGTTAAGGACTGCTTAGCTACTTAGTTATCTTCTATGGACAGGTTGGCTGATGGGGAATATCAGGCTCCAGGCGTTTTTTCCCTCTAGAACTCCAAAGCCCATGGTGTTTCACATTTTTATCTCTTTTTTTTTTTCAAAATACCATTTTGTGCCTATCAGAATTAGCAGAAAAGAAAATTTATTGGCAGGGGCACAGTAAGTACTGGAAATTGTTTTGTCACATCCTTGATATTTGCTCCTGGCAAAGCGCATGTTTCGCATACCGATGAATGTAGTTGGCACAGATTTGTTTCGGTTGCTCACAGTTGTGAGTCACCAACTACCACAAACCTTCAGTTAACTTGATGCAATTACAACTTTTCTGCCTGTCAGGGATCCGTCATCCTGTCTCCTGTTCATAATCATATTTGATATTTTTATCTCTTTTCTTTATGGATAGGCCAAACTTGATTGCCTTTGTTGCATCGTATCAGTTCCTTAGGCGTTGCAGCGTTGTGTATGTTTTCTGCCTTGTTGCACGCATGCTCACATCATAGTAAAATTAGGCTGGGCTGGAAAGCTTTTAAAAATCTTCATATGAGGCAATGCATTGTAAAAGGAAGATCAGTTCAAATCTCACCAGGCTCAAGGTTGACTCAGCCTTCCGTCCCTCCGAGGTGGGTAAAATGGGGACCCAGATTGTTGGGGGCAAGATGCTGACTCTGTAAACCACTCAGAGAGGGCTGTAAAGCTCCGTGAAGCGGTATATAAGTCTAAGTGCTATTTTCCTTCCTTCCTTCGAATGCAGCATTGCAGGCAAACTCAGCCCTCTGCCACCAGTTCAATTTTGACCGGTTCAATTTTGACTCAGCCTTCTGTCCTTCTGAGGTGGGTCCCAGATTGTTGGGGGCAAGATGCTGACTCTGTAAACCGCTTAGAGAGGGCTGTAAAGTGGTATATAAATTTAAGTGCTATTGCTATGCTATTTCTATCTAACGTCTTTTTTTCCAAATACTCCCTCTTATTGAAATAATCAGACTCCTGATTTTTTATTTTTTGCCATAATAAACCTGAGTTCCTAACTTTGGCAACTTTCAGACTTGTGGACTTCAACTCCCAGAATTCCCCAGCCAGCCATGCATCTAAAAGTTTTAAAATAACACAAACAGATAACTAAAATAGTTAAAAAGCAAAATAAGAAACCTTAAGATTAAGAAAGGTGCACTTCCGTTTGCAAATTTTTTTCTGTCCTTTTGTGTCCACTTCAGACCTTCTGACCAGAGAATTGATGGCGAAAGAGCACTTGCAATGAATGCTCTTCCACAATACAGAAGATATGCTGAGTCCTAGAAAGAGGGCAGAGAAGAGTAATAAAGAGTCTGGGGGGCTAAATTGCATGATGAATGGTAAAGCCCCAGAGGGCGGGAACAAGAAGTAACGGATGGACGGAGGCTCTGTTAAAGAGGGATCCAACCTGGAACTAAGGAGAAGCTTCCAGACAGTGAGAACAATCAGAGTTACGGGGCTCCATCCCTGGAGGTTTTCAAAAATAGACTCAACAACTATTCGACTGGGACAGTAGAAGGTCTTCTGCCTTGAGGAGGGATTGGACTAGAAGACCTCTAAGGTCCCTACCAACCCTATGATTCTATGATACGTAGGCTTTGTTAGTTCAAGGTGTAAAATGTCTGCAGTAATTTTTACCATCCTTTTTTTTTAAAGATAGAAAGCTATTTTTGTTGAATAGAATTCATTACGGCTGGTCCTTAACTTAGTACCACAATGGGAAGACCTGTTTAGGGTTAGACCTGTTTAGAATGAGTTCGAATTTCCATGGCCAGATGGAATGCTAAGATATCCATTTTATGGGATGTATCAGGGTGGATAAAAATCGATGATTAAAAAAAACAAATAAAAAATTGTTTTCTTTTTTATTTAAATCGGGTTTTTTTAATCAAATTTATTTTAATAAAATGCTTTTGGAGTAAAAATATCTAAGGATAGTTTTCTATTTAAGATACATTAATAATTTAGTTTATTCAGCATGAAATGGAGCATACGGTTGTTATGTAGCATGAGGCTGTATATTCTGCAATATTGGGACTGTTGGTGGGTCAACAGCGGGTCAGAGGAGAAGCTGCTGCGGGACAGAAATGACAGTTGCTTTTTAAAATTATGATTTAAATCGAGTTGATTTAAATCAAGCCTTTTTAATAATTATTTAAATTGTGATTTAAATCGAGTTGATTTAAATCAAATCCACCCTGGGATGTATCTATACTGCTACAATCATGATATGGACAGAGTTCAAGAGGACATAATCAAACAGTAATATAATAAGCTACAAAGGCATAATACAAATCCAGAAAATCCAGAATATACCCAATATACTGTATGGCAACACAATATGCTCAGACAACATAATGTTAGTCTTCTTTGTGGACTGAGCCTCGATCACTCAGTTTTTAATACTCAGGAGTGGTGGGAGGGGGCTTCTGGGTCAAGCTGAGTGAACATTGAAGACCCGGTGAAGGGCTAGAGAGCCGAGGAACTGCAGAGGACTTCACGAAGGCTGGAAGAGGCCAATACAAGTCCTGTCTGCAAAGCCCAATACGTGAGAGAATTCTAGAGCGGATCCTAAAGTCATCGAGTTAATTCAGGAGTTGCCAGGCAATGACTTTGCCAAGGACAGATCTTTTCAGACCAACCTTATCTCGTTTCTTGACCGGGTTGTTTCCTTAGTAGATTGTGGGAATGCTGTAGATAGCAATAGCACTTAGACTTATATACTGCTTCATAGTGCTTTACAGCCCTCTCTAAGCGGTTTACAGAGTCAGCATATTGCCCCCAACAATCTGGGTCCTCATTTTACCCACCTCGGAAGGATGGAAGGTTGAGTCAACCTTGAGCCGGTGAGATTTGAACCGCCGAACTGCAGCTAGCAGTTTTTTTTTTTTTTTAATTTGACAAAGCACTCCATTACAGGACACGATTGGCTAAGTGGGGGCAGAATGGTGAGACGGAAAAAACCCAAAGTTCTTATCAGGCTCCTTGTAAAATTGGAGAAAAGGTATTGAGTGGAATGGCCTAAAGTTAAGTCTTGGGCATCTTTGGTGATAAACAAATGTATAGGCACGGCTTGAATCCTGCATTCTTCAGTATTTTTTGTTAAAAACTGGTGTAAAGATGCAGAAGGAAGAAATTTGGATAGCGTAGCCAGTGATGTAGAAGACAAATACAATTTTTACAAAATTATAGTGGGCTGATCATCTCGGAATGAAGTTGAAGAGAGATTAATTGCAGTAAGGAAACAAGCATCAAATGCACAGGTATGGCGTTGCCGTACAGGTAGTTTTCACTTAGCGCCCCTAATTGGCACTAGAATTTTTGTCACTAAGCAAAGCTGTTATTAGGTGAATCATCACCTGACCCCATTGCTTAGTGATGGCAGTTCTGGTAGACGCAGTTGTTGTTAGGATCTCCTCACCTCCATGGCATCTCCCGTCCATCTATCTCGCCTCACCTTTGCCATTTTGGCTGCCTTGAACTCTTCCACCACCACCACCACCACCCAGTCCATTTTGCCCGCGTTAGGTTTCATGAGTAGAGATAATGGGGGATAAGTATATTTTGCACTGGTCAAGGTTTCTCCCTTGAGTATTTGGTCTATCCCTAAGCATTGCTTTGAAGGATTTAGGAGAAGGAGAAGAAGGAGAAAGGCTCCGAGGAGGATGAGGAATTAAATGATATGAAGAGACATTGAGGGGGTTGGGCCTGTTCAGTGGGGATATTACGGCACACTTCCTATACCAGAAAAGATATTGCAAGAAGTTGGTCAGAACTTTTATTGTTTGAGGGTGTAGTAGGACATCAAAGCATGCTTTGAAGTTACGAGAAAGCAGATTTCAGTGGAATATTCTGGAACACTTGGCTTCAGTTATGGAACCAATTTTGCAAGAGAGATGTTGGCCTTCATTTTCCTTGGATATATGCAGACCCTGGATAGCCATCTAGGTGGGACACTTGAGTTTGGATTCTGCACTAAGCTGTGAGTTGGGTTCAATGGCCGTTCTGGAAACGTAACAAAAAACCCATGAACTTAGTTTTAACTAGATGGCCTGTGGCCGCTTGGCTTATGGTTTCAGAGATACTTCCTTATCAGATTCCTCAACCGCTTCAAACAATAACAGGGCTTCTAATGTCCGGCCTCGGGGTAGATTCGGAGAGGTATCTGCCTTGAAAGAAGTCCATGTTGATCTGTAAAGCACAGTCAAACATCCGCACAGGAAATGTTTTTATGATATTTTGTATTATGATCATGAACTGTTTTATGATAATGTTTATGTTATAACATGTTCAATAAAACCAGGCAGATTTCAGTTTCACAGGAGTTAATTGATATTGGATAATATCCAATCCTAATATCCAACCCTAACCCTAAGCCATTCTGAAAGTCAACCCATTTGAGGCCCCTTGGTTCAAAGCATTTTACCCCATGATGCCCAGTTCTGCCTCGGGAAACTTAGGGGAAGGGAAGTGTCAGTAGTCTATGGATAAGTTATCATCAACAACAACAGTAGTAGTTGCAATTAGATCCAGGTAACTTAGAACCTCTAATTAAAATCACAGCAAACCCACCATAATTGCCTGTTGCATTGTTCTTTGAAACGGTTTACATTAGCGTTTCATGACTTAATTCTCCAGTCAACATGACCGTAGCTTAGAAGTCTGGGATAGATCCACCTGTCCGGTAGCTGCAACAATTAGAAAACACAGCTTTATATTTTACATTTCAGCTTCCCATCCTTAAAAGGCAACCCTAGAGCACTAATTCCTGGATTTCAAATGAAAAATTGCATTGCAGATGAACTTCAATTTTGGGGGGTCTCGCTTGCAGTCAAAGGAGATGCTGCTCTTTTAAAAATAAAAGAGATCTGAAGAGGTGGTCCATCTGCGAGCCGAATGAATGGGATAATTGTTAGCGATGTGGTATTCTTTGAAACAGACTCAACCTTCTGTCAAGCTACCAAATTCAACGGGGGCCTTTTCACAAATTTAAAAAAAAATTAAGTTCAGCTTCCACGGTTTTCAGTCCTGAACTTACAATAATGTACCATTACAACTAAATTGAAAAATGAGCGATTTCATTTGTGAAGTTTATTTATTTATTATTTATTTTATTATTCTTATATGCCGCCCAACTCCCGAAGGACTCAGGGCGGCGTACAACATAAGAGATACAAGAACAAACAAAATTTCAAACAATTTAAAAACAGTACAAAATTTAAAAGACAGTATAAAAGTAGCAGCAACATCCATCCATTCAACCACATACATACTTGGGGGGTAAGCTCAAATGGGTTAAGCTGTCCCCCCCACCTGCAGGAAGAGCCAAGTCTTAACGGCCTTTCGGAAGGCCAGCAGAGTGGGGATGGTTCGGGTCTCTGGAGGGAGTTGGTTCCAGAGCACGGGGCCGACCACAGAGAAGGCCCTCCCCCTGGGGCCCGCCAGCCGGCATTGCTTGGCCGACGGGACCCGGAGGAGGCCAACCCTGTGGGCCCTAACCGGTCGGAGGGAAGTATGTGGCAGAATGCAGTCCCGGAGATATCCTGGTCCTAAGCCATGAAGGGCTTTAAAGTTGGGCTTACCACATTATTACAGCAAATCTCTCTGCCCATTTTTATTAGGCTAATTTAGAAACTGCTAAATTAAACTCTAAAGCTAAATTCTAAGCTTTGGTTTCTTGGTTCCCATCTTCTCTGTTAAGTTTGTAAGGCCTTTTGCTGCGACAGCCTAAGTTTTAGGTAGAAATTGTTTCTGTTTAGCGTGCAGATCTTGTCTTTACACACACAATTATTTCTTGAAAAGTAGAATTGTGAAAACGATTACAGGGTGAGATCCTTCTGACGTATTAATTGATGCCTGGCAGTCAGATCAACAATTGTTTTCTGTTGGAGGAGCTGGCATTTTGTAGGGTTTTTCTCCCCCCTCGCTGGGGACTTAGGATGTTTTCTGTGAGTTTCTTGTTTCAGTAGCAGATAATTGCTCCAGTGGTTTTCAACCATCAGATTTGGATAGCGTATTCCAGAGTTGCTATGCATACATATTCCAGATATATGGAATATTTA
This sequence comes from Diadophis punctatus similis, assembly GCA_023053685.1. Lineage (NCBI taxonomy): Eukaryota > Metazoa > Chordata > Lepidosauria > Squamata > Dipsadidae > Diadophis > Diadophis punctatus. The sequence goes on from JALIGW010000021.1 coordinate 15,342,687, forward strand.
ATATTCCAAAAGAGCTGTGGAGTCCCCGTGAAGGGCTTTTGGGTGTACAAGTTGTCCTCTTCTGATTTATGACAAGAATTGATTTGGTTACGTGATGAGGACAGGTGATCATTGGGGATACATAGTGAGTTGTTGAATGGAATTTCAGAACTTTGATCCTGAAAGCAGAGGTTGGCTCATTTTATCCCCATGTGAACATCAGTATTATTTATTTTAAAAAAAACAACATTGGAAACTTGGAACTTTATAAAAAATAAAACCTTTCCATGGGAAGTAATCAATCAAATGCAAAGCTGTATTTTTAAACTGGAAGGGTGAACTTGATTTATTGTGTAGCTGAAAGATAAATGTTTAAATCCTTTCCTAACTTGTACTTACCATAGTTTGATCAATCTTAATTACTATAAAAATACTACAGAATGTGAGCCTGTGTGTCAAGATAGGTCAAGATGTGTTGGTCAAGATTCTCATGCAGTTCCTGTCTTTTTTTCCTGCATGTAGCTGTTGCAGCTTAGCAAAACAATATAATTTCATATTATGTCCTGTTAGTAAAATTATGCATGTATATAAACATTGCACGCTGAGATAATATCACAGTTGCATGCTAGGATTTTTTTTTAATTTGACTTTGTACACGTATTTCCAATTAAAGAGAGCTGCAGGGTCCTTCTGCTGCCATGATCGTTTTTCTGATTATAATGGTGGGTAATTCATCTGAGAAGACCGTTTGGGGGGATTTGCACGTTCAGAAATGTGTGCTTATTTGTGTTATTTAAGCTTGTGGCCCTGGGCATGTCTGAACATTATTGGGATGTTTGCAAGCCTTCCCTTCCGTCTGGGCTACCTGCCATACATGCTTAGTGGAGAGTGTCGCTATGAATTTGAACACATTCTCACCCAAACCTCTCGTTGTCTGTATCTCTCCCTTTGCTCTCCATAGACAGCCCTGCTTATCTGGTGCTGTACTTTCTGCCTCAACCCGTGCCGTCCCTCTGACTCCATCCAGCAAGCCATAGAGTGAAGTAGGGACAAGGAACCGTTGGCCAACTCTCCTTAGCATGGCCACCAGCTGATTGCCATTATAAATACTCTCAAGCATTCTGCCTTTGATGCTGGGAGCTCACCTTGTAGAGATAGACAGAGAAATGGAAGGATTCAACGGGAGCATTTTCACAAATTATTATTATTATTAAGTTCGGCTTCTATGGTTTTCAGACCTGAGCTTACATTTATTGCATTTGTCAAATATTGTCAGAAATGATGTAGGGTCTCCTGCTTGGGCGGGAGATTGGACTAGATGACCTACAAGGTCCTTTCCAACTCTGTTAATCTGTTAATCAAATAGTAGCAATAGCACTTAGACTTATGTACCACTTCACAGTGCTTTACAGCCCTCTCTAAGCGGTTTACAGAGTCAGCCTCTTGCCCCCAACAATCTGGGTCCTCATTTGACCCACCTCAGAAGGACGGGAAGGCTGAGTCGACCTTGAGCCGGTCAGGATCGAACTCCTGACTGTGGGCAGTGAATTAGCCTGCAGTACTGCATTGTAACCACTGTGCCACCTCGACATTTGCATAATGGAAATCTGCCCATTATGCTTGTGTATCAAGTTGTAAATCGATTCCATCATGTGACTAACCTGATTTATGACCGACCAGTCATAACTCGAGGCCTATCCACACAACATCCCAAATGCAAACCATCACTAAATCGTTCTGCATTTGCATCCTTCCATTTTACCCCAAAGAACCTCTTGTAAATCACTTCCTTGGGAGGAAGATTTCTCAGGGGTTTCCTTGCGAAGGAGGTGGAGGCTAAGAAGCCGCCTGTTTTAACTGGGTTGCCTGGTCTCCAGATCCTAGCAGTGAAGGCCGATGCAACTGGCGCTTCTGTAGCTTTTGTGCTACAAAAAAAGAATGAGTCATTTCTATCCCGCATCCTTTAATTTCCTGTCAAGATCTGCCTCTTGTTTATTTGTAGCTTATTTGTGCCTTGGATGGATTTAGAGGGAGCCTTGTTGTTAGTAATCGTCCTTAGCTCCTGTGTTTGTGTAGGCTAAGGCCTTTCCTGTAGTTCTTATGGGCTTTGTTTTAATGCATCCTTCGAAGTTGTCCAGCCACAACAATGCCTGGGTAGCATGAGTAGCAGCTATTCTTCACTCTCTCCCCTTCTCCCCAAACAGAATCGGAATAAAATAAAACAGCCCAAAATAATACTTTCCATCTCTGCTTGTTCTTTTATTGGCGGCCGTCTGTTGTAAGGCTGCAGAATAGCAAAACGTTAGTACTTGCTTTCTTTCAAAATGCATATTGTCTCATTCTGAGAATTAGCTAGAAGAATTCAATGTGGTTTTTAAAAGTAGGGAACCTGAATATTTTATCTTGGAAGCCGTCTCAGATGTAGGGTTTGGTTTATATTATTTTGGTAGCGTGTTTTGGTAATATTAGGCTCCCCAAATATGCTCAGTATGCATCCTCCGTGACCAATAATACGGTTTTTGTGGCTTTGTTCCTTTATTTATGCAGAAATATAAATAAACTGGAAACCTCCGCGATGGATTTCAAAAGCAACTCGCTGTTGCTCCCCAAGAAAGGTGCCAACCACATCAAAATGAAGGCCGTCCCCGAGATCCTGGGGGGTCCCACCGTAAAGCCGCCCAGCTGCGAAGTGAACCGGGAGTGTTCTGTTTACCTGGGCAAGTCCCACCTTTCCGCCACACTACAGGACGATGTCATGCCGAAATACAACGGCCATGATGCCCTGCCCTTCATTCCCGTGGAGAAGCTCCAGGACCTCACCTCTCGCGTCTTCAACGGGGAATCGGGAACGCAGGATGCCAAGCTGCGTTTTGAGTCTCAGGATGTCAGGGAAGCCGGAACGCCCCCCAACACTACGCCGGCCAAGAACGGCTCGCCGGAAATTAAACTGAAAATCACTAAGACGTACATGAATGGGAAGCCTCTCTTTGAGTCCTCCATTTGTGGCGACAGCGTGCTGGAGGTCGCCCAGGCGGAGCAGAGGGAGCCAAATCCGGGAAGCAAGGAGAAGAGAAGTAGGAAAAGGAGCATCAAATACGACTCCCTGCTAGAGCGAGGTTTCGTGGAAGCAGCGCTATTGTCCAGTTCGTCCGGTTCCTCTGACGAAAAGGTACCCTTGCTCCCCTCCGGCCGTCTTTGGGATGACCAGAATTTGTGGCTTGTTTGAAATTGGGTCTTAAGGTCTTCGCTCCGAGGAATCTTTGCTCAGATTAATAGGTAGTTTCCGAGAATGTAAAGACATCCTTGAATTGAGCTTTGGTGACTACAGAGTATAGGTAGTCCTCGACTTATAACTGTTCAAAATTACAACAGCACTGAAAATTGCGACTTATGATCGTTTTCATAGTTACGATTTTTGCAGCATCGCCATGATCATGTGATCAAAATTCGGACGCTTGGCAACTGGTTCACATTACGACGGTTTGCAGAGTCCTAGGGTCACGTGGTCCCCTTTTGTGACCTCCTGACAAGCAAAGTCAGTGGGGAAACCAAATTCACTTAACAACCAGATTATTAACTTGTCAACTGCAGTGCTTCACTTAATAACTGTGGCAAGAAAAGTCATAAAACAGGGCAAAACTCAACAAATGTCTCCCTTAACAACAGAACTGTTGGGCTCATTTGTGGCCATAAGTCAAGGACTACCTGTATGACCGTATAATTTTCTAGCAGCAATATAGAAGGGGCTTACTCTGTCCTTGATTCGGGGTATTTTCTCAGCTCCCCAGGCTGATGCTGTCTTAACCTAAAATAAATCAAATTGTGGTCCTCCGTTAATAAATCTAGCAAATGTGAGTATAGAGTAGGAGTAGGCAGCTATGGCCCCTTTACAACCTGGGACTTCAACTCCCAGAATTTCCTGAGCCTTTCCTGGCTGGCTGAGGAATTCTGGGAATTGAAGTCCACAGTTCATAAAGGGGCCATAGCTGCCTATCCCTGCTCTCGACTCCTATTTGCTAGCTTTGATTAACTGGGGCCGTCCTAGTTGCTCACCTCTGGTATAGACGATGTGCATCCATTTCCAAGATCATTTAGCTTCCCGTCTTGATCCTCCTTGTGTGTGTACGGTATGAGCCTGGTTCTGCATGCCTGGAACAGGAGGGCTGGTGTCCGGAATAGATAAAAAGCCACCCAGAAGATTTAGAAGTCATCATCTTAGCAGCACACTGACCTCAAGTTGGGCTGCTTGGAAGTTATGGGAGAAGTTGTATTTCCGGCAGTGTTGCTTTTTTTAAATGCACGGAGCAAAATTTGCTTTAAACATTGTGAAAAGGAGAAAAAACAGCTCACAAATCAGAGAATAATAATGCTAAACCAGAACCAGTCATATTAAGAATGTATTATTAGGTGTTGACAAGGTTTGGATCCAGATGTTTTGATGCACTTCTGGCTATTTTTAGCAACTGCTCTGCTGATAATTTTTTCTTTCTAAACATTCATGATCCTGGAGTTAAGGCTGGTATCATTTCTCCAATCACTTCCAGTCTTTTATTTCACTCTTGAGGTTATTCATTGCACCTGCCTGGAGAGCATGGCTGAAAAAAAGTGGAATGGTTTTGAATTTTAAAATAAATAAGAGTTTATTTATAGGTAAGAGTCAAGGATAGAATCCTGAATGAGAAAAAGAGCAGAGGGATTATTTTTGTTCCCAAATCACTGTCCAGTGTTCAGATTTCAAAGTTAATTCCTCATCTCCCACCTACCATGCGTTCATTTTCTAGTCTACAGTGTTCGTACTCCCCTACTTTTGCAGTTATTTTGAGACGACACCCTTAACACGTTCTTAAATTTTGAAATTTATTCTTGCTTATAAAGAATGGCATTTCAATATAAATATGTCAGTATTAGAAAGCGTGAAAGGACACTATGGGACAGAATAAAAATGGCAGGGAAGGAAGAGCCCGGGTGGTTCATCTGGATGTCCCAGTTTGAACCACAAGTGATACCAGTCCCTGCCACCCCAGCCTGGTAGTCAGAGATAACGAAAACTGTGGTTGGGTAAGTCTGGTTTACTTATTCAGCTGAACCAGACAAGGAATCAGTAAATGGCTCTGATTGAATGCATGGCTCCCTATGCCATAGAGCAGAGGTCTCCAACCTTGGCAACTTTATGAGGTGTGGACTTCAAATCCCAGAATTCCTCAGCCAGCCATGCTGGCTGAGGAATTCTGGGAATTGAAGTCCACACCTCATAAAGTTGCCAAGGTTGGAGACCTCTGCCATAGAGTATTAAATGCATGAGGATATGGAATATTAAATATATGAGGAATACATGCAGAGTATGATCATAAACCTAAGTCAGTGCGATGCTTTTGTTCTATGAAGGGGTGGGTTTGGCTCCCACCCACCCACCCAACTCCCAATCATTGGGTGTGTTAAAAGCTGAAATTCACCGAATGGCTTGTCACTGGAGAATGACGTTCTCCTTAGCCAATGGAACAGAAGTTGCCTTCAGAAGTTGTGGGTGCTCCATCACTGGAGGTTTTCAGGAAGAAATTGGACACCCCCTGGTCTGAAATGGTATAGGGTCTCCTGCTTGAGCAGGGGGTTGGACTAGAAGACCTCCAAGGCCCCTTACAGCTCTATTCTGGTTGAAGCTACCTTTGTCTTCTCCATCTCTGTTCAGGACAGGAATCAGTTAGAATTCCCAGTCTTCCACTCCAGGGATTGTGGGGGTGTTTGATGTATTTTTAAATTTAGAGTAGCTCAAATGTAGGACAAAGCAGGATGTTCCTCAGCTGCCCTCTGAGGTTGAGAACATCCTCTACGTTTTTATCCAAGTAGGGCTTCCTCCCAAAGGTGCAACTGGACTTTTTGGGTCTCGACTGAAGCCAGGGAGTCCAGCTTCCTTTTGGAAAAAGCACCTTTGGGACAACCGTGACCTGGATGACTGAGATCCTCCGTAGAGAAAACAGGGCTTTGATTTTGTGTAAAACTGAGTGCTGAGGTTTCGCTTTGTGCCTTTCTCCAGAAATTCTCTGTAAGGGCCCCTCTCAAATGCAGGCTAAGCCCAACAGGACAAGTCCAGATCTCATTCCTGGCTAAGGAGAGGAGAGTCTCCTTAGACATATCATATTCTGTGTCTGGATAGATTTATATTGGGATAAAAAGTGTTTTGGTTAGTTAAATGAGGTACTCAAAGCAATTAGACGGAGGAAGTGTCAATCTCCCAGTTCTAGATATTTTGGCTGTTTCCAGGAACATATTCCACATGGACCATTTAGTAAAACTGGACCTTAAGAACAGTTTAATAATGATTTAGGTCCTTTCTGTGAGACCCTCTCCAGAAGGTATAAGGCTATTGGACTCCTAAAATGTCAGCCCTTCCACTTTCACACGGATGCATCTCATCCCACGCGGTACTCACCATCTTCCCAAACGGTTCTGTTTGCTAGAGATGTGGGTTGGAGTGTCATGAATTCCTTCTTGCTAGCCGATTCCAAGGAAGCCGTCGGTACCATCACATGCAGTCCAAGTTTGATAGTAAGTTGCATGAGGCAGAACACCTGGAACATCCAAGACATGAAAGAGGCGCTTTAGGAAATTAGATCTTTGATTTGGGCTTGTTTGGATGGGTTTGCACTCGGAATGCATTTGTATTCAGAGGCTGGAAATGGTTTTGAACACAATGCAAAGGTAACAGGTCGCAGGTAAATTCACTGCTGATTATAAAATGCTTGTGAGAGGAAAGTTAGATTTCATAAGCATGTCTTGTAGTTTCCCATGTTAAATATGCACGTGCTTTACAGATAGCGTTGCTGTGGTGTTGACAGTTTATTTATTTATTACAGCCCTCTCTAAGCGCTTTACAGAGTCAGCCTCTTGCCCCCAAGAATCTGGGTCCTCATTTGACCCACCACGGAAGGACGAGTCAACCTTGAGCTGGTCAGGATCGAACCTCTGGCAGTTGGCAGGTTTAGCCTGCAATACTGCATTCTGACCAGGGCTCTTAGTTAAGGCTGAAGCCCGTCATGCTGATCTTAATAATAAAGTCATGGAGTTTCATGTTTGTTCAACTGTAAAAGTGTTCTCATTGCTAGAATCTGGGTGTGTTTCCTTTCCCCTCCCCCTCCCTAAAGATCTCCGCCGCAGAAGAAGAAGAAGACGGAGAAGGAGAAGGAGAAGGAGATCGTCCTCTGGTGACTGGGAAAGAGGACAAAAGGCTCCTCCTGAAGTACAGCGTGGGAGACGTGGTCTGGTCCAAGGTCTCTGGATACCCCTGGTGGCCCTGCATGATCTCCACCGACCCTCTTCTCCATAACTTCACCAAGCTCAACGGTGGGTCCTGCGGGGGGGGAGGGGCGTCTTGCTTTTAGGCCGTTCCTGGTTTCAGACAGTCACCCACAGAGTGAAATCCAAGAAGAAGGGAAGTCAACAAATAATCCTTTACTTGAAACATTTGCACTGGCTTTAACGATGCAGAATGGGTGCAACTTTTAAATTCACATTATAGGTAATGTAATTACTAACGTCTGGAATTGGAACCAGAATTTCAGTCATATGTTGTCGTGGTCATAAGTTGAGGCACCCACATGACCGGACCTGATCTTCCAACCATGTTTACAGCAGTTATTAAGTGAATCTGAGCAAATCCATTCTCTCAAATGGATGTATTTTTGCTGGAAACTGGCGAAAAACTCCCAGTAACTGGTGTACACACACACACACACACACACACACAGAGTATCCAGTCATAAATGCGAGATGGTTGCGAAGTGTCCCAAATGGAGTCATACCTTTGCAGGGTGTGTTTATGTGTGACATTTTACAATAACCGGAAGTGGTATTCAAGCTACAAAGCACCCTTTCTGAGACCGTCATAACTTTGAATGCTGGTCATAAGTTGAGGACTACCTGTAAACAGTTTCAAAACGCGCTTAAGCTTCTTCCACGAGTACGGTGACTATACCAGCCTCGTGATTTCTTTACGGCATACCCACCTGGTTTTGTTTTGGGATGCTAATTGTAGCCCACTACCACCCAACCCTGCAAAACCAGGTGGCTGTTTAAAGAGGGAAAGGCCACCCGCGAAGACCTTCATGGCGTACAGCTTTTTGGGGAATGATGCCAGAGGTGGGAGAAGGCATGGCTTCTCTCCCCTGTCTTGAAAGATGCCAGCTTGGACGTGGGCCGATTCACGTGTTGGTTAATTAAACAACCTCTTTTCTGAAAAGAGGTTTGGTTTTGCTTTACATTAATAAGCCTACACAGTCAAAATGGATATGGGACACCGTGGATTCACACTTCGTGCTAAATTTTATTTTGCTTTATTAGCTTGTGGAGCAAGCTGTTGTTTTGCTGAATCCGTACCTGGTGCTAAGCCAAGAGATAATTCATGGGCAGAACGGCTGACCTCATGCAGCTCAATAGGCCGAACCGTAGCCAAGGGCTTTTATGCTGCACCACGATAGCTGGAGCCATTCTCTGCCTTTCTCGACCTGGTTATTCTTCCAATGGTTGGATTTCAGCTCTCAAAAAGCCGCCTCCATCCTGGCTATCACCAAGAACAGAGAAACCCGCCCATATCCAGGATGCCAAGCTGGTATTAAACTCAGAAAAAATATTGGGAAAATTTTAACTTCGTGCAGTCAAATGTTATTTCATCTTTGCGCCTGGCTTTGTTAAACTGAAACTCTGAATTGACGGAATGTGCTGTCTTGTGTTTCCAGGACAGAAAAAGAGCTTCCGCCAGTATCACGTACAGTTTTTTGGGGATGCACCAGAACGAGCCTGGGTGTTTGAAAAGAGCCTGGTGGCGTTCAAAGGAGAGGAGCAGTTTGAGCAATTGTGCCAGGAAAGTGCAAAGCATTCCATTAGCAAAGCAGAGAAAATAAAGGTAACATCCCTGTGTCCTGTTTTGTGCTTGCTAATACTTATTTATTTATTTATTTATTTTATTTTGTGAGATTTATTATATACCGCTTCAAAGTGCAAGCACTCTCTAAGCGGTTTACACCAGTAAGCAATGTATATTACTTATATTGCCCCCAACAATCTGGGTCCTCATTTTACCTACCTCGGAAGGATGGAAGGCTGAGTCAACCTTGAGCCGGTGAGATTTGAACCGCTGACCTGTGGATCAGTGTCAGCTAAAGTGGCCTGCAGTACCTGCCTCTTAACCGCTGCGCCACCTCAGCTCTTAATTGGGCTGTTTTATCTGCTTGCTAATGGCATTTTGTTATGCATTGATACAAAGGGAGAAAATTGTTTTTCCCCAGGTAAACAATTTCTGTTCTTGGTCTCCGTAACCTCTTTTTCCTCCCCTTTTCCCTGCAGCTGCTGAAGCCGGTTTCAGGAAAGCTGCGTCCCCAGTGGGAGATGGGGGTCAAGCAGTCCAAGGACGCCCTGTCCATGTCTGTGGAGGGAAGGAAAGCTAAGTACACCTTCATTTACGTCAGGGGCAGGCCGGTCCTCAACCCTCAAGTGGCGAAGGAAGCCGGACTCGTGGTGAAGTCTTTGGAAGAGATGGATAAAATCTATTCGGACGAAGACCTTTCTCAGACTCTGAAATCCAGCAAAGAACACGACGTCCCGGCCAAAAGGGGGAGAAGGACCAAGGCGCTTTGCACGAGTCAGCCGGAAGACTTCGGCCCTCCCGAAAGAAACCCGGAGGAGAGAGGAGGCCCGGGGGGGTCCCCTTTCGGGAGGAAGAAGGCCATTCCCTACGCTCCCCGGAATCGGAAAAGCGATGGAGTCCCTCAGTTCCTGGTGTTTTGTCAGAAGCACCGAGATGAGGTTTGTGCCCTCAGCATCCCTAGCGTGAGCCTTCCCTCCATTTCTTTTTCAGGTCCCTTAAGGGCCACAGAGCGCAAAGCCCCTTTGCCTCCTTCTCAGGCCCTTTGCTCTCACCCGGGATCTAATCCACAGGGCTCCTCCCACCCTTCTGAAGAAGATAGCAGGTCTCAGAGGTTACTTGAGATTGGGAGATTGGGAGACAGACAGCTGTAAACACTGGCAGTCGCATGATGGGGTGGGGGCTGGGGGGGCAGCCCTCAGGATTTTGGAACTATGGAATGGAATACGAGAGAAGAGAAGAGACGGGATGGAATAGGGGGTAGGGGTAGGGGTAAAGTAGAACAAAACAGAATAGAATAGAATAGAAAATATGGAATGGAATGGAATAATAGAACAGAACAGAACAGAATAGGAGACAGAATAGAATAACTTTATTGTCACTTTGAATGTACACTAATCGGCATACATTAAAGTGAAATAGGAATCCCTGGGGTGGGCTGTGGTAACTTCAAAAGGCCACTAAGTTGCAGGTGTTTTTTCATGACATCATATTTGCACACCCGAAATCCACCCCTTGCCATGGTTTTTGAGCTGTTTGTGTCTCTTCTGCTAATGGAGATGCAGGAGATTTAAGGTATGCAGAAGATCTGGGTCCTGTAGGAGAATCAGAAGATTTTTTTGTTGTTGTTTAAGAAAAATGCTTGGAGAAAACTTTTAAAATAGACCATTTGTCTTATTTTAAGTACAGGGAGTCCTCGACTTAACAACAGTTCATTTAGTGACTGTTCAACTTTGCAACCTCACTGAAAAAAATGACTTGTGATCGTTTTTCACACTTACGACCGTTGCAGCATCCCCATGGTCATGTAATCAAAATTCAGGTGCATGGCAACTGACTCATATTTATGACGGTTGTGTGCTCTGGGGTCACGTGATCCCCTTTCGCGACCTTCTGACAAGCAAAGTCAATGGGGAAGCCAGATTCGCTCAACAACCGTGTTTCTAACTTAACTGCAATGATGCACTTAACTGTGGCAAGAAAGGTCGTAAAATGGGGCAAAACTCACTTAACAAATATTTCACGGCTTGACATAAATTTTGGTCTCCATTGCGGTGGTAACTCGAGGATTGCCTGTCCTGTACATTTGGCAAGTTGGGTTTATAGCTGCTTGGGATAAATGCACGTCCCTGGTGTCTGTGGGGGTTATTCTCCGTCAAAGGTTGTCCCAAAGGGGCTTTTTCAAAAGGCAGCTGGACTTCCTCAGGGTTTTTTTTTTTTTTGGTCCCTTGAAGACACTTCGCTTCCTTGCAGCCACAAAGGAAAAAACCAAGAAAATCCTGCTGCCTTTTGGGAGGAAAAAAAACACTTTTGGGACACGGCCGTCATCTGACAAAGTTTTAAAAGTTAAAATAATAAATAAATGGGGGGGGGGGGAATCTCAAGAGAGATTTTTGGAAGCTGGGCAGGGCCCGGTCTCTTTTCTCTCTCTCTCTCTCTCTCATTCCCGTCTCTTCCGCCCAGGTGGTGGCTGAGCATCCCGATGCCTCGTGCGACGAAATCGAAGAGCTGCTGGAGTCACAGTGGAACATGCTTAGTGAAAAACAGAAAACACGCTATAACACAAAATTTGCCATAGTGACCTCTCCCAAATGTGAAGAAGACACTGGTAAACGTAAAACTGTGCTAGTATACTCTAACTAAAAGTTTTAATATATGTAGTCATGTTTAATTAAGCACACGGTTGTCAGCCTGTAGGGAAGATCAGCTTTCACTGTTTCCGTTTCTAATTTTTGGGATCTTGTGCTGATAAAGCAGTGAATGCAGTCCTTTTTTTCTTTTTCTTTTTTTTTAAATTTAAACCAGAAGAGTCAATCATGTCTACATTTCTTGGTTATTGTTCTGCGAAGTTGCTCTGTGTAAATCTATTGTAGATACGCTGGTGTTCTCATTCCCTTCCTGTCTCTAAGCAGCTGCCACCTGTATCGCTGTCGACGAAATTAGAATTATGGAGATTAGAAAGAAATTAAGCTAGAATTTTTAAATTTAAAACATTCGCTCTAAGCGTAACTCTTGTTTTTAAAGTTGAAGTGGAGGTTGAATCGGTGTCCCTGGGTTTGCAATAATTAAGATCTGTGGATGTGCAGAAACACCCAATGCTTAAACGTTTCCAGGACTGACGTGGGTGAAGGTAGTAGTGGAGAACATTCTTAGAATCTGCAGGAATCTGGCCAGATCTCCATTTTTATAACGCATTTAGCTTAATATCCTGATGAGCTACAGGTTTAGAAGAGTGGATATGCCTAAAGGCAAAAAAAAAGCCATATTTTTGTTTCTCAGTATTAATATTATAGTCTGTATAACGTTGTTGGACTATGACAGAAATTTTAAGATATCCGGTTGCTGCTTTGGACAATGAGAAGAATGAGAGTGTGTTGGAAAGGTTTCTCAATTTTGGACAATATGTATTAAAATTATAGTCAGTTTTGTTATTTGTGTGTGAAATGACAACTTGTGGGGAAAGTTGAATGCTTTGTCTCAATGTATAAAATATGTGGGTGTCGGTTTTAAAAGCAAACAAGACTACACAACATTCTGTATCTCTCAAGGTTCAGCCCAGAGGAGTTTGAGCAAGGCCAAGCGTAAAGTGTTTCAAGGATCACGTAAACGAAGATCAAGATCCAGAAGTAATTTAAATTTGTGCTGTGTAATATTGATTTTAAACTAAGTAACCCTTACTTAAGTGTGCCTTTCATGTAACTGCTCAATAATATCTTTTTCTCAAATGTTGTGCTCCTTCAGTTTTAGCGTTTTTATGGATCTTGAATTAAATATTTGAGTGCTGTAGTACAAAATTCTGTCCAGCTTTATGGTAGTTTCTTCTTACGATCCAATTAAAATGAATCTTGCTTCCTCAGTTTGTTACACCTATATGGGATGACTTTCAGGCTTGGGCACGTTTATTGATCTGTGAAAGACCGTTTTTGCATGTCCATTTAGTTTACGTCAAAATCTTGGCCTACGTCATAGCTTCTCCCAATAAATTTAAACTTCACCATTGATTGGCATGTGGAAACGAACAATTGTCCACACATTTTTTTAAAAGAAATGTCTTATAGGATAGCAAGATCTGTTTTCAGGCTTGAAAATGTAATTACCAGCAGAAGAATCTTGATTTTTTTTCAAAGCATTTGAATGAAGTTCTGTGGCTCCAAATTAAATAATAGAAATTTGGCCCTAGGCTAAAAAGTATAATTGGGGAATAATAAAACAGTCATTAGAAAGTTTTGGTATACTCGAATAGGGGATTTGAGGGATAGAAAATAGAATAGAATCTTTACATGCAAAGGAGAATTAGTAAAATAGGTTGTATCCACTAGTTGTGATCCTCTGAAAGTTTGTAATATGGAACATTATTATTTCAAATGGGTTTTACTCAGACCCACTGGTTTCAGGTATAAATATGCAAGGTACTTAAAAATCTTTTTTTTTCATGGTCTCTATCTAAAATGTTCCTCTCCCCTTGGTCTTTATATAAAACAAATTCAACGTGTATTGCTTTATGTATTCCCAGCCTTAGGATGATGTTCTCTCACATAATAATAATATCAGAAAATGGGATAATTGCTTTATACAGCATTAGTGTGCTTTTTAAAAGAAGTTACTTCAAAGCAAAACTTCTGGTTGTAGATCCATTATAAATTGAAAGGAGAAATTAATATTAAATGTACAGATAGGCGTAGGATGTTTTTGTATATAAGATCAGCTGTGGTAGGTGTGTACTGCAAAGCTAGTTTTAATAAGTTGGGAATCACAAGCTGTTTAGGGTTAATAAACATTATCCGGCTGTCTTAGAACAGTAACATAAGTGCTTTGGTTCGAGATAATTTCTAAATGAGCTTCAGATTTTTTTCATGTAAGTCTCCCCATCCCTACTCCAAGGTAACTTATATGGAAATAAAAGGAAACCTGTAAAGAGGACAAGGAAACCCACAGAAGATTTTGAAGTTCAAGAAGCACCTAGAAAAAGGCTGAGAACGGATAAGAAGAATTATCAGACGGTAATTATGTTCTTGGCTTATTTGGGTGTGCTGTGGTGGCAACCAGGGTGATGATTGTTTGACTTTGTCCTATCAAAATAGCCTTCTGCTTCATTGGAGCGGGTGATTTGATTGGATGGAGTGATTTGATTGGATGGATTGACCCATTAAATGAATGGTTAACCGGAGAGCTCGTTTTAAAACATCGAACTATATACAGTGTGCTTAAAAGCATCTTTGGTTTCGTATCTTGCATTTGTGGGTCTCTTTTCTGAATCTTTCTTCCACAATGATGGCAGAGGTGCAAGTGAGCAGAAAAGCAACTGCCCCTCGGAATCTGTGGGGGGGTTTCATCTGGAAGAGGGGATAAAATGCCCTTTCGGCTGTACTTTTCAGATGGCCAGTCGTGCTTTTTTGTTTCCCCCCCCCCCCTAGTTGCATATTTGCATCCAACACTTCACATATTTAGGTTCAAATAAATTGATGAACAGTTGTGGAAGCAACAATTCATGCATGCAGAAATGTTAAAGATCCAGCAGAATTGTGTCGTATAGGTATTCTCATTTGAATGCCTATGTTGTGAGCTCACATGCAACATTATTAGCACTTTAAAATGTTGTGTTTTTCTTTTTCTTACACCTTTGCCACATGATAGACAGGTAAGGTGTGTCAACTGTTGTTAAAAGAAACATGAACGTGGGTCTTAAAGATGATAAAATAGTTGTGTTTAGTTGTGTCCCATCTTGTATCGACCTCACCGTTTGGGTCTCAATTTTAATGAATTCCTGAATAGATGAGAGCTTCCGTTCGTGCACTCACCTTAATCCGTGGAAAGAAACCTCAACACCCACCTGTCCATCCCTTGCATCACTCAGAGATACCAGCACGTATTAAGCATGATTTCTTAACACCGTTCTCTTGGAGGCCTTTCCTTATATCCTTTAACAAAGAAACAAAAATGAGATAATTTGGCAGGGACCCTGCGTTAGCTCCTTCTTGTTAAAAGTCACAGATTTAGTCACAAAAGGCAACTGGACTTTCTGGTTTTTCTTTGAAGATGTTTCATTTCTCATCCAAGAAGCTTCTTCAGCTCTGACCGGATGCTGGGGAATGAAACCATCCGGCCAGAACTGAAGAAGCTTCTTGGATGAGAAATTCAAGGAAAAAAACAAGAAAGTCCAGTTGCCTCTTGGAAAAGCACCTTTGGGACAACCGTGACCTGGATGACTGAGAAACTCCATAGACGTCACAGATGTAGGTTGTTCTGTACAGAAGGTGACTTGATGAACTGCTTTTACAGGTAAGTTACCTGTCCATACGTATCTATGAATTGATTGGGTTAAAATAAGCAACAACCGCTTTGCGCGTAACATCCCAGCCATCCTCATAGGAAGCTTTGATAACAACACCAGCCTTGTACAGGGGGTCCTCGACCTACAACTGCTTTTGGGAACAGAAATTCAGTTGTACGTTGAAGCACCCATATGACCAGAACCAATTTTACAACTGACAAACCACAGCCTCGTAACCGCCGGATGCTACAACTAGTCGTAAACGTGAGCTGGTTGCCAAGCAGCCAAAATGCAGCCATGGGTCTGGTAGGGTGAGGTGTGACATTTTGAAAGCCGGAAACGCGATAAAGAGCGTCATAACTCTGAATAAGTCAAAGGCTTTTTACATCCTTTTCAATTGGAGGTGCTGCTATTAAATTTGTTTTTAACCTTCAAGTAAAACTAATGTTTGCTTAGTAACCTGTTTTCCGAACTTGCACCCGATTAACTAACTAAACCCTTTTGTTCAGAAAAAAATATGGTTCCCCAGCGGGAATTTTAAAGGAAAGTTCTAATTAGTCCTATCACAGAAGTTTTAAAAGTCCTAACTTTAAACCTATTATTTTAAAATTAAATGACTGTTTTAAAGATAATATTTTTATTTAGAGTCTGTTTCAATGAGGTGATTATTTTCTTCCATTGTTTTCTTTCTGTATCTATTCAATTCAATTCAGTATCTAAATTAGGAAGGCTCTTGTTGTTTTTTCATTTTCTCTTTTCCTTTCCCCCCCATTTTTTATAACAGAGGGAGAGGAGCAATGACAAAACAGCGAAAACAAACTCTGCTAAAGCCACAGAAACCTCACAAAAGAAGCAGTCAGGTAATGTAGTCAGAACAAGCGTGATGCGTCTTCTAGCATTAAAAAGGTTCTACGTTCCGTTGTTTAAAGTGGCTGCTGAAATTTGGGCACGTGAGCTGTGGTGCCGTTCAAATGCAGGTGTAAGCTTGAGAAATGGACACGCCTTCTGTTTGTTGAAGATGGGGGTCCTACATTGTTACCCCCCCTCACTTTAGCCTCCCACACCAACGGAAACATTTACGCGGAGGAAGTCTCTGGCTCTCATGAACCACATTTAGAGAACCAATCAGGAAGGAATGGGAAAACCCTGCGGGATTCTTAGAATTGGTAAATGGGATTATCTTCTGTAACGAGATGGACAGACACAGACACAGGGGGAGATGAGAGAGAGAGAGAGAGAGAGAGAGAGAGAGAGAGAGAGAGAGAGAGATTTTATTGATAGATGAAGATGGATGGATGGATGATAGACATATAGACAGAAATGGATACATAGATAGAGAGACAGACATAAACAGAGGCAGATGGGTAGACATAAAGAAACAGATACCATAGATAGACAGACAGACAGAGACAGATGGATAGATAGTAGTATTAGTCCCCGTGAGTATTTAGAGAGTTCTGACCTTGTAAAAATTATTTGCAAATCTACTACAGAAACATCAATAACAAATTATTGACCAAATCCATCCATCTCACATCTTTAGGAAAAGGTGGGGATACCCATGGAATGCTAGCTTGTAAACAAGCTACATGCATTATTTCTTAACTATTCTTAATTGTGTCTATATTTGCTTCTCTGTATTTCTAATCCTACGCTGTGGGGATCTCAAAAGAATATTGTAAATTCTCGATACATCAGTCAGGCGATGTTGGCTTCTGCCTTCAAGGAAAGACCCTGGGACTCTTAAGCTCTCTTTGTAAACCATAATTGTTTTACCACAACAACAGGTCTGTCCGATGCCTGTAAGCCACTGAAGAAACGAAATCGGGCCTCGGGACCAGAATCTTCGCATCTCCCTTATAGCAAAAGTTTGTCTCCTTCCGCGTCCTTAACTGAGAATGAGGTAAACTGCAAATGAACAATAGAAGACATTAAAAAAGATGCAAGCGACTTAAATTTGCTTTCTTTAAGCGATGGAAAGAAATAACGGTTGAGACAAGATTAATGTGGTTTATAAACACCTTTCCCTTCCATTCACCTTTCTCTTTAAATACAGCATGGTAAGTTTATCTCTGCCGGGGCAAAGAGGAAGAAAAGTTGGTGGGAAGGCAGCTGTGGTTCTTCACTGAAGTCAGATGAGCTCATTCCAGCGTTCCCCATATCATTATGAGACATTAAAGTTGGGTGTTCCAACACAAGCGGTTTGCTGCAAGTATTTCAAATATGGGATAGACCAGGGAGACTGGAGCCATCCAGCTATCTTTGATGCCAACTCTAAATTTGTGGTGCTGGCTGGGACTACCTCGGACTCTCCAAAAGCGGCTTAATCCCAAATATTTCAACCAAAACTTTCCTTAAAATGCTTAGGAAGAAGAAGCGCTTCTGTGAAAAAATATAAAAGAGAAGTTAAGCAGGCTTTATTGGCACAGTTAAAGCAAGATGAAAACACGTTCAGTTCAGCTCAGGTCACAAGCAAGATAAACGAGAGGAAAAGTACATTTTCCTGGTTATTGAGATGGTTTCCTCTCCCTCCTAAAATGCAATTAAACCTGTGCAGGAATTGAGGCAGGAAAAAAGGAGGCGAAAAGCTTTTGGGCCTGCAGGTCTCACCCTTCAACCACAGGTTAACCGACCGTCTCCCTCTGATGTGAAGGAGCATCAGCCCTTTGGTACTTTTGAGCCCCACACAGTCCTGTTGTGCATGCTCGCATTGTGCGTATTTTTTTTGTATTCAGCAACCTCAAAACTCGGAGCAATACAATTGCCACACACCCTGCAAGCATTTCTATAGGTAGTCCTCAACGGTTGCTTAGCAACCATTCAGAGTTACAACAAACCCCGAAAAAAGTGTTTACGGCCTGGATTTGACATTCTGATGGCCGCCCACCTGATGGCCCTGAGTCACCTGAGCACATTTTAGGAGCTTGGCAGCTGTCCCCCGTTTACGGCCATTTGCAGTCTCTGCGTTTTTGCTGGAAACTGAGTTTATTTCCCATTTTCAGCAAAATAAACAAAAACCCTCATAATAAACAATGGGCTCACTTAACTGTGGCGCTCACTTAATGACCGCCGTAAAAAGATCATAAAATCTGGTTAGCATGAATCAACTCTCCCCTTCGTTGATCATTGCTAATAAACATGGATTAGGGCAACAGGACAATTTATCAGCTAGCACAGTGATGGCGAACCTATGGCACGGGTGCCACAGGTGGCACGCGGAGCCATATCTGCCGGCACGCGAGCTGTTACCCTAGCTCAGCTCCAGCGTGCATGTGCACGCCGGCCAACTGATTTTTGGCTCACACGGAGGCTTTGGGAGAACATTTTAGGCTTCTGGAGGGCCTCCGGGGGGCGTTTTTGCCCTCCCCAGGCTCCAGGGAAGTCTCTGGAGCCTGGGGAGGGGGAAAACAGGCCTACTGGGCCCTCCGGAAGTTGGGAAACAGACCGTTTCCGGCCTCCAGAGGACCTCTGCGGGGGCGGGGGAGGCCATTTTTGCCCTCCCCAGGCATTGAATTATGGGTGTGGGCACTCGCATGTGCGTGATAGCGCGCACGCACACGCTTTCGGCACCCGAGGGAGAAAAGGTTCGCCATCACTGAGCTAGCATAAAGAAGTTTCTGCTATGATCTGTTTCCATCACATTGTCCAAGAGAATGCAGCGATCGATAAAAAACCTGATTGACAGCGAAGGGTTCAGGCAGTCCTCAACTTGCTTAGTGACCATTTGAAATTACAACGGAAACTGAAAAGGTTACTGATGACCCAGAGTCGAAACGGCTCTGTCACATGACTGCAAAAACTGCCCCATAGCAAACCATGGTTCCGTTCAACCACTGCTGCCTTCTTTTAGTACAACCTGTAGTAGATTAGAATCCAAGCCAGCAGATTTAGAAGTCCTCCTTGTAGACCTACAAGTGGTGTGGCCTTCTCCACCAGCCACCTCCATCTTCCAGCCTCTTGATGCTCTTGATGAGAGCCTCGGTTGCACTGCGTTTATTTGAACCCTGGACAGCAGAATAATTGCCCGCCATTTAGCCGTAAGAGCAAGAGTGCCATGGTCCACGTTCAAAGGAGAAGAGAGAAGAGGTTGAACCTGAGGAACCCTTGACTTGATAAGACTAAGTCCATCCACAGGGAACTAAGCTCATTGACAGAGAACGGCCGCTCTCTCGGCTGCGTCTCTTTCCTCCCTGTGTCATCCATGAACCCAGGCGGCCGTATTGATGGTCACACCAGGGCTGCCCTCCTTTTCCTGTCTGGGGGCATTTGGCTGGGTCCTTCTCGAGGGAAAATGTCTCAGGTTCTCCAGGCAAACCTCGACTCCCTTCATCCCACAGTAGCTGGCCTAGTCCTAAGAGGTTCTCAGCCTCTGGTCACAGAGGGTCCGTGAAGGCTTGAAGAAACGTTAGGATTTAAATCTTCAGTTAAGTCTTGGGGCTCCGTGGCCACAAAAGGTATTTAAAGGGGTCCATGGTGAAGAAAAGGTTGAGAGTCCATCAGACAAATCCTACTATAAAAACACTGGACGTGTCTAGAGGTTTTTCGAGAAGGAGCCCATGTGCTGGACAATGGTCCTGCTTTTCCTGTGTAAAATGACCACCGTGTTTCAGTTTCTCCTCTTGAGTAAAAGACCTGCGCTATTGCACAGTGACAATCACTTCACAATATGTCATTGCGGAAGCCTGCTTAGTTTTCTGTCCTTAAGTGAAACACTCTTTTCATCCAAGGAGGACGGGCAGATTTCTTCACTTTTTCCAGATATCAATAGGATAATTCTCTAACCGGGTCCCAAAGGTGTGTTTTTTTTTTCCCCAAAAGGCAACTGGACTTTCTTTGTTTTTCCTTGAAGACGTTTCCCTTCTCATCCAAGAAGCTTTTTCAGTTCTGTGTTCTGTCGGAACTGAAGAAGCTTCTTGGATGAGAAGTGAAACGTCTTCAAGGAAAAACAAAGGAAAAAGCACTTTTGGGACCCAGTTAGACATCTCTCTAACTTGGTGTCTTCCTAACAAAGCATCTTCAGAACAACCCATGAAGTAGCCCCCCTTATAGCTTCCCTCTTGCCATCTGCACACAACTGATGCGTAGCGACTACTGTGTAGCCAGTCTTCCGAGTCCTGTCACTGATAAAGCCGAGGTGGCACAGTGGTTAAAGTGCAGCACTGCAACCTACTTCAGCTGACTGCTAGTTCAACAGTTCAGCTGTTCAAATCTCACCGGCTCAAGCTTGACTCAGCCTTCCATCCTTCCAAGGTGGGTAAAATGAGGACCCAGATTGTTGGGGGCAAAAGGCTGAACTCTGTAAACCGCTTAGAGAGGGCTGTAAAGCACTAGGAAGCGGTATATAAGTCTAAGTGCTATTGCTATTGCTATAAAGGCATTCTGTCATTCTCGCAGATTTGCTATGATGGGGACAGAAAAAGGGGGTTTCCGTGCAAAGATTCACTCACTGGCTCAAGATCCCTACTAGCTAAGCCTTTCCTTCAGGGTTGGTCAGGGGATCCTTCCTTAAAGAGCTTCCTGTGCCAGTAAGGGCTCTCCTATGGGTTGACCTGACCTGAACAGCTTTGCACTGGCCAGAAATTCTTCATGCAACTTGTTCATAGACTTATGTGAACCTCCACACGCGTGTCCTTTGGCAGAGCTGTGCTGTCCTCTGCTAAATTAACAGTACGTTGACCTGCCTTTGACCTGAATTTGTTAATCTCCCTTAACAAACAAATAGGGCCGCCCCCAGATCTCCCACTGAAGACGAGCTTGTTTACCTGTAATCTTTTCAAATGGTCGTCTCTGCATGCTCACGTCTTGCACACCTTCAGATTCTCGGTTTGTTGAGTGCCCGGCTTCCAGAACTCCCATCTGTTGGGGAAACTGAGGGAAAATTAATAGCTTTGATCAGACAGGCCCAAGCGGGGGCTTCCTTCCTGCCAAAGTCTCAGCTCAAATAGGTCCCAGTAAGAGCTTCTGGTCAGACACAGAAGTCACACGTATGAATTCGTAGTTGACACACAAGTAAGCAGCCTGTTCTCTAGAAATTATCCATGTTAGAATTAATTCACCCACTGAATGCGCAACAGGCACGTCACAAATGAAAGTTGATGGAGGACAGGTTGTGGTGTTGCTGAAGAAGAAATCTTAAGGGCTCCCTCCTGCAGGACTCTGTTGGGGATGATGAGATCTGTAGTTCAGCAGCTCCTGGAGAGCTGAAGTGGTTAATAAATCTCATTATTTTCACAGAAGCAATGCTAAATCAGAATGCACGGAAGCTCTTAATTCATCCTGTGGTATTTAGATTTCAGATGGTCCAGGAGATGAAAGATATGAGTCTCCCTATGAAAGCGCCGATGAGGGTCTTGGAGAGGTCTCTCAGCTGTCCAAGAAGTCTGACCGAGGGGCCACAGCCAGGAAGGAGTATGTTTGTCAGGTAAGAAAGGAAGATTCTTGTCAAGCAAATTTCTTGTCAAGCAAAAACTATTGGGAAGACCAGGTTAGGGGGAGATTATTGTGGGAAAAATGTATCTTACGTGGTCACTAAGAGTCAACCCTTGACCTGATAGTAGACAGTTAATGCTTGTCAAGGCACGTTCTTATTTGTAAATCTGAAAATTTAACATGAACAAGTAGGTTGAAATATCTATTGGACTCCCTGTACTAAAAGAGTCTGCAAATGTTTATTTTCTCCACCGCAAGAAGCCGCAAATGCCCACCCTCCAGGGGAGCTCCCTGTTAAAGCCAGCTCCGTGGCTGTCACGGGGGTCGAGGCTGAAAGTGGGCCTCTGCTCCATTAACCTGATTTTTTTTTAAAAAAGGAGCCCCTTGCCCTTAAAAAGATGGCAGCATCAAGGGAGGGGAAGCGTTGTCCTCTTCGCCTTGCAAGGTTTCCGTTTTCTCTCCTCAAGGTCTGTGAGAAGCCCGGGGAAGTGATGCTGTGTGAGGGACGCTGCCTTGGGGCTTTCCATGCCAGCTGCAGCGGCCTGTCCGGAAGGCCCAAAGGACACTTTGTGTGTGGCGAGTGCACTTCAGGCAAGTCTTCTCTCGTGGGGATCGGCCGCCTTTGCCTGTTGCCCCTTGGACTCTCATGCTCCAGGCGCCTCGTTGCCCAAAAAGCAACGGATAGGAAGCCTGAGCCGTTAAAGGTTAATGCTGAGAAAATAAAGGCAGTAGCAATGTGCCTCTGTTTCCCTGCCCACCTGGCTCAGAAAGAGAAGATTCCTTATTCCCTTGTTTTGTGCAGGTGGTCCTCAGCTTACGACCGGCTTGACTTTGCAATGAGCCCCCCCAAAAATTACTTATGCCGTGGATTCAAAGATGCCCCCCCCCTGTCATACAAATGAAGTTTGGGCGCTATGAACGGTCGTTAAGCAAACCGTCATAACTCACTACCTGTAAGGCAAAAGTCTAAGAATTCTGCCAGATCCAAGAACGTGGTGATTAATGGTGGAGGCAGAGTTGAGCATTCTGGGTTTATTGATGAAGTGAGCTGGAGAGACCTTGAGATCTGCCATCCATCCATCACTGGCTAAGCCCTCTTCCCCCAAGAGTAAGAAGGCTGCAGGCCTCTTTCCTGCTGAAAATAATTTGATCCACCCTACAGTCACCATTCCGTTTTCCCCAAATTTCCTTACCATTCCCTCAAAGAGATTTAACGCTGAAAGATGGATGCTTGTGAAGGAATGCCTGCGAAAAATGATTTTTTTAAAAAGAAAAAAAGTAGCTACTTTAAGTCCAGATACTTAATTAGCTCCAGTTAAAAATGAAGTTGGTTCCGTTCTATTCATGAGAAACACTTGAATGTTGTTTTAAATTTTCATTTAGGTATTCACACGTGTTTCGTGTGCAAGGAGATGCAATCGGAAATTAAGTGCTGCATCGTATCTCACTGCGGGAAGTTTTACCATGAAGCCTGTGTGAAAAAATTTCCCCTCACCATTGTTGGAAACAGGGGCTTCCGGTGCCCTCTGCACAGCTGCGAGAGTTGTCACCTTGCTAATCCCTCAAACCCCAAAGTATCTAAAGGTATTTCCTTTCCCTCCCCCACCTGCCCCAAACTGGTCCTTCTTTTCCCCGAATCTCTTGGTGCCCCCGTAGTTCACCTTCAGAGGCCGCACGGCACGGTGGTTGCCGGTGATTCCATGTGAGCTCCTGGAAGCACAAAGAGGTGCTGTGCCACCTGGCATGAATTCAGGTAGTCCTCAACTTACAACCACAATTAAGCACAAAATTTCTGTTGCTAAGTGGGGCAGCTGTTAAGTGAATCTTTCCTCCATTTTATTTCCCAGTCCAATTAGGGGATTAGGGTTCGGTGCATTTCTGTTTTGGAAACTTTGACTTGCGTCTAAATGTCCATTTTATAGATATTTTCTCCGCCTGCACTTCCTCTTGTCTCTCCCTTTGTCATTCCCCACATAAAGCCTCGTTTTGTGTCCGGTTGCCTGTGTGTATCTCTCAAGAGGACACTTGCCTTTATTTCAGAGAGTAGCTCATGAAAGCTCATGCCATAATCTAACGTTTCTCAACCACTTGAAAACTTTGAGGTGGGCGGACTTCAACTCCCAGAATTCCCCAGCCGGCACAGCAGACTTCAACTCCGCAGCTGGCTGCGGAATTCTGGAAGTTGAAGTCTGTCACGGTGTGAATATTGTCAGTTGTATGTCTATGCAGGGTGATGCACCCCTATCTAATATTACGGTACATTCCAATATAAGCAGAACACGTGATATGATGATCTTTGCGCATGTGTGCATTCCTAAACCACCATTAATTTTTCTTCTGCCTTAGCTCTTGACCTGAACGGTCGTGTTTTCTTAGCAAAGATGTAATTATTCACGATTTATTGTTTTTGTACTGAAATAAATATTTTCTATTAGACTTTTAATCTCGGTTTTATTTCTAACTGTCTGAATTCCAAGAAAAGATCTAAGTCGCCTCTATGAGATTTTATTCTCATCCCAACAAAGTCCGCCCACCTCAAAGTTGTCAAGTGGTTGAGAAATGCTGCCGTAATCCATTAGCTAGTTATGGATGTTGGTGCGCTCTGATTCTTTTTAAGTTCCTAAGCATTTTTACCAATATATTGTGACAAAAACGTTGTGTGCATTTTTCTTTGTACCAGGCAAAATGATACGGTGCGTTCGCTGTCCGGTGGCTTACCACGTGGGTGACAATTGTGTGGCGGCTGGTTGCGCCATGCTTTCCTCCAGCAGCATTGTGTGTACCAACCACTTTACTGCCACAAAAGGGAAAAGCCACCATGCCCACGTGAACGTCAGCTGGTGTTTTGTCTGCTCAAAAGGTAAACAACTGACTTAATTTTATTGGAACGGTTCTTCAGTGCTGTGGAGGGATAAGGGGATTGTGTTGCGGCTGTTCAGGCTTTCTATTAAGTCTAACGCCCTCTTATTTCTTGTTGGTGTTGCAACGCATTTTTTTTTAAATGATTTTGGTTCTGAATGAAACGGAAGAATTTGCATGTCTAAAATGTAAGAATGGGAAGAATTCTTTTATAACTACAAAGTGAGCAGGTGGGACAAAGGACACAACTCCTCCTGCCCCCCCCTTTCATTCCTCAAATCTCCTCCAAAAAATTCTCCTTTTGATACTGTCCAACAAACAACAAAGCTCAAGTGTTGTGCTTCCAGCTGTTCTTGGTCACAAAGGCAGGAGGTGTTGATAGTCGGCACATCTCCCAGAGTTCGTTCTGCTGCTGCTCTCAAAGTAGATCCTAGCAAACACCGACATGTTAGCATTTTTGTGCTTAAAATAAAGCTTTTTTTCCCCCACCTCCCTTTTCCTGTCGTTGAGGATTGTTTTGTGCCTTTTGGTACAGGGGGGAGCCTGTTGTGTTGTGAGTCTTGTCCTGCTGCGTTTCATCCCGACTGTTTAAACATTGAAATGCCAGACGGAAGCTGGTTTTGCAACGACTGCAAAGCAGGGAAGAAAATCCATTTTCAAGATATTATTTGGGTCAAACTGGGAAATTACAGGTTTGGATTTATAAACATAATTTCAATGTTTGAAAAAAAATCTTTGTTGGTATATGTGACTGTGTCTCACTCCTCCTTGGAGCCGAGAAAAAGGGGGAGTTTGTGCGTAGAAAGATCTTGGATAGAGGAGCAGGTGAGGCGGATGTAGCGCTCAATGTCTTCGTTTGGTTGGCTTGTTTCTGTGGCAGGTGGTGGCCGGCCGAAGTCTGCCACCCCAAAAACGTCCCCCCGAACATCCAGAAAATGAAGCACGAGATCGGAGAGTTCCCCGTGTTCTTCTTTGGCTCCAAGGACTACTACTGGACCCATCAGGCTCGCGTCTTCCCCTACATGGAGGGAGACCGGGGAAGTCGATACCAGGCCATCAAAGGAATCGGGAAAGTCTTCAAAAATGGTAAAATATCTCACCTTTCAGCTCAAAAGGCAATTTCTGCTGGGCGGCCGGTTTCTCTCGGCATAGAATCAGACGGCCGTGCAGGTCATCCATGAGTTGGGACCTTAGTATTTTGCTTTGCTGCACCTGGTGAGAGGGCGCCTAGCTAAACTTGGCTGATTTCTGAAAAGCTAAGCAGGGTCAGTGAGGTCGGAGGCTGTATTATTGTAATAATTACAGGCAGGTGATCCTTGACTTTTGGCCAGTCGTTTAGCAGACATTGGAAGTTACAACAGACTTACTGGGGGGCTGGATTTGAAGTTCCAAAGGTTTCCCCAGTGTCACGTGGTCAGACCTCAGGCGCTCTGTACATTGTCGCAAAACTGTGCCTCCAGCAAACCATTGGCTCATTTAATCAATCACTGTGGTTGCTTAATGACTGCCACAAAAAATGTTGTAAAATCAAGACCAGTCGCTCCATTACAGTCGTAAGTCAAGGACTACCTGTACACAGCTGTGTGAAATAACAGCTGCCAGTCCTTTAGCTGGCGTTGGCCTTCAGCCGCATCGCGTTCTTCCCAAGAACCTACAATGTTGTGATGTATCAGTACAATAGAGATGTGGATCCAAGCAGTTAATGAGATAGAGGCCTATTC
Organism: Diadophis punctatus similis; assembly: GCA_023053685.1. NCBI lineage: Eukaryota > Metazoa > Chordata > Lepidosauria > Squamata > Dipsadidae > Diadophis > Diadophis punctatus. The sequence continues at coordinate 15,368,800 of JALIGW010000021.1, forward strand.
TTATAGGAAATATATGTAGTTGTAACTTTAATAACTTTTTTTAAAAGCTTTGCAAGATGCAGAAACACGCTTCCGAGAGATAAAATTTCAACGGGAAGCCAAAGAAACTCAAGAAAATGAACGCAAACCTCCCCCTTACAAACATATCAAGGTGAGTTGCTTTGAAAGGATGGGGCTGGTCCCTCTCTGACCCCCAAGTTAATCGGTCGGGTGATGGGCCCAGGATGTTCTGGGGTGAAGGACAATAGGGTAGCTTGGTCAACTTTAGCCTAAATGGAGTACTGTGTCAAGACTTGTGTCAATCGTCAGGGTGAAGGGCCATTTTTAAATACAGGATAGTGTATATCTTAGAGATAAAGGTTTTAATTGTCTTTTTGTTCTAGTCAATTTGTGTACCTTAATTTATTAGATAAAACGTGCTGGAGAAGGGATAAGGTATTCCCAAGGGGTTTTAGTCCTTACTTGGCAAGCTGAATGATAACAACAAGGTATTTGGATTTATAGAGTGTTAAAACGTATGGGAAACAGAACTGAGCAACCATTCTTTAGCAGTTACTTAAAAGGAAATACTTGTGGCAGGAGAGGGGTTTCTTCTAATTCAGTAGGAATTTGACATCTTCACATCCAAAAAGCATTCAATAAATCTAATGGAAGGTATGCTATGTTATGTGGAATTAATAATATTTTTATGTATTTCTGTATACATGTAGTTACAAAAAAAAAACAACCACTGGGTGAAGAGATTTCTTTCTTTAGTTCACTCTGTGGTCTCAAACTCCCCCTTCCATACAGCAAAGCATGCTAAAGCCAGGGCCTAGCCTGTCTTTTCTCCTCCCGCCACTGCCTAGAATTTCTATCTCCTGGTTTTTTTTGCCCCTCAGAGTAAGCTTTTGCAGTTAGTCGTTTTCTTTCCAATTTGAGGAGGAGACTGGCTGGGTTGGGATTAGCCGGATTTCACCCTCCTGTTGGCTGGAGAGAGGCTTTGGGCCCACACGGGTCGCTGGGGAAATAGAAGCAGGCCAGGGTGGTAGAACCCGAAGCGCTGCTGCTCTCCAGCCATCTTGGAGGCCAACATGGCGGTGGGCTAAAGAAGACCCATCAGACCCAGAGCAACCGTAAACACATTTGAGGTCCCATAAAAGCAGAGGAAGTGGTAAGAGAGTAAAAGAGGCAAAAAATACACGCCAGTGTGAAGGACTAACGTGGGTCAGTGAGTTTGGGTCAGGGCCTTGTGGGCGTTTTTGCGGGGGACGTAACCAGCTCTGGCTCTTTGACGTGCCAGGTCAATAAGCCCTTCGGGAAGGTCCAGATCTACACCGCAGATATTTCGGAGATCCCCAAGTGCAACTGCAAACCTTCCGATGAAAACCCCTGCGGCCTCGACTCCGAATGCCTGAACCGGATGCTGATGTACGAGTGCCACCCGCAAGTGTGCCCGGCCGGGGAGCGCTGCCAGAACCAGTGCTTCACCAAGCGCCAGTACCCCGAGACCAAGACCATCCGGACCGAGGGCAAAGGCTGGGGCTTGGTTGCCAAGAGGGATATTAAAAAGGTAGGCCTTACGGGAGTTGGAGAGGCGCAGCCGTGGGACCTCGTTCTTCTTGGGAGCAAGAATTCCTCAGGGGTCTTTTTAGGCGCTTATTTCTCCCTGTGGTTTACATCCCATCTTTTTTTCCCCTGTGGTTCAAAATGTAAACACAGGTAGTCCTCGACTTACAACAGTTCATTTAGTGACCGATCGAAGGATTGGGGGAAAAATACTTAGGAATGTTTTTCACACTTACGACCGTTGTAGCATCCCTGTGGTCACGTGGTCAAAATTCAGACGCTTGGCAACTGACTCGTATTTATGACGGTTGCAGTGTCCCAGAGTCACGCGATCCCCTTTTGCAACCTTCTGACAAGCAAAGTCAATGTGGAATCCAGGTTCACTTAACAACCGGGTTACTAATTCAATAACTGCAGTGATTCACTTAGCAGCCATGGCAACGAAGGTCATAAAATGGGACAAAACTCACTTAAAATGTCTCACTTAGAAACATAAATTTTGGCCTCCATTGTGGTCGTAGGTCGAGGACTATCTGTATATGACATAACGGCCAGGAAAAAGGAACTTGAACAGAGCCCAAAATATGCAGCCTTTGGGATCTGACTGAATTATTATCAGCGGGGAAAAGTGGCCAGATTTGACGCTTGTGCGTGGCCGCCGTGTCTCCCGGTTTCCTTCCGATGCGCAGCTGTGGCTTTGTGTCCTGCAGGGTGAGTTCGTGAACGAGTACGTTGGGGAGGTGATTGATGAAGGAGAATGCATGGCAAGGATCAAATATGCTCATGAAAATGACATCACACACTTTTACATGCTCACCATCGATAAGGTACGGTATTCTGACATGGCTTAGCTTGGCACCCCTAGTTGACCTTAAATCTTAATCCTGGCATCTACAAACACTGGAATTTATAAACTTGCTTTTTATTCAGCAATCGCAAGACTCCCGTTCTCTCTGGGAGGGTGGGGGGGACACTACCTCAAATACACCATCAATAAGCCTATTGATCAACCCCACCTTAGCTGAAGAATGAGTTCAAATATCTGTGTAGAAATAAGGGGAACATGAAGTGCTAATATTTCTTTGACACCCAATTTTGAGTTAGAATTAATACTGCAATCCTATATCCACGTATCTTGGTGAAAATCCCATTATGTGTAATGGCCTTCACTTTTATGTAGGCGTGTATTGGATTACGCTCTGAATTGAATGTAGTCATAATTCAATCTGAATTGTAGAAGAGAAGCTTGCATTATACGATGGCTCTATATCTTTCATCTACAAATGCTTTTGTCCAGAAAAGGTGAGGGTTTCAATCTCTTCACCTACTTTGGAACTAGGATAAAATCATTTCTGAATGGACTAATAACTGGGGAGAACCTCAACAATTACACAAAGAGTTTTGCTTGTCTTCTTACTCTTTTCTACTCCAAGGACTGGAAATACTGAACGGCAGTATCTTTATCCTCCCTTCTTTTCAAGAAAGGGCTATCAAGGTTTGTTTTTAAAAACAGGAAGAAAACCAATTTCTTTGCATTCTCCATTGAAGATGCAAAAAAATTTTCTCTGTGTAATTCATCTCAAGACAAGATAGCCAAAGAAAGAAACCGTATCTTCCTTTCCCAAGCTAAACCGAAGAATAATTATATTTCTGACACTTTTTTTTGTATGTTTCCCAGGTATCTTAATTTAGCTAGGTGGTGTGACATTGCTGTAAGGCAAAATTAGTCAAATCAGAACTGTTGAGCTCTAAAATTCTAGATTTCTCTCGAAGGATGCTTTCCTTAAGTGTGATAAAATTTACACGGATCACAGATTGAAGTTTGTCAAGGAAGAACTAACTACCACCTGCGGGACTAAGTGTCCGTTTCTGTTGAAAGGGTGCTGCCATTAACCAGATTTTTGCTTGAACTCTCCGATTTCCAGGACCGCATCATCGACGCTGGGCCGAAAGGGAATTATTCTCGCTTTATGAATCACAGCTGCCAGCCCAACTGCGAGACCCTGAAATGGACGGTGCACGGAGACACACGCGTGGGCTTGTTTGCCGTCTGCGACATTCCTGCAGGTACCGGCTACTCTTCTACCGTCAGTGGGTTTTTTTTTTTCTTAAAGTTTCTTATATCGATACAGCTGCTGAAATATCCTCCGAGCTTCTTGCCTGTGCTTAACTCGCCCTCTTCATGTAGCAAAGCAACCACCAACAAGAGTTTAAAGAAATTATTTCGTTTAACAAAGCTGCGAAGCTGTGGGGCTTTTTCCAAGCGACTCTTGTCGATTGGCCAAAACGCAGCCATTTCCCTCTGCGATCCAATCTCCCAGGGATGCCTGGAAGCCTTAAAAGTCAGGCAGCCCCCCAAATGCCCCCCCTTGGGGGTTTGGACCCTGGCCCGGTTATTTTTTTTCTCTTTGCAACTTCTCCGTGGCCTTTGCTATCACCAGTTACTCAAGGACATTTACTCTCTCCCCCTGTGGGAAGACCAACTTGACCAACGTTAAAATCCTTACAGGCAGTCCTCGACTTATGGCCATATTTGGGCACACATCTGTTTATTCATTAGTTTAGTTGAAATTAATTAAATTAAGCATCCTCTATTTGGTGAGGCCTGGTCTCTTGATCTCTTCAGTGTTGATGGCCTTCAGGACATCAGTGGCTTCGACGAGAGAGACAGCCCCTTGTCCTCCCCCCCCCCCCCGTCCATTACTTTTAAGTTACAGGGATGGTGAGAGAGAGAGAGAGAATCCTGTCAGACAAATCTCTGCTTCCAGTCCTTGAATTTTAAGCTTCCAAACCTCCTCAGGGAGGAGGAGGGGAGACTGTAGAGACGTTGGAGATGTTGGGAAAACTCCGCGTCTACCATCTTGTTCCAGTCTTGTCAGCTGAAGATCCAACTCTGATCTATGGAGGTTCTCAGTCATCCTGGTCATGGTTGTCCCAAAACTTTTTTGCCTTTTGAAGAAGCCCCTTTGGGTCGTCCAACTTTTGCAAATCCAAATGGGCCTGGATGGTCTTTATAAGAGCTCAGCTGGAAATCTTTCCTCAAGGCTAGCAACGGAAAGCTATTCAGATTCACTGCTCGAACAACGATGAGGTGAATTGAGTGAACCCCGATTCTGTTTTATCTGTTGGTCAAGGAGATTTATGTGTCTCTCAGGATGATTTCAAGTCTTGAATTCTGTATTTCTTAGCTTTCAAAAGCCAAGCTTTAGGCATTTCCAGCAGAGGGACAAAATCCCGTGCCTCCTTGTTGATTTTAACACAGCTCATAGGTTATTGGCACAGTTCCAGGCGTCCTGTTTTAACTTTGTGTGCGACTGTAGGAAGTACTGTATTTTTCGGAGTAAAAGTTTAGTTTTTGGGGAGGAAAATAGGGGGGAGGGGAAATCTGCCTACCAGGTATTCATCTGGCTAGCGTCCTTAGCCTGGTCAGCTTCAGCACATTAGTTTGCTGGTTTTGAGCGCTTTTTATCCCCTGCTTGGGGATAAAAAACAGCTTCTAAAGCACAACTGATCTTTGGAGAGAGAAGCAATGAGAAAAGCAGGCAAAGCAGGCAGATCGCTTCACTCGCTAGCGCCTCGCTAGGGCTAAAAAAAAAGCTGCTAAAGCACAGCTGAGAGTCAAAAACTCAAGAGTATAAGACGCACCCACATTTTCAGCATCTTTGGGGGGTGGGGGGGTGCGTCGTATACTCTGAAAAATACGGTATGTCTGTGCGCACCTGCCTCTCTCTGGATCGAGTGGGGAGTGTGAGTGTTTTGCTTCCCCCCACCCTCCTTCCTCCTCAGTCACCCTGGGGTGAAATGAGACCCTCTTTTGGGAAAGGAGCCAATGTTTTATTTATTTATTTATTTGAGATTTATATACTGCCTCAGTGCAAGCACTCTCTAAGCGGTTTACACCAGTAAGCAATGTATATTTATATTGCCCCCAACAATCTGGGTCCTCATTTTACCTACCTCGGAAGGATGGAAGGCTGAGTCAACCCTGAGCCGGTGAGATTTGAACCGCTGACCTGCGGATCACAGTCAGCTAAAGTGGCCTGCAGTACTGCCTCTAACCGCTGCGCCACCTCGGCTCTTAATTCCTGTTTTAATGATGGTTACAATAAAAGTTTCCTCTTGTTTTCCCCTCAGGGACCGAATTAACCTTCAATTACAACCTTGACTGCCTCGGCAATGAAAAGACGGCGTGTAAATGTGGTGCTCCAAACTGCAGCGGCTTCCTTGGAGACAGGCCAAAGGTACCTCTAGGAGCCCACGGAGGGAGGAGGAGGAGGAGCCCAGCCCGTGTGGGTCTCTGATGGGGCATCCTAAGGCAAGAGGGTGGTTGGAACCAAGGCTCCTCAATACGAACTAACTTACAGAATGTGCCCAAAATCTGGAACCCCTTCACTGCCAATGACATTTGGCAAATTTTTAAAAACATTTTGTGATGTTAAAAAAAACCCAACATAAAACAATTTATGACGTAATGCAATATGTCATCAAACATTTCCTGTGGTCAACTCCTGGTCTTTGACACTGCAGTACAGGTGGTGTCCTTGACTTACAACAACAGTTGAGCCCAAAAGTTCTGTTGCTAACTGAAACTCTTGTTAAGTGAGTTTTGCCCCATTTTACGACTTTTCCTGCCACACTTGTTAAGGGAATCACTGCGGTTGTTAAGTGAATCTGGCTTTCCCCCATTGACTCTGCTCGTCAGAAGATCACAAAAGGGGATCACGTAACCCCGGGACACACTGTGTGTCAAAGTTCCAAATAGCATCCAAACTTAAATCAGAGTCCAAGGCAAAGTATTCCTCAAAGTCCCAATTTATTAATGGAGCCATGTTGGCACAGATGTGGGATACCCGAATCTGAAGCTACCAAGGATTCCCCACCCAGTTTCAAGTTCATTCCCCTTGTCCCACACCCCCAAGTCCATCACGTTGCCCACTCATCTTCTGTCTGATACTCCCATCCGGTTCCGGGCAGGTGCAGAACAAAGGATGACCTTGAGAGTCTAGAAAGAATTTGTTATGGCTACATCTACACCCTTCATGCAACCACCCCTCCCATCTTCCCATAGCAAGAATACATTCTAAGCATAGTGTGGCAAGCTGAGGCTCCCAACGAACGATGGCTTCGGCTTGACACTGCCACCGTCATAAGTACGAGCCAGTCGCCAAGCGTCCGAATTTTGATCACGTGACCCTGGGGATGCTGCAACGGTCATAAGTGTGAAAAATGGTCATAAGTCACTTTTGTCAGTGCCGTTGTAACTTTGAGCGGTCACTAAACGAATGGTTGTAAGTTGAGGGCCACTTGAACTGTTCAACCTGAGATACTGCAGACAACTGGTAGTTTGCATTGGGGGGGGGAGGACACACAGAAACCTCCAAGTGGCCTCAAGGACCCTCCAGAAGGATGCAAATGACCAGCTGCCTGCAAGGCATATAAATCCTTCCATCCTCCACCATCCAGTCAGAGCTGAAGAAGCTTCTTGGATGAGAAGCGAAATGTCTTCAAAGAAAAAAACAAGAAAGTCCAGTTGCCTCTTGTGAAAGCCCCTTTGGGACTACCAAGAATTGTGTTTAATGGAGGAGCATTCAGTAAAATTACAAAATCTAAGTAGACTCTCCCCCAAGAAGGTAAGAGTGGATGATGGGGGCCTTTTGGCTTCTCTTTGGTTCTGTCTTGCATGGCAATTGTCAGTCACACCACTAGAAACATTTTGCAAGAGGGTTTTATCATTTGAAATGGCTAAAAACAGAGGGGGAACTTCTTAAAGACTGCACTAATCTGCAAAACAAACATTCGTATTATTATTTTTATTTTTATGAAGAATTCATCCTCCAACGCCTCAGAAGAGAAAGGAAAGAAGACCAAAAGAAGAGCAAGAAGGCGTAAAACGAAAAGCGAAGCCAGGAAAAAAACGGAGGATTACTGTTTCCGCTGCGGGGACGGAGGGCAGCTCGTCCTGTGTGACCGGAAGTCCTGCACCAAGGCTTATCACCTCTCCTGCCTTGATCTGGTAAAACGTCCTTTCGGTGAGTAAAAAGGAAGCATTAAGATAAGCCTCAACTCCGTAACAAGGATTTTGGATCCCCGAGGACCATAATCAAACCGATTCCAAGTTTAGAAGGAGTTTTCCTAAGGTTAAGCATTGACTCTGGTGCTTAAAATGTGGCTAACTCTCTCCAGCGAAGACCAGTGAATTAGTCCAAGGTAGAGCAGTAAGAAGGGAGAAAGGCTGATGTGTTTTTGTTGAGTGATTTGACATGGGAGAACCGTTTAACCTCTTCTGAACCTCCTGCCTGCCAGCTACATGTGAGGGGGTGGGTGGGTGGGCAGGAGGAGGAGGAGGCCAGTTAAGATCAACAGATCTTCTCTTCACCTGTCTTCGGTCTTTTCTGTACCAGGGAGAGGGAGGTGGTTTTCAGCAGTTGTCCTCCTTGGAAATGATAAGCAGAGACTCATGGACCATGAACCAGGCTCCAAAGCTAAACCGTACATTGTTAAGCTAATCGTAGTTTATTCAGTGGGAAGGAAAAGTCATTAAAGAGGCCCTCTCCGACTGTGTGTGTATAGCTTTAAATACTTTTTAAATAAAATGCTTATTTTTCATTTTAAGTTGTCTTTAATTGGCTCTTGTCCACTACTTCGATAACAGTCCTATAGTCAGGGAGATAAAGGACGTGTTGGCTGCCCTTTTCCCAGTTGGTCCAGTTGGAAGGGAAGGGTTTGAGCGGACATGGAGCCCAGGTGCTGGCAAATGTTTCCCAGTTGACATTTTGTTCTTTTTTTCTTTTCTCCCTTCCCACGGCAGGCAAATGGGAATGCCCCTGGCATCACTGCGATGTGTGTGGCAAGCCCTCGGTTTCCTTCTGCCATTTCTGTCCCAATTCCTTCTGCAAGGACCACCAAGAGGAGGCCGTGCTGGAGTGCAACTGGAGCGGACAGTTGTTTTGCCCCGACCACCGCGGGGAGAACTTCGCGGAGAAGAAAGCCAGGCGGCCTCCTAGAAAACTTTCTTCCGTCAAATGCAAACGGCAAAGGAACAAGTGGAAGAGGACATAATATTAAGAGGAACAAACCTTCCCCGCCAGCCAGTCCCGCTTGCCCAAGGTTGCCTTGTAAATAAGTTGTGAATAGGGTCAGGGAAGGACACACTTTTACACGTCTTGCGCAAGAACGGGGGGCTGGGGGGGAGGGGAGCGATTTTTAAACCCACTGAGCCAACCGGCGGCAGGGCACCTGCTGCATCTGCACTGATCATGAACTCTGGCCTGACAAGTTCAGACGCTTCAGGACAAACCAGGTTTTCTCTCCAGAAATAATGAGAATACTTGAACTGTTAGGAATGAAACAGTTCTTCCCCGCCGCTTCCTAAACGGAGGCGTGTTGATTTCCGACCGGTGTCTGTGGACGGTCTCTTTTGTAGCTTTTGAAATAGTAGCCGCCACCACTCGGAAGCGTTTCAAGAGGGGGGGGAAGAGGGACATACCTTGATTAGTTTTGGAAGCCCAACATGGTGGTGAGATCCGCTTGACAGGATCGCATTAAATAAGGGGGGGGCGGGGGGGAGTGTCGTACCATGGCTTTTGACTTTGTTTTGTGGTTTTAATTGTGATAACATTCTTCTATCAAGACAAGGAAGCAGCAGACCTCTTGAACCCGTGGCAAGCTTCGGAAGAAGAGTCCGGTCATTTGTGCCTCAGGTCAACTGTTTTAGTTCCAATAAGCAAAAAAAAAAAAATTGCATTACCAGTGTCCTCCTTTAAATGGATATTAAAATCTGTGCCCAATTTTTTAGATCGTATTTGCATAATAAAAGTATTTCAAAATCAAGCCCACCTGAGGTTTCTTTTGAGAAGTAGACAGGAATAAGCATCAAAATGATGCCGGAAGCCAAAAGAACTCTTCAGGCGGCCTTCCTGAGCAGACCTTCCCTCGCTGGGTTGTTTTTTTTCCCCCCATCCATCTTCTGGCTAAAAACGGGATTTGAAGCCCAACAGAGAGAGACATTTTCAGTGACCAGGAAGCAGGTGAAATAGAGCCGTCACTGGCATCCCAAGCTGCTCCTGGTCGCTTCTCCTTTAGGAACGCATGGTGGGAAATTTTGTAGATCTTTTTCTCCATGGACCCCTACAGGATACAGGCCATTATTTTAACCTGGTTTACCTTCTTTTGCCTGCTGCTCCTCCTCCCCTCACACCCAGTTGAATCCCATTCTGTTCTGTTTTCAAGAATTGCTGAGCTGATGGGCAGGATGAATGAATCCCAACTTGCTTTATATAAGAAAAAAAATTTAAAGTTGTTCCTGCATTATTTAGGAGTGTTGCAAAGATATGAACAGAAGTAATGCATTATAGAGTTTCACATGAGTCATGGAGTGGATTTTGATAAAATCCTTCATCCAGGTTTCCTGATAGAAATTGTAGGAGAGCCATGTTATGCCGCAGTAGGTAAAATACAGATTGCCTTTTGAGATTACAAATTTTGTTTAAAAACAACCTGAGCTTTCATGAACTGCATCGTGCTTCCTAAAGTACCTAGAGTGGTTGAATAGATGTAAGACTTTAAATAGAATCCGGGGACAGATAAGTCCTTACCTCAATGCTATATTTAAACTCTACACCCTTTGAATTGCCAGGAATCTCTTGGCAGCAAGCACTTCCATTCATTCAGCTTGTTCAGGTGGAATAGGGTCTAAAGATAATTACCATTTAGTTAGCACATCATTTGGGCTCGCACTCGGGAGCCAGGTCAAGGATGCCAAATAATAACACCACTGGGGCAAGAAGAAAAATGTACTTAGAAAAATCTGAACTTTATTACAGATATTATGCCGAAAATACGTACTCAAGGACATGAGGTTTTGCATTTACATCTGTACAAAAAACAAAATAGATAGAAAACATCTGGCCTGCTCTACTAGATAGGCAACATTTTACAAAACAACATTGCTTGTTAAAAAGGTACCAGAATCCCAAGGTCTCGGGGCTCAATTCCTAGCCTTGCCTTCTCTCTTCCGTTGGTGGCCCGGGAGGGGGGGTTGGGGGGCACAGCGAGGAAAAACCCAAGGCTGCCAAGCACTTCTGGGGGGCCCTTTTGCTAACTGGTAGGGTGGGAGGGAAGCTGCGTGTTTGTTTCAACAATAACTCTTCAGCTTGCCTGATGCTCGTGGCTGTTGGATACTAGAAATAATCTTACAGCTAGAACTAGACTCTAAAACATCTTTTTTTCCCCCCTCCCTGGGGAAAAAGATCAAAACTGTGGATAGGACTGGCCATTTGTCTTTTTCTGTCGGAATCAAAATGGAGTTCCTTCTAAGCCAAGCATGGCAACTGAAGGGTCTTGTTGCTCTTGAGTAGCTCTATTCCGTTAGACTGGGCGCCTGCTGTGTCTCTCGATCCTGGGTCCCTTTCCAGCCTGCCTTGGCAGGGCTTCTTTAACATACAAATGCCAGGCACAGGACCAGGGATGCGAGAAATCGGGCATGGCTGAAGTTCTTCCTGGACAGATGCATCCCTTCACCTCAACGTACAGCACTGGCACTTGCCAGCCCAAATCGGATTTTGGAAAACCGGAGGATGATTTCCCAAGAGCTTAGCAAAGACAAGGGTCTAATAAGAATGTCTTTGAGGGCACCCATAGGATGATTTCTGGGTTGCTCCATCAGGAGCTTCACGCCCTTCCTTGCAGGGACTCTGAATGAAGAAGACTTCTAACTCAAGTAAGAGCTCTGGCTGGGAGGGCAGGGCAAGCCTCCACCCACCCACCCACCCACCCGCTCCACGAGGAGGCAAAACCGCTCTCAGATATGCAGCTTCACACAAGCCGTCTTACTCTCTGGAATTCATCAGAGTGAATTCCACCACAGGGACGCCACGGCTTCTAACAGGAGGAGGGATGGCGGTTGCCACTCTGTAGTCAAAGCCCTGCCCCCTTCTGACCTGTTCAGAACGCACAGCTGTGACACCAACTGGACTTGACTAAACTATTGAGCTGCCAATTCTGAGACTTCAAAGGCTTACAAGTGAACTAAGGAGCCCAGAAACTAAGAAAACCGTCCTAAGTGGCCCTCAGCTCAGGGGGGGAAGAGAGACCTCTGCCATAATGATGTCCCTGCAGCCCTGCCTGATAAACCGCCCCAGATCATCCTTCAGCAACGGGGCCACAAAGCAGGGAAGGAGGCCTAATTATGGTTCTGACTTGCTTCAACGGGAATGAGATTCCCAAAAAGCTTCACCGTGTTGTGACTTCCAGCAATATCAATCTTGAGCAAGCGCAGTTTGGTCATCCATCATGCAAGGGAATCCTTTGAGGTCTTGGAATTTAACCATTTTAAGAGTACTCCGAAGCTGAGGTTGCTCATTCAACTTCAACATGAATGGGAGCTAACTCCCATTGGCGCCACTGAGATTGTAAGCTTTGGGGGTCACCCTTTTTTTACCTGTTAAAAGGTAACCCCTTTATGTGACTAATGCATGTACATAAACTCGGGGGGGGGGGCTGGCTGATCTCAAGGGAATGAAGGTTTATTATTTGTGCAATCTTGAGCAGAAGAAAGAGGGAACATCCTACGGGCTTTTCACGGTGCCTCAAACCCTACTTGCAGTCAGCTACAAAAGGGAAGAACAGAAAGGTCCAAAATAGCAGGGCCTATTTTTAACAAGAGAACTGAGAAAGTCAACGGAGGTCCCTGCTGTGAAATCGGCCTTTCTCAAGGCAGGCAAATCAAAAGCCCCTTTTCTGCCAAGCCGCTGGAGGCCATGAGTCACCGCATCCTTCCACAGCCCTAGGAGAAAGAGACCTGCGTTGCCATTTCCTCTCTTGGTCTTCCTACTTTGGCCAACGGTAGCTGGGACACGGGCTGGTTACAAGAAGTCCTACACGGGAATGTCGTTCTGCTTTTGTTGACACACAACGTACGAGGCTGGCTTTATTCTAGGATCTATTTGGTCTACATCTCCCCGTCACGGAATTCTTTAAGAAACGTTTGTCATGGGATTGTACTTCGTCAGGCGGCTCCACTTGCCGGTGGCATAGTTCATCTCAAAAATGGTGTCCACCAGCATGGTGGTGCTTCCGGTCCCATCGGGATTCGGCAAGACCTCCATGTGCTCGCTTAGTTTGATCTGGATTACGTCGCCCTGCTCTTGACACGGGTTTTCTGGGGAGGAGAAATCAGAGATTTCAAAATCAGGTCCCTTCGAAGAATTGAGTGACGCCCGAAATACCATTTAGGACAAAAACTAAGAAGGAAACTAGATCCTTCCCTGCTAGGTGCGCCAGCCTTCTTCAGCTGGTTCATGTTCCTTCCTGCCAGGTGCTGCCTTGAGGACAAACCTCTCTTCCATCAGAGCAGTCTAAGCTTCCCAACCACTTTATCTGAACTAAGTTTGCGTATCGGTGATTACATGACCTCTGTAAACACCACACGCTAAGTAAAAGAAAACCTCCTTAACTGCTAAGTTCTGATTCTTTGCCTGAAAAAATCTGGTAACTAAACTGTTTTCTCAGAGATATTTGTTTAGTGAAACTCCAGGAGAAGACAGGTTGACCGCTTGCGTTTCAATAGAAGAAGGCCCTGTCTTAAAAAGGACCAAAATACTCTATAATAAATTGATTTATAAAACAACTACATTTTTTCCTATCTAGATCTAGATCTAGATGTTATATGAAAAGACCACTAAATATTATTTTAGATAAAAGTTATAGATTATCCTTATTCCCAATCAATCAAATTACTTAGCAATTGGGCAGTGTCTGGGCTTCAGAGTTTAGTGACCTGTTTGGTCATTGGCACCACAAAATGTGGTTTCCACAGCATGCTGAGTGGCACGTAAGAGGCACCAAAGACGAGGAGAGCCCAAAAAATCATCAGTGGCAGAAGATGAGCTGCTGGGCTGTGCCACACAATGATCACAAATCTCAAGTCAAGGGCACGCTTGTGCTCTCAACATCATCCAACCATCCAGTCTGCCTGCCACTGAGATCCACAAACATCCTATCAAAGTCAACCAGGGAAGTCTGAGGCTTAATATAAACCTGGTTGCTTGTCCAAGAGCCGCCCAAAAGCAGGTACGACCACGAATCACCCCTCCTCCTCCTCCTCTACCCCCCCCCCCCGGCAAATCACGAGACTTCCCTGGAAAAGGACCCAATCAGGACTCAAGGTGCTCAGATTAACCCACCGGAACCTGGCATCAAGGCAACAAATCAGAGACCAGCACTCCAAAAATGACCCAACTTTTGCCCATCCAACCATGAAAGCCTCTTCCAGTATTGGCTTAGCAATCCTTAGGAGAGGAACGTCACCCATGTACCCACCTCTGGATCCCGCCATGAATCCAAGGATGAGAGCCTTCTCAGGCCTTGTAACTTTGTTTGCCATCTGGAATATTTCACGGGCTGCAAACAGTTGCTCCTTCTGCAATGAGTTTCAAGAACATATTCCATTGAAAACAGCAGGAGAAAAACCATTTCCACAGGGCTGAAATTCCCGCCATCTTCACCGTTTTTCTCTCACACACCCCCGCAGCCCTGGCGCTGCCCGTTTTCCTATAAATTAGAACATTTTAATACTTTTGGTCTCATGGAGGCGCATCCAAGGACCCCGGACAGCTAGTAACGCAGCCCCACCAGATAATAAAAGGTATCAAAATTTAAATGAGGTTTGTTATTTATATGCATTAACTATATTATATATTTTATATGTGGCCCAAGACAATTCCTCTTCTCTCAACATGGCCCAGGTGAGCCAAAAGGTTGGACAACCACGATCTGATGGAAAGTAACTGCCCACAACTGCTTCTCCTCAATAAATCCATCAATTGGAGGGGATGACGAACAGTCACTGTCTTGCATGACAGCCACGCCCTCCATCCACTGACTCTTTTATAGGGGTGGTTTTAAAGAACAGAACAAAGCCTACAAACAGAATAGAATAGAATTCTTTTATTGGCCAAGTGTGAATTTGTCTTTGGTGCATATGCTCTCAGTGTACATAAAAGAAAAGATACGTTCGTCAAGAATCATAAGGTACAACACTTAATGATAGTCCGGGTACAAATAAGCAATCAAATCATATTAGGAACCAGTCAATATAAATTGTAAGGATACAAGCAACAAAGTTACAGCCATACAGTCATTTGTGGGAGGAGATGGGTGATGGGAATGATGAGAAGATTAATAGTAGTGCAGACTTAGTAAATAGTTTGACAGTGTTGAGGGAATTATTTGTTTAGCGGAGTGATGGTGTTTGGGAGAAAAACTGCTCTTGTGTCTAGTTGTCTTGGTGTGCAGTGCTCTATAGCGTCGTTTTGAGGGTAGGAGTTGAAACAATTTATGTCCAGGATGCGAGGGGTCAGTAAATATTTTCACAGCCCTCTTTTTGACTTGTGCAGTATACAGGTCCTCAATGGAAGGCAGGTTGGTAACAATTGTTTTTTCTGCAGAACAGGCCTATGATACGCAAAATTATTGATTGGTTTCCTTGCTTTATTTACATTTATTTGCCACCCATCTCCCTATCCAGAGCAACTCTGGGTGGCTTAATAATGCTGCCATGCATGAAAAATTATTAAGGAATTAATAAGCCCTGCCGGGCCACAAATTCTGCCACTCTGGCTGCATTAATCATCCGCGTTTGTATTAGGGTCAGACCTAAACCATGAAACCCCCACCCCAAATAGCTACAAAGCAGTATGCATACAAGCCTGGCCTGACTTTTTCCTATTGGGAGAAGAAATAAGCCATGCATGCCTTCTCGGTTCTTAGTTCACACCCACTAATCCCCAAGGGGGGGCACTAGATGCTTACTGTGAGAGAGAGACCCTTCTTGGCAGGGACGTCCTGAAGAGCGGCTGGTGGTCCCTGCATTGCCGGAGAGGTCACCGGAGGAGACACCGGGGACTCAGCAGTTGGGGCTGCTGCTGCTGCTGCCGTTGCTGCTGCCGTTGCTGCTGCCGCGGTGGTAGCAGTCAGGTTCAAGTGACTATTGTACATGGGCGTCCGTTGCTTAAACTGAGCCACCGGCAGAGCAGGGGGGGTGGCGGCGGCGGCGGCGGCCGAAGCAGCTTCTTCCTTAGCTTGCAGGGGGTCCCAGATTGAGCCAGCTGGATGTCAGGACAAACAGGCTGTGAGAGTAGAAGGGCTCATTAAGGCATACCTGTCGTATCACCTCCCTGCTCCTGTTCTCCTCCTCCTTCTACCGAACTTTGTACAGCAACGTTACACGTTCGCTTCTTACGCAGCACAAAAAGTCCACGGCCACCACAAATTCCTTAAAAAAGCGTCCCGCGTGGGTCGCTTTTCCTTAATCTGAATTCTTGTGGCGACCCCGGGCCAGGGCTTTTTTTGGCACAGAATTCTAAGCTGCAAACAGCTGCACGGAACTAACAACAAATCTACAGGAAAATCACCGACACGTATTCAGGCTTATATGCTAAGGGAGCGAGAGACAACCCTCCCGGCAAACACCGAGAAGACGCACGAGGAATTTGAGCCTAGGAAGATCATTTCACAATGGTGACATATTCCCAGAGAAGTCAGGCAATATAGCAATAGCAATAGCCCTTCTACTTAAATACCGCTTCACAGTGCTTTACAGCCCTCTCCAAGCGGTTTAGAGTCAGCTATTGTCCCCCAACAATCTGGGTCCTCATTTTACCCATCTCGGAAGGATGGAAGGCTGAGTCAACCTTGAGCCTGTTGAGATTTGAACTGCCCAAATTGCAGTCAGCCGGCAGTCAGCAGAAGTAGCCTGCAGTACTGCACTCTAACCACTGCGCCCCCACAGCTCCTGGCTCCAGATGGTAACTCAAGAGTCTTTTATCTTCTCCAGGTTCTGCTTCTTCCTCAAATGTTATTTTCATTGTTATCAGAACTTTTTGCTTTGGGACAGAACGTTCTTCAAAGACAGCGGCCTTCACACGGTCTCTAAGCCAAACTCTGCAATCCCTTCATACAACCCTGTGTTTACACTGTCACTTAAACCATCCACCCAGATGCTGAAGACACAAAGAGGGGTCACTGACCTGGCTGGGGGTCAGAGCCTGGGACGTAAGAGGAGGACGGCACCGCGCTGGGCGCTGCAGGCAGGTAACTCGTAGAGGCGAGCGCCGGGTCGTTGTTCAGGGAAGCAAGTTTCTGCAAAAGGACCACACACACACAACCCCATTTCAGAGTGGGAAAACAGCACTTTCGCTACGTTCATCCATCTGTCTGTTCAAGTGACTAGACTTAAGACAAAAAGTCATAATGACGCCACCAGCCCGTATCAAACTAGTAAATTTAAACGTTATTTAAAACCCATACAAGGAAGAACCCCATCCAGCAAAAGTTAGATTTAAAAACAAGTGAAAGGCCCAAATATGTCAAACGGCCTGAAGTGCAGAAAAATATCCTAAAGATATTACATATATTACCTGAACATCTCTCCACAAACAGGCCAGGAAAGTTTAAGTGTCTGAAAGGGAGCCCTGCACTTCAGAGAGGAAGTTACTCACTGGCTCTATTAGTTGGGGAGTAACTTAAAAAGAGGCTTTGCTTTAAAGTTCCCAGAGATTTAAAAAAAAAAGGTACCTTTCCATGAAAGCCATACCTGGGTTGACACAAGCCCAGCAGCATAATCTGGCGTAGCGTTTTCTACGACGGTCTCCTCCTTTGCTTGCTTTGCCACCACGTCTGTATCTACAGAATGGGAAAGGCAGAAGAATTCCACTGCTTGGGGCTTCTGAAATGGATTGCTCCAACCCAACAACCTGGGTCTTCTGGGAAAGCCCCCTTAGCAGCTTCTTCCCCCGGCTTTTAACAAAAGCCAGGATCAGAACGTCAGCCATACGGGTCATCCTCAACTTACAACAGTTTCTTTAGGGGCCGGAGTTACAACGGCACTGGAAAAAGTGACTTGTGACCATTTTTCACATTTATGACCGCTGCAGCATCCCCTGTGGCCACGTCATTTACCCTCAGACGCCTGAAAACTGACTCCTATTTATGACGGTCGCAGTGTCCCGGGGTCATGTGATCCCCTTTTGCGACCTTCTGACAAGCAAAGCCCATGGGGAGGCCGGATTTGTTTTAACGGCCGTGTGACTAACTAAACTGCCGTGATTCACTTAACAACTGTGGCCAGAAAGGTTGTAACATGGGGCAAAACTCACTTAACAAATGTCTCACTTAGGAACAGGAATTCTGGGCCCAATCGTGGCCGTAAGTAGAGGACTCCCTGTATTGTACACGTTTGCACTCTATTTCGCAACGTTTTATGCTCTGCGTTCCTTACGGGATCCTTCCTTCCTTCCTCCGCTCATCTGAAGCTGCTCTCCGTTTCTGCTCCCCCACCCCAGTCTCAAGATCCCCCCCCCCCAGCCGATCCAGGAGAAGGGGCAGCTCAACGCACCTAAAGTCTTCCTTCTTCTTTTGGCCTCCCGCCCAGAATCCACGGCCTTCAGCTCTTCGATGTCCAGGTACTACAAATACAAGAAGGAAAGCCTGACTTTCTCATCCGTGGCACAGCTTCTCCGGGGCTCCTTTTATCAGCTCTTTCATGCCTGGCTAAAAGTTTCAAAGCTTGGGCGACTCTCAGCCCCTGCATTAATGCTCTACAACATCCGAGCATTATTTTTGTGTCATCATAAACCTAAAGTCACAACTGCCAGGGTTTGTGTTCTCTTTTAACAGCTTATCAGTCTATTAAATAACTTCTTCCCCTTCTAAAGTTTCCCCCCCCAGTCTGCAAAAGCTGCAGGACAAGGGCCACACATTCTCTTTGGAGGGCTTCTGTTTATAAACCTCCGCTGTTAAACTTTAGGCATTTCAGCATAGCATTTTGCTCCTGAATTTCAGCACTCAGGGACTGTTGGGGATGAGGCACAGCAAAACTGTACACTACTATCTAACTTACAAAATGCACCAAGTCTGGGAAACCTGTTTTATAAATTGTATCGGTCTCAAAATGACACAGATGAGAAAACTGATTTTAGCAAGCAGGAATGTAGAAGTGTGTGGGATTTCTTCCCTCTATGCCAGTGATGGCGAACCTATGGCACACGTGCCACAGGTGGCACGTGGAGCCATATCAGAGGGCATGCGAGGCGTTGCCCTATGTCAGCTCCACGGGCAAACCGGAAGTTTGGAAAAACGCACTTCCAGTTTGCCGTTGGGCTGTTTTTCGCACTCTGGAGGGTTCAGGGAAGCTTCCTGAAGCCCCGGAATGCGAAAAAACGGCAAAACGGGCAAACCGGAAGTTCAGGAAACGCACTTCCGGTTTGCCGTTGGGCTGTTTTTCACTCCAGAGGGTTGAGAAGCTTCCTGAAGCCCCGGAGTGCAAAAAACAGCCCAACGGGCAAACCGGAAGTGCGTTTTTTCGAACTTCCGGTTTGCCCGTTTCGCCGTTTTTCACTGTCCCAGGCTTTGGTAAGGCCTTTGCACGGGGGTGTGTGTGCGCATGCGCAGGGGGCAGCGTGGGGGGGACGGAATGGGTGTGGGTACATGTGCGTGCGCTAACACGCGCTCACACACACCCTTTTGCCACACGAACCAAAAAAGGTTCGCCATCACTGCTCTATGCTAACACAACAGGAGCCCAATTACGTCCCAATTAGGTCCCACAGAGTGGGTCTCCTCCAGGTCCCGTCAGCCAAACAGTGCCGACTGGCGGGGCCGAGGGGGAGGGCCTTCTCTGTAGGGGCCCCTGCTCTCTGGAACCAACTTCCCCCAGAGATCCGAACCATCCCCACCTTGCTGGCCTTACGAAAAGCCATTAAAACATGGCTCTTCCGGCAGGCAGGGTTTTGAGACGACTTTATATCTGATGTCTCTCCCATGCATGTATGTTGTTTATATGTTTTTTAAATTGTTTTTAAACTGTCTTTTTAAACGATTTGTTTGGAGTTTTTATAAAATGTTGTACGCCGCCCTGAGTCCTGAGGGAGTAGGGCGGCATAGAAAAACTACCAAATAAATAAATTTGTTGTGAAAAGAATTACTTTTATTGTATGAAGCACTTCAGATATAAAGGCACCCCTTACTTACTTTTAGGGGTACTTCTTCAATTCTCTCTCCTTTCTAAATATAAAGGTGTTTGCATGGAAATCCTGAACTGCACAGGCGGCCATTCAGACAGATTACGAAACAACTCTGCCGCTACATTATGAGGCACAAGGAAGCTCCAGTGAAATGCCGTATTAGATTTAAGGCCACACCTCGTGCTTGGAACGACCGGATGGAGAAGCTTCTAAAACTGAAACCACCAAGAACATGGCTGGGTGTTTGTGAGGAGAAGCAGCACAGGGTCCAAGGGTGGTTACTGGCCTCTCCCTGAATACAGTTTACACACAGGAAAAGCCCTTCGCTGCTAAAGAAGAAGAAGAAGAGAAATTCACTTTTAAAAACGTGCGGGTACCTTGACGCCTCTCTCTTTGCACAGAGGCACTTTGGAGGAGAGGATGGGGGTCCGGTTCCCTGTGGGGCTGAAGACAATGGGCGCGGTGGGGTTCCTGAAGGGAGCTTGCTTTGGTATTCCTTTGAGTGGAGCTGCAAACAGACAGGACAAAGACTTAAGAAAGGCCACATTTCTTGCCATCAGAGAGGCGGCCATTTCCAGTGAACAAGATTACAAACTTTAAAATATTGAGTTCTAAACCACTACATACTCTGTGAGCTCTCGTTTTTAAGACTCAACTGAAACATTACAGCAAAAGCCCAAGGTTGTGACGAAACGCATGTGAAGGTCAGAATGCGCATTGTGGCTCTCTGAAGCCAGATCTCCCCCAATGTCACAGAACTTCCATCGATCCTTGCAGGTCGCCCAGATGAGCCTGGGAATAAAACGCCAAATCTGACAGAAGAGGCTTCAGATACCAAATGGATGTGCTTCCAGGAAACTTCCTCCTACATGAGGAACGTCCTGCCACGGGGAGCTCTCGCCTCTTCCAAGGGGCTTCCATGAATGCCAGGTGAGAGGCCATCTTACAAGAACTTCCTGCTGGGAGCATCTTCCTCTTGCAGTGATCCCAGAATTGGAAATCCTTCCAGTTATCAATTCTTGTAAGGTAGTGGTTCCCAACCTGTGGTACGTGTACCACTAGTGGTACGCGAGGGCCTTCCAGGTGGTACGCGAACACTTTCGGGGTCATGAACGATTTTTAGTTAGTTATTTTTTACTTCACAAAAATGTTTACTGCCTAACACAACTGTTGCCACACGCCACCCACCTGGTCCCAGCGGCCCGAGAATCCAGTTGCTGGATGTGCGGAGCCAAAAAAGGAACGGTACAATTATGGAAATAAAGTGATATCTGATTGAATTTAGTTTCTCTGGAACCAGGTGGTACGCGGCGACTGTACGGGACCTCCAAGTGGTACTCGATCACAAAAAGGTTGGGAACCACTGTTGTAGGGAGAAGCCATGACGATGATGGTCACCATCCATCTTACACTGACTGCCTCCTGGAGTCTGCGATCCTATGCAGTCCAGATGGGGGCAAAAGAAACTCCGGAAGGACAGAAACCGATGGCAAAGTACACCAGCAGCCCTTCAACCGGTGCTTGCTCGCCTTACGTCTTCCTTCTCTGGACTTGAAGCTACCGTAGACAGTTGTTGTTATTCCAGAAGGAGGACAGGCCGAGATAGAACTTCCCCAGCATCTTGCTACTGACCAGCCCTTTGGGTCTAAGCTGTGGCAACGTAAGCACCTGCCCCGATTTACAGTTTTTACTCTGACCAGGTAAGAAACCTCCACACTTCCTCCAGGACAGTTCTGGTATCGCATGTAAAAATGTTCACGTGAGACTCCGCAAGTAACCAGGCAAAAGGTTCTTCTTCTTCTGACAGGTTCTGACGTAGTGAAGATGAAGAGTCCCCCAAAAATGTACTTTCTGAGCCCCGTTGTTGCTTGTGGAAGAGGCTGGACTCCCTTTTGCAGAATTAGCACTCTTTAGAAGAGAAGAAACGCAAGGCCACAGCCATCCATCCGCGTGCTGAGCTCCTGTTTCCTTCCTTGGGGAACCTTGTCTGGAAACCTCCCATCCCTGGGACAACTTGGGAAAGAAGAAAGACCCTGGCAACCATGGGCGCCTTCAGAGGCCAAGACGGACGGTTTCCCTTTGGGCGGCAGGAACGCCCTCGACGGCAACAAGGAGAAGAACATTTCCAGTCACAAAGCTGGACTTTCTCGCAGCCCTCTGCGCTCAACATCGCTCGTCTTTCACCCAAAAGCAGGAGTTTGAGCTGGCAAACTCTGTGAGGGCCCCGACTTTCTCCGGAGAGCGTCTTTCTTCACCAACCTTGCCTATAAATCTACCACCTACGTTACACCCACCCAGGAACCCTTGGATGGTATTTTTTTTGTATTGCCAATTTATCTTAAGGTTGCGTATAAAATGAGAGAAAAATGAAAACCTACTTGTTGTGTCAATCTTCTTAACCAATCCTCTTCCTTTGGCATGGAAAGCTACTCCAGCGGTCTTCTTGAGCTGTTGCGCAGTTTCAGCAGCTAAAGAAATTTTATAAATCTATTTAGCATCCAACTTTAAAAGAAAAAAAAAATCAAAGAAAGCTTTTAATGAATGCAGTATTAAACTTGACTCTATCCAAAAAGAAGATAATCTTAGGCACTAACTTTTTTTTCACATTAGGGGTTCCTTTTGCAGTTAACGGAAGGGAACAGAACCGCACAGAACAGATTAATTTCTAGGATAGCCAGATTGAAATGAGGGAGAATTTCTTTACTTAAGAAGTTTTGTAAAAGAAATCAAACATTTGTACAGGTTTTATTTGGTCAGTCAGGCATTTCTTGTTCAAATCTCCTCTCTGCTGCGTTGGGGTCCCGCCCTCCGTCATAAGTCCCTTTTTTTAGTTCCGTTGTAACTTGGAACAGTCCCTAAACGAAGTGCTGTTAAGTCGAGTGCTCCATGCCTGCTTCTCCTCTACTCCTGGGAGTAGAGCCAGCGGGGCCCAGCTACTTACACTTCTGCAGGAGCTCGGCTCGCAGAGTGGCACTTTTGGGCTTCCTCTTCAGCTGGAAGTGCTTGACGGGAGGCGTGAAGGGTCCGGCCAAGGTGGTCAAGGCGTTTTTATTTAAGTACTGGCATTCCAAAGGCAACATGGCTGAGGATTCACAATCGCTCACTAGATCAAGAGACAGAATTCGGAAGGAGTTCAGTTTTCTTGAGCGTGGGGACGACGGGAGAGTAAAGGAGAAAAAGGGGCCTCCTCCCTATTGGCTGCCTAACGAAGAGCTGCGAAGCAGTGAGGAAGACCCTCCCTCCTCAAGAACAGGGAGGGGGGGTGGGGTGTCTGATGCACGGTGGGAGATGCTCGAAGGACCCGAGGGAAGGTTGGGGCGGGAGAGGCTGCCATGAAATGTGGACAGGAAGCATCGGGTGGGGATGGTTAAGGGGCAAACTTTTAGTGGGTGCAAGTGATGGCTGGCGTGGGCACCGTGTAGGTGAAGGGTGTGATCTAGGGCTGCCACAGAAATGCCCCGCCTGTCGTGGGGAGTGCCCATGGAATGGATAAATGGCGAGGGCCAGATGGGAGGGGGAGGAGGAAAGTAGCTAGAATTAGACTCCAGAAACAAGAAGGCTGGGCTCCCACTGAGCATGAGAAGGGTAGGGGAAGGTATGGCAGGGGCCACTGGGGTGACCGTTACAGGAGAGAGGGGCCCCGCACCTCCATGGGGAGGGACCAGACAGCAGGGGCCACGGTCATCTGTCCCCCCTTTCCCTCCAAAGAGCCACAGGGCCACAAACCCTGCCTATCTTTTACAAACAAATCCGAGGTTTTCTTCTGGCTAACCTATTCGGAGCCTTCAGTTGTCCTTGGGTGCCTTTTCCTGTGTTTTAATCCTATATTTCTATCCTCTTTGCTGTACTGAGTGTTTTCGCCTCATTGAGTTACATGAGATGAAGCAACAGGGAAGGGACCCAAAGAGATGGTGACCAAAATAATAATCATCAAAAGTAGACGTGACCAAGCATGAGCCACGTCAACGGCAAAGAGTTCATGCCTCTCTGGGCTTGCTATGGACTCCTGACCAGCGGCTCTGTCCAGAGGTGCCGGGCCAGACACCAACAGGCTCAGCAGAGGATTCGGGGGGGGGGGGGGTTTCCTGTGAAAAAAGCTGCTCGTAAGGAAGCAGAGGGGGTCACCAGTGGTAGGAGTTCCACCACTTTGGACCTTGGTGGGGGGGAGCAAGAGAAGGAGGTGAAACTACACTGAGCTCATAGTAACTCAGGACGACCACGTGATACAAAGATCAACGCAACAGTTATTATTTATATGTATTGATAAATTCAAAGTAAGAAAACAATTCCTACGTCAGATATAGGCATCTGGACAGCCTTTCAATTAGTATTTCACATCACCTTCAACTTAGTGTTGACACCTGCCTGGACAAACCCCTGCAGTTTTCTTGGCAAGGTCTTTTGGGAAGTGTTTGCCATTGCCTCCTTCCCAGGGCTGAGACAAAGGGACTGGCCCAAGGTCACTCAGCTGACTTTACGCGGCAGGCGGGACTAAAGACACCCGGCCTGTTTTCTTAACCACTACACCGAGTTGGCTGCGTATTAAAATCAGCCCAGCTGTATATTATATACAAACACTGAGCATCACGTGTGTGCAATTTCATTAGACATTTCAAAAGTCGTGCAGTGCCACACACAGAATGCAACAGATCACACGAAGCTAAAGCAGTCTGAGCATTTTCATTCTTTCTAGTTTGCACCAATCGTGCCTCCTTGCACCCAAAACCCAAGAACAGTCCCCCCCCTTCCCGGCTGTTCTTTCAGACACAAGAAAAGCTCCAGCTATTTGTATATTCCCCCCCCCCCCGTAGACTGGTACAGGGAAGCAATTTTAAACTTTGAAAAATGGCCCCCGTTCCTCACCCCTGGTTGCCAAACATGAGAGAAGGGAAGCATCAAGAGAAGATGAGTTCAGAGAAGCACCCCCTTCTCTCCGGAGAGGCCTGCCAAGTGTTCCCGGGTCCCTTTGCACAGAGACTGGCAAACCTTTACCGCTAGACTACAGGACGTGGCACCTGGCCACAACAGACATGCTCCCCTTTGCACACCTTTTTGTGTCACCGGATCCTAGAGGATCGCCGAGAGGGAGAAACGCTTTCCCTTCCACTCAAGCAATTCTTGTGCCAGTTCTGCACAATCCATTCCTGGCGCGTGCCCTGGGCATCCTGCCAGCCTCCTGCTTACTCACTTCCTGGCCCCAAACAGGCTCTCTGGCATCCCATCAACCCGCTGCTCCACAGAAGGCAGCTGAACTGGGGGAACCTGTTTGCCTCCGCTTGAGACACTCTCTAGTAATCCACCAAAGGTCTGCCGGGGGAGAGCCGGGCTGGGAAAGCAGCTTTCAGGGAGCCCCCCCCCCCAAAGCTGCCCCCTTGATCGCAGCGCTGGAGGGAGGCAGCTTCATCCACAGGGGGCGGCCAGAGATCAGAGGCTGCTGCTTCTGCGGGTTTTCTCACTGCACAAGGGGCTCTGTTGAACAAGCCCCATCTGTTCCGAAGCTATTTGCAAATGATAAACTCCATGTTTTACCTTTGGTTAATAATACATAGAAATTCCCTCCCAAACGAGCTCTTTCCGTGAAATGTCAAAGCTACGGTTTGGGTCAAGACGGCTCCGGCGCAAGGCAAGGGAAAGAGGGAGACGGTTACCTTTTTCTCGCAGTTCTCCTAAGATATCCTGAACATTGGGGTTCTGCTCTTCCAGATCAAGGTTAAGGGAGCCAATATCTGGAAAGGATTTTAAAATATCAGCCACCATCAAGACCCAGGGGTCTGGATCCAAAGTAGCCAGCTGGATAATTTCGGTCAGGGCACCTTTCATCTAATGAGAAAGAAAGAAAGAAAAAAGAAAGAAAAATAAGAGTGGAAAGTTCAAAATCCGTTGGAACTTTGTTTCTGTAGCTCTACAGAAGAGACTCGGCCCTTAGTCCCTCCGTGAATGATGAAGGCGGCCGTGCAGAGACCCAGGAGCAGAGCTGGGCTTTTCCTTCCCTTGGCAGCCTCCATGCAATGAGCACCAGCACCCCAGTAAAGCTTCCATCTGACAGAATCGCCAACGTTTTTAATGTATGACTGAAATACTGAAACAGCTTTATAATGGAGCTGCAATCTATTTTTGAAGTAATGAACATACGACGCTGCATAAAAGCCATGAAACTATTTTGAGTCCTTGCTGTCCGGCTGCAGGACTCCAGAATCCTAACTAGACAAGCCTTTCATTGTTGGAACCTCCTTTTTGAGAACCCAAGAATTGAATCTGGGAGATTTATCAGTAAATTATGCTCTGTGAGAAGCCGAGAAGAGCATACATTAGATTTTGCAGCTGGTAGAAACTGCCATCTGCAAGTTTCCCCATCAACAGAAAAGTATCAGATTAGATAGGAAACACCTGAAAACAACTAAGGTGCAGTCCATCATTAGCTTCATCGTAACAATTCAGGAAAATGAAATGTAGCTTTTTATAGCTGGCCTGTTTGGCAGGTAACCCAGAAAATTCATCTCAGAGAAAAACATCACCTGGACTTCATCAAACTCTTAACTCAGGCAAATCCAGGAGATGAAAGGGATCCAGATTCTTAGGAGAGAGAGGCCTCCTGTTCCTATATAAATGCTTATTATGGTATAATTATTATTAGGTTTAGCTACCGGTATCTGCCAAATGTCATTTTTATGCCCTTATTTCTTTCTGGTGTTGATTTTTCCCCAATTCATATGAATAAATACATATTCAGCATCTGTTTAATCTATCCTTTCAAACAAGTTTTAAGTCTTTAACTGTCTTCCTCCTCTTCTTTTATCCCTTGGAAGTTATCGTTTGGAGAAAGCCGCAAGTGATCTACCATGGTAATCAAAACTATCTTTTTTTTAAAAATTGAGGATGAAGCAACTGTCGAGGCACAAATTAAAAAGCTGCTTTTCCCTAAACAACCGAAGGTGAAAGAGTTTACATGCTTTCTCCACTCTGGCTACAAATGCAGGTGACAATAATGTCACAACACAAAGAAGGAAAACGTAAACAAGGTACAGTTGAGAAGAGAGAGTTCATGAATTCTAAAATATTTTACATATTCGGCAATCCCACAATACAATATTTCAATTTCTGCTCTTATAGCAGTCCAACTGTCTCACAATGAATAATTTGAAAAGGAAGGTGTTCTTATTTACTGTACAGCGTGGCATAATCAGTAAGTTTATATAATTGTAGTGTAATGGATAATTATTTTCCAATTTGCAGTTGCAGTTAAGATTATTCAATTATTTCCCTCCCATTTCCCAAAATTTGCAGGAAAAAAATATGTTGCTCCTGAATTTTAAATGTCCCTGGAGATTCTCAATCATCCAGGTCATGGTTGTCCCAAAGGTGCTTTTCCCAAAGGCAACTGGGCTTTCTTGGTCCCCCCCCCCCTTTGAAAACATTTCACTTCTCATCCAAGGAGCTTCTTCGGTTCTATTTAGTTTTTCAGTTCTCTTCATTGAGAACTGAAGAAGCTTCTCCAGTTGCCTTTTGGAAAAGCACCTTTGGGACTCTTGAATTTTATTTACTATATTAAGAAACCATTCACACAATTTGAATATGTGATGAATATGCAGCCTCTCCCAATCGGATTTCAAGGTTCTAAAATTCAAAATATTGGCTGCCAACCAAATAAGATTAGTCTACAATTTTATTTATCTGATACATAAAAAAAACAAGTCACACAAATAATACAAAACGCATAGCAGCTGAGCATCGTGAAATGACCATCCACAAAGCCAAGAGGCGGAGGGCTGCATCACGCTTCTGTGGCCTGGCAGAAGCCCAAGTTTTCAGGGTTAGCTGACCTAATCACAGATGGAATTAGGTTATAGGAATGCCCTGCAGGCAAGATTTAAGCAGGCTGGTTGGACATGCTGGGCCTTCTATTCAAAGATATCCAGAAGGCACCACACAAAGTGTCTTTGGAGTGGATTATAGTGAGACCGCCTCCTGAAGGAGCTGAGTTTATATTCTGATAAAATGGGAATGATGTATATATTAAATACTACTAGAATATAAATGTAGTTTATATTTATATGTGCCTGTTGATGGTGATTTCTTTGAGTGCCAAGCTTCCAGAAATTCTCTGGTGTTTTGGGACTTCATTTGATCTGGAATGCTCACCGTCTCCCAGATTAAACTTTGGTGAAATTTGTCTACGTGCATCCTGTGCAATTAAGACATTTTTATCCTATCTTCTGACTGCTGGTTGGTGTGCATGGATGCCCTCTGCTAATCTTCTGCCTGCCTGTCCTACATAATGCTGTTATAGTCTTTGAACTTACGTTGTAGGTGACCTTTTTGTTTCTCCTTGGGCCAGTGGATCTTTTGGTTTACCTAACATGTTTTGGAGAATTTAGTAGTTGGTTTGTGTGTGTGTGGTTCTAATAGGGCCTGTTGGTCATTTCTGAATTTTTATTTTTATTTTGATGTGTAGCGTTATCCTTTTCACAACCTGTTGCAACAGATTATGCTGCAGTGGGTTGAATGGCACTTTTTGATAAAGTTGCATATCCATTTTGTTGGAAGCTGTTGTATAGGCGTCTTTTTCCTTTTTCTGGTGTTCTGGGTTGCTGTGATGCCTTTGAACTCGTCCGAATAACCTTCTTACCCAACACCTGTTGAGGGAAGCTGGGTGTCACTTTGGCAATGGAGCACTTGGTTACTGGGAGTTTTTAAACATTTCTAATTTGCTGTTGCTTCTTCTGGTGATGAAGATATCCAGGAAAGGTAGTGTATTGTTGTTTTCTTCTTTCCTTCCTTGTGAATGTTATTCTTTGAAGATGTTGTCGTTTCATGTGTTACCTTTACTTATTCCTTTTTTTATGATGATGAAGGCGTCACCTACATAACGGATCCATACTGTTGGTTACATTTGTGGGAGTGCCATAGTTTCAAGACCAACATTTCTCAACCTTGGCAACTTTAGTAATTTGTCTAGCTAAATTAGAATAGAATAAGGGAAGGGACCTTCACTACACTACTTCAGACAAATGGTTATCCAACATCTTCTTAAAAACTTCCAGTGTTGGAGCATTCACAACTTCTGGAGGCAGGCTGTTCCATGGATTAATTGTTCTCACTGTCAGGAAATTTCTCCCTAGTTCTAAGTTGCTTCTCTCCTTGTTTAGTTTCCACTAATTTAAGTTTTAAGAGGCCCAAACTCCTAGAATTCTAGCCAAGTTATTCTAAATATTTGCTACTCTTATGGGGACACCTTCATCCTTCTTGGGGTCGTCCTATACTCCTGGCCTTCCTAGGAGACTTCTCTTCACCTTCTTTAATGAGCGTTCCTCTGTACTCTTGAAAATTGGCTTGCAGTCTTTCCCCTGATTCGTCAGCCAAGGGAGACAAGATTCCAAGCGTAAGTACCGTATGTAAAAAGCATACTTCAAGGGGGAACATATACGGTACCCAATACTGTACATGTCCACCTTAGGGTTCCTACCCTTAGCAAGGCGCAAGGATGCTCTGGTCCTCCTCCCACACCTCTTGCCTCTCCCCTTCCCTCCTCCTGACCATAAGCTCCCACACCTGCCTGGCCTCTTTCCAAAGAATGCCCTTTGAGCTAGCTGGCTTGTGCACTGGATGACCAATTAACCAGCTGCCACTGTATGCCCCTCCTGC
Organism: Diadophis punctatus similis; assembly: GCA_023053685.1. NCBI lineage: Eukaryota > Metazoa > Chordata > Lepidosauria > Squamata > Dipsadidae > Diadophis > Diadophis punctatus. The sequence continues at coordinate 15,398,010 of JALIGW010000021.1, forward strand.
TACTCACCCCTCAGGAAGAGCCACACTCTCCTGCTCATTCAAGCCTAACAGCCCTCCCCCAAAGTCAGGGGATCAGCTCCTTCATAAAACCTCTGTGGTTCCATTTCTGCCCTCGTTTCCCTTCTTGCTAGTTCCCTGGTCTCCTGTTCAGGACTGGTGGCTGAGATTCATGCCGGTTCTTTTAAGGGCAAATAACTAATAATAATGCAACACAACAGCAGGAGCAAATCTGGGGTGGCAGAGTTCTGGTCTTCCTTAAGCATTCAGTGCACTTCGGTCTAAAGCAGACAAGGTACTTTTCTAGAAGTGGGAACCATTTGTTGTATTTATGCCTTGAAGTGGGTTTTCCCCCCTTTAACCCTGGGTCTGCATTATGGCTGGACAGAGAGAGAAAAATACCAATGAAGGAGACCAGGACTTTGTTTCCCGCAAATCCTTAACTCACATTTTCCTGGGACTGCATGGCTATCTTGTGAGCCCAGAAAATGTTGTTTTTTTGTGTTGTTTTTTTTTAAAGATGTGTGCACTGAGGGCTCTCTCAGCCTCTTCAAAGTCCTTTCTTTCTGCTTTGGATCCAAATAGCTGCACCCTCCTCATACAAGCAGTTTTAAAGCAAAGTATGCACTTTCAGTGCATTCCTGAATCAAACAGGGAGACTGATTTTCAACACTTGTAAGACGAGACTGGCTGTTTCCAAGCAACCTACAAGTGGAGGCTGAGTCGCCTCCCCAGCACATTGGAAGATCATGAGAACTGAGCTGCCTTAATTCGCCTACCTACCTGTAAGTTTCCCATTTGGAAAGGAAAGTACTCACTGCAACTCTTTCATCTTTCCACTAATAAAAGTTACTAGTCTGAGCTCAGAAAATTTGGTTCCTTGTTTCCAGGCCAGGTTTCTGCCAGAGAAGTTGGACACGAAGTGCATCTGCTGATCTACAATTCATTACATAGGAAAGAAACAAGTATTCCCCCCTTTTTTTTTCAAGAGTCACTTTAGAATTCTGAGCACTAGGCAAGAACTATTTATTCATCCTGGCCTTTTAAGAGTTTGATATTTATTCTACCTGCTTCTTAGTAGGGTAAAATGACTCACTGAATATTTATAGTCTACATTTCCTCTATGGAATTCAGGATGATAAACAGGAGGCTACAAACAGAATTCCCAGCCAAATGCTTCCTTCCCCAAGTGTTTCAAGGACATCTAGACTGACCTCCCCTAATCTACGCATCTCTATCAAGAGCAATACTTAGGTAACTACCATCATTTTCCCAAATCAGCATATCATTTATCATGAAGACTGGAAACATAGGAACTGTGATGCCAACAAATCCAGAGAGAAATACTTTTAAGGAGGCGGTTTTAATTAACCTGCCTAAGGTCCAAGGCAAGGATGGATGCTGAAACAGGAGAAAGAAATAGACAAGCTGGATTGTTAACAATTATTTTTCTTGAATGCAGAGTAAAGGACCGTATGACTACCCAGACATGTCCACATCACTTCTGTGCCAATACCAAAGTTGTTTGCAAGCAGGTGTGTGTGGTATTTATCTGGCCCTGTAGCAGGAAATACACTTTGTCTTGTTCCAGGCTGAGTAAACACTGAGGAGGGAGTTGCAGCTAGTGTACGTGTGTCAGGCAAACCCAAAGGCAGGCAAGAAAGCTGTTTGAGCAGACTCACACATGCTTGGAAATACACAAAGAAGCGACATCACGCCTGCTACCCAGATGCAGCTAACCAGAAATCCAGTCCAGAGTCGCAGCTAAGGGAGGCAGGTAGGAGTGCTAGAAGGCCAATGCAGCATCAGTTCAAGATAGAGAGAGGCAGAGAGGCCAGCGGGACTGGTGAGACTCCAGTAGTCAACTGGCAGAAAATTCCATTTGGTGCTCTGGGTTGCAGAACGGAGAGCCAAAGAGGAGATGAGGCAAACAATGCAGGAATAGAAGGCCAACATCAGAGAGTTGTTTCCAACAGAGAGTCATCTCTGGAGGCTACTCAAGTAGCCCAGCCATAGGTTAGGGGCACTGATGTCTTCGCTTCCAAGGAATAAAGCAGGTCTGTTTTGGTGTCTGAAGCTGCTGCCCCATCTTGGAAATGGGCATCCTGCCAGGATCTGGCCTCTCACCACCCGAGTCCTTGCAATTCCGTAGGGAGTTGATCTCCTACCTATGGCTCCTGAGCTAGGCAACCTGACGGATCACACCTCCACCCTCGATCTCCAAGAAGTCCTTGGGCCGGCATTGGCAGCCTGTCTGTAGCTGCCTGGCAGAGGGATTTCTTTTTACGGTGGTCCCAGTGACAGGAAAATACTCATTCCAGTTCGGAAGATGTTACCGGAGCTGCACCAAGATAAAAGTTTTGCCAGCACCTTTTCTGAGCCCATACATCTTTCTTTATGGGCGTCCTCGTCTCTTGGAGTGATTTCTCAGCATTGCAGTCTAACCTGGGGCATTTCCTGGTGGCCTCCCCTCCACGGAGCCATGGGGTCCAACATTCATGAGCTTCTCCAAAATCAAGGGAAACAGCCAGGCGCTGCCATTCCTCAGATGGTCCCTGCTCCAAGTTTCCTCTGCAAAGCAGATCATCCCACAAAACGAGGAACAGCACAGAAGACGTCGATCCTCACCATCCTTCATTGCAGCGAGACCCTGAAGCCCAGGGACCCCCAGATCTTCCACCGGCCACCCCCTTCACGAAGCCCCTGGCCCTTAAAAGACTCTGGAGGGGCTGAGGAACAGGCTGGACTAACAACAATAACAACCACAATGGCCTTTGGATGACCCCATCAACACTTGGGGGGCATCCACATTTACGCAGGTAGTCCTTGACTTACGACCACAATTGAGCCCAAAATGTTTCCGTTTCTAAGCAAGACTGTTATTAAGTGAACTTTGCCCCATTTTACGACCTTTCTCACCATGGTTGTTAAGTGAATCAGTGCAGTTGTTCAGTTAGTTACATGATTGTTAAGCAAATCCGGCTTTCTCCATTGACTTCGCTTGTCAGGAGGTCGCAAAAAGAGCGTGACCCCGGGCTCCTGTGACCGTCATAAATGAGTCAGCCGCCAAGTGTCCCAATTTTGATCACGTGACCTGGGGGCCGCTACAACGGTCGTTAAGTGTGCAAATCGGTCATAAGTCCCTTTTTCAAGCGCCGTTGCAACTTTGAACGGTCATAAACGGACGGTTGTAATTTGAGGGCTGCCAGTGGGATCTTGGCCTAAATCCCCACAAGACCTCAGAGCAGAAGGGTCAGGCTGCGCTGAGACACCCACCCCACCCCACCCCACCCCACCCGAGATCAGCTCCTCTTGGCCGGGCGACCCCAACCCTTCAGCTGCGAAGCCCCCCCCCCGGAGCCAGGAAGGGGAGACCCCCCCACCCCACCCCAAAAAAGAATTCGCCTCAGGAAGGGCGTCCACGGGCGACCTTGCCGCGGGGCTGCGGGACTCCAGCTCCCATCGGCCAGCGGGTCCGGGCCCCGGAGGTCTCTCTCTCTCTCTCTCTCTCTCTCCCGCCGGGCGGCCTCACCTCGTCGACGGCGCGGCGGGGCAGGTGGAGGACGCCCAGGAGCAGCTTGAGCTTGACGGGCGAGGAGAGGCCGTGGAAGCAGAGGCGGATGTTGTCGATGACCGAGGCGGTGAGCAGCGAGGCGATGCTCGGAGGCGCCCACAGCTCGTCGGCCGAGCCCAGCTTGTTGTGCAGCCACAGGCCGGTGTCGCTCTCCCGCATCGACGCCATCTTGGGGCCCAGCCGAGGCGCGCGGCGGGCATTTTATGAAGACACCTAAAAGGGGGAGGGGGAGGGGGACGAAGAGCGAGGCCCCGGCCCTCCAGGGAAGGACGCCGTCCGTAACGCAAGATGGCGGCGCGCGGGAGGGAGGTCGGGCCGGGAAATGGCCGAGTTAGGAGGAGGCGTGGCGCGCGCGCGCCCGGGGGGGGCTTGCCGTACGGCAAGATGGCGGGCCCCGCTTCCTCCGTTTTCTCCTCAGCGGCTGCCGCTCGGCGAAAGCGGCTCCTGCGGGGATACGGACGAGGCGGATTCGCGGAAGGACTGGGCTGGGGGATGTGGGCTCTCGGTGGAGAAGGCGGGGGACCGTTTATCCGCCGAAAGAGCCCCTCTCCCGTGTATCTCCAGCCCTCCCCAGGAGGGAAATGGCGTTTCCTCCATCTGGGCCTGCGATCCTCGGGGCTTTGCCTCGCTTTTCTGAGGGCAGACTGGCGTGAAAAAGCCCCCAGGGTAAGGGGAGAGGCCAACGAAGTCTCCCCAAGGCCAGCCACGGCCTCCTTTGGGATGAAGCACCGCCACCACCATCCTCATCCTCATGGGAGGAAGGAGAAGAATGTCCTCGGGGAGCAGGAAAACAGGAGGCATCCTCAATCAGAGCAGGGGGAACTCCAGACTTTTAAGACTTGTGGACTCCCAGCATTCCCTAGCCAGCCATAAGTTTATACAGGTAGTCCTCGACTTACAACAGTTCATTTATAGTGACTGTTCAAAGTTGCAACCACAATGAAAAAAGTGACTTATGACCCTTTTTCACCTGGCCGTTGCAGCAGACCACGGTCACGTGGTCAAAATTCGGACACTTGGCAACTGATTCATACTTACGACGGTCGCAGCGTCCCGGGATCACGTGATCCCCTTTTGGGACCTCCTGACAAGCAAAGTCAATGGGGAAGCCAGATTCACTTAACAATCATGTTACTAACTTATCGACTGCAGTGATTTATTTAACAACTGTGGCAACAAAGGTGGTAAAATGGGGCAAAACAAATGCCTCGCTTAACAACAAAAATTTTGGACTCAGTCGAGGACTATCTGTGTGGAAAAAGGTGTAAATTCTTTGCAAAAGCTATCATGTGATGGTCCGGTTTGAATCTGTCACACTTATGACTTTCAGCCACCAGGTGATTTCGCAGAGAAAAATCCACAGAAATAATATAGGGATTAAAACGAAGAACAGATGAAACACCAGCAAAGCTAACCCACAGAGCCCTGGTGGCACAGTGGTTACAATGCAGCATTGCAGGGCTAACTCACTGCCCACTGCCAGAAGTTTGATCCTAACCGGCTCAAGGTTAACTCAGACTTCCATCCTTCCGAGGCCGGTAAAATGAGGACCCAGATCAGGGGTGAAATCCAGCAGGTTCTAACAGGTTCTGGAGAACTGCTAGCAGAAATTTTGAGTAGTTCAGAGAACCGGCAAATACCCCCTCTGGCTGGCCCCAGAGTAGGGAGGGAATGGGGATTTTGCGGTATCCTTCCCCTGCCACGCCCACCAAGCCATGCCCACAGAACCGGTAGTAAAAAAAAATTGGATTTCACCACTGACCCAGATTGTTGGGGGCAAGAGGCTGACTGCAAACCTCTTTGTAAAATAAGTGCTATTGCTATTGCTAACCCACAGTACCCAGAAGGGGCCCTCAATCGCCCAAGGCCTGAGTGAAGAGCTAGATGTCAGACCTCTCCAAAATATAGGGGGGGGGGGAGAGAGAGAGAGACTTTTGGGGAGCCTGGCTTCCAAGGGCAGATGCTGCTATAGGGAAGGGGTGCTTCTGGGGTCTTCTTGAGGGATGACTATCAGTCAAAGAAACCCAGAGAATGCCAACCTTGCCGGATCAAAATAATTGAGCAGCTAATATGGGAAATAGGCAGTCCTTAACTAACCAGGCCCTATGCCGTGTAGGGCTTTATTGGTAATGACCAGCACCTTGATTTGCACCAGGAAGGAAACGCAACCAGCACAGCTGGCAGAGCAGAGGCATTACGTGGGTGTACCAAGACATGCCTATTGCTTCCCCCATGCTGGATTCTGGACCAGTTCAAGCTTCCAGATGCAGCAAGTCCCGATGCTAATTCTGGTCCCGTATCTACGGTATTGTGGCAATACGGCTACATGACCACACCTACAAGAGTGAAGTATGCATGCATGCTTGCTTGTCCTCATCTACCTCTTCATGTTGGGGAAATCACATTCAAAAGAGTAAAAGAATCAGAATTTGTGGGTCCAAAACCCTCAGTGGGAACATTTGGGCTCATCCAGTCATTCTATCATCGAGTGGCTATTGTTTTTAAAGGATATGAAAATTTCATTGAAAAGAAAAGTGAACTGGAATTTAGTTGGAGCTTTAATGAAGTAAAAAAAATTAAGGCTACTTATCACATCATATTACATTTTAATCAGGCCAAGAATGTCTGTCACTGAACTAATTAATCTCAAATATTAGCTATACATAACTCCTTGTGTCTCCCTTTGCATCTGAAGAAGCGATCAGTCACAGAGGCATATGCGTCATGCACATGTTCATGTTTCCCTTGCCACAATATTTTTTTTACGCTGCACACTAAAAGATTAAGGGATGTGCTAAAAGCCGTGCCTTTTGTAACACAACAGGGAAATAAAGGCCATTGTTTTGTGAGTCTGGGGCTCTGCATGGTTGCCATGGCAGATCCTTTGGGAAAGGATAAAGAGCAGCTGTGCGCCTGCTCGGAGGCAGCACTGCACATCTTGCGCTATCCAGCCGCGGCAGCCATTCAGAGCAGCCATCACAAAGACAAGGGAGAGAGAGAGAGAGAGCAGGTATTTCTGTCTTTGCTTTATTGGAATTTCCTGAGGTATGATCTAACTGCAAAGAGCCTGTGCCCTGCGTTACGGCCATGTGTCGTCCACTCGGCTGGGGTACACGGTTTGGACCCCACACAGCAGTCGCCAGATCCTGGGTGGAGAACAGGTGATTTCTCAAGCCCTTTTCTGGACGAGAGGCTGTTCTGAGAAACCGCCCTGGGATGGGGATTAGGCAAGGCTTTGCTTTGGGGAAAGAAAGAGCTGGGGTCACTTCAGCAAGAAGGGAAGCTCCTGCTGGCAGCTGGCAGAAGGAGACCAGGGGACTTTCTGCTTCCGTAGCTACTACACGGGCAGAAATGTAGTGTCTTTGCAGATTTCTGATCCAGGCATTTTAAATGGATTAAAAACCCCATTCTGATCACCACATCGGAATACAGTGTTCACATGTGGATAATAGGGAGGAAATGGAAAGATGGACGTTAATAAGACCTTTTATTTTTAAGCAGAAAATAGTTTTGCTTTTATTGGTGCTTTGGTAAACGCATCTGCTGTGGGATTGTGGGCAAAAGGTGTTTTGTTCAGGTGTCATAATTTTGACTGACTTTGGAGAGACGAAATAGTGCTCTTTCCCCCTGTGCATATTTAGCCTGCATTCTTATGTAATTTCTTTAGTTCATATCCTGACTCTCCATAGCAATGGTTCGTAGTTTATGGCTATGAAACCCCACAGCTACGTAATCTCCCTCCCTTACAGGGATCAAGAGCGGTTGCTGAATCATATCTAAAAGCTTGCAATTAGGCAACTGATGTCGCATTATCTTGAGAACATTGTAAGATGTCACAGCATTCAGCTGAAATTCTGGGGTTAGATGGCTTGATGTATATCATTACTCCCCTGGCATTTTTACTCTGCTCCCTGTTGCAATCTATTCTAAAGTTGTAGAACCAAATAGCAGATGGACATAAATGCAGATGTTGACCAGAAATACTTTGCAGCAGAGGTTCTGCCTTCTGTCCCATCTCTTTTGGGCCAAGAACCAGCTTTGGGGTTGAGATGTGGTTTGTGTGTGCAGGCACAGTGGCCATCTTGACTTTTTTGACCATGCCACTGTTCCTGGGACACTGCTGCTCTTAAGACCTGAAGCATTACAGTTTGAAATGATCCCTTCCCTTGACAGTGGTATCCATATATATGTAGAGAGAGTATAATGGAAATATTACAGTCCTAAGGAAAATATTTCACCACTTTTCTTTTAAGAAACCTCTTGGTATTATTACTTCTTGCTTCTGTTATTACTGCTTACTTTTATTTAATAACATTCTATTATTTATTCTGTCTTCTATTTCTACTAATTGCACAGATTTTGTGAGAAAAGGTGTAGGTAAAGATGACAATTTAATTAGTTGTGTTAGATAGTAAGAATGTATTGATTTACGATTTCTTAATTTTGTAGTTTTGACTCACGTGGATTGCTGGGAAAAAAATCTCATTCAGCCAAATTACGTGCTTCAAAAGGTCTTTGTTATCCATCACCTTTCCTCTTTTTTCCTAGGAAGGAGGAAGGCTTAACTAGCAAGATGCTCACTGTTTGCACCAGGAAGATGGTACTTTTGGCCCCTTTACTTCTGATGATGGGCCTGATTTCTACGAAGGCCGCTGCGGCTGAGGAAGAATCCGGAACAGCGATTCCTGCTGAAAGTAAGTAACAAACTTCATCTCTCCTCGCAAAGCAACACATCAGCAGGGACCCCTGTGTTCTGGGGTTCTGGGGTAAACCCCGGTTTGCGAACAGAGGGTCCTTCTAAACAAGCCAACAACGACACCCCACCTATTGCATTGCGATGTGCGTCAAGGGCTTTGAACAGGCAATTGCAGCCCCCGTGGTGGTGTTTATGCACACACAAACTTTCCAGGTGCACCTGAAATCTTTGATCTCAAGCTGGATCACAGACTGCAGTTACCTTACACACAATATAACTTTGGTTTGCTGCCAAAGATGAAATCGGCATTTTTCAACCCGAAATCACATCCAACAGCATGTGTCCCTCTTGGATGTGCTCATCAACACACCTACAATATTTTTAGTTGCATTGTAAAACTGTGTTTTTGCCTATAGTTTAGTATCATAATAGACTACATAGTATGTATACTGCATATACGTTTTGGGAAATATGAACTGAGTATGTTCACCTACAGCCCAACAAATTCCTACAGTTAGTCCTCAACTTACAACCACAATTGAGCCCAAAATGTATGCTGCTAAGTGAAACAGTTGTTACATGAGTTTTGCCCTGTTTTACAAGCTTTCTTGCCACAGTCGTTAAGTTAGTAACACAGTTGTGATGAGAATCGGGCTTCCCCCGTGACTTTGCTTGTCCGGAGATCACTAAAGGCGATCACATGACCCTGGGACACTGCATAAGTACATGCCAGTTGCCAAGCAGGTGACCACGGGGATGCTGCAACGGTCATAAATGTGAAAAACAGTCATAAGTCCCTTTTCTCAGTGCCGTTGTAACTTTGAACGGTTCACTAAATGAACTGTTGTAAGTGGAGGACTACCTGTATTTCTTTCTTGAATCAGAGTTAGCATACGGCAAAGAAAAGCTTGCTTGTGCTACCGGTAGTTTGGAAACCTACTTGTGCTCCAGAGTCTCCAGTGTTTCCAAACCTTTACAGTTTGAAGGAGTGTGTGGACCTCACACTCCCAGAGTTCCCCAGCCAGGTTGGTCCCAGGAATTGAAATCTGCACATTGTAAAATTGCTAATTAAATATATTCATTGCATTTTTTTTCATTGCAACTTTTTAAATGTCTTGGGGAAGCCAAAGAAGAATGATCAAGCTTTTGGGCATGATTTTTCTGCTTTTATTATTTTTAAAAAAATTAGTGCAATGGTTATGGATTGCCACCAGAGGCAGTAACTTGATTGCAAACCACTTCCAGCCCAATCTAAAAATATTTTGATTAGTATAATGCACCATCAAAGAAATATTGTACCATCTGTGAATTATTTCTGTAATTACTTCCTGATGACATGCTCAGGTGGATTGACAGGCAGTTTTATGGCATAAAAAGCAGAGCCACAAATTCAGAATCCAAATCCTCATGGAAAGATTCTCAGGAAAGCAGGTGTTGTAGAAGAAAAAATGTTGCATAAAGATATTTGAGATTGTAGCAAAATGTTCTTTCATTCCTGTTTAATTTCTTGCTTGATAAAATAATAAAAGGTTGGAACTTGTGAGCAGCTGTTCACTGAAATGCATTCAACCAAAACCCCTTTCCCATCAGTGATCTTGGTCTCCATCTTCCCATTCTTTTCCCCGGCCACATTAATCCCCCAAAGCTAACTTTTTTAAGCTTCCCTGTTTGGTAAAAATGCATGTTTATTCTGGTCTTGTGTAGGCATTGTATAGGTTTTCTGTCCTTTTGGTAGTATCTGTCTCCAGATGTCTGTAATATTTAACTTTGCAGAAATGTGTTTACATTTTTTATTGTCTAGCTTTGATTGTGATATTTTATAGGAACTTTTAAAACAAAAGTTCCAGCAAAGCTATTGTAATACTTCTCACATATTAAGTCAAAGACTGTTTCCAGAATTTGGGAGAAAGAGCTTTCCACCACTGAATAGACAGGGATGTTAAAGTGCATTGCATTGGTGCTATTTCTGGCAATGTTGCCATAGCTGCCATGTGGAAGTCCCAACCAAGGGGTCTATTCTGAGCCTCTGCCCTTTTTGAGGGGTGTTTTAACTCTGTGGAGAATGAAAATGAACTTGGAACCATAACATAAAGATGGGGAATTTCTCTGGTCCAGGGATCAATTCACTCCGTCTGCTCTTCCCAAAGCCTTTCTTCCAATCCTCAATTCTTCTCATCTCCAACTTCCCTGGGTGCAGAAAAAGGACTGGAAAATTCCCTCCCTTCCTTCCTCCCCTCCTTCCTCCCTCCCTCCCTCCCTCCCTCCCTCCCTCCCTCCCTCCCTCCCTCCCTCCTAAGAAAACGTTCATTCAGCCTTCTTCTGATTCAGAGATTAGCAAAATGCCATCCCATGGAAAGCTGATAGGTTGACTTCCTGTGCTCTCTGTGGACCCTTGCACACGTTCCATAATATTTCATGTTCTTTAAATGTTTCCATTAAAATCCACTTCTAGGTCGTCCCTGCGTCGACTGCCATGCCTTTGAATTCATGCAGAGGGCTTTGCAAGATTTAAAGAAGACAGCGTACAATTTAGATTCACGAGTATGACATTTATTTATTATTTAATTCATTGGCCACCCATCTTGTTTCGAAGCGACTTTCATTGTCGTTAACGCACAGATGCACAGTGACTGAAAAGAAATAGCCGGCTTCCCTCGATAAGGGCTGCAGGAAATGTGATGAGTATCAGGGTTGGTAGGAGATGGCAGAACATTTCCTTCCTCTTCTCCACCAGGGAGGCTGCAGGCAAAGAGCAGGAATAGGGGAAAGGGGAGGGGAGTGTGAATGCAACAGCTGTTTTGCAAGGGCAGGTGATCCATTGATCCCAGGGCCCTGAGCCTTGGTGAACACCCCCCCCCCCTGTTTTTGCAGCTCAGGGTTGTGCAGTCAAGTTCTGAAGAGTAAACGTAGTTCATCGGGGCTCATCCTCCCAGACCTCAGGACACCAGGACGTTTTGCTGGCTGTTTTTAAAGAAGTTAACTCTATGTTCATAATTTCCTCCTTGTCTGATCTCCAGAGGCAGCCCTGGACCGTTTATTTGTCTTTGGCTGTGTCAGATTTAAAATAGTTTTCTTCTCCCGACAAAGTTTGCTGACCCTCATTGGTGACCTTCGTGATGATGTGACGAGATGCACCTGCCGGTTCCCATCGGCCACTCTAGGCTGTTACAAGCATGCTGCCTCCCCTCCGGTGGCTGGCTGTTGTGGCCTGTTGGCCACCGGCCCCTCCAGCAGCCAAATCAGATGAGGAGGAGGAGGCATGGGAGTCAGGGTCAGCATCAAGGCAACCTGAGAGCTCCGAGGGGGAAGAGGGAATGGAGCTGGCAGAGAGAGAGACAGTTGGGCCATCTGTCAGCCCTCAGATGGAGAGTCAACAGCCCCCAGGTCTGGAGGTGGCTGATGAGGAAGAGGAGGAACAGCTGGGTCCAGTGCCTGATGCGCGGATGCGCAGAAGGCAGAGGAGAGGAAAGCAGTGGAAATCTGTGGGCTGATCTTTGGGAAGGAAGAGCCACCGCTGCTAGCAAAGCCCCACCCTAGCTCTGGGGATAAAAGGCAGGGGGTGGAGATGAATAGATGTGGCAGACAACTATTCATCTCCCAGCCGGAGGGACTTGTTAGCCTGCGGTGAAAGAGAAACTTTTTGCCGGGGCTGCTGGCACTCCTAATAAAGGAATCATTGCTTCAACTACAGAGGGTTTCTCGTGTTTGGGGAGTTGGGTCAGAACACTGACACTGCCCTCCTTGCATCTTTTGGCCTGGGCTAGCAGGAGAACCTGACCCTGGAAGAGGCACCTGCTCTCATACGCAACATCTGTGCGTTGCAAAACGCTGCTCCGACACCCCATGGGTGCAGCAGAGTATTCGGCGGCCTTTGGAAAGAGGGCTAGACCTGCATTTGAAGAAAAGGGGCAAAGTACGGGTATTCTCTGAAGGGGCCAAGCTTCTCTGCTGCCCAGGACCTCCATTACAACCAGGGAAGAGAGCCAGATTCTGAGTGCCTTATAAGTCCTGGGTTGCTTTGCACGGTGAATGGCTCCACCGCCATTTTGTTTTCTCCAATCCCAATTGGTATTTTCCACTGGACGCTCCTGAGTGCTGCTGGCTGTGACTAACCACAACCACACACATTGCCATCCCCTTGCAATGGGAGCTGATTTGGGAAGTTGCAGGCCCAGGCAAGTTGGGAGGAGGTGGGCTTGGGCAGAAGGGAGCCCTCCAGAAGTTCTTGCAACCCCTGTAGAGTTCACTATGCATGAACTGTCGCAAGAGCTGTTTCTGAACGCAGAGCTCTCCGTCAGCTGCAGAAACGCAGGCTTCTCTCTGAATATGGCCTGGCTGAGAGGTCAGGGAGACTGAGGAGGGGTCTCCCAATGGGTCACAGAGCTCCCTCTTGATTCACCCCATGTCCCTCCTCTGCTTCATCAGCCGGGCAACTGGAAAACTGATTCAGCCCCCTCTCTCCCTCCCCATCCTGGGCATCACTTGCCCAACCCCACCCCTCGGATTCCGGTTCTCCTTGCTGGCTGGCGATGCTGTGGGACTCAGACCGAGGAACTGACCGGTCCTGGCCCTTAAAGTGTCCCACAGATTAGAGTCACAGGGACCCTGGAAAGCTCGGCTGCTGGGACTTGACCATCAGGGTTGAGAGGGGTGCCCATGGATCTCGCCATTCGGCTGTGACTTTGCATGACTTCTGGTTATTTAGAAAAGCGGCCCTCTGCCCTTCTGGGAAGCCGAACCGTCCAGGGGGTCCAGCCATTAGAAGCTGTGCTTAGTGATCAGGGAAGCTTTTATGCAGGAGACTGAAGGCTTGGGGAAGTTTAATAGCTTTTTAGTCATCTTCCCAGCCCAACAGGAAAGTAGCAATTAGTCGGTAGTTCTGCTGCATTGTTAGATAACCATAGTTAAAATAAGGACAGCCATGTTTTTGTGTAGTATGGCAAGATTTGTCTTAAACTAAGCATAAATCAGAATTTAAAAATCATGTTACATGCCTTTTTCCCCCTTTTTTTCTTTTTTTGCATTTGGTTTGTTTGCCTTCGTAACCAGGAGAGACTGTAATGAGAAATTGACTAACCTGCCTTGTCCCTCTCTTCCCCTCCCCCAGACGGAGACCTTGCTTTTCAAAGTGGAGAAGAGAACTTTATGTGACTGTTTAGCTGCCAATGCCCTGAACTGAGTCCTGCAGGAAAACCCACCCACCCACCCACACACACAGACACAACCTGGGAGGATCTTCCACAGCGCTTATCAAACTGCTGTTAGGAAAGAAAACAGTGCAAGCATGTAAATCCAACTGCTTCTGAAACTAGGGGGAGAATGTTGGTATGAGATGTTTTTGTCTTATGTTCACCCGACCTCACCTTGTGTCATCAGGAGTTACAAGATAATTCCCAGAGAAAAGGAGAAAAAACGGGAGGGGCAATGATGGACTTTTGCAAAACATTAAAAGTTTTGTTTTCAGAAGTTTTCTTTTTCAATACTATATTCCCCACAACACACAACCAAAGAAACCTAAAATTAAAATTAATTAGTGAAGACCCCAGCAGGGATTCTAGGGAATCCCATTTCATGAGTGTTTTTAGAAGGAATTGGACATTTACACCAAATAATGTATACAAAGCAGGCTTTGATCATATGCAAAATAAGATTCTGATAGTGTGCAAATGATGTAAAATGCAACAGAATCAAATTGGAGGCTGAGTCATTAAACAGTTTAATTAGTGAAGAATATGAATTAACTGAACAGGGAACCGTTTCAAAAGTGATCAGCCATGCAATTGGACTTCTCCTTGACTTGAGGGAAGAAGGTTTCACTTAGATAAAACTTCTAGACCAGGGCTGTCAAACAGATGCGTCACGCCCAGTTTAGGGAAGGGGGGGGGAAAGTCCCGATACGTCACGTGATGCCGCCGTTTCCCCGTGACTTTGACCGCCCTGTTCTAGCCGCTGGTGAACAAGGCCTGGGAAGGTTTTGAGTTTTCACCTTTTCCTGACAGATCCGTGGAAGTCCTTTGTTCTTCTGCACTTGGTGCCCTGAGCAATTTGCAATTCCTCTCCCAACCATTTTAGCTGAACTGTATTCTTCCATTTTCAGTGCATCATAGACATTATCTGTGTATCATTTCTTTTAGAAGAAATGGGTTTGTGTGTGTGTGTAAATGTACAAACGCTCCAGTACGGGGCAAATACACTTTTTAAAATAAAGATCTGAGATCCTGACTTTGGGTTGCGATGTTCCAATTCATACATTCTTTTCTTTCTTTCTTTTTTGAGAAGCATAGATATTTTATGAATTCTTAATATTTCTACAGTAATGTTTATTGGCCTGATTCTGGCTTTAGCAATCTTTTTAGACTGTGCTTCCCTCTTCTATTATTACTACAATATTCTCAAAAGGCCCAGTTCAGGTGAATGTCCATTTTCACTTTTGAAGGTTAAAAAAACCCCATGCGGCTAAGTTGATTGCAGGGGGAAAAAAGCTTGAAAGCCTGCAAGAAACGAAAGTTGCATCTCAGAGTTGGATTTCGGGTACCTGAGGGGCTACCAAACCAGGCCTGCAAAGATCCAGGGATCCAAATACCACGATTTTCTTTGGGCCACCAATCCGAATATAGCTTGCCCGGCCTTATTTATTTATTTTTAATCCTCTGTAATAATAATCTGCATTTGCTTGTATCTGCAGTATAAAATTCCCATTTTCACAAGAAAGGGGCTGTGGGGCTGCATACAGTGGCAATTTTGATTTTAGAAATAGAAAGCGGAGATTAAATACTTGGATAATTGCTGCTTCTATGCAAGAAGGGGGGAAAAACAGCTAGAATGCTGAAATTATCAGCGTGAGAAGGAGGAAAAAGTCTGGATCAAACCTTTTAGCTACTCTTCCGGAGAAATTGCAGGAGATCATGGCAGGGTTAAAAATAGGAGGGCAGGCTCCTCCTCCCCCTCCCAATAATTCAACTACTAAGGGGTTGAATAGCACTGGGTTTTTTTTCCCTATAACAATGCTGCAGCTATTAAAAGAGCAGGAACCACAACCTTGTTTAAGGAATCTTAAATGCATTTATTTAAAACATTGCCAGAAAAGTAAGTATTGCTCAGTTGGCTCGTCTTTTAGATGGATTCAGATTTTTTCACTTAATTGGATTAAGTGCAATGTTTGGGTGGGTGGGAAGTTTTAAAATTGCATCTGCATAGCAGGAGGAGTGTGAATCAACCCTTCACCTCCATCAAGGGAGAGGGGAAACCGTCCCAGCCAAGCTTAACTAGCCAGCTAATCAAGAAGGTACTGAGTATTTTGCTGGACGTTGGCTGAAATGGCTATACAGTATATTATACCCACAGATTTTCCCATCTACTAAACATGCCTAATTTTTAAAAACAATGGGACCACGGAACAGCCCAGGCTGGCTTCTGGTAGTTGCCCCTTGTTTTCAAGCCTGTCCACCTCTGAAGGAGCAGCGGTCATTTTGGAAGATCAGGACAAGGCGGGCTCTCCCCTGGCATCCGATTCCTCCCCAGGAATCTCTTCAGGATTTCACAGGTATAATACGGACAGATTCTGCCAAGCCCCCCCCCCTGTATTTCTCCCACTATCCAATCGGATTCTAGAAGAGCAATAAAATATAATATAGAATAAAATGGTACAATAGCCCTTGATCATGTTTCTATTGATCGTGAGCATCGATCCAGCCACTTTCTCTTGCTTTCCACAAGAGGTTTTCTTTTAGAAGAAGAATGAACAAAATAAGAGGTGAGTCATTCTGCCTTTTTTTTTTTTGTTCCACGCTAGTATTTTGCCATCTTCATTAAACCGATTCTTTATTTGGAAGTTCTAAAAAAAAAACCAGTTTGGGGCTTTTCTAGTCTTTGCTAACCTCCTTTCATTCTGAGTTTTAGCTTTTAAAAATATATATATAGGTAGTCCTCATTCAACCTATGACCACAATAGAGCCCAAAATTTCTGTTGCTAAGCAAATTATTTGTTAAGTGAATTTTGCCCTATTTTATAAGCTTTCCTGCCATAGTTGTTAAATGAATCACGGCAGTCGATAAGTTAGTAACCCCGTTGTTAAGTGAATCTGGCTTCCCCATTGACTTTGCTTCTCAGAAGGTCGCAAAAGGTACGTGACTCCGGGACACTGCCACCGTCATAAATATGAGTCAGTTGCCAAGCATTCTGCTTTGGGGAAAGCGGAAATAAAAATATTTTCCATAGGAAACCTCCGTAACCAGATTTCAGAAGAAGACCAGGGCTGCCTGTGCAAAGGAAAAGTTTGAAACGGTTTCTGTTTAAATGCGTTGATCCAAAACGGCAGCGACCTTTACGTGTAGCCCAATACATGACAGGCTCTCTGCCTGAGAGGAGACCAAGTTTAATTTAATCGGTTGATAGATACAAATTTCCCACTTGAAACCCTTTGGGCCACTGTTCAATAGCATTTCCCAGTCACTTGTACTGGACATAAATTAAACCTGTACCGCTCCGGGTGCTTGTTAGTCTCCGTGTCATTTCAGAAGCTCCAGCACAAATGATCCTATTGATAGTTGGAACCAATCATTTCACAGCCGGTTACATCCCGAGTTCCCTCCGAGGCAATACCGATCTAAACGTTGCTTGATGGTCAGTTGTTTGCAATTCCCACTATTCGTGTAGTAGGTAGTATGAGTTGGCCTGGCATGCAGCTGGTCATTTGCTGTCATCTATTGTCAGACACAAAAGATCACGTCCAATTAAACTGGTTTACTGCTAAACGGCCTGTGCATAGCAATCTTCTGCCACCTGCTTGGAGTTAGATAAGGGTCAGCAGAATTGAAGGGGAGTTGGGCTTAGCTCGCTTGTGGCCACACAGGGATTTTAGGCTCCATCCCCCGTCTTCTGCCCCTCCTTCCCCTACGTCTGCTTATCGTTGCTTTCTTCTGATTTTGCCCCCTTAAGTCAAGACATGGTGGCTGTTGTGCCCGCAGCGGGATAGAACCAGTATACCACTTTATACTGCACTTTATACTGTAAAGCAGTATATAAGTCTGAGGGCTATTGCTATCTGTCCTGAGAGGGCAATGTGCATTGCGGTGTGGCCAAGACCGTCTTTTCATGAAAATTTCTGACAGCAGACGAGTCAGCCTCTCTCTGGCAAGCCGACTTCACACAACAATGCCGGGTAGCTTCTGCTTCTCCTTAGTCCCTGGCAAGATTCCACTTTATCATCTGCATTTTTACTCTAGTTCTCCAGAAACATTTGCTATTGGTTATGAAGGCGCCATGACAGCCAGTTTGCAATTTTTGTAGTCACACTTTATACAGGCTCATGTCAAGCAATAAGCAATGGCTTGTAAATTACAATGGCCAGGTTCACACATCATGAGAAGCCTCAAACACACAAACCTTATAGTGATGTATCAATCCCCATCGGGTTGAATAATGCCACTCTGAGAGTGGGGTGGCAGTCTGTAAATTTGATAATAAAGGAAAATTGGAATTTAATCCAAAGAAAAGGGATTATGAAGGTGACAGCTTCTTCTAGATGGCACCGATTTCCAGAAGAAGATAATTGAATTTGGATGTAGTCCTAGATGTTATTTGGCTCTGGATGTGAAGCTTCGACTGAAAATCAGAATGCCATTTATCTAGCATAATGAAGACCTGGCTGTTAATTGTTTTTATATATACATTGCCAATGCATCTTCCAAATTGCTTAGAATAACTTGGGATGGAGCTCAACTCAGTGTAAATTAAGAGGCATAGGTGCCAGGAGGCGAGGAACAAATTATAAAATGTGTGTTGTGATATTAAGGGTTTGCATCTTTGTGTGGCCCTCCTGATTTGATGTGTATGCACTCAAAATCCACCCATTTAGAAGTGTCTTCTGCAGGGCATTCCCCCCCCCCATAGATGGTGAGGTCAGTCCGAGTTAACACGCGATGGCTTAACTACGTTTTATGAATAAGATGTAACTGGCTCAGTTCACATGAGAAACCCAAACCAATCAGGTAGCTTTATTGCAATTTATAAAGACACCAGAAAGTGTGATTTCAGCTCTGCTCAAGGCACAGCTGGCACACCTGCCTGCCAGAAGACGGTGAGGTTGGCAGAGGCTGGGCTTGGCCAGAGTGCCCGCTCAGTGGGGCGGCTGCCAGCTCTGTGCACCAATGTGAAATCAAGTACAAAACAGGGTTTTCTTCATAGTGTCGATTCCTTCTTTTTTAAAAAGGTTAGCCTGATCAAAATCTGGAAGAAACCACACCTCAGCCTTATCCTAGATAGTGTAGGAATGACTTGGAAGTTAGCTAAAACAGCCATTCTTCAGTTTCAATTCCTTTAATCCCATCATCCTAGGGACACTCTGTTCTATAAAAACTTACTTTGTTTCCAGAATTTTGAAGACGGGGAAATCCCCATCACTTAGTTAACTTCGCAAGGTTCAAGTCCCTAATACGTTTTGCGTGGCAATTCACATTTTGAATAGCAGGTATGTCTGATGCTGAGGGGATGAACGCAACACAGAAAGCTTGACAATCTGTCTAATGCAGCACAGGCAAATTACTACTTTATTTTTCTTTTTTCCTTCCACTCTGTTTCATTCTGTGGTTCTTACACTGTAGACCTGAGAACAAGGCTTTTTATCTTTGTAAGACACTTGGAAAACTTTTTCAACTGAGCAACTGGCTAAATGTTTCTGAAATAAATGATATTTTATTTAAACCGGGTAACACAGGAGTGTTCTCCAAATCTCTTGGGGCCAGTTTGGTCCATTGGTTAAGGCACCAGGCCAGAAACCAGGAGAAGGAGAGTTCTAGTCCCGCCTTAGGCAGGAAAGCCAGCTGGGTGACTTTAGGCCAGTTCCTCTGTCTGTCACAGCCCAGCCCACCTCACAGGGTTGTTGTTGTTGTGGGGAAAATAGGGAGGAGGAAGATGTGTTGGTGGATACGTTCCCTGTCTCAAATTATTTACAAAACAATAAATACAGGATAAAAAATAAAATAACTCGAGACTCCAGATTAACTACAGCCTATCTCTCGTCCCATTCATTATTCAATTGTTGACAGAATTTTCTGTAAAACCGGAGTACAATATACTAAAAGGTCCCAATGAAGCAACAGCCATTTCTCCTGGGTGAACTATGGGAATCACAGGGATATGGAAGGCGAGACTCGCATCCTTTCTGACCTGCCTCAGCTTTTCAATCTATATCGTATTTCGAGCTTTCAAGATATGCACAATTGTTGGGACAAATCCCCCCCCCCAATTTTCTTGGCAGCCTTTTTGCTTCCTTCTTCCTAAGGCCCTAACTGGCCCTAAGTCCCCTGGCTGGCTTTTTCCTTAAGGCAAAACTGGAACTCCCAGCCTCCCAGTTTGCAGTCCGATTATGAATCAAGCATAAAATGCATAACCTAAATTAACTCACATACTTTTTTTATTGTTCTGCTTTTGATAACCATGAGTTGCTCTGTGAAGGAAATGGGCAGTTTCTAAGTGTGTGTGAGAGAGGAGAGAGGGAGAGGCAGACAGAGAGAAATATAGTGGATAGATGTTTATACAGATAATGTATATATCATATGTGTGGATAGAGACACAGAAATGATGGATGGATGGATGATAGATAGATAGATGACAGACAGACAATCCTATTTACTGAGTGGAATCCTGAGCTGATTGGGGGGGGGGAGTTCTGAGTGCGAAGCGCCTCCTTCTCCATCAGCCACATCCTGAAGCGGGAAGCTTTTGTGGATTTCTTGTCTTCTGCCTTCAACTCTCCCAGAGATCCGATTTTGTCTCCGGGGAGAGAGAGAGAGAGAGAGAGATGGCTCTGAAAACATAAATTCGCATTTATGTTTCTAAACCCCTTTCCCCTTCCCCGGGAGAGATTCCAGGGGTTGCAGAGAGGGGAGGGGGTAGCCCTGAGGGAGCCCGGCGGTTAAGAAACGGAGAATCGAAAGCAAGCAACTCGATTACGAAAGCCGGCAGATGGAGACGGCAGGTCCCCCGAGGCAGCGCTGTCCTTCAGGACTCCCCGGGCGAAGGTTTGAGGGCCGGGACCGGCGCCGGCTTAGCAGGCAGAACCTCCTGCGAGGCGGAGGTTTGGACGTCTCGGCCGCTGCCTTCCTGGCCTTTGCGGCGCGGCTCTGGAGGCTGCGCAGCGCCCGCGCATCTCCTCTGGAACCGCCGCCCAGCCCCGTCTCTCTCTCGGCCAGCCTCTCCGTCGCCCCCGGCCTCTCGCGGCTTCCTGGGCTTGGGGGGGGGGAGAAGGGGGTCCTGAGCCCCCCCGCGGCTTCTCCACCTGCCCCGTCCGGACCCTCCTGGCTCCTCGCTCCGCCCCCTCCCTTCCTGCCGGCTCGGGGGGGGGCAATAGCTTCGCCCCGTGATTGGCCAGCGTCGGCCCAATGGCGTCGTAGCTCTGGCCCCCTCCCGCCAGGAAAGAACGCAGGGCCACCCCCCTCCTAAGACGCCCCCCGCCCCGCGAAAGGGCGGGGCTGCTGCGCGGAGGTTCCCGGAGGGGAGGGCCGATCTCTGCGCTGATGGGGGGGCAGGGGGAACGCCAAGGCTGCCCAGGTGGGCCGTCCCGTCTGCGGCAGAAGCCGAAAGCGACCCGCCTCCCCAGGAAGCAAGATGCCCTCTTTGGCCCCCGGGAGCAACCCAGCCGCCCCTCCCCTCGGGGATCGCGGACAGGCGCCCCAGGGGGGCAATTCCCGACATTTGCGGCGGGGGCCGGCCGCTCTGTGCGCCCCCTCCCTAGGGAAAGGGCTCCCAGAGGCGGCTCTCTTGCCTGCCAGCCCCTCCCCCTCCCCCCTGCAGTAGAGTCGCTTGTGGCCGCCACGAAGCGGGGCTCCCTCCGGTGGGTGGACGGCACAAAGCGCGGGAGGAGCGGGACTTCGCTCGAATCCCGAAGCCCCGAGTCCCTCGGCCGGAAAGGCGCACGTCGGGCTCCTAGAAAAGCTGGAGCGATCCTGCGGACATCCCGCCAGATCCCCCGCTACTTGGGGGGAGAGCGCGGAGGTTACGCAATGTTGCGAATTGCGGGGAACCCTTTTGAGTCCTTTGGGTCCCATCCGCCGCCTCCCCCCGCCCCTCGGAGCCGCCGCGCTCTGCAGTTGGGCCGGAGCGGAGCGGGGGTCTGAGTGGGCCCTGCGCAGTGGCCGCAGTGGGGAATGACTCATCCAGCCCCGTGGTGGGCGAGCAGAGCCCCTGCCCTGTCCCGGGTGGCTGGCTGGGCCGGGGGCCGAAAGGAGGCTGGCGGGGAGCGGAGGCGTCCCAAGGAAGCCTGCGCAGGATTGCGGCATCCAGGCAGGCAAAGTCAAAGTTTCTGCCGTGTCATCCTAAGGCTGCCAACAGGCCTCCCGTCGGGCTCCGGTGGCGGAAAAGCCGGGGCTGCCCGGGAGAGCCGGCTGGGCTGGGCAAGAGGCCCACAAGAGGGGCGCTTTTAGCCCCCCCCCCGCTCGGCCCAGCCGGCCCCTCCCGCCCTCGGGGGGCTTAGAGCGTCCCAGTTGGCAAAGCGGCCGCCCAGCCACGCAGCTCCTGCCGAAGAGCCCGGGGCCGCGCCAGCTTTGCACAAAGGGGACCGAGCCACGTGCACCACAGGGCGGGCTGTCCTCGGGCTCTGCGACGGCGGAGACTTTGCCCCTCGACGCCCCGGTCGGGAATTGCAGGCCGGAGGCGCTCTTGCCCCCCCCCCCCTCCGCCACGGCGCCGGACCCCTCCCGCCCCCTTCCCGGCCCGCCGGCCGCCCGAGCGAGCCAAGAGCGGCAAAGGAGGAGGCGGCGGCAGGGAACCCAGCGAGGGGGCGTGTCCCGGGCCCACCGCCTAGCCCCTCCCCCCGGCCGTCCGGCGAATCAGGGCGCGCGCGGGGCCCTCTCGGCCAATGAGCGGGGCGCTAGGACCCGGGGGGAGCGCGGGCCCAACTGCAGCGCGGCGGCTGCCTTATAAATTCGGCCCGAATGCGGCGGAGCTCTTTTCTGCCGCCGCCGCCGCCGCCGCCTCGCCCGCCTCGCCCGCCCCGCGCCAGCGCCGCCGCCGCCGCCGCGCTCCTCCGGCAGCGCCCGCGCTCCGCCCGCGGCCCGTTTGCATGAATTGCTCCCCTCCCGAGATGGTTTGCGAGACCAAGATCGTGGCCGAGGAGCGCCAGTCGCTCGGGGCCGCCGCCAAGGAGGGACGCCTGCTCGCCCCCGCAGCCCCCGCAGCCCCCGCCGCCCAGATGTGGCCGCCCGGGGCCGCCGCCTCGCCGCCCGGAGCCGCGTCGGGGGCGGCGGGGGTCTCCATCCGGCCCTTCCACCCGGCCGAGGGCGAGGCGGTGCGGCGCATCTTCTACGAGGGCATCCTGGAGCGCATCCCCAACACCGCCTTCCGCGGCCTCAAGGACCAGCCGCTCGCCCAGCTGCTCTACGCCGCCCTGGCCGGTGAGTGGGCGGCGGGGGGAAAGCGCCCGGCGCCCTGGGCTGCCGCGGGGTCCTCCGGGAGCCTCTCCGCCGGCCGAGCCCGGGAAGCCCCGCCGACCTGCGCCTGGCTGGGAAGCCGCCGGCCGGCCCGTTTCTGCCCCCAGCGTCCCCCCGAGGCCCGAGGCGGCGGCGGGAGCGCCCTTCGCATTGCAGCAGGCGCGGGGGGCGGGCGGGCGGGCGAGGGCTGAGAGGCGAAGTCGGCCTACGGGCCGCCACGTGCTGGCCGAGGAGGCGTCTGGCCCGGGGACGAGGCTGTGGCGGGAGGAAGGAAGGAAGCCGGGGGGGGGGGCGAGCGGGGCCTTCGGAGGCTTCTCCGGCGGGGCTTTCGGGCAGCTGCGGCGCCTGGAGAACTTTCCCTTCGGCCGCTGCTTTCCCGTCGAGAGGCTGGCGAGGAGCCGCTGCGCTCAGCACCCTGGACAGCGGCTCTGAAGCTGGGCGACCGTCGGACTGGCGGCCTTCAACCGCCCATCCGGGAATTCCCGGGGCCGGTGGGGAATTCTGGGGCTTGAAGTCCAACCCGTCGTGAAGTTGCCAAGGTTGAGTGACGGTGGTCTACATGCTGTAGGCTGATCTTGCCACACGGAGCCAGAACCTCCCTTCGATGGATGCCGTAGAGCAACCTTGGTGTCCAACACCCCTGGACAGCATCATTTCTCAACCTCCGCAAGTTCAAGACGGGCCGGTGGGAGTTGAAGTTGAACTTGGGGAGGTTGAGAAATGATGCTCTGGAGCACAGCGGAGTTTACGGGAAAGCTGGCATTTTGCCGGAACCCCCATTCAAACCATGCACCAGTCATGAATGCTCAGCCCGAGGCATGTACTTATGGGCAGGGAAGGTTTGTTAATGGTTACCAGTTTAGAAATTATATGTGGATGGTACGCTTTGTTGATTAAGTGCATCGCCTTCAGGGTCACATGAACATTTAGCTAAAGTCTTAGAACTTCAGAAAGCCCAGAAGGTTATTTAGTTTGGTTTTATTACCTTACTTACTATTTTATTACTTTAATCTTACCATTCAGGACAGTTTTCAGTGTGTTCTGCTAACGGGTATCAAATAAATTACTTAGGGATCTAGAGTAAAGTTTTGGCACAGGTCTTACATTTCAAGAAAAGGAAAAGAAATTAAAAATGCCCTCAGGGAGTAGGGCGGCATAGAAGAACACCAAATAAATAAAAATGAGTTTGCAAACCAACAAGGGAAGGAATCCCTTGAGAAGGCCATGTAGTGTTCCAGGGAGCTTCTTCTGAAATAAATGATATTGAATGAGGCAGCCAGAACTCTCCAAAATTGCCCTGAACTCTTTTTGTAACTTTAGCACAAGTGACTGAACTGTTTAAAGTACTTGGTGATATAACCTATTAAACTTTCCAGAAAGTTATGAATCTTGTGCAAATGGTTTAAGATGGGTTCCTTCCACCAGGGAAGGAAGGAAGTAGCCAGAGTTATAGGAAGCTTTGATGCCACTGCTTTGAAGCCCTCCTGAGGTCTTCACTTCCCACGTGCTGCTAATCCTACGAAAGATCTGGGCGTAGACACTCTGGGCGTGTCCAGGAGATGTTTGGGTTGGTTATCAAAGGTTGTAGCATGGCCATATGAAGTGAAGTCTACCTTGGGGCCAATGATAAAAATCACCACGCAACAGATCTGCTTATCGGCCAGAATCCAAGATTTCTTTTTCATCGCTAATCACAGATGCCCTAGCTGTGAGGGCCACTAAATTAAATGGTTTGAAAGGGTCTTGGACAAAAGGGTTGACCGGAGGCAGAGTTCATGGATGAGCAGGATAAAGAAAAGAATGTTCTCTCTTTCAAATCAGTGTTTTGGGACTCAGCGTCATGTCACACTGCTCATGTGGGAAATGATGTTTGGGAACATTTTTGTTACAAGAGAGACAGTTTTCTGGCTCGTTTTCATCTCGGGGTTCTTGCGAAGGGTGTTCTTGGGTTTCCCCTCTGCGGAGTCTCTGTTTTGAGGGTCTGTTCTGCTCTCCTTCCTCCTCTTCAAATGAATTGGCAAGCCAAGCAACTGTGAGGCACCCCAAAGGCTGTTTGGCTAAGAAAGTCTAATTAAGTTTCAGCTACAGTTGCTGCATGACTGCTCTAATTCTGAGCTGGACTTTCACTAGTCTTTGCAAGGTTTGCAAGGAAGGCATTTCATTAATGCTTTTACCTCCTCCTTCTCAGAACTTCTAAATATTGTACTTGAGACTTCAGGTGGAATAGGAGAACATTTTCTGTTTTTTCATTTGAATGGAACATTGTCCTGTTCTGGCTGCTTGAATTTCGTGATTCTGCTATTACTGTTTTAACTATCGTAAACCACCTGGAGTATATGGAAGTAGGTAGCAAACAAGCCCCTTGTAATAAATGACTTTATATAAATAATTTCCCCCTGAATTAGTCCACCTTGCTGTGTTCCTCACAAGCACAACCCTTCTGCTTTTCACAACGCCTTTTTCTTTACAAAATTTAATCAAGAGAGATAGAAGGGGCCTTACAGCCACTAAGAGACAGACTTAAAAACTAACCAAGGATAAATTTAACATTATAAAGTGGAATGAACCAACCTTTGGAAATTCACCGAATTTTTGTATGGCAAACGGAGCCATTTTTACAACGAATCTGTCCAAATGTGACTTGCAGCTTATTTAACCAGCTACTGTGCGGCAGGTCATGCAGCAGAGCGAGCTCTTCGCACATGGTGACAACCTATCTAGGCTAGGTTGTTAAAAAGAAGGTTTGCACACAAAGACCAGTTTTGCAGAGTGTGTCACAAGGTAAATAATCAGGGTTTCTTCTGATGGATGTTAGCAATGGGCTGCATGATTGGCAGTTTCAGAATTTCATTTTGACCGGTTTCCTAATATCAAATACTGTTGGCGCCAACCTTCTCCACGCTCTGCATATAGATGCAGATACTTCGATACTCAAGGAACGATCGAGGCTTTTTAGAAAATGAACTCAAAATGAGCATTGACATTTTTGAAAGGGCGGCCATAGATCACACAGACATATGCAGAAGCAGTGAAAAGTGCTGACAAGCATGATGCAGTGTGTGTGTGTGTGCGTGTGTGTGTAAGCTGAAGAATAGAATGAAGATTACGGGGGAGGGGAGTTTTCTGCATTACCAGGAAAAATAAGGAGTTTTGAGTGAAACAGAAGACAATGGGACCGATCGATTTAGAGGAGGGAGTTTTAGTTTGGTTACTGTAATGCTAAGAAGGTGATGACGTACCAGTTTCAAATACTTTAATGACTTTGGGTTGTAAATTAAATTTATTTGATTAAATTTTGAAATAAAATACTTTAATGCAGCTGGCTGAGGAATTCTGGGAGTTGAAGTCCATTAAAGTTACTGAGGTTGAGAAACTCTCCTTTAATGGGACAGATTGTTTCAGTTTAAGGAATATTTTGCTTTAAGGCAGAATTTAATTTTTTTTTAAAAAGGCTTGGTTGCTTAGGTTACTGTACTGTAACTACTGAATAAGAAAGGAGGGTCCTGAATGAAGCCCATATTATCCAACGTTTTCTGTTAGGTGGGGAAAGTTTATTTATTGGTTTAGATTGTCCTGCAGGAGCACAAGATGGTAAATTCTATTTTTTAAAAAATTACATACCAGTTCTGTGAAGTAGATCTTGTGATTTATCCGAAATCATCCAGTGGGTCTGCGTTGGTGAGCCGCTTAAAATCAGTCTGAATTTCCCCAGTCGTAACCAGCTCTTTAACCAATATGCCTGACTGTCTCTTTCACAGTGTCCTGGTTGCACACTTTTTCACACCGTTTTTCACACCTATGACCGTTGCAGCATCCCCTTGGTCAGGCGATCAAAATTCATATGCTTGGCAACTGACTCATATTTATGACGGTTGCATGTCCCGGGCTCACATCGTCCCCTTTTGCGACCTTCCGACGAGCAAAGTCCGTGGGGGAGCCAGATTCACTTAACAACCGTGTGACTGACTTAACAACTGCAGTCATTCACATAACAATTGTCTCACTTAGCAACATAAATTTTGGGCTTACTTGTGGTGATAAGTCGAGGACTGCCTGTACTGGGTTGGCATCTATTTTGTGGCACTTATCTGATGGCACTTGACCCCTTTTTGTGTAAGGAAATACATCTTTTCATCAGTCCGGAATCTTGCCAGGTTTCCTTTGAATGGATGACTTTGAATTTAGCAGAGTCTGGGAGAAAGAAAATTACTCCCAGGATCTCCCCCCCCCCTTCGGTGCTATCATTGCTGTGTGCGCTTTGAACACGCCTGTCCCTCACGCCTTCCCTGGTCAAGGCTTAGTTGAAATGCTCCGTGTGCTGAAGAAGTAGCTGGTTGTGGGGCTGCTCTGGTCCCATCGTCTGTTTCCCCCTTTTCTGGACCTCCTAGCACAGACTTCGGAGGTGGGGATGGGGCTGGAGGAGACCAGGGCTGGCTGTGTTTCACTGCCCCTCGCGTGCTTTGCCTGCGACGCCACAACTCAAGCGTGGAAGGAGCCACCTTTGTCTAGAAATGAATGCTTATGCTTTCCTCAGGTCTGAACTTCTGAAGGCTGCCCTTACCATGGCTGAAGGTTGGCTGGGCTGGCATAAGATGGAGGCCTGAGAGGTTTAGGGGAAAACATCCTCCATTAAAGCGGCCTGGAGGGCAAAGCAGGGTCCATAACAGCTTTGAGTCCTAATTTTGTGTTTCTCAGCTGATGTAGAGTTGTGAACCTTGTCCTGATCTTCGCCTTTGCTCTGTAACTAATCCCTTTATTCAATGGTTCTGCTTCTGCTATTTTAAACTCTGAACTGAATTATGCTTGTGAATTCTTTCTGCTGACTATGTTGTATCTGGTCCTCCTTTTTTATTTGGGTCTTTTTCGTGAAGAAAAACTGCTTTCTTGCTCTCTTTCAGTACCAGTTAAGATCTTCTCGTTAGATGCCCTGGTTCCTCTGATCCATTTTGCAGTTGCTGCTCTCTAGACTCAGTTGACTTAAGGATGCCAAAACTCCCAGCAATGTCCAGTCGCCCTGAGAATTCCTGACTGGAACCTATTTATGCAGCCTTGGGAGCTACAATACCTGTTGGAGCAGGCTGGGCCAGCTTTGTGATTCAGGTGTAACCCACCTTTCAAGACTGGCCCATACTCCATGGTTGGTAGGTGGAGATGCTAGTGACCTCCAGTTAGTAACTAAAACTCAGCTGGAATGAGGGACAATGAGCCACTGCCAGGATAGTCTGGCCGATTGTTTTTTTAACAAAATATAGTCAATTCTATTTGGCCTGAATGTTTCTGCAGCCTTGAAATAATTCATGACTGAAGTATTCCTGGACGTACTGAACTAATTTTTCATAATTAATTTTGATAATATATTGATGTGGCCAGGGAAATGTGGGAAGGAGGGTCCAGAAAGATTGGGATGGGCAGTGCTATGTGGGGACATTGGTGGATGAATGGATAGGAGGGAGGGAGGGAGGGAAGGAGCAAGGACCATGTGGTCTGATAACCTGGAAAGACATAAGCAACAGCTGAGGGGAAGGATGAAAAACACCGAAAGAGAGTGGACCAGTAGGAGAGGCCACAGTGGGACTGTCAGACAAAAGGGTAGAGAAAGTTAGTGCACCCACCTTGCACTGCTGATCCAATCCAGAGCTTATCCTAAACTGGAAATAATTAATCGAAGGGTCAGGATGTTGGCCTGTTGGTATGTGAGTGTGAACTTTAGTTTGAAGCGAAATGGTTCCAGGAGAGAAAGGAAGCTGTAACTTCATAGGAAGATAAGGCACTATAGGTTCATAATCAACCAGATTATAGCTTGTTCTGGCTGAAGTTATTTTGTCTTGGAAATGTTTTGCTTAGTTTTCTATTTCTGCCTTTTTACTAGATTTTTGGCTAACAACTACAATGATCAAAGGAACTTCTTAATTAATTTTGTGGGTAATAGTTTTGTGGCCATTTCTTGGTAGGATCAAATATACCACAGGGTCAATTGTATCATATTGACATTAAGGTTTAGCGATGGTAACACATATTGTGTAAAAAGACGGGAAATTCTATGAATTGAGATACTGATGGCACAATCACAGTCTCTGCAGGAAATGGGGAAATGGGAGAAACTTAAAGAAGGCAGCCTGGATCCATGCCAAGTTCACTAAAATGAAAGAAGAGAAAAAGGACAGGTAAGGGAAATGGATGGAAAGCAGCAAAACCAAATAAATAATTCAGGAGAGGCTCCAGAAACTGCAGGAACTCTGTCAGAAAGGGTAAAGCTCAGAATGAGCTGAGATTTGCTAGAGATGCAAAAATAATAGAAATTTGTTCTTTGGTAATAAAAAAAGAAAGCCAAAGAGAGACTAGTGAAGGCTAAGGGTGAGGGTGAAAAAATTATAACTCGGATCTCCTCTCAGAAGGAAAATGGAAGTTTGGCTGATGAAGCCCTGGTGGAAAGGAAGGAACTACAGCCTATAGGACAGACAAGGAGAAGAACCATTGAGCTAGCTTAAATGAATTCAAGTCTGCTGGCCCAGATGGATTATATCCTCGAGGTACTGAAGAAACGGAGGCGATTCATGGAATACTTTCAGAAATCTTCAAAAACTTCTGGAGGGCTGGAGAGGCCCTCAAAGAACGGCAGAGAGCAAATGTCATCCCCATCTTTGAAAGAAGAAAGTGGAAGGATCTTGGCATCTCCTTCGTGTTGATCTTGGGCAAGAACTTTGAACAGATTATCAAGCAGCAGGCTTATGGATGCTTGGGTAAGCATGCTAGGAATAACAGGAACCAGCATGGATCTATTGCCAAGAAATTGTGGGGGGGGGGCAAATATTACATGGAGCGCCACCGGATTCTGTCCTTAGCCTCGTTTCAACATTTTCATTAATGACTTGCAGGAGAAAATCGAGGGGATGCTTTAAAAAGTTTGCAGATAACACAATGTTGAAAGATGAGCTAAGACTTTACAGGAAGAAGATAGAAAAATATCTGGGCAGGATGGAACAAGGGGCTGAAATAAATAGGATGAGATTGAAGAAAAAAGAAATGTGAAATTCTTAGTAGGAAAAATGCCAGGCTCACGTGTAGGATGTGGGAGGCATTTCAAAGAGGTCAGGATAGCCTTGTTGACCATATGAAATATAAAGATAAAATGTCAAATCCTACCTTGGGTATGTATACAGGAGCATATATACTGTCTTGACCGGAGGGAGAAATTATCCAGTCGTCTCTGGTCAGACTCCAACTGGACTCCATTCAAAAAGGAAAGGGACAAACATGGATGACGTTAGAGGAAGGTTATCAGGATGCTACAGACCCTGGAGGCATTCCAGTATTTGAGGGGCTGCCACAAAGAGGAGGGGGGTCAACTTATTTTCTAAAGCACCAAAGGATGGCAACTAATTGACAGAGAAGCAACCTGGAATTAAGGAGAAACTTCCTGACGGTGAGGACAATCAACAAGTGGGAGAAGCTTCCCTCCAGAAGTTGTAGGTGCTTCAATCACTGGAGGTTTTTAAGAAAAGATTGGACAGCCACCTGTCTGAAATCGTATAGGGCAGTGATGGCGAACCTTTTTTCCCTCGGGTGCCATTTCCCTCTTTTGACAGCCATTAATTTCTCATCTCAATGGACTTTTGCTTGGCTGATCAGTTCTACGTATTCTGTTTTACAGAAATTACCTTAATTACCTTTATGTTAGACATTATTATAGTATCTTTTTTCCCCTACGTTGCTGTCTTGGATTCAAATTTTCTTCTTATCTCCCAGGATTCACAGTCTTGAAATTGGTTAGTTTTGAGGAACAGTGGCTGCTTCTTAGTGAAACAAATGCTGATACCTTGGGCTAAAGCTGATTATAACTGAAGTCCTGTAATTGGCTGTGATTATGGGTTTTTTAAATGGCTACTTTATAGTCTTGTCTTTGAGGTGCGTTGTTATTCTTTGGGGGGTTTGGTGATCTGTTGTTGTTAGAAAATATATATCTCTACATGATACCTATGTGTACAAAATCAAGATTTCTTTTTTTTTAAAAAAAGTACATGGCATAAGTGCAGTCATAATATTCAGATATGTTCTCAGGAATTAGCAATCTCTCCTAGTTTTGCAGGTAAAACTACTATTCTTTAGGAAAAATGACCAAATGTTCAGAAATATAATTCAAAACCCAGCACAGTAGTCCTTGTTTAGCAACAGTCACAGGAACTAGCCACTCAGTGGTTAGCTAAGTTAGCTCAGTGGTTAGCTAAGCAAAGTAGTTGCTAAATGAAGCCACTTCAGCTTTCTTTGCTTTACAGACCTACCGAGGTTGTAAGTGGGAGGTTTGGTGGTTGCAAAATGACTTTTTCATCCTCATTCTTCCTGAAAACCCTCACTAGGTAAGGTGGTTGCTAAATGAGGACCACAAGTAGTAGAATGCAGCGGACTGTTGGCTCAGTCTAACAAAGGGAAATTCAAAGCAACTTTTGCACTTGGACAAAGAGACTGACTTAGCACCAAACACACACACACACACACACACACACACACACACACACACACACACACACACACAAAGGATTCTGAATGTTGGCTAGATTTTGTGTTATATTTAAATCATATTCAGTCACACACTGCATATAAATCAGCCGAGAAATATGATGTGGGAAAAAAGCTCCTGTAATTTATGAAGCAATTTCTTAGTTACAAGAAGTAGGAGCTGTACTTTAATGCACATTAGTTAAGCATATTCTGGGCTACCAAGAACAAATATTGAAGTATAACATGGAAAAATTGTACCTTCAGATTCAAAGAAAGGCATGAACTCATGGGAGACACAACCTTTAAGAATTAAAGTTGAAAGAATTTTTATGGAATGGAGGGAGACAGGATAGCATTCTGGAGAAATGCTGTACAGTTAAGCCCTCAACTTACAACTGTCTGTTTAGTGGCCGTTCAAAGTTACAAGAGCCCTGAAAACGGTGTCTTAGGACCGGGTTTCACACTTACGACCTGATCAGAACTCAAGAGGCTTGGCAATTGACTCGTATTTATGACGGTCGCAGTGTCCCAGGGTCACGTGATCCCCTTTGGCGACTTTCTGACAAGCAAAATCAAAGTGGGAAGCCAGATTCACTTAACGACCATGTTCCTAACTTAACAACTGCATGATTCACTTAACAACTGTGGCAAGAAAGGTTATAAAATGGGGCAAAACTCACTCAACAAATGTCTCGTTGGGCTCAATTGTGGCCGTACGTCAAGGATGACCTGTAGAAGACAAAAGGCTAGAAGGCATGTTCGGGCTCTCAGAAGTAATTTTGTCTCTCCCACTGGGATCAGGTGGGTTCCCTGGGCTGCCCCCCCCCCCCAGGGCAGGAAGAGAAACGTCTGAGAAACGTCCTGCAGGAGTTGAAACCGATTTAACTTGATGAGACCACGGATCTCGTTATCTGGATTCTGCATCATCGGAGCTGATTTGTAACAAGCGACTCATAAATCTTGGGACACGGAACCTCGGATAATTACATTTAGTAAAATTATGTTGGTGATGAATCAATTTGATGTGCACACTGTAATGCTTGAATGTTCTTTTCAGCACTGGAAAGATAAATGAAAAATAGAAGAAAATTCTCCGTTAAGAGCATTCCCAGCTGCATTATGTCATCAAAAAAGTTGCGATGCTGCTTTATAGATAAATGAGGCGGGCTTGTATATTAAAGATTTTGATGCTCCTGATAAAGTAATGCAGACCAGGAAAGTCTTAAAATACCAAGAAACAGGATTCAATGTTGCACATTAATCTGGATTTTGTCCTGGTTCTATTTTGGAGGACGTTAAAAGCTTCATTTTGTAGCACAGAGAGGGCAGTTTCCTCAGCTCCCTTTATGGCACCTGTTCTCATCAATGCCAAGATACTTTAGTAGTTGACCATGTAGAAAACTTAAACAGCATTTCAATGTAACAGCTGGCCTTTAATTTACATTTGATTTAATTTAATTTACATGCGAAGGGCATGTAGGGAGAGAATGCAGATCAAATCAAGAACAGCCATTTTTCACTTCTGGCTGCAAACATGGAAACATTTGGGTTTTTTTTTAAAAGAGTGGTCAGATCTTAATATAGTTGGTCCTCAACTTAAAAACACAACCAAGCCCCAAATTTATGTTGATAAGTGAGACAGTCGTTAAGTGAGTTTTGCTCCATTTTATAACCTTTCTTGCCACAGTTAAGTGTATCCCTGCAGTTAAGTTAGTAACACGGTCGCTAAGTGAATCTGGCTTGACTTTGCTTGTCAGAAGGGTGCCAAAGGGGATCACGTGACCCCAGGACACTCTGACCGTCATAAATATGAACCTGTTGCCAAGTGTCTGAATTTTGATCACATGACCAGGGGGATAATGCAACGGTCGTAAGTGTGGAAAACGGTCCTAAGTCACTTTTTTCAGTGCCGTTGTAACATTGAATGGTCACTAAATGAACTGTTGTAAGCCGAGGACTGCCTGGATAGCAGTTCCTATTTATTAGAGAAAATCCTTTGATTAGCCGAAGAAAGGAATATAGACTGCATTGTGTCAGCCACCTTCACCCAATCGGTAGGAATCGTGTCATGGGTCTGTGTTCCAAAATCAACCCTGCTGTTGTGTCCTGGGATTTGCATGTTAGCTGAGATGGTTACAACCAGGTCCGCTCTACTGATCAGAGAAGGTCATCACTGATGGGTTCTTCCCAGCCGGGGCTCTCTGTTTAAACTGGAGCCTCCGGCTGGGCTTTCGCTGTTGCTGCTCACTGCAATGGATAAAGAGCTGAAGTCACTCAACCTGCCTCCTGACTCCCAACACCTGCCTTCTCTCTTCTGACATTATTCCTCTTCCTTATCTCCATAGTCCTCTGCTTTGTTGTGACCAAGTCCTTGCTGGTGATCTGCTGCTTGCCCGTCTTTCTGATGGGCACGAGGTACTACTTCAGTCGGAAAGTTATCCTCCGCTACCTCGAGTGCGCTCTGAACACGGACATGTCTGACATTGAGCAATATTACATGAAATCCCCAGGTGAGTGACGAAATCCACCCAGGAGCTGACCCACCACCCCGTAATTTGTGAAATGGAATAATTTAGCATCTGCCCTCGTGTCCTGGCAGGTGAAGGGCCCATAATTGGTCTAGACCAGGGGGTCTCCAACCTTGGCAACTTTAAACCTTGGAATTCTGGGAGTTGAAGTCCTCCAGGTTTAAAGTTGCCAAGGTTGGAGACCCCTGGTCTAGGCAGTAGTAGTGCTTATTGGCTTCCTGGGCCCTTTGCCTCTAAATGTAAACAAAGGAAAAATATTCTGCCGTTTTTTAAATGCTGTTACTCTGGTTTAGGTGGAAGCCTTGAAAGTTGGACCTCAGCAAATCCCTTTGTTTTCCCTGGATTAAGCTCATGATGCTACAGGCAATCTAGTTGATAGGTCTTTACTTGGCTTTTCTGTAAAAAAAAAATCTTGTATGTTTTAAGTATTGTAGCGAAAAAGAAAAAGAAATCTGGGGAAGGCTTTAGAGATTGCATTATTGGGGATACTTGGTACCTGTACAAAAAATGAACCTGATCGGTTTCTACATATTTAAAAAAGGCCTCTGGATCCAGGATACGTGGAAGATGCATTTGTATCGTTAGAAGGAAAGACTTGCTCCAATTGAGCTCAATCCCTGGTAATTACATGGCAAGAGCTGGTTTGCCATTGGCAGAAGGGGCTCACTCTTGCGCTTCCTTCGAGATCTTTTAGCCAATGCTAGATGAACCTAGAACTTTGGAGTTGGCCTCCTACCTCTGACCTTTCTCAGCATTCTCAAGACCACCTAGACTCAAGAATTCCTCTAGGACAACAGGGATAAATTTGTACAATGGACCTGTGACTCTAATTTATTGAGAGGGGTGTGTTTGTGTGGTTTGTGTGAGTGTGTTTTTAAAACTTTATCAAAATAGAAAGCTTGGTACTTACAGTATGTATTTATTTGATGTTTATCTCACCTTTATTACTTTATAAGTAACTCAAGGCGGCAAACATCCCTGATATTCCTTCCTCCTCATGTTTTCCCCAGAACAATAACCCTGTGAGGTGGGTTGGGCTGAGAGAGAATGACTGGCCCAGAGTCACCCAGCTGGCTTTCATGGCCAAGGCGGGACTAGAACTCACAATCTCCTGGTTTCTCGGCCAGCAACTTTAACCACAATACTGTATTTTGTCCTGTCTCGGAGAAACAAATGCAGTGTAATTTTTCTATGTGATCTGTCTGCACATACATTCTCCTTGTACTCCATTTGTGTTTTGTGTACTGCCCAGGTATTCTGCTAATCAATTCTTTGTCTAGATAAGATTTCTCTCTCTTTTAAAAAAAAAAGTGGCACAGGGTTGTCCTTGAGCTTGGAAACTAGGAATATCGCTCAAGTGATTTGTGAACCAAGGTGTGAGTTAAATCCATTCTGCGTAGAGACTGGTGAACGGACGGTGTCTTTTGGTCTGGCAGAAAAGCTTCCCCGGGTTATGACATCTGAGATTTATCATGACTATTCGGGTGCTTGAAAGAATATCTGAAGGGAGGGAAGGGAGGCGTATATTCCTGAGCCTGGCACCGGTTTGCTGACCATGCTTATTGATGTCCAGTGAGGAAGGGATCCATCCTTAAAACGCAATTCCTCGTCCCCAGGAGAAGATACAGAGGGGGCTTCTCTCTTGCAAAGGGTGCCAAACCTCAGGTGTGCCTCACGGGGCTTCCGTGTCTCTTCAGAGTAAGGGTTAGTAAGGAAAAAAGGGTGTTAGTGAAAGTGTGTTGCACACGTACGGAATCGATAACCCTCCTGAATTAGTGGGACGTCTCCAGACGAGGAAGAACCTTATTCTAGTCTCCAGCATTTCCCCCCCCCCTTGTGTCCATGAGTTTGAAGAAAGGATAATGCTGTAATGTAAAAAATGCTGCCATTTGGGGGGCTTTGACCTCAGAGCAGATTATCTCAATGGGCGGGGCGGATTTCAAAGTTCCCCTTTAAAGATTTCGGAGTGTGGGCGTGCCTTGATTTAGAAAAATGGAAAGTCAAGAGTTCCCTCAGCAGACCCTGAAGTTAGGACCAAATGAGTGAATTCACACTAGAGCCCTCCTCCCCGAATGGGGATTATGATGAGGTTTTATTTGCTGCTGATTTTTGGGAATACTGTGAAAAGGTTTTATTTAAAACATATGTTTACCAGATTCCTCGTATCGTCATGCTTAATGTGGTGGGGATGAAGCAGGAGGAAACAACTTCAAATAAACACACAAAGCAATTTAAAAACAAATCATGTTCATTGCTAACTAAAAATAAATCCTATCAGAAGTTAAATTCAAGCTTTTGCTGCCAATGAAGTCAGTTTCTCCAGAAAATACGGTTCCTTAGAGCCTTCAGACAAATAAAAGCATGGCTTTCAAATTTATATTGAATCTCTGGTTGTTTATATTGAGATACTTGGATTGGACATTCCATATTTAAAATGTGTTTGTATGTCCCCTAGATCGGCCACAATGGTTGAGAGGAATTGGTAGATCTTACCCTGTTTTACGGGATCCAGATCTTTGGTGCTAATTACTGAATATTTCTTACTTGTTGCTTAACCAATCAGGTCTTCATATTGTAGGCTTTTAAGGATCCTCTTCCATTCTCCCTATTAATATGCTTGTGTAATTTGTTTTGCTGATTCAGAAAAAAATATTTCTACATTCCAGCTATCGGAAAGCTTTGATTGATCCACATAACGGATGTATTTGAAAGCGGGAGGCCTGTGTTCAGGTTGTGAAGGTTTACAAAAATAAGATTGTTATGCATGTGTGATTTCAAAATCTTGTATTAGCTAGTAAATACAGCATTTAATCAAGTCAAGTTACGAATAGTTGCTTGTGAAACAGTGAAAATGTATTTCAGATATTTGGGGCAAATTCAGGGATTTCTATAAAGGGCACCTTATTTCAATGAAGTTTTTGTAATCAGATCTTCCAGTATTATGACTTAAAACCGTTCATTTAGTGACCATACAAAGTTACAGCGGCACTGAAAAAAGTGACATATGACCGTTTTTCACACAGCTGTTGCAGCATCCCCAGGGTCATGTGATCAAAATTCAGAGGCTTGGCAACTGGCATGTACTTATGACGGTTGCAGGGTCCCAGGGATTACGTGATCCCCTTTTGTCAAAGGAGAAGCCAGATTCACTTAATATTGCAGTGATTCACTTAACAACTATGGCAAGAAAGGTTGAAAAGTGGGGCAAAACTAACTTAACGAGGGCTTTGCATAGCAACAGACATTTTGGGCTCAATTGTGGCCATAAATCGAGGACTATCGGTGTCGTTTCAGAGAGTCCCCAGGCTTTGCCGTTCTGTGTGTGTGGGGGGGAGGTGTTTGAATATCCAGTGAAAATGCCTCGACTTTTCCTTTGAAAGACAGGAAGGCCTTCAGGGGCTTTGCAGAAGGGTTGGCATGGAAGCCTTTGGAACAGAACAAACAGGCCAACCTTTCAAAGCAAATGGCGGTTTTCTCCTTCCTTTTCTCCTTCCTTTTCTCCTTCCTTTTCTCCTTCCTTGGGAAACGGGTTGAAGGCATTTGCAGGCCAGGCAGAAAGGTGGGGTTGTTGTTGTTGTTGTTGTTGTTTTTCCCCCTTTGTCAGCTGCAAACTTGGAACTCTTTGTGAAGTTAATTTCTAGTCCACCGGGGTTGGCGGTTCTTTCACTGCACTGCAATTGAAGCAGGAGCAGCAGAAGAGGAGGAACAAGCCCTCATTCATAGCACAATGCTTCACACACACACACACACACACACACACACACACACACACACACACACACACCGAATTGCTCTGGCCCTCTTCCACGGAGAGTGGGTGAGGGAGAAAAAAGAGGAAAGAGCATGAAAGGAAGCCTTGGAGTGAAGGTCGCCAGGGTGGAGAGGGCCAAAAGCTGCCAGCTTGGGGGGGGGGGGGTGCAGCCCCAGACGTGAAGCTCCACACCTGGTGTGCGTGTGGGACGCAGGAGGGACAGGGCTGCCTTTTGCTGGCATGCAGGGCTCGCCAACCTGGGGGGGAGGGCGGGAGAAAGAGAGAGAGAGGCGACTCCCATCAAGGAGGAAGGAGGAAAAGGTGAGGATACCATGCAAGACAAGTAGTCCTCCAGCTACGACCACAAGGGAGATTATGCATCGCAGTTGTGACTTTCAATGGTTGTAAAGCAGGTTGCTCATGTGACTTGACCTGATTTTATACCTGGTTTTTTTGTGGTGGTCATTAAGTGAACTAATGATTCACCATGGTCCAGTTTTGCCAAAAACACTTCCGTAAGTCCCAGTTTTGGGGGAATCCGTTGTAAATTGTGGTCACGTGATTGCAGACATCCATAGATGGGGCCGGGTTGTGGTAGCATGACATGGGGGAGGGGCGGCTGTTGGCACTTCAAATCCGGATCCTAAGAACCCCTCAGGTAGGTACGTTGCAGCTTTGAATGGTCAGTAAGCATCTAGGTCGTAGGTCGAGGACTGACTGTGGAAGTCAGAAGTGGGAGGTCCCTGTGTGAACATTGCCTGCTCCCTAATCTAGCATCCTCAAGAAAATGGCGCCTTCCCAAAGTTTGAAATTCCCCTGAAAACCAAAAGCCTTTGGCATCATTCTAGTGCTCAGCGAGGACTGAGGGTGCCAGGTTTTATGAAGCTGAGATTTTAGTAGCCCTGGAATGCTGAGCTAAAAGATTTTGTAGTTAGTCATTCCCGAAGCTACAGATTTCAGTGAGAGGATGGGTGGGAGAAAAAAAATCTCAGGTGTGAAATTGTAATTATGAGACTACTCAGAGTGATGCTGTGAGACCTCTTAGGTGGGCATGCATTGAAATGCATGTATGTATCCGTGTAATTGAGTGGTTCCTGGGTGGGATCTTGAGCCCTAATCTTGCAAGGTGACCCTCCGCTGTGCGAAGCAAAGGGTGTGCTGAGTCATTATTTGGTTCATTAAGTTGATTTTGGAAGAGGGACAAATTGAAGCTAAGCCCAAAGTGTGACTTGTTGGTTGCTGGACTCAAGGGAAGAAGTGGGCCCTTTTTTTTCTAAATCAGGCCTGGGGAGTCTGCAATGCAAGCGTGTACACACACACACACACACACACACACACACACACACATACACACACAATGTTGTCTCTGGCTGTGGGCCCTGTTTGCAGAGTGCGGAGGGTCAGGCAGTCTTTAAATAGGTCTATTGTCATTCAAGGCAGAGTTTACTTAAGCAAAGCAGGCATGAATGAGCTTCCAGCAGAGGCTGCAGAAATGCCTAGGTGGAAGTGTAGCTGTCTCACAATCCCACAGACACACAAACATCCTCCCCTTTCCTCCCAGTGTTGTGTGTTGCTCTCCTGAGCACACTGAACTCGGCTGCTGCAGACTTTACTGTCACAATCCGTGCGTGTAGGTTGTTTTCAACAAATTATCAGATGCTTCAATTACTATTTTAAAAACGCAACTTAGACAACTGGGTCTTAACATGCATTTTTGTGCTCAACAAGAAGTGTTGATAAGTTGATAACTATCTTCAAGTGAATCCTGAGATTTTTGCAAAGGGAGGGGAAAGACAGAAATGGTAGGTGGGGGGAGGGGCGTTAAAAATGGAAAGCGAGGCTCTCGCAAATCTTGAGAAGGAGGCGGGATGTCTGCACGACAGAGCCTCTTTTGGGAGGGCCTGGAGACTCGTGGTGCCACTTAACACAATGCAGACCCAGAGAAGTGGGAGTGATGACAGAATAGGAGATAGGGGAGTGGGTGAGCAGAGGCAGCGGGGAGAGGTTGATGGTGATAGCAGGAAGGAGAAATTAATGCCCAGGAAAGGAGCAGAAACAGAAACGAGGGAGTGTAAATAGTTAGGATGGGAGAAGTGGAAAAAAGGGAGGGAGGGTGGGAGGAAGGAGGGATATTGGAATAAGAAAGGAAGAAGGAAAGGAAGGAAGGAAGGAAGAAAAAAGAAATAAAGGAAAAAGAAAGAGAAAGAAAAAAGAAAGGAAAGGAAAAAAAGAAAGAAAGAAAGAGAAAGAAAGAAAGAAAAAACCACAAATGGGGGAAGTGCAGGAGCCAAACAGAAAAGAGAAAAAGAAGAAATGAGACGTAGAAAGAAAGAAAGAAAGAAAGAAAGAAAGAAAGAAAGAAAGAAAGAAAGAAAGAAAGAAAGAAAACACAAATGGGGAAGTGCAGGAGCCAAACAGAAAAGAGAAAAAGCAGGGAGGAGAAGAAGAAATGAGACGTAGAATAGAGTGATAGGTGATAGAGTGAAAGAGAAATAACTAAGGGTGGGCTCTGAATTCTTTTTTAAAAATCCTCTTTTGACTGGCCTTGGAGAGTTCTTGTGGTGTGAATTCTGGTTCTGCTGCTTGGCTGCTGATCAGCTGTGTCATCTCCCACCTTAGCAATATTAAGACACGCTGGCTGGGGAATTCTGGGAGTTGAAGGGTTGGAGACCCCTGAGCTTTGTATAAACTGTAAATGGTGTTTGGGGACGTCTTCTACCTCACAGTTTTAATCGGAAGGGTTGGTGGGAGACACTCCCCCTGTCAGGGTTCCCAAAAACAACTGCCACCCCCACCCCTGCGCTCTTGGATCGGCCCTTGACAATGGCCCCTCGCACATGGAAAGGCAGGTACTCTTGGCCAGGATTCAAGCGTCCATCTCCAACCCTACGTTGGCTGCTCTGCTTGCTGATAGATGCTCAACATTGCGTGGCTGGACAAGAATTGTTGTGAACTGGACCGTTGATGTGGACCACATCGAATACCTGATTGTCCTCTGTGGAAATGAGGGGCAGTTCCCTGTTCTGCTCACAGCGGTTTGAAGCTGCTGCTCCCTTCTACCTTTCTACATTTTAGAGGACTTCTTGTCCTTTGAAGCCAAACAGTTCTTGGTTTAGCTGAAATGCTAAAAATGGCATTTCAGCCTGAGAAGACCTGGTCTTCTCCATTCTCTGCTGCCTCTCCTTCTAAGTACATCAGAACCCCCTCCTCTTTCCAGAAAGAGGAGGGTGGGTTTCTCCCCTTAGCTCCATCTCCATGGAGATTGGGGTTTCTCCTGACTCCTCCCCACTCCTCCCTTTTTGGTTTCTTCTGTGGGATATGACAGCACTCCCACCATTCCAGAACTTTCTCTCCTTTCTCTCCCCCACTTTCCCCTCTTCCTTAAGATCAGAGGCAGCGGCAGAACAATGGGTGGAAGAGGGCGTGGCTGTGTAGGGTGGAAGAACCATGGTGGAGGAGGGCTGTGCCTGCACACCATTTGTTGCCTCCCAGAAATGTTCTGTTTTTCTATCCATCTATTACATTTTCTTTCCTGTCCAAAGACTGAAGGTAGACGTAATCCACAACCTACAACCACAACTGAGGCCAAAATTTCTGTTGCTAAGTGAGACAGCTGTTAAGTTAATTTTGCTCCATTTTACAACCTTCCTTGCCACAGTTGTTAACTGAATCACCGCAGTCGTTAAGTTAGTAACACGGTTGTTAAGTGAATCTGGCTTTCCCATTGACTTTGCTTGTCAGGAGGTCCCAAAAGGGGATCACGTGATCCCAGGGACACTGCAAACCGTCATAAATACGAGCCAGTCGCCGAGCATCTGAATTTTGATCACGTGACCACGGGGATGCTGCAATGGTCATAAGTGTGAAAAATGGTCAAGGGACACCTTTTTCAATGCCGTTGCAACTTTGAATGGTCACTAAATGAGCTATTGTAAGTCGAGAGCTACCTGTACTATGATGGGGTGCAAATAAGCCAACGGAGGCCTCTCCAAATCAGCCGGCCCCAAAGGCCGCGCTCCTCTTTAGTAGCCGAGTTCCTTGCAGGACAAATCGACTTTGCAGGGCCTTTTGTTCCAGGCAAAATGCTGCTTGTGATTACCAATGAAGGGCAGGAGCTTATTCGAAATCTCATGGCTGGGAGCCTCTTCCGTGAACTGGGGATCCCGACACAAAGGCCCTTTTGTGACGATGGGAGGGAGGCAGAGAGCAGCCGTCCTCAGTGGAGGAGCTTCCAAAGGGGGCTTCACAGGCGAGAAGAAACGGGCCCAGAAGTTCACGGAAGAATCTCCTCGGCCTTTAGCTGTGCTTGTCCCAGATTCAGGAAAGGTTCGGAAATGAACTTTGCAATGAACACCTCTGCCAAAATGGATCCCAAAAGGATTGCTGTGTTGATCCAGACTTTTAAGTTTAGGCATTCTACGTCTATTAAGACTGCTTGGTGATCATTGGCTACTCCAAATGAAAAGTTGTTTTTCTCTGGTGAACTTTATATTATTTATTACAGCTTGTTTGGTAAATAATTTAGCTGATCCTCACCATGCATTCCCCACCTCCACCCCGACTACAACTTCAATTTGCAATGCAAAAAGCAAAGGAAATGCTTTTGAGGTTTGATTTAAAAAAAAAGCTAAGAACAATAACCAAAAAACCCCCATGCTCATCGTTAGATAACTTGCTTTCTGACTGCTGCCAAAAGAGAGGAGGATGTGGCTGTCTCTTCTATTCAAGGAGAAACAGACTTGATTGACAAAAACACTTTTCTCCTCTGGAAGCGCCTTCAGGGGCTGGGAAAATGGACCAGCCTCTCTCAGTCCGAGGCTACGTAGAATTTAATGCAGACTTTCACATCGATTTTAAAAAGACAAAGACACAAGTATAGCCCCGTGTGGGCGAGAAATCTAACCTTGATGTAAAGCTAAATGTTAACCTGTAGTGGGAGGCCGCTAATTTTTTTAAAA
This sequence comes from Diadophis punctatus similis, assembly GCA_023053685.1. Lineage (NCBI taxonomy): Eukaryota > Metazoa > Chordata > Lepidosauria > Squamata > Dipsadidae > Diadophis > Diadophis punctatus. The sequence continues at coordinate 15,440,437 of JALIGW010000021.1, forward strand.
AAAATCTTCCTGTGGTTTTAGGCTGCATTAACTGAAGCCCTTCAGACCAGGTGAAGTGATAGGAAAAAGCCTCAACAACAGTGGTCACTCGTTTAATGACCTTTCAAAGTTACGATGGTGCTGGGAAAAGTGACTTGTGACTGTTTTTCACACTTATGTGTGAAAAAGTAGCAGGCTTCTGCTGACTGCCGGCTGCCTGCAATTTGGCAGTTTGAATCTCACCAGGCTCAAGGGTGACTCAGCCTTCCGTCCTTCCTTCCTTCCGAGGTGGGTAAAATGAGGACCCAGATTGCTGGGGCCAAGAGGCTGACTCTGTAAACCGCTTAGAGAGGGCTGCAAAGCACTGTGAAGCTGTATATAAATCTAAGTGCTATTGCTATTATGCCATTGCAGTTCCCACATGGTCATGAGATCAAAATTCAAGTCCTTGGGGACCAGCATATATTTATGATGATTGCAGAGTCCTGGGTCACCTTTCTGACCTTCCCACAGGGCGTCCAAGAAAGTCAATGTGTTCTGCTCTTGGGCTGGACTCGTTGGGACAACCTGTCCTGAGTCAGCTGGCAAGTTGTTTGAGATCTCCACTTGTAGATGATCTTTTGGACCGTGGAATGATTTACGTCCAATTGTTTGGTGATCTTTTAAAATCCTTTTCCAAATTCATCGACATCTATCATCTTCTTATGGATTGAAACTTAACAAGGAGAGATTCAACCTAGAAATAAGGAGGAATTTTCTGACAGAACAATCAACCGATGGAACAGGAGTTGCCTTCAGAAGTTGTGGGAGCTTCACCACTGGAAGCTTTCAAGAAGAGACTGGACTGCCATCTGTCAGAAATGGTGTAGGGTCTCCTGCTTGGGCGGGGGGGGGGGGGTTGGACTAGATGACCTGCAAGGTCCCTTCCAACTCTGTTATTCTGTTCTGTTCTTTCTGAAAGCCCCAGATAACTCTTTCAGTCTAGGCCTGGTGATATCGCACAATTCAACAATGAAGAGAAAACCACACTAAATATCTGAGGTTTCAATTAAACAGGTTCCTCCCAGCTCTGCCTAACAATGGTTTTAATCTATTTTTTTTTTTTCATTTTCTTCTTCTTCTTTTCCATTTCATTTCATTTCCCTCTGATTTGCTACACCCAATTCCAATTTTAGGTGTTTGGGGTAGTGATAAATGTAGGAGTGGTGCTTACTTTTTCCATGTGAAACTGCTTCAAATAATTGATCAGATGATCAAGTTAGTCAGTTTCTACATTTTCACAAAGATTGGAATGCACTCCATTCAAAAATATAATGAAATACCTTCCCAGTAACAAAGTTTTCTCTGGACGTTTGCTAGAACAGAAGACGTAAAATCAAAGGTGACTCTGAGATCAAAGGCCAAGGATCTATAATATTAAGCTCTGTAATAAGGCTAAAGCCAATTCTGGCTTGGATAAACTATATGAAGTAAATGCATAAATACTATTCTTAATCATATTTGTATATCTCGGGCTATGAGAAAACTTCATCAATCTTTAAATAAAGATTTAAATAAATAAATAAATCCCCCTATTAGTGTAGCCCTATCTCAGATGTTTATAGTTTTCTCAATTCTCCCAATCTTTGGAATTGTTTCTTGTTTCTCTTAAGCCGGGCGGTATATTCCTCTACCATTTGTATAAATGCGTTTATTATCCCAGAGGAAATTTCACTTTGAATTCCCTGGCGTGTCTTTTTAAAGCAGGCATTTTACAATATCAGTCAAAACAGGAAACTGGTGTTGCAGAGAGAATTATACTGATTGTTGGCTGAGCATGGACTGAGTTTCTTCTTAAATTGATAAGTGCTCAGAATATTCAGTGTATATATGGCCACCCAGTTTGATATACTTCTGTGGCCCTTCGATTCGGCTGACCATCCATTTTAATCTTCCGCTGTTTATTTGCAAGCAGAGCCCTGGTTGATTTGGGGTGTGGAAGACGTTATTTTAATCAATGTTATATTGGCGCATTTTAATCATCTACGCACTGTGTCACAAACCCATAATTGGGTTTTAAGGCTTGCAGGAAACCACTTTCTTTCACTGTCTGTGGGTAAATTAGTTCTAGCCACTGACCTTCCTCCCCACATTTCGGGAGTCTGACTCATTCCACTGTAGGGCACGAACGATGCTCTGTGTGTCCCATGCCTCAATTGTGTACATGTTGTTTCCTGGACATTGTACATTAATTGCATCAGATTGGTTGTGTAGAGAGACTTTCTTTATTTGCAGAGGTCAGTAGCACTGGTGGAAGAGATAATAACCGCAGCAGCGCTCCCCCCACCCAGGCCATTTGACCTTTCCCTAGCTATGCCATAAGCCTCCTTATGGATTCATGGATTATCCAGGATAACGGGCAAGTATGAAGGCTTCTGTTCTCCTGCAAACCAGCGTCCGCCAGCTCTCCCTTGGTAAGTCTATGGGGCTCTTGTACTCTGTGTGAATGGAGGAGGGACAGTGGGAGGCTTGACAGGAGGGTGGGGCAGCTGTAAGCGAGCGTGGGTGTAAGGCTGGAGTTGGGTCTAGGAGGAGAGAGGGGGGGAGAGAGAGGCATGACGCTGGGGATATTGAAATTCGGGGCACGCTTTTTCAAATTGGTAGAGATTAATATTTTCTTGCTTTCTTCAGGCTCAGAAAACATGAACATCAAGGCCTTCAGGTATTGGAGATGAGGACCAAGGTAGGCACGTATAGCTGAATGTTCTTGTGTTGGCAAAGGGCATCTTAGGTGACCTGCTCTAGGGCGGTATTCTTTGGGTTTTGTTCAGTGTCCCTTTGGGTGGGAAGAACGTGGAGCCAGAGCAGGAGAAGACCTTAGTTTTGCTTCCTCCTTTCCTTCGTTCTGTGGGCGAGAGAGAGGCCTCCTTTACTGAGAGGGCTGGGCGTTTACACTGGACTGAGTGATCCAGAGGCCCAGCCCTTTTTAGGTATCCTAGGATAGGCAGAATCCAGCTAGAATTTTTAGTGTCCATCCTGGAGCCAGTGTTTTTGGATCACAAGGTTACACTAAGACTACCCCGTTTTGAGAAAGAAGTTTAGCTTCTCATGGTCTCACCTATGCTACAGCAGTAGATCCCAAAAGTTTCCTCCAGGATCACAGTAACACTATTACTTTATGGGGAGACAGTAATCTCCCTTTCTCATTTTGTAAGTGCAACCAGACTTGCAAAATACAATCCTTAAAGCAATATTTCTCAACCGTGGGAACTTCAAGTTGAGTGGACTTCAAGAGTTCAAGTCTTGCCGGCTGGGGAATTCTGGGAGTTGAAGTCCACCCATCTTAAAGCTGCCAAGGTTGGTACACACTGCCTTAAAGTGTCAAGTGAACAAAACTTAATTAGGTTGAGTAAGTTATTCTATCAATTCAGTGAAAATTGGGCTAAGAGCAACATAGTGCCGTTTTTGTATAAAAGCTAAAAGGACTTCACAAATTGTTTTCTACAACACAAGCTTAGAGATTGGAATAAGAATCAAAAATGTGAAAGAAATGTTCAGAAGATATGGCAGCGATGACAATATTGTGGCTTTTCCTTTCTTAATTTCCACAGGCATCTCAAGAGTCGAGGTGTCAGTCTTCGTTCTGGCAGTGGGCCTGCAAAAGTGTCATTGCTTACAGGAAATATCCGGAACCTTTATCAGAAGAAGACGGGACTTGTTCCCCTCAGATAACAACCCCATGCAGCCTAAAGGCAATGCCCACTCATATTATCTACCTGTCCGATATTTTTTCCCATTGCAGTCACGTCAGTATTTTTGAAGTTCTTCTAATTGGCTTACCTTTTGTATTGCAAAAATAAATGAAGTTTGTGGGGGGCTTTCCTAATGTTCCAGGTGGTGTGTGTATTTTGTCCTGCACCCTGTTTATTGTCCCAAGTCCCCAGCGGTAGTGTAGCTGGCCTTGTCCAACCAGGGGGAGTTTCATCATTTTCTGTTTGAACCCCAATAAATGTCAGCACCTGCAGCAAAACCCTCAACCTTCCCCCCCCCACACACACAGCCCTTGCTCATAAGCCCAGGTGGGATCAGGACCCTTCCGTTCCAAGTTGCCATTGGTCTATAATGAACCTGCCTTGTGGATGTGCCCAGGTGAGACCAGGGGTCTTAAGAACCTTATGTTCTTCTCTTTACCAAGCCACAAAGGTAGTCTTCAATTTATGGCCACAGTTGGACAAGGACTTCTGTTGCTAAGCATAAGCAAGGAGATCGTGAATTGTGCCTGATTTTACAACCTCTTGCCACAGTCGTTAAACGAATTACCACAGTTGCTAAGTGATTCTTGTATTCGCTAAGCGAATCTGGCTTCCCTCATTGACCTTGGTTGTCAGGAGCCACCTGGGAAGGTCACCAATGGTGATCACACGACCACCGGATGACACAACCCTCGTAAACATGGACCGATTGTCAAATTTTGCTTGCATTTTGATCTCGTAACTGTGGGGACACTACGAAGCTCATAAGTTACTTTTTTCAGCCTTGTTGTAAGTTGGAGTGGGCGTTAAATGAATTGAGGACTACCTGTGTTTCAGAGCTTCCCTCTTTGTGTCTTGGGGGGTCACAACTCTCTCAAATCACAGTTTGGGCCTGGAGAGCTGCAGGTGGTGTGTCCAACGATGCTGCCCCCCCCCCTTCGGCAACGAAAGGCCGGGGTTCAGCCTCGCTGGGAGAGGAGGGGGACCCCATCCCTTCCCCAAAATGGGGGAAATTGGCACCGTTGTGTACTTAGTGGATGGACAGCATTTAAGGCAGCCATTCCTTCTCTCCATTCCTCCAGCCCAAAATGCTGTTCCCATCCTCAAAATGGGAGCTATGACTGGCAAAGCAGCTGTGCTCACCTCTGCAGGAAACTGACCGTGATAAGTGAGGACTTGCCCATTGGTCTTTCTTTAACACTTTTCCCCCTTGTGATTTTATATAGATCCTTATGTAAAAGGGTTAGATAATGAGAATTATTATTATTAACTTTCTTCAGCCAAAATTCACACACACTCACACACACACACCAAATACATACACTGGTAATTAGCTGAAATTTAATTCACTATCTGAGAAGAAAGAATAACCTTCAAATAAAACCATTTGGAACTTAAGCCTTACAAGAGTGACAGGCTGAAAAAGAGAAGGGAAGAGAAAAATAAAGACACGTAGTTAAATTAAGCAACCAGACAAACTTCGGTCTGCTACGGCCTCTCAAAAGTTCCTCCAGGCATAAGGAAATAAATACATGCTCAAACTCGGATAAGCCGAAAAAACTGGGCTTGGGAGAGAGTCTGCATGTGACACACGGGAGTGACAGAGTTGGGTTAAAATAAAACTGACATGTGACGGGGATAAACCTGCCAGGGAAGCTGGAAGCCGTCTTGGTGGGTGGTGCACAGGAGATAAAATGAAAATAGTAACCTTTTTTTTCTTTTCATTTTTAACAGAAGGGCAAGAATAAAGTTGCTAAATTGCAAGAAACAGTTAAGAACTGTTTTAAAATAAATGCTTCTGGATGCCAGGCTTATCTGTAACTCAGGTGGTCTCAACTTATGACCACAATTGAGCCCAAAACTTTCATTGTTAAGTGAAACTGGCTAAGGGGGTTTTGCCCCGTTTTATGACCTTTATTGCCACAGTTGTTAATTGAATCACTGCAGTTGTTAAATTGCTAACCCAGTTGTGTTAAGTGAATGTGGCTTCTGCATTGACTTCACTTATCAGAATGTCTCACCTCAGGACACTCTGACCGTCATAAATACGAGTCAGTTGCCAAGCATCAGGTGACCCATGTGGATGCTGCAACGGTCGTGAGTGTGAAAAACAGTCATAAGTCTCTTTCTTCAGTGCCGTTGTAACTTTGAACGGTCATTAAATGAACGGTCGTAAGTCAAGGACTACCTGTAATAATAATGGAAAAATTCTCATCCACAATTTTAATTGTAGATGGGAGGGCAAAGTTGACTTGCTTTACTGAAAAAGGGGGAGGGGAGGACGAAGGGGGGGGGAATTCCTGCCCCCTCCCTGATTTCACGTCTGACTCCAGCCCCAATCTCAGAGCAGGGAGGGAGGGAGGGAGGGAGGGGAGCAGCTATTGGCATCCATGGGGCTGCTGGTGTCGGGGTGGGGCCTACAGCCCCCATGACCGGATGCAAGGTCTGAGGTGTGCAGTTGGAGCCAAAGGGGCGGCCGTGGATGCTGGGTGGGGTATCACTCGCCCTGCTTGCAGGACAAGACCCCTCCCTGGGTTGCTCAGCCAAATCAATGGGGTGGGGCTCGTGGTCCCCAAACTGGCCCTTTTGGGGGATTTCAAGCCACCTTCTCTGGGTGAGGGGTGGAGGGTTGCCTCCTTCGCAGTTACTGTGAAGAGGATTACTGTTAATGGACTGTACTTGCAATACGAAACGTAGCAACCCAGGCAGGGATGATGTCGTTTGAGATACTCCCATGACCTTGCCGTTGCCAGCTGGACTTCCTACTCAAGGTGCTAGTTGTCACCGTTACGGCTGTCCATGGCTCTGGACTTGGTTATCTGTCCGACCTCTTTCTCCCATATGAATCTGCCTGCTAGATCAGATCAGATGGGATCGAGTCCAGTAAAGGAGAATATCTGTAGCTCAGGGTTGAGAGGAAGGATCTTGGTGCTCTCTGGGCTTGCCTGTTTTCTTGCAGACGTTTCATGACCCAACTACGGAACGTCATCAGTGCTAGTGATGATGCACTAGCACTGATGATGTTACTGAAGTCCAGAGAGCACCAAGGACCCCTCAGGATCAGTTCCCTCCAGGGCCCTTCTCCCCAAGAATGCTGTCTGGGAACGGACATTTTTTATTACAATCTCCCCCCCCCCCCCCCGGTTAAAATCTGCTCTTCTCGTTTCCTTCTGGGTTTCAGGCGAGCCTTGAAGACTCAGTTATTCCATCAAGCCCAGAAGGGTGGAATGCTGGGATTGAAGACTTGAATTTGGCAGATAAGATTTTTTTTTTTCTTTTTGCATAATTTCGCTACTGGGTTTGACTTATTTTATGGCTAGCTTTATTTATTATTTCTGAAGTGTTTTTGTTTCCGCTTGGTGATGTTTCTGATTTTCAGAAGTTTCAGAACTTTGATTTTGGTTGGACAGATTTCTCGTGGTAGACCAAGACATCTTGCTTTGATGTCATCCCTGCTAAAATGTCTAAAATCTTGGCTGGCCAAGCAGGATCTTTCCAGGCCAGATGGCCTGGTGGTTGTAAACCCTCCCCTGCTGACCGCTCTGAGTGCAAAGGACAATATCTCCCGCTGACTCTGTGCCACCAGGTTGGAATCGACTCTTAGCAACCACGTAGGTAGAACTTCTCCAGGGTACATTTACACCCCTGGCCCTTCAGGTCTTCCGGCAGAGGCGCATCCATGCCTCATCATGCTAAACCAACCATGGATTCCCAGCAGCCTAACAGAGGCCTTGTTTTGGGGGTCGAAATGCCATACCCTACCAGACGTTAGGATCCTGCAAGGGTAAGTTCCTCTTATTGACCTCACAGTCGGTTTAAATTGGACCTCGAGAGGAGCGGAGGAGCCTGTTGCCTCAGCTTCACAATTATTTGACATCTCCATTTTAAAAAAAACACCCTTCCAGTCCTTACAGCACTTTGGAGAATGACCTTCAAGTACGGCCCTTTACTCTCCATTCTTGGCTGAGGTTGGACTTTACACCAAATTAGCTTTTTCTCTCTTGACTGGCAAGAGATGGAAAGTCACGTTCCAAATTCTTATGGATGTTTCCGTGATTTTGCTCTTTGCCATTATCTGTAAGCTAGCTGATTGGTTGACCTTCATTTCAAACTAAAAGTATTTCCTATATTTATTTTGTAATGCATTGATACATTGTACATTAAATACACTCAATCATCAAATGCACAACACCAAAGGTTTTTAAAACGTTAAAAGTATCTACACAACATTTTGATTAAGCCAACCAACTAAACTGTCAGCATAAAGTTATGGGCCAGCCAGTACGCAAATGATGCGTAATTGCAAAGAATGGCAGATTTAGCGGGTGATGCCAAGGTAGCTGGGAATGTTGGGCGCATGCAGCTCTGTTTTCTGTGTCGGTTACTTCTGCCTTCTCGTGAGCAAGGATCCCAGGCTGCGATGAAAACAAGGCCTGAAAGACCTACTTGGAGTGGGTCTGTTCTGGAGGGATCGTGGAAATCCCCTCATGTGCGTAAGGAACCAAGGCTCTCCTGACCCACCTTAGAACATTCTTGAAGGAATTCCTCAGAAGTAGAACTTTAGCTGAGAAGTTGCACGCAGGAGAAGTTCTGTTTCATTGATGGACTTGCCATGGGTCTAGGACAACTTGCCACAGCCAATTCTCCACGGGACAAGAGTTACTCTAATATCAAAGAAATGGTGGAATAGAATCATTAAAGAAAGGATACAGAAAGGAGGGACAGAATGAAATGTGAATGACAACAATTACAATTATTTTAAGTAATTGAATTGCTGAATTGTCCTGTGGCAAGTTGACCACGGTGAGTTGTCCCATTCCAGCCTCACCGCCACTATCATTGAACCCTTGGCCACTTAATGTTCCTTTAGCCTCTCTCTCTAATTCAAACTATGATCACATGGCATCACAACAATTGGAATCTGCTCTGAAAGGATCCAGCCATCATTCCAGAGAGTCTAATCCTCGTGGATCTTGGTTCAAAATCTCACAGAGCTAACTTCTGGGAATTGAGACTCATCTGGTGACCATCTCCATGATAGGATCCCCCTTCAGCTAATGAAGCCAAACTAGCTCCGTGGGATCAAAGGTGGGATCAAAGGTATGTTTCCAAGAATGGATCTCTAGACCAGCCCTTCCATTCAACACGTGTGCCACTGGCTACTCCTGATGGAGTAACGAGGCAAGAATGCTGATCTCTAGCAAAGACGTGATAGGACCTGGGCAGTGGGGCGATTTGGGGTGGCAGATTAGGAACAAGGAGAGAACGATAAAATGCAAGGTGCATTTGTGGAATCAGGGTGAAGAGGAAGGCAGTGAGACATTGACAGAGACCAATATACCGTGTTTCCCCCCAAATAAGTCCGGGTCTTATATTAATTTTTGCTCCAAAAGACGCATTATGGCTTATTTTTCAGTTAGGTCTTATTTTCAGGGAAATATGGTACTAAATGAACCTGTCTTAACTGGGGCTTATTTTTTTGGGTATGTCTTATATTACAAGCATCCTGAAAAAGCACGTAGGGCTTATTTTCCTGCTTGGGTCTTATTTTCTGGGAAACACGGTAACACAGATTCATTTTGCAAGTACCTCTAAGGATGGGAATAACAAATTGGTTTCCAATTGAGAACTTCTGTCTATGGAAGTCCAGGCTGAAATGTTAGTTCATGAAATACAGGCCCATCTGTTTCATGGAGCTCTGTAATTATCTGTAGCCTCAGGAATTCTTGGAGGACTGGCCTGCCAATGAACCTGAGATGGAGGCCCAGTAGCTTGAAAACCTCTTGTTCAATGTTGATATCCCTGGTTAGAGAAGAATATGGGCTAGCAAAAGAGAAATTCTAGGATGGAGTGCAAACTCTGAAAGGTAGTTAATCCAGCCGATCTAGTGAGTGTTTATAGAGCGGAAACGGTTTTTTGAGGGGGGCTGAGGTCTGGTCCCAGTTCTAAAGACAGGGACTGGGTCTTCTTCCAAAAATACAGTGAATTTGGTCGCCTATTTTGAGACTGGCTGTGTTCACATGAGTGCAAAAACACCTTAGTTGATAAGCATATGGCGCTATTTCCCTTCCGATTCTGAACTACTCTTTAACCAAATGACGTGTGTGTGTGTATGTGACTGTGAGCTGAAACTGAAATTGTGTGTTCAAATTAAAACGGGAGAAGAGCAATAACTAGCCAATTGGCTCTGATTTAACTTCTAGGCCATTTGAGGGAATTAAAAATTGCATTGGCCGCTTCAGAAAATATCACCAAGTCTAACTTGAATTGCTAGGAGTTCCTTATTCTCCCCAATGTCATTCCATTCAGCACAATTGTGGGTCCATGAGCCATAAACTCACTTTGCCATCCCTGGAAGCTGTAGGGGAACCATCGAACTATACAAAGACGTGAATAAGGTACAAAGACTGAACTATGAAGGGAATATCTCATGAAGTCATTAAAACGCCTGTTGAACCACGTACTTAATGGTGCCCTTGATCAAAGGTGGTTTGAGGTGGGAGGTGTCAGTTCTGTTCAGTTTGGGATAAAATGCTGAGGTTGGAAACCAATCGGAGGTGGTATTTCTTTCACCCTGCCGTCTCCCTACCAGACAGAAGAGCTTCTCTTTCACCTATTAACTCTCTAGATTATTGCAAGGAAGGTTTGTGTCCCAGGAAAAATCAAGAGAAATAAAGTTTAATGTGTTTGTCAGATGTCCCAAAAAGGTGCTTTTTCCAAGAGACAACTGGACTTTTTTTTTCCTTGAAGACGTTTCACTTCTCAGAACTGAAGAAGCTTTTTGGGTGAGAAGTGAAACATCTTCAAGGAAAAACCCAAGGAAGTCCAGTTGCCTCTTGGGGAAAGTTCAATCCTAGGTAGAGGCAGATGTAGGGTCTCCTGCTTGGGCAGGGGGTTGGACTAGATGACCTGCAAGGTCCCTTCCAACTCTGTTAATCTGTTTTAAAAAGGCATCTTCATGACAACCATGATCTGGATGATTGAGATTCTCCAGAGGCATATTTGCCAGATGGTGATATTAAATCAGAATGGAATCCGAGAAATAAGTGTTTTACCTAAATGCTGCTGTAAAATATGTAATGCATATGTATGTGAATATGTATGTAGGTATGTATGTGCATGAAATACCCTTACTATGTGCATCAGAGTCTTCTATTCAACATACCTCCAGGATCACAACACCAACGTTCGGTAGCAAGCTGCCCATTTTCATAATTACATTTTTGTGGTTTTTAAAATTGGGGTTAAAGTAGGAAGGTTTAAGCTCTGCTAGGCAGCAGACTTATTTTGCATCTAAAATCTTATCCCAGACTTGGCTAACCATAAGGAAGGACGATAAAATACCTTTGATCTTCCAGTGATGTCACCTTATCACAAAAGCTCCTTTAGATCCTTGCAGGCCAAAAGATGCTAAGAATTTCCTGTCTTTTCTCTGAAACGCATCTGCTTGGCACTGCTAGAAGTAGCAATAGCACTTTGACTTATATACACTTCACGGGGCTTTTACAGCCCTCTCTAAGCTGTTTACAGAGTCAGCCTCTTGCCCCCAACAATCTGGGTCCTCATTTTACCCACCTCGGAAGGATGGAAGGCTGAGTCAACCTTGAGCTGGTCAGAATCGAACTGCTGGCATTGGACAGGTGGCAGAAATAGCCTGCAGTACTGCATTCTAACCACTGAGCCACCACGGCTCTTCAGTAATATATAATGCATATCCATAATCCAAACTATTAACTATTTCCTTGTTTGTGTTGCTTTGTCTCCTCGCTCTTGTCCTGCCTGTGTCTATTTCTGAATGTGGCACTGGGCATGCCAGAACATGGCTGGCAACCTCCAAAAGGCTGGTGCTCCCATCACGCAACCCTCTCAATTGTCAAAGACCCAAAGTCTTTGTAACCAAAATGGGATCGGTTGCAGTTCAATGTGTCTTCACAGATGTTTAAAAGCCTTCAGGAAAAAAAATAAAGGACAGAATAATGTCTCCAACAAATTTTGCGGAGACTGGAACTTGCCCATAATCATGCAAACTGATATCGGGTTGGGAAGAGACTGAAAGTTGAGGGGAGAACCAAGGACTTGTTTGAAGTTCTAAGCTGTAAACCGTCCAGTGGCGAGGAGGAAATCTCTGGATGAAGTTAAGAGGCCCTCTTCATGTGCTGCTTCATCCAGACTTCATGAGGCAGGCGATCCATTGGAGCTTTTTAAAACTGCAGGTACCAAACAATGGAGAACCGGCCCATTTCCTCTGCAGGAGCTTCGGTGCTGCTTCACAGGAGCGTAATACTGGGTGAATTAAGGCAGACGTTCACAAACTCCTTTTTCACAGATGGCAAAGCTCACAAAACATAATTCATTTTCATTACTCAACGCTTCCAATATTTAGACAATATGTAATGAAACAGAAAATTATGTTTTGGATGTAGTGCAAGAAATGTTATAGGAAGGCATCTGACATGATAATTTTGGGCTAATTGCGGTTTCTAAGGAGAACTTGCATTGGGTGCTTCCTCTGTGTTGATGATGTTTAAAAGCATAAGACATGAAATAACCTTCCAGAGACGTATCTTTGGAGAAGGATCCGTTCCCTTCCAATTCACTCTTTGCTTTGTGCCAACAGGTTCCTGCTTCTGGGTGGCAGTGTTAAATGGCAACGTGGTGGGCATCGTGGCGGCCCGAGGCAACGAGGAGGACAATACGTTGGAATTGCGCCGCATGTCCGTGGACTCTAAATACCGTGGTAAAGGGATCGCTAAAGCTCTGGGTCGGAAAGTGCTGGAGTTTGCCGTGGTCAATAACTACTCCTCTGTGGTGCTGGGTACCACGGCAGTGAAGGTGGCAGCCCACAAGTTGTATGAGTCCTTAGGCTTCAAGCATGTCGGGCTGGTCGAACACTATTCTCTGCCTGGAATGTCCCATTCTATTCTAGAGCAAATCTTCTTCCAGCTTCGCTACCACCGCTATTGCCTGCAGCTGCGTGAAGAATGAGGGAGCCTCATCTTCATGGCGGCCCTCCCCAGAACCTCCTGGCCATCGTTTTGTGTCATGGGGCTTGTGTCTGTCATGGTTCCTTTGCCATCTCTTCATTTCATGTTCTTCATTGGCCTTGTACAAGTCCTTGTACAAGCGAAGGGCCCGTCTTCTTTTCTGAAATGCTTGTAGGGGGTGATGGTGGCGCTAATGCTGGAGATATGGTGGACCTGCCCTGGGTCAAGGTCAGGATGGACCCGCTCACTCTCCCAGTCTTACCCCGGTTAACCTACATAAGCACAGAAATGTCAATGCATAACAAGGCTGCTTGTCTGACTTGTGTTATAAATAATAATAATAACAACAATTAATAATCTCCTTTCCCCCCTCCCCCCAAGTATTAAAAAAGTGATACTTCATGATACAGCTCAGTGCAAAAGTTTTATGTGAATGCATTTCTCAGTATTTTATGAAGTAGTATGCATTCATGTTCTCATGATATAATGCCGGTTAATCATGCTGAAAGAAAATGTGAAAATCCTGCTTGCTATAATGCATGAAGAGGAAGTATTTGCATGCATTCAAACACACACCTATCAAGTAGGCGCTAATAACAATAATGCACTTTCTGGATGTACCTCCCTGCTGCCCAAATTCTCAAGAATATTGGCGCACCTCGCACCTGGGACTTGGTCCTTTATCCTCGTTTTCTTCCTAAGCCAGCAAATACGAGCCCTGAGCCCAATGTAACATATGTAAATTACTGAAATATCAAATATGCGAATGTAGATAGACTTTGAGGTCCCCTGCCAGATATCTCCATCCAGAGTGTTAATTTTCCTTTATTGAAGAGTTTTGTTTATTACGTTTGCTTAAATGATCCAAACTCTTCGCTTTTGCGGACTGGTTCCCCAGAGGCAAAATGGAGACTTCTGTTTCTATGGCAACACACCTGTACGCTAATAATGTGCACCAAATCTGAACGCTTGAGAAAAAGCAATATGCAAAAAGAGAGAGAGAGAGAGCTGGAGGAGGCCAGGAAAGCAAAGACAGGACTTTAATCAGTTGCTACTTGCTAGTGCAAGTAGCAACTGATAAGAAGAGCTGACCTACAACGTCACTGCTGCTTTAACCATGTCACATTTGTGAGTTGTACAGCTCCATGAAAAGCAACACAACGCAACAGAGATATGGCATGCTGTCTGTTGGAGCCCGGCATGAAAACACCCAAGGTTGCAGCTTCTTCTGCCTTGAAATACCAGCCTCTATTTCAAGAAATGGCAACTTTTGCATTAATGACATCCGAATAGGAGTCAGGCAGCTTTGGGGTTTAAAAGGTTCAGAAAAAGCTCAAAAGATTTCTGGTTGCATTTATTTTGTGTGGGGGGGGGGGCAGCTGGAGGGCTGAGCAGCTCTCATTTAACATTTCCTCCAGTTGAAAAAATTAGGATAGAAATTGGGCCGCCCCACTCGATTGGAAGGAGAAGGTCCCAGAGATGGATGAAGCCGAGGGGAGATGAGAGTAGGAAGACCCCAGCCAAGTCAGTCCTTTTGCATGTCAAGAGAAGCTGTGTTTCTATTCGGTGACGGGGAGACTCTTTGTATCTTGCTATCTGGTCTCAAAATGAGGAATGGGTGGAAAGAGAGCAAAGGCCGCACTGAAGATAAGAGAGGCTGCCCTGGATTTTCCTCACTTCAGGGCCCGTGGTGAGGAGGAGCCTGCAGCCCCTTCCCCATCGCTGTGCTTCCTGAAGGCCAGCCGTAGCTCCATCCTTACCCAGGAAGGGCACTAGTGATGGGAGAGGGGCTTCCTCGTTGCTCCCCCCACCCCCCACCCCGGTCTCTCTCAAGCGTGGAGCAACTTGGACGAAGAGGCTCTTCAGGCTGACGACCAAATAAAGGGAGGAGGATGGGTCACAAAACACGGTTTTCTGCTTCAACGGTGACTGCCTTCCTGCCTCAGATGGTGCCATGAGCTAAAAATGGCCAGACCAAACTGTGTCCCAGCAATAAAACCCCTGATCAGGACTAAAGACTGACTTGATGAACAGAATGTACTTATTGGAACCGAGTGTGTGTGTGTCTTGATGTAAAATGTATTTTTTTTTAAAAAGAAAAATTCTATGCTGTACATTTCTCTTGAAGCTCTTCAAATGTGTACCGTTGGGGGGGGAATGTAGGATAGAGGTGTATAGTGTACAGAAATTGGTACGATATTTTATAGCTGTTTTTGGTGATTACATTAAACCGCGTAACCCAGATGAATATTATAAAGGGTTAGGGGAAAAAAGGGAAAGGGAGAAACTGCTTGTGCCTTTTATTTTATTTTTCTTTTTGTGTTCTTCTGTTATCCTTGCACTAAATGGTTTCTGGAGAATTAATAGTTCTATATAGCCTAATGAATTGGACGATGAAAGTGGTACATAACCTCTGTGGACTGTGATGGATTTTTATTGAGGCACTTTAAGAACGCGGATGGTTTAAAATGCTCGTAGCGGTAGAGATTTCCTCTTTTGTAGCTGGATGATCCAGCACCAGACAGGGAAGTCTACTCTGCAAGACCTTGACTGAACTGTCACTGTATGATAACCTTTTTACCATTGCATATGGGAGCAAGCGTCTGAAAATACATGGGTTTTGAAGTGTTGCTTCTCCAGCTTCTGCCTAATTCATTCATGCAATTAGTCCAACACCAAGGGGGATCTCTTGTCCAGCTAGTTGTTATCTTCTTTCCACTCCCTTTAAATTCCAGTACATCAGCAAAGGGCTGGCAGAAAACATCCTTGAGCTCCCTTTCTGGGCTTCTCCTGTAAGGTCTCACCTTGCTTTTCGACCCATGAGGAGCCCACCAGGATAGAAGCACTAACTCTCTGCAGGGAAGGAGTTACGGAAGTCGGCTGATGAATGTCTGTTAAAGAGGAGAGGAGAGGAGAGCTTGAAAGATGGATCATGGGACACACCAGGAGGTGGTGTTTTTACATAGAAAACATCATTCTAATGAACGTGGGTGGTAATAACCTGAAAGTAGAAGATGCTGGGAGGGGATCGTGTAACATTCAAAGAGTGGCCGTATCATTCATCTAGGAATAATGGGAGGCACATATTTCAGTATAAATCTAGAGGGGACAATATCCTATTAGGTGGTTTTACCTTGGAGGGGGAAAGAGATGCCGGATGCGGGAAACTAAGTTTCCATCCAATCTTCATCAACCGAAGGAAGAGGCCCAAGATTGTGATAGGGTGGAGATGGGAGTTCAGAGCATTTTGCAGCTCTTGAGAGAATATGCCAAGTGCAGCCAACTGAAATCCTCCAGTGAATTATCCAGCTCCATCTGCGTATGCTTTCATCTTCAACCTGATTTTTTTTTAAAAAAAGGTATTATGTTTTTGAGAAGGATGCAGCAATGATGCCTGTGCAGAGCTATACCGATTTACCAAACCTTTTTCCCAGTTGAGAGAGAGCGCACAACCAATAGCAGCTGAAATCTAGACTTCTGGTGTGATTCTATGCATCCTACCTCACAAACAAATCAATTATGCCACATTCAGTGGACCTGTTTCCAGCCAGCTGCATGTTGATTTATGACTCTTCCTGGCATCAGCAACTCCACGCCTTCAAGTGGCCATATTTTTCATGTATTATAGACGCCTGCCTTCATAGGACTGACTTTATGACAGGCGGGTTTCTCCTGCAAACGCTGCAGATGTGTTTTTTGGGGGGGAGGGGGAGTATAGACCCCCAATGCTGTAGGTGTCTTGGGCTGGTCTTTTCAAAAGAACTTGATGTGAGGCCTGGCACCAATTCCTGGGCCGATGGGGAGCAGAGGCAGCTGTCGGTAGAACGCCAGGCCTGACTGAATGGGGAGGATTCTGAGCCTTTTCCTGGAGCCAAATACCTGGATTTCCCCCCCAGATTTCTGAGCATTGCGGGTTTTTTTGCTGCCTCATTTCTCCAGCTTTTGCTTGGAAATAGCCCCCTAACCAAAATGACACAGCAAAGCGGCTATTTATGACGATGATTTCATTGTGGCCACCGCTTTTTATAGGCTGCAAAACCAAGGCAAAACGGTCTCTCTTAAACTTGGATTTCTGCTATGAGTAAGGAAGGTGTTTCGGTTAGTTTTAATTAGAATAGAATAGAATAGAATAGAATTCTTTATTGGCCAAGTGTGATTGGACACACAAGGAATTTGTCTTTGGTGCATATGCTCTCAGTGTACATAAAAGAAAAGATACATTTGTCAAGAATGGTTGTCATAGGGTTCAAGTAAGCAATCAATTATGGCTTGGAGCAACGGGGCAAGGAGTTCTGGCACTGAAGCCTTTATCACAGAGGTGGTTGCCTGGAGGGTGGGACTCTGTCAATCAAAGCGGCCACGATCCTTCAATCAAAGACCCACCACGGGTGTTGCATCAGATGGAGAAAAGGGGCCGAGCTTTGATCTCATGGTTGAGACCACCTATCTTGACTTCCTTGGTCCCTTTCCTATGGACCTCTCTGCTTTATCATGTCCACAAAACACTTTAAATAATTGATCAATACTTAATCTTGTAATTGATTTCTTCCTGGAACTTATTGCATTATAGAAATTTAACTTAGAAAGCCAAGGCTCTTATGCAGCCTCCACTGAGTTTCTGCTGCATAATTCCAAAATCATCCCGCAGATAGATACATTTTTGTTTTTGCCTTGCATTCAGAACCAAGCAGCTGTATTCTTGGAGTATTTTGTTTGTGTCCTTTTTCTGGGCTTCATAAGATGCACCCATTTACAAAAACCATGCAAATGTTTTGGAAAAAGGTATTTCATAATAAGGGAGGCTCCTCACGAAGCCCCGGTCTTCAAATCAGCAGTCTTTTTTTTCAGACTCACACGAGACAACTTGGACGCCGTTTCCGGCTGTCTCCACACGTGTGTGCATTCACTTCTGGGGTTTCTGTGCAAGTCCGGGAATGTGCTTGCCCGCTGCAAGGCTCCTCTTTGGGAGTCTTTGGGCACTGACTCACCCAGAGGCCAAGAGTGTGAAGTGCTTCCATCCACAGAAACGACTCCTGGAAAAAGTGCTGTGAAAATGGACTAAAAGCTCCATTAATCACACCAGGTGGACAGTTCAGGCGCTCTTGGGGGCTTCTGACCGTTTCAGCAGCTCTTGCTTTTGTTTAAATTAGTGGCTTATCTACCACTTGCCCTCACAAAGTGGGAATACCTCAAATAAGAGTCTCTCCTCTCCTCTCCTTATCTGCTGCGGGTGGGGGTGGGGGTGGGGGTGGGGGGGAATACTTGAGACAGCTTTTCAGCCTGTGCTTAGCTTGATGCCTTTTGTCCTCTTCAGTTTCTAAATCTAGACCCCGCAGGACCCTTTTTCCCCTACAACCGTTAGAAAAAAAACAAAAAAACGTTTCTACCTTTCAGACCCCAGAACTTTTGCTGTCATGATGTGTGACATATCTGAGCTTCTTCCAAATTGGATCGCTAAGGATTCTGCTAAACCTGTCATCCGAGTTTTAACTTTGCTTCCTTGATACAGGATGTGCCTGATCTTTTCTGATGGCGGTTAGATAACATTTCTCTGAAGGTTATGGCTCTGCTGAACTCCACCAAACAAGGCTGGCTGGGGCTTATGGATTCTTCGACAGCTAGGCAACGGGTAGATTTAATTATTTACCGGCCCAGTTTTTTGAAAAATATATAGATTATATTACGGTCAGTCAAACTTCTTTAGAACAAATTGAACATTGGAATTTGAATTCTAAAAATTTATTGCAAATTCAAGCATCTTAATAGATATCAGTACAAAAAAAAACCCCTTATTAGTGAACCACCTAATGACTACGCAGGGCCTTCTCTCTGCTTTTACATATACCAGTTATCGGATGACATGCCAAGCTCTAGCTATGGAGAGATTATCATATATGCCGTATGTGCATGCAGTCATGTGCACATACATGATAATACTATGTAATCATATATGTAATAATCTCTGTGTCTCTGTTATATATAGAAAATAAGCAATGACTCAGATTGAACAGCATATTTGTATGTTGTTTGGATATGTCCCCAAAAAACCCTAAAATTTTCTGGGCATAAGCTTTAAAATGATGCTTGTATTTAAGCCAGTATAGTCCCATCTTATATTACTCCAATCATTGTTGTTATTTCTTTATTTACTGTACGAAGTTAATATATTTCATAAGAGATTTTCTATCACACCAAGGGTGTTTCTCACTGACGCTTAATGACGGGCGCGTCAGATCTCTTAAGCGCGTTTCCTTCTGCCTTAGATAAAGAGTTTTCAGCGAAGAAAGTCTCTTCTTACAAATAACCCCCTGCTTTAATTCCAAAAGAGGCAAAATGGGCCTTGATCACAGCCTCCATGAGTGACACATACGGCCTTGGTACTTAGGGATGTTTTAGAGATGTTGCATCTCAAACTTGGCAACTTTTAAAATGCGTGGACTGGCTGGGGAGTTCTGGGAGTTGAAGCCCACTCCTCTTAAAATGGCCAAGTTTGAGATAGGCTGTTCTTGTGCTTAGTTTATTTCAGGAGCTTTGCTTCTTCCCTTTCTGGATATCCCCCAACCCACTGTGGTCACTGCAGACCCTCGGTGGCTTTCATCTGTATTGTCTTAATTTTGTTTTCCTTCTGGGTTTTATGCTTTATTTTTGGGTTGCCCCCTTTTGTCCATTTTCCACCTTCAGGAAGAGAGAGACATAACATTACCTTGAAGGGCCTTTTCTGAAAGCTTCCCCTTTCTAATGAATAGTCCTCCTATCTAATCTGTCTGGATGACAGGCACATCGCCAGCTTTGACCGACTCATCCTCGTTGCGCTTCTATGGCCCTGTTGATGCCCCCCTGCAGCCTGAGAAGGGAGCGAGGTCTCTCTAAGGATGGCTCAGCCCTTGAGAAGAGGGAGAGAAAGCAGAAGGATGGCTGTTGCAAAGCACCATCTGGGATGCATCCGCCAGGCAATCCCCATACAAGGTTCTGGATCCGAAAGGGGCCTTCAGCTTGCTTACGTGTGACCCGATGGCCCCGGTCTGAGTTCCCAGAGTTCTCTTCACTGGGCTAAGTAGCCGTTCACGAGAAAAGCTGTCAACTGACTCACTATCTTGTGATTGTTTAGGTCTGTGTTGTTTTCCATCCCTTTCCCAACCTCCCCCCAGTCACTCAAAGACTCGTCAACGCAGGATGTTTATGTCAGGGCTTGGCATTTGAGATGCTCTGACGGTGTTGAGGTGCCTCTCCTTGACTCAAGGGGCTGCTTGTGGTCTGGTCCTTCTCAAGGCCAAAGCTCTCGCTCTTTTTCGTACTTCTGCTCTTTACAGGCAATCTCCAGAACTTTTGTCTCCAATTTTGCAGATCTTCCTCTTCAGATTATCTGTCCTCTCACCTCTTCTCATCAAAATGTTGTTATGCCATATTTCAACAGGATCGGTCATTGCACAGGGGCCATGGAAAATGTAGAGCTGCCCACCGTAAATTTTCAGTGGCTGACCTTCTCATAGACCACCCTCACTTTGGTGGTCGGGGGTCTTCCGCAGAAGCCTTGGTAGTTTCTGGTTTGGAAAACCTACCCTTAACTTTACAAACAATGACCGTGTCTTCTCTCCTGCAAAACCCACCTGCTTTGATTGATTTACAATCCTTACCCATAATGATTTTCAATATGGCACTTCCTGGCCAAACCGTTTCCATGATTCCCTCATCAAATTTACCCAGGCCTTCCGAAGGGATTTCAGACTAATCTGAAGGGGGTGCAGGGTCAGGTTAGTGACCTTTGACCCTGACCTCTTTCCCCCTCCCGCTCAAAATCTCCCGTCACCCTCCCAGTCTTTTCCTTCTGAATCTTCTCAGCTGCCCTCTCAGTTGATGTCCATGGCTTCTTCCAGGGTTATCGCCCCCTCCCTAGAAAGGTTTGTTCCCAAAATAAGGTCATTTGGTCTGAACCCAAAACAGTCAAGCTCTACTTCATTCTGCATCTATTCTAGACCGAGCACGTATGTCTCTTTTTGGAAATGACGGCTCCAAAGCGAACTGCTCTCTGCTCCCATACGCAGAAGGTCTTGCACGTCCATAGTGAGGATATACTAATTGCGTCATGAAGGTTACCAAGAGACTTGGTCTCCAAGAAAAATGTTGTTCCTGTCCCTTTGCCCATTCAGAACTTGGGAGGATCTCTTCTGTTTCTTGAATCGCAAGGAGGTTCCTTCTCATTTTTAGCATCAAACTGGTATCCTGTTGGCTGTTTTTCCACTTCTCACCACGTAGTGAAAGGTTTCCTTAATCTTCGCCCACTGTATGAAATCTGGTACTGATGTGAAGTTTATTTATTTATTTATTTATTTATTTATTAGACGCTCTTATAGGCCGCCCAATCCCGTGGGACTCAGGGCGGCGTACAGCATAAATAAGAAGCGTACATTTAAAAACAATAGTCATACATTAAAAATATAATTAAAAAAAAAGACATTGTAAGCGCAACATTCAGGGGGAATCTGATTGTCCTATTCACCCCATCTGCCGGAAGAGCCATGTTTTTAAGGCTTTACGGAAGGCCAGCAGGGTGGGGATGGTCCGGATCTCTGGTGGTAGTTGGTTCCAGAGGGACGGGGCTCCCACAGAGAAGGCCCTCCCCCGCGGCCCCGCCAGTCGACATTGTTTAGCCGACGGGACCCGGAGGAGGCCCTCTCTGTCGGACCTAATCGGTCTTAGGGAGGTATGTGGTAGGATGCGGTCCCTGAGCCATGTAGGGCTTTAAAGGTCAAAACCAACACCTTGAATTGCGACCGGAGACTAATTGGTAACCAATGCAGCTGGCGAAGGAGAGGTGTTACGTGGGTGTATCTCGGCACACCCACTACCGCTCGCGCAGCTGCATTCTGTACCAGTTGGAGTCTCCGGATGCTCTTCGAGGGTAGCCCCATGTAGAGCGTGTTACAGTAGTCTAGCCGTGAGGTGACAAGGGCATGAGTGACTGTGAGCAAGGCCTCCCTCTCCAAGTAAGGTCGCAATTGGTGCACAAGACGAATTTGTGCAAAGGTCCCCCTAGCCACAGCTGAAAGATGTTGCTCCAATTTTAGCTGTGGATCTAGGAGGACACCCAAATTGCAAACCTGTTCTGAGGGAGTCAATTTTTCTCCCCCAAGAACCAAGGAGGGACAGTCGACATAGTCCTTGGGAGGCAATATCCAGAGCCACTCAGTCTTGTCTGGGTTGAGCCTGAGTCTGTTCACTCCCATCCAGACCCTCACATCGTCCAGGCAGCGGCACATTACATCAACTGCTTCACTGAACTGACACGGGGTGGAGATGTACAACTGGGTATCGTCAGCATACTGCTGATACCTCACCCCATGTCGTCGGATGATCTCACCCAGCGGTTTCATGTAAATGTTAAACAGGATGGGCGAGAGGACCGAGCCCTGTGGCACCCCACAAACCAGGGGCCTAGGGGCCGACCTCTGTCCTCCTGTCAACACCGACTGCGTCCTGTCAGAGAGGTAGGAGGAGAACCACCGTAAAACAGTGCCTCCCACTCCCATCTCCCCAAGACAACGCAGAAGGATACCATGGTCAATGGTATCGAAAGCCGCTGAGAGGTCAAGTAGCACCAGGATGGAGGAGTGACCCCCATCCCGGGCTCGCCAGAGATCATCCATCAGCGCGACCAAAGCAGTCTCCGTACTGTAGCCGCGCCTGAAACCCGATTGAAAGGGATCCAGATAATCAGTATCCTCCAATAGCCGCAGGAGTTGGAGCGACACCACCTTCTCAACAACTTTACCCAAAAAGGGTAAGTTGGAGACTGGACGGAAGTTCTTTAAATCCGCTGGGTCCAGGGAAGGCTTCTTGAGGAGGGGCCTCACCACCGCAGCTTTTAAAGGCTGTGGGACGGATCCCTCTCTCAAAGAAGCGATCACAACCGCCTGGAGCCAGCCGCGTGTCACCTCCCTGCTGGCAGAGACCAGCCAGGAGGGGCACGGGTCCAATAAACAGGTGGAGGAGCTCATCGCTCCTATGGCCTTGTCCACATCCTCAGGAGTGACCGGTTCAAACTCGTCCCATATAACAGGACTAAGACTCACCCCTGTCATCTCGGCTTGCCCTGTCCAAATGGAGTCCAGGTCTGTCCGAATCTGAACGACTTTATCCGCCAGAAACTGAGAAAATTCCTCAGCTCTGCCCTGCAAGGGATCTTCAGCTCCCTCCTTGGCTAGGAGGGAGCGAGTCACCCTAAACAGGGCAGCTGGGCGGGAGTCGGCGGACGCAATAAGAGCGGAAAAATACGCGCATTTTGCCGCCTTTATCGCCACTAAGTAAGACTTAATGTAAGTTCTTAAAAGTGTCCGGTCAGACTCAGCTTTACTGGCTCTCCATCGTCGCTCTAGGCGTCTCTTTTGGCGCTTCATCTCCCGGAGCTCCTCAGTAAACCAAGGGGCCCGCCGGGATCCGCTGCCACGGAGAGGCCGCAAAGGCGCAATCCGATCTAAGGCCCCCGTTGCCGCCTGATTCCAAGCAGCCACTAGGGACTCAGATGAATCGTGTACCAGGGAGTCAGGTATTTCCCCAAATTCCCTCTGAAATCCTTCAGATTCCATTAGGCGCCTGGGGCGGAACCACTTAATCGGTCCCGCCTCCTTGCGGTGGAGGAGTGGTGCCATGAAATCCAACCTCAGAAGGAAATGATCTGACCACGACAAGGGTACTGTGACTAAACCCCTCAGCCTCAGATCATCTCTCCACTGCCCCGAGAGAAACACAAGGTCAAGCGTGTGGCCTCCCTCATGAGTCGGACCCTGAACTACTTGGGTCAGGTTCATGGTTGTCATGGAAGCCATGAACTCCTGGACTGCCTCTGAGGTTTCACCGGGCGATGGCAAATTAAAGTCCCCCAGCACCATCAGCCTGGGGAACTCAATCGCCAGCCCTGCTACCGCCTCGAGCAGAACAGGCAGGGCCTTTGTAACGTAGCTAGGAGGCAGGTACGCTAACAAAAGGCCCACCTGGACCCCTAAGTCCAACTTCAGAAGGAGCGTCTCACACCCAACAATCTCCGGGGCAGGGCTCCTTCGAGGATTAAGGTTCCGGCGAGCTATAATCGCCACTCCTCCACCCCTTCCCTGGGGTCGCGGCTGATGCTGCACTAAGAACCCGTCTGGGCACATCTCGGAGAGGGGAACCCACCCCTCCTGGCCCAGCCAGGTCTCAGTGATACATGCCAGGTCCGCCCCCTCTTCCAGGATTAAATCCCGTACAAGGGGGGCCTTGTTGGTAATTGACCTGGCATTCAACAGCAGCAGCTTGAGTCCAGGGCCCTGACATCCCTGATTACCAGGACCTCGGGTTGAGCAAGATGGAACCAAACCAGAGGGGCCGGAACAAGGAATCGCTTGGAGACAGCGAGTTCTCGTTCCCCGAGAGTTCATTCCTTGTGTTGACAATGTGTGTGCAAATGTTTTCATCCTAGGAATACTTCTTCACTGCAGACTCTCTTCCTTGTTGCAATTATTTTGGTATTCATGTTTGAGAGCGTGCTCACGTCCATAACAGTATCTTCATATCTGACCTTTTATCTTCTTCCAAAGAATCCCCCACCATCCTTTTTGCAGGGTCTGCCGTCTCCACCAGACATTCTGCTTTATGTCCTTGATGTAGGTGGCAATAGGACTCTTTCCCCCCAAAACTGGGCTTTTTTGTTTTTTAGAATGATCAACCAATGCCTTAATGCTCCAGGTTCCAAGTGCTATCAAGACTCCTCTCAAGGCTTTTCAAAATAAACATGTGGTTAAAAGGGATATTCTTTTGTGGTCAATAACAACATTATATCCTACAACCAGGTCATAACGTTCCACCTTCGCTGAAATTCTAGGCTGTTTTCAATCCACTCAAGATCCTTCCTTTAGAAAAAGGGTTTTCACAGCTTGTATGATGCCCCATCAGGTTCCAAGACCACGATGAAAAATGATTGTTGATATACCTGGAAATGGTTCATCCTCAGGTGGTCACCTGTGAATTCATGCAACTGTTCCCCCAGCCGTGTTCGCAGAGCGTTTACTAAGCTACCGGTTTCAGAAGAGCTCATCCTTGACTTACGATCGTTTCTTTAGCGACCATTCAAAGTCATGAGGGCGCTGCAAAAGTGCCTTACGACTGGCTCTCGCACTTATAACCGTCTCCGCATCCCCACAGCCACCATCTGGGCACGTGACCACCAACATGCATTGACGACAGTTGCAGCTTCCTGGCTTCATGTGTGAAGGATTTTGTGACCTTCCCAGCCGGACCCCCACAAGCCGAGTCAATGGGAGAAGCCGGATTCTCATAACGAGCATGGCAATTCACTTAGCAACTGTGGTGAAAAGGGCGTAAAATCAGGCCTGACTCACTTAATGGTTCAATCGCTTAGGGATGGACGTTCTGTTCCCGATTGTAGTTGTAAGTCGAGGACTACCTGTATTAACTAAATCGGAGGAAAGGCATTGGCCATTGGAGAGAAGAGAGATCTGAGTGGGACAGTACAGGATCTGATGGCCTGCAAAATTCAACCCATTGGGTTAAATTGTGTCTGTCTGTCTGCCTCTGTGTGTGTGTGTGTGTGTGTGTGTGTGTGTGTGTGTGTGTGTGTGTTTGTGTTTACACTACATGCACATACACTCAATTGTGGTTTGCCCAGATCAATCTATGGGAAGTATGTTTTCGCCCTCTGAGCTCCAGGTTTAGTCAGACAGCCTGTAACTGCAGCTGCACACCCGTCTCCTCCGCCCCCTTTGCCCAGCCTGGTCCCTTCTGCCCTTCCTTCTGCAGCCCCAACGTATTTTGTCAGCTTCTTCCTGTGTATTTTCTCTGCCTGCAATGCCCAGGCTTCATGGTTTTATGTTAAGACGGGGATGACTTTGTATTTCAGGATACAATGGGTGCACTGACCAGATTTGTGGGATCAGTTTTGTTTTTCCATCAGAATATCTCTATGCTGGGGCTGTAACTTCCTAAACTGCAGACCAGCCGATCCCATTTTAATCTTGTTTGTTTGGGGAACTCAGCCCGTTTCGCTAGCTGGTGGTTCCGTGTGTTTCCCATGAATCCAGAAAACGGGATTGTGTTAACCATGGGTGAGTGTGTTAAGCAAACACAGCCTATGACTTTGGATTACTATGATGGAAATGAAATGCGGGTATCAAATTTTTTAAATAAATAAAATAAATCAAGAATGCTGAATCCTTCTGTTTGTTCTGAATACCAAAAGCGAAAGGAACTTGCAACCTTCTGTGCAAAATTCCTTCATTCTGCGTTTTGCATTCGTCATTCTGCATTCTTAACTTTCCTTATTAGAGCAGATTAACATAATTGTCTGCTGTTGTAAGGTCATTCAGGAGTTCGAAATCTGTAACCTTCTACTGCAAACAAGGAAGTCCAGTTGCCTCCTGAAAAAGCACCTTTGGGACAACCATGACCTGGACAACGAAGAAGCTCTACAGACTTCTACTGCAAATCATCCAGAGACCTACAATCTCTACCCTCTTCCACTGCCTAGTTTCCAAAATTTCTGCCCAAGCCCCTTTCCCCCTTTCAAAAGTACCGTATTTTTCGGAGTATAAGATACATTTTTCCCCCATCCTAAAAGAGGCTGAAAATTTGGGTGCCTCTTATACTCCGAAGGTAGCCCCGCCCACTCGCCGGCCCCTACCCTTCGGCCTCCGTGCGTCCTCTTCCTGGCTGCAGAGATTGCCACTGACAATGGCTTGTGTTTTTGGGCTCCGCGCGTTGCATTTTCAGCCTCCAAATGCTCGCGGGGTGCCCAAAATGGCTACCCGGAACAGCTGCTGCCTTCTCTTACCCCTTCCCTGCTTTAGTCACTGGAGCTCCCTCCGAGGATCAGCTGTGCGTTAGAAGCATATCCCCCACCATCCACAACCTCAAAACCAGCGAGCGAACGAATGTGCTGAAGCTGACCAGGCTAAGGACTAGACAGATGAATACCTGGTAGGCAGAATCCCCCCCCCTATTTTCCTCCCCAAAAACTAAGGTGCGTCTTATACTCCGAAAAATATGGTATCTTCCTGTATCTCCAATTCTCTTTTCAGCTCTCTTAAAATATTTTTCCCCTGGTTTAATTCATCAATCACTGTTATTTTCATTATTATCTCCTCATCTTCTTTTATTCGCTGCTTCTTCGGTTCAATCTTTTCCTCCATTTCTTCTGTTGGCTCCTCCTTTTCTTGAGCGTCTTGGTCTTTACTCATCATCCCTTGTATAGTATTTTCCATTTTTTCCATAGTCTCCCTAAATCCTTTCTCCATGATGTTCTTTGTGTTTTGAAAAAGCAATGCCATCTCCTTCAAGGTTCCACTCATTTCTTCCTTATAAAGCCTCTTATTTTGTTTTAAAAAGTCCAACTTTTGTCCAGTAGTCCAAGAACCATTTATTCAGTCCTAAAGTTGCCCTTCAAGGTGTACGCTAATCACAGTTCTTTATATCCCATAGGTAAACAATCAATTCCGTTTAAACAGTCCCAGAAGTTATCAAAAGCCTCTTTACCTCCCTTTTACAGATTCAATCTTCTAGCATAACATTCAGGGGTCCCTTTAATTAAATAACTTCCTTCTTTTCTTATTTGAGTCTCCAGTAGTCATGGGGTAGTTAGGTATAATCAAGTAAATATTTTCACAGTCCTTCATATAAGTATTCCCAGACTTGTATATTTTCCTTTCGTCAGCAGATGACGCTCTCAACTTAAATTTCAGAGTTGCCACTAGTCAATTGTTATTTTAGTTGTAGTTCAATTAAAAAAGCAGGATAAGTTTTTTAAGTAAATGATTCCAGCATTTTAAAATGCCTTCCCATTACCATGTCTTCCCAGTTTGAGAGTCCAATTTTCTGTATATTTAAAAAAATATTATTTTTCTCTCTTTGCGTCTTTTCCTTCCGGTCTGGTATTTTCCTCAGAATGCTTAGTCGCTGCTTTAACAAATAATTCTGAGCAAATAGTTCTAAATTATTCCTTGGGGTTTGGTTTTAAACAAAAAAGGAATCCTCTCCCCCAGTTCCAGTCACTGTTCACCTACTTCGCTCCAGCACCAGTCTTAGTTGTTCCTCGGTTGTCCCAGTTTCGTGGCAGCCATCTTTAGGCTGCCTCTTCTCCTCGCCGTGATTGAGAGGGAAAAAGAGCCTGGGGTCATACAGGAGATCTGCGACTCTCTGCGACCTCAGAGGGTGCCCCTCTTTGCTTCACCGCCCCTACAGGGTGACTGGCTCCTTTAGGAGCCCACCAATGGGAAGAACTCGGCACGGGAGTGTGCAGACCCGCCCCGGGTGTCCGATCCTGCCGTGATGTCAACCGGAAGTTCCAGGGTGAGGGAAATTTCTGTGACCATGGTATATGCTGGAAAGCTATGCAAAGATTTAGGCAGCCATGGTTAATTTTTTTGTTTCAGTGAATTTCTAAGTAAGTAGACATTGACCCAACCACCATGTGCTAGAAAGTTAGAAACACATTTTTCTGCAAATGGGAACACGTGCTTACTACTTGGATGGCATTATTTTCAGATTCCAATTAAGAAAATAATTAATGTGGCAGGTGCAAAAATTTGGACAACCTTCCAGTCTATTTTTGTAACATTTCTTTTGGTGGAAATAACAGCTTCCAAATAGTTTTTTGTAGCTAGCTGTGTTTTGTCATTGTTTTTGGAATTTTTCCCCACTCTATTTTGCAGAATAATTTTAGCTCAAAAATACTCTCAAGACTCTGCATAATACTTTACAAATTCAAGAGATCCATATTTGAATAATATTCAAGTTCTGGGACTGTGAAGGCCATTTCAAACCCCAGATCTTTCCTTCCTGGTTCATTTCTAAATATGGCAGATGGTTGTCATGCTAAGATAACCAATTTCTTTTTTCAGCTTCCTTGCTATGGGAAAGCAGCCCTGTTATCCTTGAGATTATGAGAGAACTGCAAGCACAAGAAGCACGAGAAGCAATGGGTGGAAGATCATTCAAGAGAGATTCAACCTAGAATTCAGGAGAAATTTCCTGATGGTGAGAACATTTAACACTGGAATGGTTTTGCCTTCAGAAGTTATGGGTGCTCCAACACTGGAGGCCTTCAAGAAGAGACTGGACAGCCATTTGTCTGGAATGGTGTAGGGTCTCCTCTTGGGCGGGAGGTTGGACTAGAAGACCTCCAAGCTCCCTTCCAACTATGCAGCAAGGCGCATACAAAGAATGCAGAGCTGTGTTTGCACCGTCATGGCTGTCCTCCTGACCTTTCCGACCAGTAGCAGGTAATGCAGGCTTGTGGCGATGATGGCTTGGCCTCCAGCCTCAGGGTTGAGGGTCTTGCAGCAGAGTGAGCAGAACATGGGAGATGGGTCTTCCTGAGGCAGGCAGGATGGCAGGCCACAAACAAAGCCCCTTGTTCTTCTGTGAGGGAGTGGCTGATGGAGCTACTTCTACTCTGAAGAACGATGGACTACGAACTGGGAACTCCAAGCCAGGAAGGAAGAAAACTCCCAAGACAGAGAGAGCCTTTGTCCCCAGCTGGTTTCTTGTTGATGTTCCTTCAAGGCCTGGGGCCAGATCCGTTCTTCCGTAATGGGTACAAGGAGCTCTGGGCCCATGTGGGTTGCTGTTGGCGTTTCCCCCCATCCTTGAGTCACCAGAAGACTTATGTCAACACAACGTTCACTCCCTAGATTGTCAGCCCTGCTGCTTCTATTTCGGCTCTGGTTTGTATCGTGTAGGGAAATAATAGGAAATTTTTATAAGAAAACCAATGGATGCATCCCACAGGGTGTCTTTTCTTCCTTCCAAACTCCTCCCAATCAATGGAGAAACGTCCAAAGATGACCACTGTGTTGGGCAGGTGGGCTGGCATCCCTTTACACTTTTACCTGGAGGATTTCAGGGACCACATAGATTGCACTGAGAGGATTCCGGAAAAAATCCAAACAAATCTTTTAGGAGTTTTTCCTAGACAACACAAACACACACACTCTCTTTCCAACTCTGGTCAATTGGGGAGCGTGTCCAATAGCTTTTCCAGGAAGTTCCTTGGGTGTGAAGTTTTGCTAAACCAGGAGAGCATCAAGCAAGCAGCAAGGAAGGAGGTCTGCAACTCTTTCACAGCTCAGTTGTGGGTTCAGGAAGCCTCCGCCCAGGTGGGTTGACGGTGGAGATGATTCCTTGTCATTTCCACGAGAGGGGCAGCTATATAAATAAATTAAATAAAACCCTCAAGGCGCTGTATTCCTTCTCTTCATTTATGACCCTCTAGCAAACGCACGTAAGGGAAACTGACCGGGAACAATTCAGATATTTACTTCCTTACAAAACTGCAAGGCAGCAACAGCCTAAAGACTGGGCTCGGGTGTGTGTTTAGGGGGGGGGCTTCAGATCGGGGGTGGTTGATAGATTAATATCAGATCTCCACCCTGCTCATCCTACTCCCTCCCCATCTTTTAGCTATTGCATTATGTAATTTTTACAGCTTTGTAGTATTCTATTTCTAGAGTTTTATCTTTTAATGTTGCAAGGCATCCAGAGTTACCCTGTGGTAAGGTGGGCAGCCAATCTATTTGATAAATAAATACAGTAATAAAATACAATAATCCCGGACGGCTGGATCGTCCCCTTGGTCATTGAATAAAAGCAGATGTTGTGAGTTTGCACCCCCACAGATGTGGAAGATGCGTGTAAAGGAGCTTGTGAGGGGGCCTGGCTACTTGTCTTCCCGGGTTCTGCTTCACTTCTCACATAACCGCAATTCGGCCTGTGGAAAAAACCTTCTCAGGGTTAATTACTTGGGTGGAAGCAGTGTGACATGACCTGGTGGAAGCCAGGGCTCTCTTCCTTCTCCTCAAGGGAGGGAAAAATAAATAAATCACATGCTGGAGATTATAAATACTTATGAAACATCCTGCAGAGCTGTTGCTTAGCAATCCAGCGAGGCATTGGGGCGAGCCAAGAAGGCAGGCCAGAGCCTTCTTCAAGGATGATTAAAGACCCACATTTTGTTGTTCAGATCAATTTATGGAACTTGGTCCAGCTTACTGGCAAGAGGTACCTTTAGGGTGGTGAGGAGACGGGAGTGCCTCGCTGGATAGGGAGTGGCCACAAGCGTTTCACCCAAATGGGCAGAGCTCAGCCAACGAGCCAGCGGCTGCCAGCCAGGCAGGGACCTGAAAAGTCAAAAACAAGGCAAAATGAACCAGAGCCCACGGAAACTGGCAAGCAGTCACACCGTGGAGCATGGCCTGGAAAAAAGAAAAGAAGACGTGGGCCAGAGAAGAGCAGCGAAGGTGATAAAGGACCTGGAGGCTAAATCATAAGGCGAATGGCTGAGGGAGGGAGGTTATGTTCTAGCCCAAAGACGAGAAGGACCAGGGGCCACACAACAGCCATTTCCCAATATCCGAGGGGCTGCCACAAAGAAGAGGGGAGGTCAACTTAGTCTCCAACGTACCTGAGGGCAGGACAAGAAGCAACGGATGGAAACTTATCAAGGAGAGATCTCCAACCTAGAATCAAAGAGCTCTAAACTCTGCCAGGATCACAGAAGAGACGGGAGGTCTCTGTGCCTGAATATGTTGCTGAATAAACACAACGATTCACATTCTCGCCAGCCTGGCCAAGGGGAAGCAGCAACCGCCCTATCAATTCAGCCATCCTGAAATTTCATTCATGCTTTCTCAAGAATCTTTTTCATCTTTCGGTGTATTTTGACATGACGACTTAGGTGAGGATGCAGTTTGGACCTGCCAAGCCTTCGTGCTGGATCGCACAACCCCGGCCGAAGCCATCCCACTGATACAGAGTCAGTTCATAAGGAGACCCGAGAGTTTCAGTCTAGGCTGGCCCGCTCTTTCCCTTGTTACTGAGAAATCTCCTCACAGCATTCTATGCTCACTAAACCCATAGTACATACTTCACACAGGAGAATTCCAAAATTTTGTATATAATTCAACATTCTGTTCACATTTTAATGTGGTATCAATGTTCCCAAAACCATATTAAATCACCCAGTGGATATTAAAACCAAAATAGGGCGAGGAGGGAGGAAGCTTAAATTGTTTGTATAAAGGTCCACTCAATCGTTGGATACCTCCAGCATAATAAAGTTTGCAGCCACCTCTTTTTAAATCTTCTCTGAGGTGTCTGGTAAACAAACCAAAAATATATTGTTGAAATAACCACCTCTTCACATCACAAGAATCATACCTAGTGTTAAAATTGAAGACCCTTAAGTGCTGATGCCTGTCCCCACTGCGCTCCAGCCAAGGCATTTTCTGTCCTCCTCCTCCTCCCTCCCCCCATCAATAAATTGTGTTTGTGTGTGTGAGAGAGAGACATTGAGATGGGTGGCGTATAGATTTAATAAATAATGTGTGTGTGTCTAGATCTCTGAATCTCTAGATCTCTGAGGATATGATAGGATACATAGACAGACAGATATATGCGCCTGACTAAATAAATAAATGACTTAGGCATTATCCCCCAAAAAAAGTTTTACATTCAGTAGGGAAGCAGCCCCCTCCCCCAAAATATTCAGGTTAAACTTTCACTTTCCTGCAGCAGGGTTTCCAGCCACTTGCTCTTCCCATCATTCACTGAATTTCAGCTGCAATTTTATTCCTCTCGACTAGCCTGAGGTGTTATCGGCAGCCTCTGAATGCCAGATAATTTATTCAGGGAAATAAATTTAGTACAAAGACCAATTTAACGAAGAGCTGTTCCCTTGGGAAGCACTGGGCTGGAATTCACGAACACATCCCTATTTCAGAACAAATAGAGACCATCATTTCTGATCACACTTTATGTGAGAACCCCAATGCAAGAATACCTGAGTTACACCTGACGGGCCCGTCTCTCACCTTTCCTTGCACTAATTTTTTCCTGACAACCCCTCCCCCCCCCCCCCCCCCCCCAAGAAAGGGCCGATTGAGATGCTATTCCTGTTCAGGGCAAAGTAGGCTCTGAAAAGTGCCCAAAACAGGCCAGGATTAGTGAGCAAAAGGACTTGGAGGAAAAAAAGGAAATCTTATACCAGTCACTGAGATGTTCTCTTTTCTTTCTAGCCCTGCTTCCACCTCTCCATCCAGGATCCCAGACCTTGAATTTGGCCCCAAGAAAGGTCTCACCTCCCTTTCTGAGAAACTCATCAACTCCATCCAACCACAACTTTCACGGTCTCCTCCTCCTCAACTCACTGGTGCCTTCCTTCCTTCTTACCTTTTTGCCACCTCCTCCTCCTCCTCCTCACCATTATGATAAGCCCACGTCATAATGTATCATTCCCCAATGGTAAGGGTGAAGTAGAAAGGGCACAAACTAAGAATGGATTTACTACAAGTAAATAGGACCTCTTCTCTAGAGATTACTAATATTAGGATTAGGAGATTAGATAGCACTAGGAGATGCAGGCCACGTAACAAGACTCAATGTATTGAACTGAATTTGAACTGAATACTTTATTTGTCCAGGTGTGTGATTAGACGCACAAGGAATTTGTGTCGGGTGCAGCAGCTCTCAGTGTACCTGCAAAGCAACAGAATAACGATAATCATAATCATATCAATAAGAGGGGAAAGTAAAGAATAAGAAGTCTTCTAATATTATAGTTTACCCTTAATCTTAAATATACTTTATTCGCTTCTCAAACTTTAATTCCCTGTATTCATTCTCTATTATTTACAACTACGTTCAGCTTTATTTAAGAAACAGTTACACATGGTATTGCTTTAACAAGTGTGGCTGTGAAGATTTTATTCCCACCTCCCAATGTCAACTTGTGAGAAAATGCTATTCTAGGCATCGGGGATCAAATTATTCTCAAAAGGCACCTACTGCACTATATGAATTTACACATTGCTCTGAATTTTTTTTGTGATTTTAGATGTGACACGCATCCACCTCTGGCTTTTTCTCTGCTTTTTCTTTTTTCCTCTCCTTTTTAAATTGTTTACCTTAGTTCTTGTTTATCTTTTGATTAAAATCCTTCATAGAAATTAATTAAGAAGCCGTACTGCATGCCTTTGTTAGTGGCCTAGACCCAATGAACAGGTGGCTAAGCCGACACAGGAGCCTGTTCATTTATTTATTTATTTATTTACTTTGTGAGATTTATATACTGCCTCACAGTGCAAGCACTCTCTAAGCGGTTTACACCAGTAAGCAATGTATATTTATATTGCCCCCAACAATCTGGGTCCTCATTTTACCTACCTCGGAAGGATGGAAGGCTGAGTCAACCTTGAGCCGGTGAGATTTGAACCGCTGACCTGCGGATCACAGTCAGCTAAATTGACCTGCAGTACTGCCTCTAACCGCTGCGCCACCTCAGCTCTTCTCAAAAATAATTAGAACCAGATTTCCCTGGGAGTCACCTCCTCCTGGACACCTCGACTGGCCCTGCCCGGTTGGACTCTAGACTGGAGTGAATCAATCAATCAATCAATCAGAATAGAGCTGCAAGGGACCTCGGAGGTCTTCTAGTCCAACCCCCTGCTCAAGCAAGAGACCTTATAGTATAGCCATTATGGACAAATGACTGTCCAGTCTCTTCTTAAAAGCCTCCAGTGATGGAGCACCCACAACGTCTGAAGGCAACTTCCGTTCCACTGGTTGATTCTTCAAATAAAATTTGAACACATTTTAACAAAATTGTTCATTGTTAATCAAAGTGACTTTATTCATCAGGCCACCCAACAGATTTCAGGATGCCCTCCCTACCCCACAGAGACTGGGTCACTCTGATCAGGCCACTGTCAGCAGACACAAGGAAGGTGGAGAAAGAGGCTTCGCTGCCCTTAAGGCCACCAGGTCATTGCTAAAATGGGTAGTGGTCACTCAATCCAGTTCTCCCTCCAACGGGGGCGGGGGGGCTCCAACAACTCTCTCTTCTGGCACTCCCATCTCCTGAAGCCCCTCACTAAACCAAAGCCCACCTTAGGATCGGCACTCAGGGAGAGGCCACGTAGGAGCAATGTGATCCATAGTCCAGCCAACCTCTCACTGCAGAGAGCAATCGGACCCAACCATCCACAGGATCCTTCGGGGAAACTGCAAGCTCTCAGGAACCTCATTGGATCCATCAAACGCCTGGGTGGGTTCTTCCTGCGGTCAGTGGAGGGGAATCGTCTGATCAGGGCAATCAACCAATGTCTTCCACTGCCAGTTCTCAGCTGCCCGAAACAAAATACAGATCCAGCAAAGATCCGGCGGTATGCTTTTTATATCTTATGCTCCGCCAGATGCTTTTGGCTCTTGCCTTGGTATCAAATTTCTTTTGCGTTTTTAAAAGTAAGATTGATTTAAGACTTGGCATCTTCCTTAATTAAATGATCCAGCAGACAATTTTTAATCCATGCAACGTAAGCTGTTCTCCTTAACAATCCCTCTTGCGTGCAGAATTTAAGTCAGAGTCTGCTCTGTGGGGTGATGTATGAACATTAAAACCGGTGTGGGGTTTGCCAATGGTGCCAGAGCCTTCAAGCATCAGCAACTGCAGCAGTGACTAAGGGGAAACAAGAAACCGCCAGGACTTTTCAGCTCAGAATATTGAATAACCTTTATTGAAAATATAAAAGATCTACAAAGCCACTGATACTCAGCATGGAAGAGTTCATTAAACTGTACACGTTTTTAAAAACATCAGAATGGCAGAAAGTCAATGATGTTTTTCACAAAGTCTCTTTTCCATTCTCCCATATATATATATTTTTCCGCTAGGAAAGTTCTGTGCAAGAATTGCTTTTCATGAAACAAACGTTCTAAAAGCCATGAGTAAATTCATTATATTGTAAGAGGAAACTAACATTACTAGCGATTTTCCCCATTAAGCCTCTAGAAGAAAAAGCACGGATTTGGAAATTGGAACCAAAATAATCAAAAGGAATTAGTATCAGACACACACAATCCTCATATTGCTCTATACCCTTCCCCACGGGGACTTCAGAAATATACAAAGGGTTTAGCATACTAATAATGCTAAATAATAGCAAAGTAACGTAACATATTTTATTAATCTGAAATGCAGCTGCCAGAAATAACCTTACAGCTCTCCTCACGGATAAAGGAGGGATGGCCACAAAAGGTATTGTAATCCACCATATTCTTGAGGACAAATCCGAGGTCCTCAGGAACAAACCCAGAGTCATGAGCTGCCAGGACTGAATTCCTAATTTTCTGATTTGTAGCACCAAAGGGAAAACAAGTATAACTGAACATAAAGAAACCAACAAATTGTGAAGTTCATCCATCCTAGCAGGCTATACTTTTCTTTAAGATTAAAAATCTTCAATGCTGAAAAGCACATAATTGTAGTTTTGGGTTTGAGTAGCCAAAGGCACTGATTAGATCCTGCACCCTGCTGCTGCCCCGGTTACAGAGCAAGGCCTGCGCCAGAGTCCAGCGCCTCAGCCTGCCACGGCCCATCTCCCTTGGGGGGGTCCCCTGGGCGCCTCCGGTCATTTCAACTGCTAGGGCTTGAACACGCGTGTGTTGAAGGATACCAAATTCTGGAGCAGAACGTGGGGAGTTTCTCGCGGCCCACTTCTCAAAGAGGCACAAGTATTACGTATTTCACTAAGGAAGGGGGGGGAGGATTATGGGAATGTGGGGGCGTTCTTTTCCCATTTGTGGAAAGGTAAAATAAGCTCAGTATTTCATCTGAGGCAAAATGACACCATCAAGAATTCTGACTTAGGCTTCTGAGGAAGGAAGGAAGGAAGGAAGGAAGGAAGGAAGGAAGGAAGGAAGGAAGGAAGGAAGGAAGGAAGGAAGGAAGGAAGGAAGGAAGGAAGGAAGGAAATAGTTCACAAGGCACAATATGATAAACATGAAGAGTCCCTGAGACTCTGGTTGGGTTCAATATCTCCTTTCTCTACTTAACTAGTTCAGAAGAATTAGGAAAATACAATACAGACTATTTTATAGGAAATATACCTATAGGAAATAAACCAGTTGGCTAGAGAGTATATAGTTTTTTATCACTTTTTTTTAAAAAAAAGACCTTTATCAATGCAACGATTGGTCCATTTTTAATTATCAGCAAGCCAGACTAATTACTTCACTAAGCTTAAACTGTTTTCAATTACAACTCTGCAATATTGCTACAAGTGGAGTAACTACATTCTAAAAAGCTTGATGAATGCTAAATGAATGAGGCAATCTTAAGAGCATTTTGTTATTTTGAAAACTGCCAGTATAGCCTAGAAATCACAGTATCAATACTGAAATTCAAAGCTAAACTTTCTTTTCAGTTTATTGGCAACTCCACAGAGAGAAACAGCACAGGACTGAGCAAACAAGACTGCTTTAATTACCCTACCCGGGGTCATGCGGAGATTCAAAATCCGCCAATAAAAATACTGGAATATTGAATGTATAATCTTCTTACGAACGGTCACTTAGCAACCGTTGGGTTACGATGATGGACCTACCTTGAGGCTACTTTAGACCCAGACTTTAGTTTCCAGGGGTGCCCCCCCCCCGCAGTCACATGACCGAATTTTGGGTGCTGTGCAACACCATGGCATTTATGTCTGTTTGCAGCATCCCGTGGTCACATGACCTCCGTTTTAGGGCAGCTTTGTCAAAAAGTAGCACTTTAGTTTCTTTGTTTTGTTTTTTGGAAACTGTGCCCATAGCAAAGCACTGATTCATTTAGCAACTACATTTAATGACCATGGTGGCCGTCACAAAAAGGGTTGAAAAATCAGATTGGTCACATGGCAGTTGTAAGTGGAGGACTACCTGCAATCCAGTCGAAGAAACCAAGAGCTCCAGCTAAGCCTTTCTTCACCCAGAAGAGCTTATTTCATAGTTCCTGCCTGCGAGAGGAGACAAACCAGGACCCCCCCAGGGGGGAGGGAGGGAGGGAGGGGGTCCTTGATCAAATGCAACAATGGATGTCACACCTGAGCCCGCCAAAGGTGCGCCCCTCCTTGGCCTACCTGACTCCTTTCTCGCACTGAAATCTCTCAGGATCTCCCTGAGCGTAGAAGAAAGTCAAGAGTCACGAAGAGTTCTAATGAACACCTGGAGAGGCAGGAGGGGCGGCTGGTGCTGGAACGAATCCCGGAGACTTTCCGGTGCAGCCCTATTGCTAAAAGACTCCGGAGGGGGGGGGAGGCCCTGGGGGGGGGTCTCTAGGTATCAGAAGCCCATCCTGCTTGGCCGTCTGGCCTACCAAAGCCACAGGGAGGACTCACTGCTAGAATAGCTGGAATGAGCTGCTACAAAACAGGGAAAGCTGCTGTGCCACTGCATGTAACCTGATTATCGGGGCCAGCTTCCCTGCTTCTCCTTTTAAAGAACTTTTTAGTAAATCAACATCATATTCTCCCTGTCTCGAAAGGACCGAAGGGAGCCTACCGCAGCAGTCCTTGCAAACTTTTTTTTAAATATGGCAATCTACTTTAAAAGCTCCATCTTTTCCTTTTCAAAGAATCCAAGGAAGCTGCGAGGGATTTTTGCAGTTTTGAATTTGCAAAAGGGGATTTCTGCAGTTTTGAACTAGTTACGTCCCCCGAGGTCTGCAGGGATAAAAGTCTGGTGCCCAGTCATTTCCCAAGCCACATTTTTATACGTTATACGAATTTGTTAGTTCCCTGCTGTGTCCCTTCGTATTTTAACATCTAGAACAATTTATCGAAATGGGTCCAAGTAATTTATTCAAAAGCGGAACTTCTAAACTTCTGGGAGAGATCAACCAAGCCCCCCAATAAGTAACGGCTTGTGTAGTGGCCACGGGAAGAAACTTTAACCCAAAATTTCATCTAATCTGCAGGGGGAAATCCCAAACCCATGATTTCTACTGCGGTATTATCCATCGCCTGGGGAGCCCCGGGGGGAGGGCAGAGGCCTCTTCCCTAGGGTCGCTTTCTGAAGGGTGGCAGGTCGACAGCCCCGGAGGGAAGGCTTCCGGGAGGAGACCCGGGTGGCAGAGACTACAGGAGGCGGGCGTTGCTGCATCTGTGGGGCCAGGCGTAGCCGCTGTCGCTCGAGCTGCCTTGCAAGCTGTCTTCTGCGTCGCTGGCGCTTCCGCTGCTGTCCATTTCGGCCGGGGTGAATTCCAGCCCTTCAATGTCCACCTCTGCGTGGGGGGAAGAGAAGAGAAGTTTCAGATGGTGTATCAACTAAACGCTTTATAAATATACAGCAAGCAGGACAGGGAGTCTCCACTTACACTGTTAAGGGAAACATTTGGGATGTGAATTTTGCCCCGTTTTACAACCTTTCTTGCCTCAGTTGTTAAGTGAATCATTGCAGTCAATGTTAGTAATCTGGTTGTTAAGTGAATCTGGCTTCCCCGTTGGCTTTGTCAGAAGGTCTCAAAAGGGGATCACGTGACCTTGGGACACGGCAACGGTCATAGATATGAACCAGTTGCCAAGGCTCTGAATTTTGATCACGTGATCATGATGGGGATGCGGGAAAGGTCGTAAGTGTGAAAAACAGTTGTAAGTCCCTTTTTTCAGTGCCATTGTCACTTTGAATGGTCACCAAGTGAACTGCTGTAAATCGAGGACTGCCTGTACTTAAGACATCGTCTCAGAGCTGAATCTTCTCACCCTTATCCAATGCCAACCCCCCTCCCCCCCCACTCCTATACACTTCCCTAACCCTGTTTCTCTCCTGCGTGGGTAACAAGGAGAGATAATGACCTTGTGGAAACTTACAGCAGGACAAAGTTTGGTAGATACCAACATTCTGCCAACTCTTTCTACAAAACCTCTACAAGGAGATGCAACTGGTGTGCAAGCTTGAAAATCTTCCAAAATTATCACCCTGGGCCCTTCCAATTGTAGGTTTTTGACAGTTGCAAGCAACTTCTTAGATATACTCCAGCGAATTCAGAGTTACCAAATGAACTAAATGAATTGGGGAACAATGCGATCACGCATCATTAGCTATTAGCTGAGGGAGAGGGGGACAGTTCAAAAATGTGGAATGAATGAATGGTTTTAAAAATATTTTAGTTCTGATATAAATATTATTTATTGGAATTTTTATTGTTTATTGTCTATTCTACAACAACAACAACAACAACAACAACAACAACGAGTTGGAAGGGACCTTGGAGGTCTTCTAGTCCAACCCCCTGCTTAGGCAGGAAACCCTACACCACTTCAGACAAATGGTTATCCAACATCTTAAAAATGTCCAGTGTTGGAGCATTCACAACTTCTGGAGGCAAGCTGTTCCAGACATTTTGCATATTGAAGCCACCGAAGCCTATTAATACATAGTGACCATAAACTAAAATAAAGGATCTCAAAGTTATTTATCAAGATTCCTATTTATTTCCGATTTGTTTCCATTACACTTTGATTCGACACAGCTAGCGTTAACTTATTCCATTACTTCTAGGAGAAAAAAGACACCACAAGTGGGAAACAAGGCTACTGCATCTACTGATTTGATCCTGGTTTTTAGAATAGAATAGAATAACAGAGTTGGAAGGGACCTTGGAGGTCTTCTAGTCCAACCCCCTGCTTAGGCAGGAAACCCTACACCACTTCAGACAAATGGTTATCCAATGTCTTCTTAAAAACATCCAGTGTTGGAGCATTCACAATTTCTGGAGGCAAGCTGTTCCACTGGTTAATTGTTCTAACTGTCAGGAAATTTCTCCTTAGTTCTAAGTTGCTTCTCTTCTTGATTAGTTTCCACCCATTGCTTCTTGTTCTACGCTTAGGTGCTTTGGAGAATAGCTTGACTCCCTCTTCTTTGTGGCAACCCCTGATATATTGGAACACTGCTATCATGTCTCCCCTGGTCCTTCTTTTCATTAAACTAGACATACCCAGTTCCTGCAACCGTTCTTCGTATGTTTTAGCCTCCAGTCCCCTAATCATCTTTGTTGCTCTTCTCTGCACTCTTTCTAGAGTCTCAACATCATTTTTGCATCGTGGGCACCAAAACTGAATGCAGTATTCCAAGTGTGGCCTTACCAAGGCATTATAAAGTGGTATTAACACTTCACGTGATCTTGATTCTATCCCTCTGTTAATGCAGCCTAGAACTGTGTTGGC
This sequence comes from Diadophis punctatus similis, assembly GCA_023053685.1. NCBI lineage: Eukaryota > Metazoa > Chordata > Lepidosauria > Squamata > Dipsadidae > Diadophis > Diadophis punctatus. The sequence continues at coordinate 15,481,150 of JALIGW010000021.1, forward strand.
TTTTTTGGCAGCTGCTGCACACTGCTGGCTCATATTTAAATGGTTGTCCACTAGGACTCCAAGATCCCTCTCACAGTTACTATTGTTGAGCAAGGTACCACATATACTATACCTGTGCATTTTGTTTTTCTTGCCTAAATGTAGAACCTTACTTTTTTCACCATTGAATTTCATTTTGTTAGAAAGCACCCAATGTTCAAGTCTGTCAAGATCCTTTTGTATCTTGAGCCTGTCTTCTGGAGTGTTGGCTATTCCTGCCTGTTTGGTGTCATCTGCAAATTTGATGAGTTCCCCATCTATCCCCTCGTCCAAGTCATTGATGAAGATGTTGAAGAGTACTGGGCCTAAAACAGAGCCTTGGGGTACTCCACTGCATACTTCCCTCCATGTAGATGCAGTTCCATTGAGCACTACACGTTGAGTGCGGTTGGTCAGCCAGTTTTGAATCCATCTGGTGGTGTTGCTGTCCATCCCACATTTTTCTACTTTATCTAGTAGTAGGTTATGGTCTACTTTATCAAATGCCTTACTGAAGTCCAAGTAAACCACATCCACAGCATTCCTCTGGTCCACTAATTTTGTCACTTTGTCAAAGAATGCAATAAGATTAGTCTGGCATGATCTGTTTTTGACAAACCCATGTTGGCTTTTGGTTATCACTTTGTTTGCTTCTAGATGTTCGCTGATTCGTTGCTTGATTATCTTTTCCAGAATCTTCCCTGGTATTGAGGTCAGACTGATAGGTCTGTAGTTTCCTGGATCTATTTTTTTCCCTTTTTTGAAGATGGGAACTACATCAGCTCTTTTCCAGTCCTCTGGCAGTTCCCCGGTGCTCCAGGATCTTTGGTTTCCCTCCCCACAAAATGCCCAGGAGATATACACTGGGCATTACAAGGGATTTGCACTTGGTACTACCTCTGATGTCCTTGTAATGGACTTCGTAATTCTTCATGATCAGCCTGCAAGTAACATCTTTGTGACCTTAAAAATCTGCAACCAATGAGGAGTTGCAGTTAAAAAGTCCCAAATCAATTAGAATAGAGCTGGAAGGGAGCTTGGAGGTCTTCTAGTCCAACCCTCTGCTCAAGCAGGAGACCCTAGACCATTTCAGATAGGTTAATAAGAAAATAATGAGATTGGGGGCCCACCACAAACCAATGTAATTGAAATATCTCAAAAGCCATTCATTTAGGCACAAGTTGGTCTTACATTTGATTGGGCTAGTCCGAGTGGAAAATGTCACCACTGGGTGAGAAAGAGCCCCTCTGACTCACAGAACCCCCTTCCCACCCGGTGGTTTGTGAACATTCCTGTGTTTTAGCAAGGGGACCGAAAATATGGCCATTTCTAGTTTGATCTTTCAGTTCTTCCTATATTTTACATTTTAAAAAAGGGTATTACTCGCTTCGAATGTTCAAATGAACACAGAGGAAGATGGGAATCTGGAGGATTTTTTTATTTATGGGCCATGTATATCTTGACCTTGAATCTATCTGCTGGACAGAATCTGTTCATTCTATCAATATACATATTAGGACGAGGTAGCCTACTTTGGCAACTTTAAGACTTCAACCCCCAGAATTTCCCAGGCTGAAATTGCTGGCTGGGGAATTCTGGGAATTCCAGAATATATTACAGATTAACAGAGTTGGAAGGGACCGTGTAGGTCATCTAGTCCAACCCCCTGCCCAAGCAGGAGACCCAAGTTTGTACAAAAAGGTATCCACTTGCAATAAATACACTTGAAAGGTAACTTCAAATTCTCAAATGAACTATTACCTTTAATAACCAAGAATAAAGTCCAGTATTCATTCTGAGCAATAGTAGTAACAATGCAACAATCACCTCAGTAAGTCCTGGGATGCTGTCCGATATTAACATTCTAATTGTTGCGGGATTATTTCAAATTGGATTGGAACAAGATGTTGTTTACAGCCTGAGCTGTAATTTGTTTTGCAAAAAAATAAAATACTGAATCTTGATGTTTTGTACCTCTGACGTTAATGCTTCATTCTTCTCTGCAGCAACCTTTTCTCTCTGCTTATTAAATTTGTTTTCCAGCCCATCACAAATTGTTACTGAAATTTTATTTTTCCAAAGGAAGCTGGGTGGCTTTTAATGGCCTTAAGCCTTGCTCCTGTTGTGCATTTCAAGAGGGGGGACTTCAGAATTCGAACCGCCTACCTTGCTCCGAATCCGTCGATATCGTTGATCCGAGGCTGTCTGTGCGGACTCGTTCCAGGCCCTGCATGGACAGCTGCTCCAACCTACGCTTCAGGTACCGATGTTCTCGCTGCAATTGTTCTTTGATGTTCAGAGCTTTCCGGTCCTGTTCTTCCAATTTCTACGGAGCCAAAATAATGAAACCATCTGCTTAACAAAGAAAATAATCCTCTGCTTGCATCTGATTAGCCCCTGGACTGCAGAGAAGGGATCCTGAAGGGGACACACGGATTCCCAACCCTTCTTTTTCTCCCTCTGGCATCGAACCCGCCCAACTTGCTTGCCCCCAACCACGCTTCCTTACCCTGTTTGTTTTCATTTAGCTGCCGCTCGAACTCAGGCACACAGGGCAGCATTTGCTGGCTGGTCAGCCAGTGGAGAAGCTCCGAACACGCGGCCTTGCCTGGGCTCCTCCCCACTGGGAGCCACCGTTCCCCAGCTAGCGGCTGCCGAGGTGTGGGGGTCAGAGAGCGTTGCCACCGGCCAGGGAACAGTGGCTCCCAGCAGGGAGGAGCCCAGGCAAGGCTGCACGTTCGGAGCTTCTCCGGCTGGCGCATGGCACTGCTGAGGTGGGGGGGACAGAGAGAGCTGCCGCCGGCCGTGGAATGGTGGCTCCCAGCGGGGAGGAGCCCAGGCCACGGGGTCATTTGCGCAGGTAGACCACCATCCCGCCCTCATCGGCTGCTCGTCCACCGGTGCTCCGGACCGCCTGGGGCTGTGCAAGAAGCCCACGTGGGCAGGGAGGAGGAGAAACCCGGCTTATCTTGCTCTGCTCCCTTAGGAAGCGACAGCCGGGATCCCCTCTCCGTGTCTTTTGGCACGCGCGCATGTTGCTGGTCTTCTTGTGCGCATGAGCGCCAAAAACCAGACCAACTGGCCGGTGCGCATGCACACTCTGGAAACAGGAAGATCATCTTCCTGGAGCGCGCATGTGCAATGGGCGGATGTTCTTCCGGTTTATGGCGCGCCCATGCACATGAAAACCAGCTGGCCGGCGCACCGGAACCCGGAAGAGCAAGGGGCAACGGCTCCGCGTGCCCAGAGAAATGGCTCTGCATGCCACTTCCGGCACGCGTGCCATAAGTTCGCCATCACGGGCCTAAGCAGATTGGCCATCCCCACCTCACTGCGGCGACCCGATCTCGCAGGGAACAACTTCGGCCTGTGTTCCCAGGATCATCCTTCGCCCCAACTCAGGCTTAGGCCTCCCTCACACAGTAGGCCTATGAAGCGAAGGCAGCCTGATTAGTATAGAGGCCTTTGATTGAGCGTACCACGGCCTAAGCGGATCGTCCGCCCCCACCTCACAGCTTCGGCCCGTGTTCCCAGGATCCTCCTTTGCCCAACTCATCGTGCGAAGGACGGGACCACCCCAACCGAGACGAAACAGGTATGGAGGCCAGAGAGGAGACCCAGCCTATTTCAGCAGGGGTGGAGGAGGCGCAGCATGGCCCAGCTCAGGGATTTATGTTCCAGTCCCAGGCCCAGTTTGAGGAAATGGTAAAAAGAGTGATGGCAGAGGCAGGGGAATGGCGCTTCTAAATCCCCCAGCTGTCCACAGGTTCCAAAGCTTGGATTTGAACAAGGTCCTTATACTTTTAAAACCCTGTAAATAAAATTGCTTTGATTTGACACTATAGATATAGTTCATTCCTTTTCCTGTCCAATACAAGATTGGGATAAATAAATACCCGGGCAACGCCGGGTCATCAGCTAGTTATTTATAAATGAGATCATGCAATTTCTGAGTTATTTCAGCAACGTTTTTTGAAGCTGGAAAATAATATAATTTGAGTCAAAGTCTGAAATGATCAGAAGAAATGAAGGAGACCAGTAGTCAAGGTTGGAATTTACCTTTATTTTTATATACAGGTGAAACTCGAAAAATTAGAATATCGTGCAAAAGTTCATTTATTTCAGTAATGCAACTTAAAAGGTGAAACTAATATATGAGAGAGACGCATTACATGCAAAGCAAGATAGTTCAAGCCGTGATTTGTCATAATTGTGATGATTATGGCTTACAGCTCATGAAAACCCCAAATCCACAATCTCAGAAAATTAGAATATTACATGCAATCAATAAAACAAGGATTGTACATAGAAAAATATCGGACCTCTGAAAAGTATAAGCATGCATATGTAGTCAGTACTTGGTTTGGGCCCCTTTTGCAGCAATTATTGCCTCAATCGGCGTGGCATGGAAGCTATCAGCCTGTGGCACTGCTGAGGTGTTATGGAAGACCAGGATGCTTCAATAGCGGCCTTCAGCTCTTCTGCATTGTTCGGTCTCATGTCTCTCATCTTTCTCTTGGCAATGCCCCATAGATTCTCTATGGGGTTCAGGTCAGGCAAGTTTGCTGGCCAATCAAGCACAGTAATCCCACGGTCATTGAACCAGGTTTTGGTGCTTTGGGCAGTGTGGGCAGGTGCCAAGTCCTGCTGGAAAATGAAGTCAGCATCCCCATAAAGCTCGTCTGCGGAAGGAAGCATGAAGTGCTCCAAAATCTCCTGGTAGACGGCTGCGTTGACTCTGGACTTAATGAAGCACAGTGGACCAACACCAGCAGATGACATGGCTCCCCAAATCAACACAGACTGTGGAAAATTCACACTGGACTTCAAGCATCTTGCAGTGTGTGCCTCTCCATTCTTCCTCCATACTCTGGGTCCTTGGTTTCCAAATGAGATGCAAAAGTTGCTCTCATCAGAAAAGAGGACTTTGGACCACTGAGCAACAGACCAGGTCTGTTTTTCTTTAGCCCAGGTAAGACGCTTCTGACATTGTTTGTTGTTCAGGAGCGGCTTGACAAGAGGAATACGACATTTGAAGCCCATGTGCAGGATCCGTCTGTGTGTGGCGGCTCTTGATGCACTGACTCCAGCCTCAGTCCACTCCTTGTGAAAGTCCCCAACACTTTTGAATGGCCTTTTCCTGACAATCCTCTCCAGGCTGCGGTCATCCCTGCTGCTTGTGCACCTTGTTCTTCCACACTTTTCCCTTCCACATAACTTTCTATTAATGTGCTTTGATACAGCACTTTGGGAACACCCAACTTCGTTTACAATTACCTTTTGAGGCTTTCCCTCCTTATGGAGGGTGTCAATGATGGTTTTCTGCACAACTGTCAGGTCAGCAGTCTTTCCCATGATTGTGATTCCTACTGAACCAGACTGAGAGACCATTTAAAGGCTCAGGAACCCTTTGCAGGTGTTACGGCTTAATTAGCTGATTAGAGTGGGACACTTTGAGCCTGGAATATTGCACCTGTTCACAATATTCTAATTTTCTGAGATTGTAGATTTGGGGTTTTCATGAGCTGTAAGCCACCTGTACTGCTGTAAGGCCATATTCAGTGTTTATCCTGAACACAAAAAGGACATGTAGAGGTAATAAATAAAATGGTGTCATATTACATCATGTTTTAGATGCCCTGAGTAGTGGACTGTTAAGTTGACCACTCGAGTCCCTCTCGAAGACTACAAAGCAGAATGTTCACAATGATTTCGGCTAAGGCTAAAACAAAGGCTTACCTTAATATGCATCTTGGCTCTTTTCAGCAGGCTGAGGGTGGTGTGCCTGGTGCTCTCAGCTCCTAAAGGGACCAGCTGCTTTAACTCCTCTAAATAGAGCCGCAGCTTCGCTCGCCTGAAATGAACGAAAATGAGAGATTTGCTTTAGCCTCGTTAGCATTCAAAATCTGCCCTACTTTTGACACAATATTAATTGCAAATAAATAAAACGTATTTCACTAGCATTTATGCCTCACAGCTACTACCTCCAAGAGATCCCTTCTGATATTTCAGGTAACGTGTAAACAAACCCTACATGTTCAATTCACCAAATACGTTAAAACCGTAAGTGCAGAATAAGATCCACACAACATAGTGTATCAATCCACGCAAACTGCGTTACTACAGTGTGGTATCAGGATATGGTTTGTCGACATTGAAGGCGAAGTCAACAATGGAAGACGCCCTGGGCCAAGCACGATTCCTGGTGATGGGATTCCTGAAGCTTTCTTGGAAGTCATCTGCTATTTTTTTTCTTCCAACATGCTCTTAATGGGATGGGATGGGATGGGATGGAATAGAATAGAATTCTTTATTGGCCAAGTGTGATTGGACACACAAGGAATTTGTCTTGGTGCATATGCTCTCAGTGTACATAAAAGAATAGATACATTTGTCAAGAATCATACGGTACAACACTAAATGATAGTCATAGGATACAAATAAGCAATCAAATTACATTTGGAAACAGTCAATATAAATCGTGATTTAAAGCTAAATGATGGCCTAGCAATATCAAGTAACTCATTCAATTATTTTAATTACTGATACACAAAGTTCCTCCTTTTTCTAACTTTTAGCAATATTCTCTTTGAGGCAGAGAAAATTAAAACTAACGTGATCTCCAACCACCTTTCCTCCAAACCATGCGTTCTGTTAAATCTCCCACTTGCCTCCCTCCATCTCCCAGGCAAACTCTGCCCATGTAAACCTTTGGCCTTTTGATAGTTTTGGCTATGCTGTTCCACAGCTTTCCAAGATCTACAAAGGACAGCTGAGGTGTGCCACAGTGGACTGAAATATGCACAATATTCTATCATAAACTTTGTATTAATTCATGAATTCATTCAGGCTTTTCCTAATGGGAATTTTCTTTCCTCACTGACTGAACCGGTATTTTCACTGAGCTATGCTGTTTCTTGTTGCACACTGAACTGTCTTTGCCATGTTCATTCACCAAAGCCCAATCAAAGAGTTCCATTTGGAGGAAGGAAAAAGAATTTGCCATTTAGATCAACACAAAATAAAGCAGGAATCCATCAGCATTCCCCCAGCATTATTACTGTTTATTTGCTCACTTGTAACAAAAGATGGAGCATGAAAACAAATAAAAAGATGGAGCATGAAAAAACAATTTTTAACCAATAACAAAGAGTTATTGGTTAAAAAAAAACCTTTTGGTTGGATACAGAAAATCTTCCCAGCACTCTCCTAAAAAGTATTACTTGGGGTCCCTCAAATCTTCCACTGGCTCTGCTTGCAAACGGTAAAGCCTTCCTGGCTGCGATCTGGGTACATTCAAATGTGCTTAATCAGAGCTTCTAAAAGCTTGAGACCAAGTTATTGGAAAAACCAGGAAAGCCATTCCTTCCATCTAAGTCTGCCTGCCCTTTAAACTCAGTTAAGCTTAAAGTGAAATGGAGCAGAGTTTATGTTTTTTCCAGTACAAATATTTGTGTGATTTAAAAACAGTCAGTAGAAAGATTCTGAAACTTGACTTTTATGTTCACCAGTATATCCTGGAGTCTTGTGGTGAACCGATATAAAAATTCCCACGTGACAAACTCCTTGGGTGTAAGGCCAGCGACTGGTCTGGTAGGTTTAATAATGCAGAGAACGCCGGGTGCCTTTCCAGGCCCAGCAGTCACTAAGAGAAGAGTCTGTCCCCGGGTATGAAGGGAGGGTGGAACCCGACTGTTTTGATAACCAGAAGTATACACCTCTGGAAGAGATGGCTGCCTCCTTTATCTTCCCTCTGGTCTTCCTTCCCAGTTCAAGGCCAGGGGACGGGAGCCATCCCAGGACTGAGTGGCTACCATGCATCCCTGGAAAATGCTACTGCTGATGCAGTTGATGCATTGAAAGTTGCAAGCCCATGTTACAATTCACCCCTCGCCTGCTCCAGAGCACCACACTCTGGGATGCAATTCCCAGGGAAGCAGTCCTGACTCAAGGAAATGGGAGTTCCCTTTCTTTTCAACATTTACAACATGGAGATTTACACTGAGCAGCAGATACATGGGGTCTGTGGGTGATCTTTGCCAGGTGATCCCCAAAGACCATTTTTTAAATGTGGGACCGGAAACAAAATTAGAATAATTCTTTCAAATTTGTAATAAACATATTTCTCAATAGCCTCCTCAGTTAATTATACCTTCTAATTAAGAGTAAGTGATGAAATTTGTAACTGCTGATCTGCCTAAAGGAAAGGATTGCTTCATCCTTTTCCCTCGAGCAACTTCCAAGAAGAAAAAGAGGCCTTTAAAATGTCTCTGTGTGTGGGCAAAAAGCAGGGCCAAGCAAGCAAGGGGTGTTTGGAAAAGTTTTTAAAATCATTTTGGACTTGTGCTGGAATCCATCCTCAGGGAACTGAGCGTGGACTTTGGGCTATTTTGTGTGTGGTATTTATATGTGGCGCCTGGTTGTGTGTGTGACTTTTTAGCGGTTGATTGGGGTGTGTTGATGGCTGGTCGTGCCGTTGGCCCTCGCCTCCTAAGTACTTGATAAGCTGATGGTAAATCAGCACTCCTGAATTTTAATAGAGTTTAGCATACATTCATTATTAAACGTAACGTCTTTCTGTTGCATGGCCCGAGAGCTGAACCTACATCATCTTATTCAGCTTATTATTTTTGCCAAAATGTTTTTTTTTAATGAATTCTCCAAGTCTTTAGCAGCAGCTAACCAAAATGTCTGCTTTTTATTGATCTTTTATCTATGTGAAAACTAAATTTATCCGATGCGATCAGCAAAAGATGGTAAGAAACACATGTGTGGAACCCTAAGCCCTGTGGTGGATTAGGGCATGCAGGTTCTTCAAGGGAGGCTTTGTGCAGAGAAGGCACCCATCTCCTTCCAGATGTACAAGGCTGCTATGTACACATCTCTTCCAGGCTGTCTCTACACATTCAGGTGCAGAGGCAGCAAAAAGCATTTTGCAAAGCAGCCATGAAAAAGCCCCCCAAAATAAATGCCATATTCATTCGTAGAGAGCATTCCTTACGTCCACCTCTGTTTTCCAAAACTCCGTCCCTTCCATTCCATTCCATTCTTTCAAGGGGTCGTACCACCGTTAAACTTGGCAGACCATCAAATTCTTCTTTTAACTTTCTAGGGATGGGAAGTTGCTTTCATTTTTCTCTTCTAACTTAATGGTGTGCTTAATTCTTTTAAAATTGCTTAAATTCATTTAATCCTATTTCCAGAAGAGCCATGTGTCCATAAGCAGTTACAATTCCTTAAAATGAAATTAGAATTTATTAAACTTAATTTTATTTGGAATCAAAATATAAATCACTCAGAGTTTTAATATAACTGTTTTAAAACGAATTCCTAAAAGCTTCCAAATTTGCTGTAAACTGATGAAATATGTACGTATAAAATTACCCACGTAAAAATGTATAAATATGCAAATGAGTAAAACGTGCATAAATTTAACTCATTGATTTTCAATTAAAAAGCTTCATTTATTCTATCAATATGCAAATGAGTAATTATCAATCAATACCACATTTGAATCACCATCTCTGTATATTAATACCTCTATCAATTCTGTTAATTATTACTTACCTATGTTTTTCTAATTCATTATGTGAGGATCTATTAAAAACAGAAAATATGATATTTTAGAATATTATGTATTAACTCAACTAGAAACATTTGTTTTAAAGTTCCTAATAGGGACTATTTTTAAAGAACTTAGGCACCTCTCACTACACAAAGACCACCATTTCTTTGTTTTCCTCAGGATTTAACACAGTTTTAAGATCAACCATGAATCAGAATAAATTTCTGTAATATCTCAAACTGAAATTTGATTGTTGAGACATAATCGAAAACTCAGTCAACAGGACTAACTGAAGGTTAAATGAACTTGGACCATGGCAGAAAACAATTGCCTTAATAGGTATGTTTTTTCTCCTGCTGACTAAAGAACTTAAGCTAAATGTAGAAGCATCTTCAACAAACAGCAAACCTTATAGGACACTCTCACCCTATCCCGGGGAAGGAAGCCATCTCATGGGCCCTTCAGAATAAACTGACGTTACCTCATCCTTACCTTTGGGAATCTAGGTGAGAAAAAATATTCCCAGGAATAAAAGTGTAATTACCACTGGGCCAGCAGTATTACAGCACATGCACTGCAAAAATACCACATACGTTCAACCCTGGTAGAGTGCAGTCGATGTACCACTCGGCAGGGAATAGCCATGATTTCATAGGCCAGCACCAAATAACAGATGAAGGCAAAAATGCCACTGTACACTAAAGGCTGGTGGCTTAATCACATGACCAGAAAGCGGGGAAAAAGGTGCTTATTATTTCTTAGGTTGTGATTGTACCTGATATGCAAGGCTAATGGATTCAATTTAGCATGCCCGGGAGATTGCCATGCCCGTATGCATTGTGGAATACTGTACTCTGCCCACTATGCATCTCACAGGGGGAGGAAACTGCAACTATTCTCCACAGAACTGGCACAGCAGCTGTAGATAAAACTCTGGTTTCACTCCCTATACAATACCTGGTTTTAACATACGTTTTATTCAGCACAGTTACGCAACCCATCACTATTTTCAGAACGGAGACATCAGAACAAGACGGAGAACTGAGTCAGGGATCACCGCGTCCTCATCCTTGAAATCTCCAGATCTACTTAAGGGCACACCTACATTCAATCTAGGGCAGTCATAAGAAGGAACACGGGACTGGAGCAGGCCACCCCTGGACCAGCTGGACTGGGCCACAACCCCATGACAAGAGGGTCCCCAACAGCTGAAGACAGGGAGCCCCCGGCTGAAGTTCCCACCGCTTGCCCAGCATTGCAACAGATGCATCGGCTTCTTCAGGTCAGTTTTGAAGGTGGTTCTTCCTCTGGTCCTTCCGGGCTGGCTCTGCTTCCTGCCTCTTTACTGCTTGGAGCCGAGGGCCTCCCCAGGCCTGGGAAACTAGACTTTCCCCGCGTTCCTTGTTCTGTTGGCCTAATGATGCGCGTGGCCACTGCAGCAGAAGCTTCATTTAGCAACATTTCCCCTTTTGTCATTTGTTTTTTTTCCTGCAAGGGACCTGCTTGGATCCCACAAGACCTCACCGGCTCTGGGCTCTGTCCCTGGACGGCCACCTTTCCTGGCTTCGTAACAGGCTCCTGTCACAACCTCCCCACCGCCCACGGGGGAAGCCGCCTTCCTTTGCCTGAGCAGGAGGAACGGGGCCTGGGCTTCAAGGGCCAAAGCAGCCAGAGAAGGGGACGCGGAGGGAGGGAGGGAGGGACGGGGGGGTGGGAGGCCCCAGGGAAAGCCGGCCTGGGCGGGACAAGCTCTTCTTGCCCTGCTTCCCTTTTCCGTCCCGGCCGGAGCAAAGGCCAGGAGGGAGGGAGGGGGACAAGGCCAAGGGACAGCAACAACACCCCACCTCCCTTCCTCCCTCCCTCAGCCCCGGAGACGTTTCTTGGGCGAGGAGGGAAGAGCCCCGCTGGGACCGGGATGGCCGAGGACTTCCCCCCCCCCGCTCCGTCCGGGGCATTCTGGGAGTTGAAGTCCGCTCCCCTCGAGGGCCTCCCCCCCCCACCCGCTTCCTCTGCCCGGGAGGCCCCCGGAGCAGCCGCCCAGAGTCTCCCTCCATCCATCCCCGGGGGAGCCCAGGGCAGGGCGACGTGGCGGCGGCGCTGGGAGGGAGCCCCGCGGAGGGGAAGATGGCGTCGGCGGCGGCGGCGGCGGCGTCCCCCCTTCCCTTCCCCCCCCCACAGGGCCACTCACCGGCTGCCGGGGGCCTTCCTGGCGGCGCTCCTCCTCCGGGCACAGGCCCGCTCGAAGGGCAGCGCGGAGGCGTAGCCGTGCTCGGCCTCTGCGGGAAGAAAGCGCGGCGTCAGAGAGGCCCGGAGCCCTCCCGCCCGTTCTCCCGCCCGTTCTCCCCAAGGCGCACCCCGCTCTCGCCGCTCCAGGTACTCGGCGGCCTCGAGCAGCATCAGCAGCGAGTTCCACTCCATCGCCTCAGCCGCCGCCTGCTCGGGCTCGGGCCACGGGCGCGCCGCCTCCCGCCCCGGTTGGCAGGTCGCTCGTTCGACGGGCAGCCGCGCCCGCCAGTCGCCCGAGGCGGAGCCGCCGCGCGGCCAATCGCAACCGGGAAGGGGACGCCGGGCCCGCCCTCGGAGGCGGACACGCGTGGACGGCCCGGGCGTCGCGGGCGCTGATAGGCCGGCCGCTATAGCAACAACCCCGAAGCCGAAGCTTAGCAACAGCACGTGGTGGCCCGGCCCCTCGCTCGCTGACTGGCCCGGCTCGCGTATGCAAAGCAGGGCGCCTCGCGGGATTGGGCGGCGGGAGGGGCTATGCAAATGAGACACTGGACGGCGGCCGCGGTGGCTGCGATGACGTCACGAAGCCTGGGAGAAACCTCGCGCGTCGTGTGAACGCGCGTTACGGGCGGCGGGGAAGCTCTTTCCTCCGAGGGGAGGGGGAAGGAAGCGGTCCTCGCGGCACTCGAAGCCTTTGCTGCCACCGACTCCCGCATCCGCTTCCGCATTTCCAAAAACCGGGACAGGCAGCCTGAACCTTGATCCCCGTGCAGCAATTCTGCCTTTATTCGGGCAACACACACACACACACCCGACATTACCACGAGCTGCTTTCTGCAGAAGGAGCAGAACTATTACTTATGATGCTTTGGAGTCCTGAAAAGGCAAGACGGTGTTGTTGTTGTTGCTATTGTAATAGTTGCAAGATTCTCCTACTGGTAACGAAGAGGAGGAGATCCAAGCCTTTCATTGTGCAATTGCCCCGCTGCTTTGCTGGCCGAACTTCATAGAAAGACCGAGGCACCTTCAGGGCTTGCAACTGTCGAATGCGTTGAATTACCTGAACAAATAAACCGCCCTGAGGTTCTGCCAATATTTCCACTGCAGGGAAAAGACAGGTGGCCTGAAGGATGGGCTTGCACTGACGGTGCTTGAAGCCGAGGACTGGTGTACCCCTAAAATGGCCTTGAACCTGAAGGCCAGGCTTATGCAGGTTTTAATCTCTGCCCGGAATGGAGTGGAAATGCTGTTGACGGGTCTTGAGAATGGGACACACAATTGAACAAAACAAGCAGAGTCCTTGCTGCTGCTGGCTGAACTTGGTTGCTTTTTTGCAGCCCATTTCAGTACCCAGCTAGGCTGGCAAACTCAGAAGACCAGAAACAGCTGCATTTCTGGAAAGTTCTGGGCAGGTAGGAGGGCGACGTAACAGAATCACAGAATCACGGAAACAGTCTCCAGATCAACTTATACCTGGCGCAACTAAGGTGGAGTTATTCTGAGTCTCTTTCTCAGGCTTCCCCCTTCTTCCCTCCCCCCTCCTTCAACCGCCCAGGGTGGGTCCTTCTGGCACTTGGGACCTGTCTTGGCTTTAGCCAGAAACGAGGAGGAGGATTTTGAAGGCAGCGCTGCTGCTGCACCCGTTGGAATGGGTGGTTGTGCTGCTCTTTAATCAGCAGGACACAGGATCATTTTCTCAAATCCTTTGCTGAGGTTAAGATATCCGATGGCAACCGTGTTTCCGTGATCAACTAAGGAAATCAGTCCAAATGATGAAAGATCAACATGGCAAGATTTGTCCTTGACAGATCCATACTAGTAACATCTAGGAACCGTATTGCTCCAGATCGACCGCTTTATGATCTGCTCCAGAATCTTCCAAGTTACAGATTTTAATACTGATTTGTATGTTAGTTTGAGGGATCTTCCTTTTCCTTTTTTTCTTTTTGCAAACAGATGTCCTCCCCCACTCGCCTTCTGTCACTTGGCACTTGCCAGTTCTGCAGGGTTCTCAGTGACTGAGCATTAGGTCGGCCGAACCAGAGCAGCAGGATCCTTCGGCATCCTAGGACGCAGCTCACTTAATTTGGAGAGAGATTTCCAAAGCATCTTTCTCTCGCCCTCGTTCTTTATTCTGGCCTCTTCGTCCTGCTTTTTGCCGTCCCCTGGGGGAATGCATGGTGGCTTGTTAGAGAAGATGGAACCAGAGCAAGGGTTTAGAAGTTGAGAGCCCTTAGCATGATTGCCTTCTCTATCGAGAAGGTTGGTATACTCAACTCTCTTCCTTCTGAACATGTCGAGGCACTCTGTGGCGCTCTTGGCATCCTTTGCTTCCTGTCCTCAATTCATTTTGAGTTTTTATTTCCTGTCACCAGATCTACAGTTCTTGGCTGTCTGCATGCGTCCTTGGTGAACTGGCCCTTGTATCCTTTTCTATTATTTTGTTCCTTTGGAGACGCCTGGTCTAGGTGAAAAGCACCGAGTCAAGGACAGCGCATCCTCCTGTGTCTTCCTGTATCCCCTGACAAAGTTTATCCCTAAGACAACTGGGAATTTCCCCGGAAATATCCTGCTTGCAAACTTCCCAAGGTCATTCATTTTAGATTTCTGAATGGGTGTTTTAAATGAACAGAACTGCCTGTAGCTTTTTCTGCTTGTCTTCCTTCTCTTCCTCATTTATTCCTTCTGTACTTTGGGAACCAACAGAATCCTTCAGCATCCTTCATTTATTATATTTCAGTCGCCCTAATGGATCTCCATTGCAAATACTAAAATCCTAATTGTCCTTCCGTATTAAGGTCTCAGCAGGGCTGTTGCGTTGTCCTAAGCTCATTGTGTTGGGAGATTTCAGCTCTGTGGTGGGAAGGTTTAATCAGGAATGGTTTAGGATCAGGGATGGGTTCTGACTTACCTCGCTGCCAGTTCGCTTCCTCGTGCGCCACATGGGTGCGGGGTGCGCGCACATGTGCAGCGGTAAAAACCCAGCTTCTGTGCATGCGCAGAAGCAAAAAACAAGATGGTGCTGCCGCATAGAGAGCCGGTTCGGGGGCGTGGCCAGCCGGCCATCGCTGCCGGTTTGGTAAGCGGGCGGGGGGATTCCCGCTACCCGTTCTATAGAACCGGTCTGAACCGGCAGAAACCCACCTCTGTTTAGGATGGCATAATCTGGACATTCTCATTATCTGGTTCTGCATGAAGACACAGAGCTTTGTCACTGACTGGGAAAGGGCCCTCTGGCCCAGTGTAGACTTCCTAGGCAGGAGGTGGGCTCATCCCAGAGACCTGGCCTCATTGTGCAGTCCAGTCTCAGGCTTCATACAGGTGGTGTTTCATCTGCCTCTGGTTGGATACAACTACAGTTCACTTAAAGACCGGAGTCTTTGCGACTGCTTCATTCAACGACTGTTGCCAGTCCCTCGTTTGCTAAACGAGGACTACCTGTATGTCGCATTTTGCTGAAGCTTCTGGACCCTTCACATGTATAATTTGAGTTTCTATATCAGTTTTAAGAAAAGATGCTGCTTTGGTTTGTGCTAAAATATTTCTGCAGCTCTACATGGCTTTCAGAGAATGGGGTCTCTTAAGGGCTTGCCTTGCAAGGTCAAGTGAGATTCCACCGCTCTGGAGACTCCCCCCCACCTTTTTTTTAAATAGATTGAGTTCTGCAGGTTTCCTTTGCTTTCCTCCTTGCATATCCAGGTCAATTTCAGGAGCTCTGGAGAGGGTTTCCATAGCAATCGAGAGCCTTAATGCTAAGTAAATTGGCTGCTGTTGGCAGAGGGTGAGCTTTGAACTGCAGGAACTGCCCTCTAATCCCAGCCATTCCAGGTGGTTTTAGGGTGGGGTTTTTTTCTCCCTAAGAATGAGGAGGTTTGAGGATGCAAACAGGTTGCTTCATTGCTTACAAGAGTTCTTGCTACCCCAAGTATTCTCAAGACCTGGGGAAAACATCGTGGTCTCTTGCTATCTGATTTTGCCTTTATTTCCTTAGGAAGGATTGTAGACTTTATTAAAAATAAATAAACTGGCTCCGATTAGATCAGGGTGTTATTCAAACTTATTAATTTACGATGTGGGTTGAATTTTAGTTCAGCTGTGGAGATACCGTATTTTTCGGAGTATAAGATGCACCGCAGTATAAGACGCACCTTAGTTTTGGGGGAGGAAAACAAGGAAAAAAGGCCTCTGCCTCCCAGCAATTTGCCAAACAGCAAACAGCACAGATGATATACACTCTTTGCTGTGTATTTCTGTGCATGTGTGCCTGACCCATAGAAATAGCAAAGAATTGGAGAAATGTACATTATGGCACTATATTAATCCCAGAAAGTTTTCTTAAATGTAATCACACTAACTCCTCCCAATTATTTAAATACATCTACTCCTAACATGACTAAGTCAGGGTTTAACTCAGCTGCCTTATTTTAATACTAATACTTAATACTAAAACAGGACATTTCAGATTATACTTTTACAGATCTTTAAAATTGATGTGGCTTTCTGGAAGTATTCTCTGCTATTTAAAAGAAGATACAATAGCACTGGGCCTCTTCAGAGTAAGCATTTATTTTAAAAAGCTTCTTCATTTTGTTAAGTTATCTAGAACAATAATAAAGCAGTCTTTAAAAAATAAGTCTAATAATTTGAACACTCTACAAACATTTAACAAAATAACATATTAACAGAATCTGCCTCTACCTAGGATAGAACTCACAACCTCCTGATTGTGAGGCAAGAGCTCTACCTCTAGGCCACAGCAGCTCTAGCTTACCTCCTTGCAATTTCAGCAGTCTAACATTGCCAGCAGTTTATCTCCCAGCAATTTGTCTCATTACAGCCACCGTAGTTAGTTTCATTTTACCACGCAAGCCTCAGTCAGCTATAGGTCGGGATGCAGATAATTTCTTTGTGTGCTAATCAGGCTTTGCCCTGTTTGCTGCAAAGAGGTAAATTGCTGGCAGGCAGAGGCCAAAGGGTGGGGCTACATTCGGTGTATAAGATGCACCCAAGTTTTCACCCTCTTTTTGAGAGTAAAAAGGTGCGTCTTATACTCCGAAAAATACGGTACTTACTAGAATCACATTTTTGGATGTGCAGCTGACGAGCAGGTTAGCTTGGTCTCTCAACAGTGAGACACTGGTGAAGTACACACACACACACACACACACACACACACACACATTTTGCCAAGAAAACTTCAGGCTGAGGATGAATCCAGGCAGTTGCCAGGAGCCAACAAGGCATCAAACATACATGCATACATTAAAAAAAAATCTTGGCTGCAGATTTATTTGAATTTATCCTCATCTTGAAGGGCTCAACTATATTTACCACCTAAATCTCTTTAAAAGGCCACACTTCTGAGATGTTCTGGCAACCTTTTGTATCTCTTCTGTGTCTTGTTTTTAATCACTTTAACTACATGCACATAAAATAACCATGTAATTTTTTTCAGTACAGAACTTGAAGGTTTTTTTCTCCCTTTACACCAGTTAAGCCTATAGCATGTGCATTTTAAAAGGACCTAAAGAGAAGCTTTAACCGAGAGAGCTATGCTGTGGAGAATATTTCTGCATTTGCAATTAAGATCTTAAAGGCTTTAACAAGGTAGAGTTTCCTGAAGAATATTGGATAAAACAAAACCCTCCCAGAACAACAAAGCAAACCTTTTTTTAAAAAATGAGAACAAGATCACACAGAGAGATTGGAAAAATTATATACACATTTTATTTAGCTAACTATCTGTACAGGTTATATTTATTCTGTGATTTGGAAAGTCACTGAATAATAAAATAATGTTAATGTTTGTAATAGAAGATACTCTGTTTTAGAAAGTAAAGCATTTAAATTACCCACTTCCAACTTATGTATCCCAAATACTGTACCCAAATACAGTATCCCAAATACTGTATTGTATTTAAGATACAATATACTTATTCACATTCTGTTCCATTGAAAATCTCTACTCAACTTCACAGCTGATTATTTTACATGTGTTTTTCACTTAACTAGGATACCAATATGTGGATTAGAATAAAATCTGATGCCACTTATTTTCTAATGCTTACAAACAACATTGACTTCAGCTCTTTAAAATTAATTTATCTTTGTAAAGAATTGAAATATAAGATTTTTAAAACAGTATGAGTCTAATATTAAACAGAGCAATTGAGAACGAAGTCTGGATTCTGCAAAACTTTTAGTATTTGAACTATTTTCTAAATACCAATATTTTAAACAAATATATATAATCACACCTCATTTAAAAATTATCTGGGTTCCCTGAACAATATAATTTTTAAAATCTTATTTATAATACAATATATACTAGATGTAAAATGCAAACTTCACGACTTCTCCATGCCCGGCAGAAATGCACAACAATCAATGAATAGAAAAGGCATGTCTTGTTGTAACTTCACAGTAACAAACACTGCTCTAATTCAAGTAAAGATTTAATTATGGAAAAAAAATGAGAGTTTGCTTGTTTTTGCACTAGATCTTGCAGCTTTACACTTCAATTACATACTCCATTCTCCCAATCTTTCCACATCATATTTTCCACATAATAATTTTAGTCAAGTCATAATCTATTGAACAGGAATTTATTACCATTGCACCGTATTTTCTGCATAACCTGTAGACATAATTTTAAGGCAAGGCAACCAATTTGCAAGGAATAAAAACAGAACAATGTCAGCATTCATCAGTATAAAGATTTTGGAGAAGAAAAACCCACTGATGTCTCAAAGTAGATTACATTAAGTGCTATACCTATGCAATAAGCTGATGATATGGCATCTTCCATAAATTCACTATTACCACTTACACTCTATGAAGTCTGATGATTTGTTGACATGTATGAATAATGTGATAGTGCTCATTATTGGCAATATTACTAGGAATTTTGTGGGAAGGCTTGTATATACACTTTAAAGTGGTCCTAATGTTTATGAATAAAAGGCATCCATTCTCCAAACTGGAGTTGCTCCAAATTATTTTAAGGAAGTTGGAAAAGCAGATACGAAACGGAGCAGAGGAATCCAAGCACAAGGGCTGTTTCCATCACGGGAGCTGCCGCCAGGGAAAGAGGCGCTTTTCACGAACCTTTAGGAACGCTTCTGAATTGGCAAAACAGCAACAATAACCTCTTCACCTCCTTTGAGCGATGAGAAGTGGGACAGGCACAGAGGCGAAAGCCATTCAAAGGGCAACCACGCTGGTGGCCTCCGACCACCATGGATGGTATGAAGCAGCCTTGTGCAGTTTGGCTACCAGGTTATTACTTTGTTACTGACAACAGGAGATTTACCTGAAAGACAAAGGTATTTTTTTAGAAGTACAAATAACTTTCTTGAAGATTTAGAATGCAGATATCCATTTGCCACTTCTTCAGGAATTAAAACTACCCATGTCCCTCGTCCATCCTTTCTACATTCTCCCCATAAATTTTTGTACCTAAAATTTTACTCCCAAAATAAAGGACAAATAGTTTTTTAAAAAAGAAACTTGTTTTAAAAAAAGACAAGAAAATAAACTGTTAGATAACCTGTTCAATTGATGGACAAGCTATAATCTGGAGATCTTCATTATTAAATTCTTCTTTTAAGACGGCATGCAGCTTTTGAAATACTTGCTGGATATTGTTCTTAATGGAAAAGAAAAAAAATACTTGTGACTTCATTATCTTAAAAGCAACATGTGCACAAATACTGAGCTCCAAGGTTGTGCAACAGTCCTCCACACAATCTTACAAGCACTTAAGTCACACCATCCAATTGTCCCATACACACATGCAGCCAAGGGCCAATTTGAACCATTTACTTGAGATCTACAGAGAAAAAGGAGGAAGCAGGAGAGAGAATGTGGGGGCCACTGTTTCTCAACCTTGGCGATTTTCAGATGCGTGGACTTCAACTCCCAGAATTCCACAGCCAGGCTGTCTGAAAATTGCCAAGGTTGAGAACTCTGGCAGGGACAATTAGAAGGATGGCGGGCATGACAATGCAAAGCAGGAGTTCCGTGCATGTTAGCTCTAAAGGCGAATGTGTTACGCACATATTTACAAGTCACATCCGATGCTCCCAAAGACCTACCCGAACGGGCTTGAACAAGATGAATTCGGTGTCCTTATTGGACAAATAAAGCGACATACTCTGCAAGGTTGACGGCAGCTTTGTTTTTATTCTCTTGTAGGTTGATGACACCAAGTCATTGATCTTCACTGTAAATAAAAAAGAGACACAAAGGCTCTGATGCTACCAAATTTCTTCTCGGACAATTCCAGGCAATCTCTCCCTCTCTCTCCCTCTCTGTGTTTTAGGATGCTTTTCTTTCCACTGACTTCATTTTTATATGCAAATCACCCCAAAATCAACAACAAAGCATTGGGGGTGGGGAATACATTTAAGAATGGGATTACAAGTAATTCTTGATTTATAGCTATAGTTTAGAGCCCCAAAATTTCAGTTGCAAGTCGTGATAGTTGTGAAGCTAGTCACCAGGTGACCGCACTTGATTTTATCACCTTTTTTTGCAGGGGTTGTTAAGCGGACAGGGCAGTTGTTAAGCAAACCCATTGTTTTGTAACAGGGGTCTCTTGTAACTTCAACAGGTCACTAAGTGGGATGGCAGCTGAAAGGGACCAAGCAGACTTAAGAGGGGGCTCCACTTTAAAATACAAAATCCGTTTCTTCTGTTAATATTTTGTATAATTAAATCGAAAAGAGACTGCAGCTGATTGGACAGCAGTCCATACCCATGGGTTGTAGCTACTGAATAAAACTTGCAACAGTGATTTTATTTCAAAAGTCTTTAAAATTAACAAAGCTCACAGGCAGATCGCAGTGTTTTCCAGTGTTGGAAAAAGCTACCTGGTTGTGCCCAAGGCTGCTGCGAGAGATTGTATTTAGGACCGCTCTGAGAAGCCACTGCGGTCAAGGCTGAAACCTGAAGGAAGGAGAAAAAGAGGAAATAGGCATGAAATAGGTATATAATATCCCCTTGGCTCAAAAAGTTTCATACAGGTGTTGTTTCATCTGCCTCTGGTTGGATACAACTACAGTTCACTTAAAGACCGGAGTCTTTGCGACTGCTTCATTCAATGACTGTGTTGCCCCTTGTTTGCTAAACGAGGACTCCCTTTCTTAGAAAGCAAAATAAAAGAACAAATTTCCAAGCCCAGATAGGTCGAACCGATGATAATCATGGATTTCTAGTGCTTTAATACCTTTGACAGAAACTCCTGCAGGGGTTCAACCAGCTGCTTCGTCTGCTGCTGAATGAACTGCTCGCAAGCCAGCTTCAGGTGTCGGTCCACGTCCTTCTTAGAGTCGATATAATGCTCTCTTATTTCTGGCGTGCCCTACAAGGGAAAGGCAGAGAATGCCTTTCAGAATGAAGTGATTTTCCCAGGCACGCTGACATTTGTCCTAAGTATTCTTTTACCTCCAGTAAGAACCGTACGATTGCGTTGCTGCTGCTTAGCCTGAAGAACTGGGGGACGGTCATGGGATTCAGGATTTTAAAGGCAGCATCTGTTTTAAGGAATATTTATTTTATGAATTCAAATCGAATGGAACTTCTTCTAAGAATTCTCATGTCAATTTTGAAGGTCACATAGAAATCATACATAGGCTTTCTACGCGTTGCAGTGTGTAATTTGGATGTTTTCTTAGCGATCTCCAGCCTGCTGATAATCCCAAAGGTGCTTTTTTCAAGAGGCAACTGGAGTTTCTTGTTTTTTTTCTTTGAAGACGTTTCGCTTCTCATCCAAGAAGCTTCTGACTGGATGGTGGGGAATGGAAGGATTTACATTCCTTGCAGGCATCCGGTCATTTGCATTCCTTTTAGAGAGCCTTCTTGGAACTGCATTAAAGCACCTTTGGGACAACCATGACTTGGATGACTGAGCACCTCCACAGAGATTCAGCCTATTGATAAAGTTTTTATTGAAATGCATTTTGTACTCAAACCATACAGTGTACAAGTCACTATCTACCCATTCCAATTTCTGACCACAAACACACCCACTCTGGACAACGGAGGGCAGGAAGTCTGTACTTTCAGCCTTGCAAGGTTCTGTTATAATAAAGTACATGTAGCTGATCCCGCCCTGCCTGGTTTCCCAGGAGGGCTGACACTGATCAGGAGGAAGAACTCTGGCTCAACGGTCTCTCATCCCTGCTGTGTTTGGGGTACCTTAAATTAAAGTCCTTCAACGCAATTCAATACCTCTGGTTTTCTTCAGATCCAGCGAAATTTCCTTAATTGTGAATTCCGTGTGGAAGGGAGCAATTTGCTCACGAAGAATCAAAAGGTGCTTTATTAGAAAAAGCTGCCCGTCGATTTGAGTCTAAATTACAACAACAACATCAGATGTCAAGGCTGGTGGACACAGAGCACTGACCTGTAACTGATAAAAATAAGCCAGGAGCAACTTTGAGGACACCCAGAGTGACGGCCTCTGTTTCATCAGAGCAAACCCCGCTGCCCCCCACCCCACTTGAATCCGGCCGCCAAGGACTCCCCCTCCCCTCCTGCTTCTGACGAGGGCTTGCTTATACCTGACCTTGCTTTTAGCAATGGAGTCTGCAGCCACCAACAAGGACTGTGTGCAGGCCGAAAGCGCCTCCTGCGACAATCCTTGGAAGACCGTTCCCTGGAGAAGGGGGGAAAGGCAGCCGCTCATAACGGACACAGATTATACAGCTGGCACCCTCACTTTACCTGGCTAAGTGCGATTTATTTACCCGAACCTATCAGGCAATAAATCTGAAACAACAGGGCAAGTTAACAAAAGATTTATGTTCTTCCACTAATATTAATAATAACAATAACAAAAATAAAAATAAAAGTGTTAACTGCTTACATCAATGCACCTGTAAAGCTTGGAGAGACAGACCAGGGTCCTCCTCACAGTAGGGTACCACATCCCGTGGAGATCCGCAGGGGACACGGAGTGATGGGCTCTAGGACTACAAGGTTCCAGTCTTGTATCTGCAAATGCAGAAGGTGGGGTGGTTTAGGTGCGTGTTCCTCAAGCTTGGCAACTTGGAAGATGTGTGGATTTCAACTCCCGGAATCCCCCAGCCAGCCAAGCTGGAGGCTTAGTTCAGATAGCCAGGGATCCTCTCCATAGCGCACCCCAGGACGGCATCTCCTGTACTAAGAGCAAAAGGAAGCTCCTGCCCTTCTCTTCTTCTCCTCTCAAGACCATTTTCAATGCCCTTGGACTGAAGCAATAGCACTTTATAGCACTTTACTTATATACCGCTTCATAGTGCTTTACAGCCCTCTCTAAGCGGTTTACAGAGTTCAGCATATTGCCCCCAACAATCTGGGTCCTCATTTTACCCACCTCGGAAGGATGGAAGGCTGAGTCAACCTTGAGCCTAGTGAGATTTGAACAGCTGAACTGCTGAACTAGCAGTCAGCCTGCAGTCGCAGCATTTAACCACTGCACCACTTCAGCTCTTGCAAGGCAAGGCAAGAATCGGCTGCTATGCTTTAAATCAAGCAACGTCCAGTAAACAGCAGCCTAAAGTAACACCTGGCCTAATCTTTCAGAGAGAAACTTGAGACTGATCCATACAGCCAAACCAATGAAGTGGTTTGTGTTTGTTTCCCTCCTGGGCTTTCTAGACACGGAGAACCGGGTGTCCAAACACAATGATTAGCAGCAGACACAACTTTGCACAACTGCACATACATACCAAGTTTTACCTCGCTGCAGCTGTCTGGATCTTCCAGCTTTGCAGCTGACAAGGAAGCCTCAGCGGGCCACTTCTTCTCTTCCTCTTTTAAGCTCTGGGCAATTTGCTGCCAGGAAAAACCCATTTTGTGAAGGGGCCCATAAAAGACGTTGGCTTATTTTATGACTTGTTCTAATGATCTTCACCCAGCTTTTTCTCTCTCTGCCCTCCGTGTTGATCGCACTCAATGCAGAAGGACTCTCTGGAGTTAAAGATCTTTCTGCAAAAATAACGTCTGGTGTGGCAGAACCACTGACTGAAATTATACTGAATCTTATTTAGAGAATTATCATTTTTGTTCAATATCCGTCAATATTGGCGTACAAGAAAGCCATCAAGCCATCAAGTGGGCATTTTGCTTAACGACCTACAACTGAAATTTCAGGGTCAATTGTTAAGTCGAGGACTATATGTTTACACAGGTTTAGTGGACACAACTTTGTGCAATTTTCTTATGAGCTTCTCAACCTAGTTCGATGCCCCAAGCCCAGTGACAGCATGGCAATGTTTGAGGCCTCATTGTAACGTCATTTTGAAAGCACCAATGTACCAGCTATGTTTGCCAGGCTCATCATCCTTTTGTCGAGATGGCGCCTTGTTTTCCTCTGCAAACCGCCCCCCCCTTACCTCCATCATCTCCAACTTGGCAGGGTAGGCCAGGTCCCCGGGGGCAGGCTTATAGCCCAGAATATCCGTCTGAATGTAGATGTGGGTCCTGTAAACCAGCCGCTCTTGAACATCCTCCAACATCTGCTTCACTCCAGCAGCGAAAGCACCCAGCTGTTTCACTGTGGAAAAAATTAAAAGTTCTCTCTCTCTTTTCAACTTCCTCCCAGTTATCGTCAAAAACACACTGCACTGGTGCTTTCTCAGCCTTGGCAACTTGAGGACCCAGAGTTCTCCAGCCAGCCATGGAATTCATGCTGGCTGGGGAATTCTGGGAGTTGAAGTCCACAGGCCCTCAAAGTTGCCGAGGCTGAGAAACATTGCACTGATTCTATCCAGATGAAACCGGTATTGCTCTAAAAGTTCCTGAGCTGAATTTAGGAATGATCGCTTATTGTAAACGTTCTTTACTTGCCATTCTGTTTCATTTTCCGACTGGGGAACAACGAACTGCCTCTGCATAGAATGGACAGACTTCCAAGAATAAAACCAGAACAATTTTATTTGTATACATTTACCTAATAATGCTAGTTACTAATGTTAAGATTGGTGGTGTGTGTGTATGTGTGTGTGTGTGTGAGAGAGAGAGAGAGAGAGAGAGAGAGAGAGTGAGTGAGTGAGTGAGTGAGTGAGTGAGTGAGTGAGTGAGTGAGTGATACAACGTCCTGGGCAGTCAGTTGTGTCAGGGTGAATAACTGCAGGGGTATAATTTTGAAACTGGGTTGTAAGGAGCTGTGTGTGTGTGTGTGTGTGTGTGTGTGTGTGTGTGTGTGTGTGTGTGTGTGTGTGTGTGTGTGTGTTCTATTGTAACTGTGAAAGGTTGCTAAGTGATCAGCCACAAGTCAAGGACTACCTGTGTACACACTATCCAGTCATGTTTAAAATGTATGCTCTTATTTTAATTGTTTGATTCTTATTTGTTACACTTACCGTTGTTTTGCACGTGGTCTTCTAACATTTCATTTTTAAGGATCCCGCAGAGTTCAGACAAAGTTTCCAAATGAATTACGTGGATGATCAGTGGCCTAAAGACGTCATATAAAGACACGCATAGCTTTTCCAGGACCTCACTAAAACAAGAGAAGAACAAACGCAGCAAACGATCAGAAGCGTTCATAAATGGACAGCCCTTTCCACCCAGAAATGAAACCAAATGGATCCAGCTAAAAGTGGATGAATAAAATAGATCATTTCTCTCCACACTGCTGGTAGGATTTCGTACAATAAAAGAAAACATTACACGGGTCACCTACTCCAGTTTGGGTGTTGGTTTTGTGAAGAACTCGTCAAAAAGCTGGTGTTCATCCTGGCACACATGGACCATGAAGGCACAGCCACTTCGGACCTGAAGTCAGTCATCAATAGATGCGCGGTTAGGTTGAGACATATTGGTTAGAATCCCTGAAACGGTTCCCCTAATGCTGGAATGGCACCAAGGATTCCTGATTCCTTGGCAGTGAGGAAGAGCCCACTGCAGATCCCGGAGCCACCAGACCACGGCTGCGCTAAAGTCACATTGCTGGCTCAGCTCTGGCTTCTCCGTTTCTACTCTCCAAGCCTTAAATTTATGGACTGAATTGTCACCCAATGCTATGAAAAGAAATGTTGCTTGCAGTTTCAGTCAAGATATAAATCACTATTGCAACGCAGGTTGGGAAACGCAGTTACTCAACACACACCACTCAAGTTTTAGCCAACATTAAATAAATAATTCTATCTCTCTCTAGGATCTTTCAAATCACAGTGAATTAAAAAGGTGTCTGCCTATAAGCAAATTGGCCAAATAAAATCAAAGCTCCCCAGGCCATTTTGATCTCTTTTGGAATTGTTAAGAAAAAACAGGCTTGCTGCGTGATAAAACTGAGAGAAAAAACAACAACATACTTATGTGAGCAAAGTATTTTTCTATTAAATTCAAAAGGAGCCAACATTTCATTTAAAAAAATGAAAACGCAAACAGAGAAAGATAAAACAGCAAAAAATATGATTTTACCAGAGCACAATGATCTCTGTTGTTTCGATTAGTTAATTCTGTGACAGTACTAGTAATACTAGGCCTCAACAAGTGTTCTCTCTGATTAAGGTAACAGTGGTGGATTTCATTTAATAGTTGCCGGTATCTAGACAAAGGGGGGGGGGGGAGAGAGAGATAAATGATGCATTTCAGAGAGAAAATAAATTTTAGAGGTAGTAAACTCATTACATTTTATATGCCGTTTCTTCTCTGCTAAGAATGAGCAGTAAAAAGTGAATGACTTTTTGGGGCCTGCAGTCATTCACATGACAGAAATTATGTAGCCAACCACCAAGAAGTGACTGAAGCATGCCATTTTCAAGGTTAGGAATAATTTTAAAGGCCTTTCAGTGATCTTTAAAAACAACAACAACCCTGGAAATACACAGCCATCCCTTACACACTTACAGGATGTGGCCTTGCCCAGTCACTTAAAAATAATCCCCTGCACAGAAACCACACAAACCTTCATCTTAAAAAACTAGCAAAAAATTGCTTGCTTCCATTCCATTGTTAGAAGCAAAAGAAAGGAATATAAAGTTGGCTTTATTGATCGTGACTAAAATATGGAATATTTTATAACATTCTAGAAGCCTTTATGGACTTTTTGCCAACATTTGGACAGAAATAACAATTTTTGGATTGGTAAATGGAGGGGGGGAGCATTATCAGAACTATGCATGTAATCTCATAGGGGATGAGGAACCATTAATCTGCCTCTACTTGTTGCAAGGAAGATTGGGGGTCGCTTCTCTATTCTTTTTTTCCCCATTTCTCTTCCTTTCTCTCCATTTTTTTTCTCTTTTCCTTTTTGCACTTTTTTTCTTTCCTATTCTTTTTTCTTCTGATTTCAGTTTGCACTGGCTTCTAGCAATGTAAAACTATTTAATAAAAAGTATTTTAAAAAGAGAAGTGAGTGGCCCAGTGCTGCTTTTGGGAATATCTTCGGTGTGTCACTCTCTTTCTATGGGTTCCAGGACAGGAGGAGGGAATTACAATGGACTGAAATTATCCTGGACTTAAAAGGATCCCTAGTACTCCATACGGTTCAATAACAAAACCACAGAAATGTGAACAGGTTTTTGAGAAGTGCAATGAGAATAATTGGGAGACCAGAAACTAAAAGTGGTTGAAGGAGATATTAGGGTCTTCACGGGGGGTTCCAAGGGCACAGAAGCAGGCTGATTCCCAAACTTCCTCTCAAGGTGGCCTCTTGCACGCTTGTCACTGACTTAAACATTCACCATAGATTTACTTATCCTCATCTTACTTCAGCTGCTTGCAAGGCCATAAAGTGGTGATTTGAACTGGTGGGGCCAAAGGGGGCCCTCTCGGTCCAAGGGAAACCAGGGACCGCCTCTCCAACCAGGCCTGCTGTGCCCAAGGAGAGAATGAGGATCAGATGGCACCTTCCTGGGCCTCAATCCACAGAACAGTATTTTGCATTCATTTTAATATAAAATGCTAATAAGTCTACATACTCTGGCATTTTCTCAGATCGTTGCTCGATTTGTTCAAAAAGTGTCTAGGGAAACAAGGAGGGGAAAAATGGTAAATGATCCCTCAAGTAAAGTTTTCCAGTTTCAACTCTTTTCTTTCAATCCCATTCAATTACCCAGAATCCTCTCTGCGTTCCAAAAGAGACTCTTTTCTGAAGAAATATTTCGGAATTTCCCAGGTGAAAAATCTCACCTTTCTGTCTTTCTAGAGTAAATGGTTTTTCTCTGCAATCCTTTTAATTCAAACCTCCCAGTGCTTTAAAAGGTGAAGGGTTAGGTACAATTTCATGACCCAGGAGTGAAAGGATATCAAATCCCAAATCGAAAATCCAAATATGATCAGGTAAAGCAGCTAATTCCAGAGATTAAGAGATAGTGAAGCGAAGCCAATACAACAAAAGTCTGATTCAAGTATATGTGGAAAGGATTTATTGCATGATCAACTATGATCATGCAAAACGAACCATCTGCTGGTGGAGCTGGCAGAGCTAGCTTTTACCTCAGTTATATTGCAGTATTCTAACAAACACCAAAGCCTTTACAACAGAAGCATTTTTTAGCACCCACCCTTCTTCACCTTTGGCCAGAGACCCAGTTTCAGAACTTGGATGTCAGCACTAAATACATTTGTCAACAGTGAGTGTATCCCAGGAGGCGTAGAGGCGTATATAAACAAAACAAGGAAGTTTGGTTTGAGTATAAACAGCCTTTCACAATAATGTTGTATTCCTTCTGACAGTCACCCTCCACTGTTCGACTCACCCTGACTTTGGGTGCAGCAGCTCTGAACTTCACATAAAACAAAGTAAAGGCGTTGTCTGAATTTGGAACCACCAAAGGATCCTAAAAGAAACGGAAAGTTATCTGCACGCTGCGTTATTGCACAATGGGGGGGGGGGAGGGGAGAACATTTACACAAACCCATATATAAGACAGAGAGGATTC
This sequence comes from Diadophis punctatus similis, assembly GCA_023053685.1. Lineage (NCBI taxonomy): Eukaryota > Metazoa > Chordata > Lepidosauria > Squamata > Dipsadidae > Diadophis > Diadophis punctatus. Next base: position 15,509,836 of record JALIGW010000021.1, read on the forward strand.
CAAAGTATGTGTGTGTGTGTGTGTGTGTGTGTGTGTGTGTGTGTGTGTGTGTGTGTTTTCTTCACCCTGAATCTTCCAATTGTAGAAAATAACTTTGGAGGGCAATTTCAGAGATTTTAGAGCAGAGCTTTTAAGAAACTCCGTCTGGGTCATCATTTTTTTTTGGGGGGGGGGGAGGTCAGGAAGGAGCTACTATTACTCCTTGGAGATCCTGGGCAGCTCACGAGCAATTCCCCAGCAACCCACCTGAAGACCTAAAGCTTCTTCCCAAAATGTGAGGAGGCGGCCTAAGGCACCTCTTGCTCCTTTGAAGCCCAACCTTGAAATGCCAAATGAAGACTGATAATGCCCTCCAGTGACATCACAGTGCCACTGCCCACTGCTACCCGTCTGTGATGTCACAGTGTCCCTGAAAAGTCTCCAATGAAGGGAGGTAGCCAAGCTATTCAGGAGCCCCCAGGGAAAAGGCTCTGAAGGAGACCGGGGGAATCACAAGCACGTGCTGAGGAGAAACCGAAGGCAAACCTTGGTTCTAGAACAGAGGGATCTGCTGAAGAAGCAATACCTGGAAACACAAACTACGAACACAGCAAAAAAGTAAAGGGCAGTGAACAGCTGAGGGCAAAAACTGGTTATAGAAGCAAGACTTCCCTAGCAATAGCCCTTAACACTTATATGCCGCTTCACAGGGCTCTGCAGCCCTCTCTGAGCGGTTCAGGGTCAGCCTCTTGCCCCCAACAATCTGGGTCCTCATTTTTTTGACCTCAGAAGGACGGAAGGCTGAGTCAACCTTGAGCCGGTCAGGATTAAATTAGGGATACACAATTCTGTGAAAAAGTGTTTGATCTGTTTTGGGCTTTTCTGAATCCAATTTTCTAGCCGGATTATTGGGGGAAATATGCTAATTCTGTAATCCGCTTAGAGAGGGCTCTAAAGCACTGTGAAGCAGTATATAAATCTAAGTGCTAAGTGCTATTGCTATCTTTGCCCCGAATGTGACTCCTACCAAAATGGAAAGGGGTCCCGGGTGAACAGAGACCACCAACGGTGGGTATTTATTTCATCCCACAGAAAAATGCACCATTTGGCCAAAAAAAAGTTGCCCATCCTTGCATCACCAATAAGACATTGTTGAGGACATTTTGGCAGACGATTCTCTTTGAACACAGATTTAACACTATTGAATGAATGTACATGAGTTGATAGCGTACCCTTTTCATGAACTGATTTGTGAGGTTCTGTAGGGTGTTCACCGTGTATGCTTTCATAAGATGCACCGCTTTAGAAAGACACTGGTTGCACTTTGCCAGATACACAGCGCAGTCCTTAAAATTTGGCTGCAAAAGGAGGAAAGGGAGTTTAACAAGAACGATAAATTAAAAAAGTTAAATAATGAACAAGGGAATGATGGATTTCATGCTTCAAACTGAATGTGCAGAAACATTCCAGATAGTCAAAGTTCCCTCTGCACCAAATTAAAAGCAAGCGAAAATGCCATATTTGCCACAGACCTAAGTCAGGGGTGAACAACCTTGGCAGCTTTAAGACCTGTGGACTTCAACTCCCAGAATTCCCCAGCCTGCATGGGGAGGGAGGGATGGGGAATTCTAGGAGTTGAAGTCCACAGGTCTTAAAGCTGCCAAGGTTGTTCACCCCTGACCTAACTACTGGAAAAAAGAGCAGTGTGAAGGATATGAGCAATACTTACATGGGAGGAAACATACGCTATGCAGTCATCCAGCTTGTTCAGCATCGGGATGAAACTTTCACCGCTGACAGACAGCGTAGGTGAATTCAGTTTCTTATTGGAGGCAAAACAAAGAATAGAAATCAATGAAAATGCACAACCGAATAAATCTTGATTTAGTACCATTATTATGCAACATGCTTTCTAGCGTTTTAAAAAATAATACTTTTTAACATTGACTCATTATTTTGTACCATTTCTAAAATACTTTCAGTATTCTCTTTGGAATGACAATTTTTAATCTTTTAAACTTTTCCACCTCTCATCAACGTAAAAGAATTAGGAACCACAATCCACAGCCCTTCGAGGGGCCTGGAAAGAATGCCAGCCGGTATCTCTAGGACAGGGGTCTCCAACCTTGGCAACTTTAAGCCTGGTGGACTTCAACTCCCAGAATTCCTCAGCCAGCTCTGGAGGAATCTGTGGATGTAGGTGAAATTTCCATTGCCCTAAAGTGCAGCATCACATGGCTGCGACTTACACTGCGACTGCAGTGGTGGCAGTCCCAGTTGCCGTCCTTAGACGAGTCCTACATGGTTGTGGCATCCCAGCTGATGGATTGCCATTTGCCGTCTCCTGCCGGTTTCCCCCGCTGACTTGTCAGAAGCTGGCCCTGCAGGTCATGAAGGGCCATCCTGTCACTGCAGAGCGCTGTAACTCTGGGTCATCTGCCAAGTGCCCCAATGGTGACACCCCCAGGGACACTGCAAAGGCTGCTGCAGTTATCGGAGCCCGTTGAGTCTCCCCCCCACCTCGTTCAGCACCAGGGGAATCTCTGAAGGGCTCCTTCAATGGGATAACTTGCACCTGCTCCCCCCCTTCTACCCTCTATTGTCTTGTATTTCCATTTGAAGGCATCTTAGGCTTTTCCTCTTTTGTTGTCTTTAAAGAGGAAATTAAAACCTTCCAAAGAGCAAAATCTTACCCATGTTTACTTGAAACAAAGTTTTAATGAGTTCTATGTATATTTCTGTTTACTAGATTTCAACTGTAAAACACTAATTATTAAATGAGAACTAGTTATTAACCTTCGTTATATGCTTTTAGAAAGAACTTCAAATGCAGAGACTGGGGTTTTTTTTTTAGAAATGGTGAGAGGCTAAGCAACTGTACCTACTGAATTAATATTTTCCAGTTCAATGAAATAGGAGAGTTTCTGATGGATATTTTCTGCCAGGTCCACGAGCTCCGACTATTTAAAAAGAAATGAAATATTTATTAGCAGGTAATTAAAAGCATGTTATCACATACAACATGGAATCGCCTCCTAAAAAGCACAGATTTATAGATTATTAAATTTATATTAACATTTTAGTATAGTTCCTAACATTTTACTCGGATATAAACTTGGTATGAGTGTGTTACACAGAAGAGAGGAACACTATTGTAATGAACTAAGTTATTCAATTATTTCTTAATTCATAATTAAGATCCAGGTAGCAAGTTGCACTAGAATGAGATCCCGCTGGGGGTCAGCATCCCAGGAGTGGCCTAGAAACCGGGAGATGGGGAGTTCCAGGCTTCCCTTCGGCATTAAAGCATGGATGCCTATAGGCCAATCCCTCTCACTCAGGCCAATCCACCTCACAGGGTTGTTATTGTGGGGAAAATAGGAGGCAGGAATATTAGGTATGTTTGCCACCTGACTTATATATAACTATATCTAAATTATATATAAAAGGCAGGTTAATTGTAACTATGTTAACAATTCTTCTTACTTGTAAGGCATTTGTTCATGGTGGTAGACCACTATCTGTGCAACAGGTTTCTTAAAATACCTGGTCTAAGGAATGTGACGCTAGACTCCTCCAAAACATCAATTCCTTCATTTGTGGCCTTGGGGCATGAGAAGTCTAAGCTTATCTAACCCTAACCCTAACCCTGAGCTTACCTGCTCTTTTAACAGCTGCTCACAGGCTTCATGCAGGGTTCCTGTTTTGGTTGAGACAAAGAGGTATTGTTCCTGCAGTGACTTAAGGTGCTGAAGAGCACAATTCACATCATTCAGTATGGCATCACACTGCTCTTCGAATCCAGAATAAGCTGCCCTGACCAGCCTTGGAGAAACACACAAACCACATCGCCTTTTAAGTGTTTGTAGTAGCAACGGGAGAATTGATAAAACAATGCAGACATTTTGGACTGCCTGTTGTATAGCTACTGTGTGCAGTATAACGTATGGTAATTCTTTGTATACCATGGTTCATTTGGGAAACTAGGACACATGGGGAGGGAGACAGTAAAAAAGAGAAAATGTTCTTTGAAAAATCAAGAGAAAATAGCTCTGTGTAAACTGGAGAAATATCAGAATATACAAAATGACTTTAAGATTCCAAATATCTTGTTGAATACATGAAACAAAGGAAGAAAACAATGCTAAGTGTACAAGATATAGGAGGAATTATTGATGGATACTGCACATATTAACACACATATACATATACATATATATATATACATACATATACATACCGGTATTTGGTCTCCTCATCTTGATCCATCTGCGTATGAAGCTGATCAAACCACGAGAAGAACTAGACCAATGAAAGGACAAAGCTCTTAAAAAATCACCTTAACTCAGAAGAACCAGAAAATTTTGTTCTCTTTATTGTTTGCTATTCTCTTAAAAATGTTGGAAGAAATATTTTAGGAAAGGATTTATCAAATGTCAATCAAAATTGGAAGAGAGCTGCATCCCCCCCCCCATTCAGTTGCATCCACTTCTTGGATAAGGGCCTGCATTTTTCTTGGCAAGGTTTCCCACAAGCAGTTTGGAGTTGCCTCCTTCCAGGGGTTGACGGGAAGCGACTAGCCCAAGGTCACTAGCTGGCTTTGTGGCCAAAGCAGGACTGGAACTCACAGTCTCCCAGCTTGTAGTCAGGCGCCTTAATCACACCACCAAACTGGCTCTCAGCTACTATTACTATTATTATTACTATTTGCATAAACTTGTCAATTCTTCCCTCCCAAATCCCATCATTCATTTATTCCTCCCATTTTCACCCAAGCCAAAGGGAGTGAAATTTACTACATCGCTCTGGAGTTCTGGTGGGGGCAAAGCAGATCATCTGACTCCTCAAAACGACCCAACTGAAGGAAAGAGAGACAAGTGCACCAGCCATCCAGGAACTGCTTCTTTCAGTCCCAACTGGAGTTGGAAAGCTAACGGCCAAATTAGTAATTAGAGCTGCGCAGGGGATATGAATCTGAAAAGGAAATGATAGCTTGTTGCTGCAGCCATCCAAACCTCCTTAAATCAAAGGCGCCTTTTCCTGGTTCCGGCCAGTCAAAGAAAGACACAAATTCTTCCTATGTGATCCAAGTCACCTTTTCCTTTTGCAACTGAATCTCTGCACAACTACCCAAATATGGTGTGATTTTTTTTTGTATTACACCAGAATCAGAGAGATCTTGCGGTTTCTTTCTTTTTTACCTGCTGCGCCGTTTCAATTGTTTCATTTTCCATGCCAAAAGAAGAGAATCCTTTCAAAAGAATGTTCTCTGTAGACTCTGGCAATGTGGTTGTCAGCGTGACTGTTAATGATGGGTGGACAAGGCTATTTAAATCTTCTATAGGTAGCTGTTAAAAGGAAAAAAAACTCAGTTCCCATCCTGTGAAGCCCGTAAGTCTCCTGGCAACTGACAGTATTGTACAAGTAAATCATGTCTGGTTGCTAAGTGATAAAATATTGAAGCGAAGTCTTTAAATACTATACATATACATACAATATACACATTCAAATTGAGTCATATTTAAATACCAAGGGAGAATCAGACCCTGATAAACACATAACAATCCTTGAGTAGCAATAAGAATCACAGGGTCCAAGAGCCAAACTGCAATTAACATTCAGGTCATGCTAAAAAAGCCAAGCTGCATAATTTTACCCATGTAATCTTGACATCCTAAATTCCAACTAATATTGATACAATTTTCACTTTTCTTCCCCTAGTTTCTGTACATTAAGCTTTCAAAATAATAGAATGTTTAAATAATGTCTAATCGTATTATGTAAACAATACAAACAAATCAGGTTTACAACCCAATAAAGGAGAATCTCTGTAGCTCAGGGTTGAAATGAGGAGTCCTGGCGGTTTTCTTGCAGACGTTTCATGACCCAACTAGGGGTCATCAGTGCTGGGAGGTTCATCCAATCTCACTGTACACAGGTTGAGCATTGACAATAAAGGTTTGAATTGAATTGAATTGAATTGCTAGAGCAAACCCCACTCCCTTCTAGACCGATGATGATGATGATGAAGAAGACGACCATGTTATCCATTCGGTTGTGTCCCGACTCTTGGCGATTCTCTGTCCATCTTCTGATCTTGCACTGCTTCTTTTGAGTTCTTTTATGCTCTGGCTGGGGCCAGCTTTGAGGGTGTCCAGCCACTGTCTTCTTTGGAGGCCTGATTTCCTTTTACCGCTAATTCCTCCAAACATAATTGCTTTCTCCAGAGAATTCCCCCGCATGACACAGCCGAAGTGAGTGAGATGCACTGCTGCCATTTGATGATGTTATTATCATCTGATGGTGTTACCTAGTTGGGTAATGAAAAGTCTGCAAGGAAACAACCAAGTTCAGGTTTGCAAAAGGGGCGGGGGGGGGCAGGGAAGGGCGCCCTAAAAGGGCCTCTTCCCGATCTCTCCCCACTGACAACCCAGGGCTTCGCTACCAACAGCCCCTTCCAGGGGCTTCCGCGTGGCCTCCTTTCCTCCTGCCTAGCCCGTTGCAAGGTCAAGCCCGCCCTTCGCTGACTTCTCCCTCCCTCCCTCCCTCCGGATCCAGACGAAGCGGGAGCCCAGACATCATTTCATCGGCGGGGAGCCGCGGTGAACCAGGCGGGATCTGCTGCCGCCGACGCGGCCTACCTCGGGCGGAAGGGGCAGTCCCGGCGAGGCCCCGCGCAGTTCCAGCACCGAGTCCCGCTGCCGCTCGCTGAGAGGCGCCAAGGGCCGCTCGGGGCGCTCCCACCAGCTCAGCCGCTCCGCCGCCATTCTCGGCCCCGGCCAGCCAGCAGCGCCGACGAGGCGGAAGAAGAACCCCGGCGGCCTACGGAAGCCGAAACAAGACAAATATCCGCCGAGAGCGGAGCCACTTCCGGCGGGGTGGCGAGCGCAACCCTAGACTTGCGAACGTTAGAGTGACCTATGGACGACGGTTTCAAGCCCGCTCTGCAGTTATTTGGAATGCAGTTATTTGCGTTCCCTCCATGAGGGTCATTTTCTCGCACCCCGAAATGCCTGCAGGGTCCCCAGAGTACCTCTTCCCTTCAGTTGCTGTTTGGAGCAGGGGGTGCCTCAAAATCAAAAGGAAGAAATAAAACTAATGTCTATGACGGGTCTCATTCATCCAGACGGCATGGTTGCCCCAAAAGTGCTTTTATTTTAAAGGCAACTGAACTTTCTCATATTTCTTAAAGAAAAATCAGAAATCCCAGCTGTATTTAAAATAAAATTCTCCTTTGGGGCTCTCAAGGAATAGCATTAATTTAGGTATTTATTTATTTAGCAAAAACAGAGAGGAAACAACATTGAGTCTCAAGGTGACAGTAACAACATTTTTATGCATTTTTAATTTTTTTTTTAAGAAAAAATTTCAAGTTTGAAGACTAATATCACTTATTCATTTATTTATTAAAAATAGGAAACAAGTCGTATTTATTTTGATTTTTCAAAATAAACGTAATGTTTGTTTGATGCAAACAGCATTTATTTAAAGACAAACAGGAAAGAATGAGCTTTAAGGCCAATAGTTTACTTATTCGGGTTTTGTTAAAAAAAACAGGGCCAAATGAATCTCAAGACTAATAGTGTTTACTTTACTGAAGAGCCCAGCTGAGCCATCTTAGCATTCAATGCTGCAAAGGGGTTGTCATTCAATGTTTATCTAAATACTAACGCCATTAAGAAATGCAACATATTTATATATAATAAAATGTTTTACATTTGATAAATATTAATTAATAGCAAACAAGAAAAAGTTTTATTGAGCCAGCCCATCCAGAATTTTCCAGAGGCAAAAAACTCCAAGGATATTCCCATTAAAATTCTCCCTTTATCTTATTAGAGTAGAATTCACCACCATCCCTGAAGGGTTTTCTTAAGTGACTTCATGATGCACAATGGGTGATTGATATGTATATATAATTGCACTACTGTCTTCATTTATGGAATCCTGATGGTGTAAGAGGTGACCAAATGACAAGATAAGATCATGTCCTGGAGGATAAGTTAACCTGTAGCTATTAGTCACAATGGCTGCATGGAACCTTCTGAATATTAGACCTGGATACCAGTTGCTAGGAAGGCAAGGTGCAAAAGAGCTTCATTGCCTCCATGCTTTTCTCGTGGACTGCCACAAAGGTACATTTTAAGAAGGATGCTGAAGGAGTGGTGAACCATCCTTTGGAACAGGGACCTCTGCAAAATTCATAGTGATGGCAGCTTTCTGCCACTCTCCTTAGTGCCAGCAGAGTGGTAGGTAAAAACCATGCACCACCAATAGCCAAATCGTTCAATCAAATGAATCCAATTTAATCCAATCAATCAATCAATGATTTGAATCTGAATTTGAATGATTTTCCAATCTTTACTTCATATTCTCTCCATAGCTAGAACAAAGTTGATAGGACTTTGATGCAGAGTTGATATCCTTTGATGCTTTCCTGCCTTTAAAAGCTGTGCAACATTTGTGAGATATAAAATGGTGGTTGCTGTCCTTCTGTCGTCGTCTTCTCTATGAAAGACCCAGTCCTTAATGGTTGGCCAATTCAGGGAATCTTCCGTCAACCTAGATGCTTCATTCTGAGGGTACATAAGGAATCTTTCTATGCCTGGAAGTTTCCTCACTGACATCGTAGTTACTACTGTTGGAAATGACTTCAGCCAACAAACAAAACGTGGATCGATTAAAAATCAAAGAGTATTTATTGGAAAGAAATAGCAGTTTGCAAAGTGCGATGGATCTTTTAGCCTGACCTTAAATTGAGTTTTGAACCAAAAGTCACACCTAAAATTTCAAAAGCATTACATTTTATAGTCCTATCTCAACGCCCCCCGCCCCTCCTACATTGTTTACAGACACCAATCACAGCTAATCAGTAACGCCTCAGAGACGACAACATCTCTGACATGTTCATCAACCCCTCCCCATTATTACCCATAACGTATTTTGCAAGCATAGCTCTTTCTTATCTCTATTGCCTTGCCATTAATAAATGTCTTTCTAGCCTGGCCTTTTTCTAACAGTATTCAAACAAAAGACTATCTGTTCCTACAATGTTACATATTTCAGCATGTACTTTCTCCAACTAACTTAAAGCAAAATTAAATCTTCTACATTAATATAAATTTCTATATACTATTTTATTTTTGAATTTTCTTACATCCTACACTACAGAGGTGGGGTACCTCTGAATATTAGATACTATGTCAAGTTTAACCTGGGAGGGGTAGATTACACCTGTTGGCTGTTTTGCACGTTACCTTCTAAATCTTTTTGTTGTGTTTGGACAGAGCTACTGCTAAACTACTAAGCCACCCATCCAAATGACTTACTGGACTTAGTTAAGAGAAAGGCCCACTCAGTGCTGTATTAAAAACTCAGAGATTGCCTTATTAAAATGAGTTGTTATCTCCGTTCTCTCCTTAAAACAACTGCTCTCTTTCTCCTTAAGCGATCCCAGGGAATTAGGAAAGGGAGTTAGGGCAATCCCACCCTGTGAGTTCTTGATGGTATGGATTCCGACCTCCAATTCTGTTGTTTTACTGTCCAATTTAGGTAGCACAATCACACTGGGGCTGAAACCCTACGTTTCTTTGTTTCCCTTCAATTCTTGTTCCCTTTGGGGGAGAGTTAATAATAAAGAATATGCTCACCAGCTCAGCTTTATAACTCATATCTTGCTTGTGTCCTTCAGCAAACATAGGAGATCAAGTACCCCATAACAGAATTCTTTTATTAGTACAATCCATGGAAACGCAATTTTGATGGAATTATATGCACACTGTTTCAGCTCTGAAGCCTGTGATGCGAAGACATTTCACCCAGAGTTCCAGAAAGAGAATATAAGACTTGCTGAAGATGAGACTGATGTGTTTTGTAATGTCTTCTGGAATCTTTGATGCTCAGGGCCAAGTCTGAATTCAAAAACAGCACTAAACAAATATAATAAATTGATTCAAATATTGCATGTTTTCTTAGAAAAGCACATTTATCTTAATTGAAGAAATAATATAGCAATGCTTTTTCCTTTCAGAAAACAGTCTTGTTTCATGCCCTGGAAAAATGTCGAAGACCCCAAACCCCACAAAAACTGGTAGCAAAAACCAGTTGCCTTCGGAAGCATCCCCAGATCCAGCACCCAAGCCAGAGAGTAGCAAGCTTTCCAGCTCTCTCCTCACAGTTGAAAATGTCAGAAAACATCAGGAGGAGAACCCTGTGGCTAAATCGGATCTTGCCCAGTGGTCAATAGAAACATATATTGAAGAAAGTAATCGCTTTTTGAATGAGAGTGGGACCAAGACGGAGGGGAGCAGGGAGCAGGCGGTGTCAAATGAAGAGGAATCAGGAGTTCTTCGTGAAGGTTACCCAGAAAACGCCAATCAAACTTTAGGAAAAGGTAGTTGTAGCTTATTTTCTTTATATATACCTGGAAGTGCATTCTGTGAGCTTCTTCCATGAACTGTTCAACCTGTGCCCAAGATGGCTAACTACCATAAATATTATTTTAAAGGTCAAAAGCATCTGGAGATGGATTGGTCTAACTCTAAATCAAGGAAGTGATAATGGGATATGGTGTTTTCCTCAATAGGGATTGAAATCCATCTTTCCCCAAAAAAATTCTCCTGCACACTGGAAAGATGTTCAGCAAAACAATTGGAACAATGTGTGTCTCTGAGGTCTGCAGCTTGCAAGGTCCCTACTCTTGTCCCCTTGATAAGGACACATGTAAAATGTCTTGCACAGACACAATGCAAGACATAATCCCTGACATGAAATATTCTGGAGTGCATTAAGTAAGTTGACTTAAATTCTCATTACAAAAAATCCCATCTAACCAACAAATTAAAAAAAAATCAAATGTGACAACTTTAACGTATTTGAGGATTTAGTTACAAATTAGTGGATAATTCTGTGCTGTGTCTTGTAGAGCTGATAAAAACAACTTTCCCACTTTTATTATGATTTCAAAAGCATTTTTTCTCCCTCTGTGTAGATTTCCAGACAAGACCTCTGTCAGCTCCAGTTCCTGAAACTCAGTCACCCAAGTAAGAGGCATTTCTGCCTGTTTCAGTCACATCCTTTCCAATAGCAGGAATTGTACTAGGCCTGTCTAAAGTAAACAATTTGTTAAGTAGGGCAACCAGATCTGCAAAAATTCAGACACTCACTAGATGGCAGCAAAGAAACACAGAACTATCTAATGTATGGTGCCATCTAGTGGCTCCAATTGCATTTAGTCCAGATCTAGTTTTCTTGAATTATTAGACCCTCTAATAGAGCAAATGATGATTTTCCCCATGATGACATCTGTTGCACCAGTGTAAGGACTTAAGCAAGTGAAGGAGAGCATTCATTTGATTTTTTTTTATCCTTACAGCCAAGAGAGAAGCAGAATTGAATTCAATTGTTCTCTTTCCTATTTCTCTTTTTTTTCATTTTTGATATTTGGAAGCTTTAGAATGTATATAGGGTGTAACAAATATTATAGATTAGGTAGAAATAGAGCAATTTATTTTGGTACTGTTACTAACATAATTACATGAACACACTCTGATTTGACAGATTCGTAATATAGAGAATGAATGAATGAATACAGAATATATTTTCAGCTGTTTTTCAAAGGCCTTACTTCCAAGAATGTACACTTATATTTTTAAAAATAATTTATTTTTGTGAGATTGTTTTAATATATTTGTCTAAGTATTTTGAAAACATTTGCAGATAAAGTAATAATTCTGAAATGCAATGAGACAATAAACACTAATATGCATCATTTCTCTCTCTCCTTGCATCATATACTTGATAATATTATTGAGTTATATATTTCAGTGTAATGTCTGCAAAATAAGGACAACAAAGTCAAGACAGTAGCCACAACAGTATAACTGAAGCTCCCCCCATTTATAATTGGAGAGCAAGATGGGTGGCATATAAATTTAATAAATAAAATAATTGCTTATGGGAAAAACATTTGGAGCTTTGGAACAGCTTGCCCTCGGAAGTTGTGGGAACTTCATCACTTGAGACTTTCAAGAAGAGATTGGACTGCCATTTGTCAGAAATGGTGTAGGGTCTCCTGCTTGAGCAGGGGGTTGGACTAGATGACCTACAAGGTCCCTTCCAACTCTATTAATCTGTTAATCTGATATTTCAGACTGGCTCCTTCTGGCATAAGGCAAACTAACTAGTATCAGTTGCTTTGTAAACAAGATTGTGACATTTTTAGTCGATTCATGGATTTGTAAAAATGTATTTTGGTGCAATTTGTTATTTAATAATTATGTATACTACTTTATCGTAATTAAATATGAGTATAAATTATTAAAGCAGTTAAGTAAATAAATAGTCCCTCTGATAAGAGCAGAGCATTTGTGAGATGCTTCCTGATGGGAAATTTCTTCCAAACAGAATTTGTTTTCCCTTCCTGCAGAAAACGGGAAGTTGCTGATTTGGAGACTCAGACTGAATGGAGCTACTCCGTCAGCTCTGAAGACTCCAGTGAGCTGAGTAAGTTCTGGAGGAAGCTGGGCTGAGAGAGAGGCTGGGGGCTTCCAAGGAGGGGGCTGCTGGGGACAAGGAAAGAGGGGGTTGGCAGAGACCCCCCCCCTCTGCCTCCTTGCAACTGGTAAGAGCAATTCAGGGGTAAAATTGATGGCTCAGAGAAGAGGCGGATTCTCTTCAACAGAGGTGTTCCAAGATCGGCTAGATGGCCTCAGGTATGGTGAGAGAGAGAGAGACAAAATGAATGCAATTCTCTTGATAAATCATTGATTCTTGTCATAATATCTCTCATTTAGAAATAGAGACGAAGGAGCAGAGAAGTACAGACGGAAAAGAGAAAAGTGAGACCACAGAAAGCAGTAAGTTGCAAAAATGGTGCTATTTCCTTAATAGTCCAGAAGTTGGTGTGGTATCAATTCCAATCGCATTAGGATTTATGAATGATTTAGAAATGTTAGCAGAAATAATAGATTTTAATATTAAAATAACCAATTGGGGAGGGAGGGAGGGAGGGAAGGACGGAAGGAAGGAAGGAAGGAAGGAAAGGAAGGAAGGAAGGAAGGAAGGAAGGAAGGAAGGAAGGAAGGAAGGAAGGAAGTCTGCCATTGTTTGAAAATGCTGCCAGCATCTGTTTGAACTCTGAATAGCCAGGGCGAATTGGGAAAAAAAATTGGTTAGGCCACCTATCCCTTGTCTTACCCTAAAGGGAACCAGTTCAAATGGACTAAAAAGAGGAAGTTTCCTAAGTAGTTCTGCTACATTTTGAAAGCTAGGATAAGCTTCTTTCCTTGAGAATTCCCTCTCTGGGTGGAAGAGGCAGGCTCTTCCTTGTCCCCTGTTCATCCCTGAGCATGACGAGAGGGAGAAGGGAGAAGGGCCATCACATTCAGGGGAAAGGATCCCCGAGGCCTTTGTTAAACCAACCTCCCTGCACTAGGTAGTAATCCCTCCGTCTTGTAGGTCTCCCCAAATCCTTCCCTGCACTGTTGCTTCTCCTGACCCCTTCCATGTTGTACCTGGACCTACATGGCTTCTCTTGAAGGCTGATGTCTGTTCAGGACTATAGTTGGGTTTTGTTGTTGTTGTTGTTGTTTATTCAGCAGAAATATTGCATCATGCAGAAGAGGAAGGAACATCTGAGACCGAGCTGGAGACTGGTATGCTATGTTCTACAAGTAGTCCTCGACTTACGGCCACCATTGAGCCCAAAGTATCTGTTTGTAAGTGAGGCAGTTGTTAAGCGAGTTTTGCCCCATTTTATGGCCTTTCTTGCCACAGCAGTTAAGCAAATCAGGGCAGTTGTTCAGTTAGTAACACGGCTGTTAAGTGAGCCTGGCTTCCCCCTCGACTTTGCTGGTCAGAAGGTCACAAAAGGGGATCATGTGATCCCAGGACACTGCAACCGTCATAAATATGAGTCAGTTGCCAACTTCAATTGTGTGACTTTGGGGATGCTGCAACGGTCGTGTGAAAAATGGTCATAAGTCACTTTTTTCAGTGTTGTTGTAACTTAGAATAGTCACTAAATGAACAGTTGTAAGTGGAGGACTACCTGTTTTAAAGTTCCTCTGAAACCCTGAGTTGTTCGACACAGAAATAAAACGATAAAGGCTCCTCAATTGTTTGTCTGTGCAAAATTTTGCAGTCCCCCCCTCCCCCGTACCTGTAAATTAAGACTAAGTTATGACATAAAAATCAGGGAACTCATCTCTGGCATTTTGAGACAGGCAGCAGGAAGGAGATGAGCCAAGGGCTTGCAGGAGAGAAGGAGGCTTTCTCTACTCCTATTGCAGCTTATCCAATGCCTGCCTTCCAGGGTACCAGCAGAAACCAGCCCACCCAAGCTTTGCTTTATAAATCACAGCATATTATATGCTAGAGCAGTGTTTCTCCACCGTGGCCATTTTAAGAGGTGTGGACTTCAACTCCCAGAATTCCCCAGCCAGCCATGGGAGATGAAGTCCACACCTCTTAAAATGGCCACGGTAGAGAACCAGAACATAGCCAACAACATCTGTAATTGCTAGTCTAGGAATGTGCGTATGATAGAGCTGAAAAGACACCTGTGTCGATGAATTAGATCATCCCGACAGAGCCAAAGAAGAGGTTTATATACTTTTTTGGATTTTTTTAAATTATAGTTTTCACAGGGCTAAGTGTTCAGATACCTAAATTGGTAAATATTTCTCATTGTTTTTGTGGATCTTTTTTCCCAGTTAGGGAGCTTGGTTTTCTATTTAAAAATGGTTATGTAAGTATGAGTCTTATTTATTCAGAATGTTTCCTAGATAGTTTCTATATATTGTTTCACCTGGTTTATTCTTTTGTGGAAAAAAATACGAATTTTGGAGTCTTTGCTGCTTTCTGAATTTGGATGTTTTCTTGCAAACGTTTCATAACCCAACTAGGTAAATTTCATTAGTGCTAGTGAGTGGGGGGTTCTCTTCTATGGGGACTAACGTTTTTCTTCCCCCCCCTTTCCCCCCCTAATGAAATCCCTTTCATGCATTGCATTGTCAACCTCAAGAAAGCACTTCTGATGAGGAGAAGATAAAGTCTTTTGTCCAAGATGAGGTGAGATTTCAGATTTCTTATTTCTTCTCAAGAAGCAAGATTATCCAGCTTTTGATGCAAACTCAGGATATTTATTGCGGCTAAAAATAACACAAGGCACCAAGCAAATTCAAAACATTTTTGCATGGGAAGCGGGCGCGAGGGCTTACTTCTGCAAAATTATCCAAAGAGATAAATCTGAGGTTTAAGAAAATCCAACATTTCTAATCAAGATTCCAAATAATTCAGAAATGGCATACCAAACAAGCCCCAGGAAAGGATTATTATTTTTATTTTTTTTATATCAGAGAATTTATATGGCTAGTAAATAAAAAAATCAGGTTAAGGGAGTCTCACTAAATGCTAATAAACAGTGTCAGTGAATCAGAGGGACAAGTGGGGAATCAATTATTTAGGAATAGAAGAGAGCATCCCACATGAGTAGAGTAGAACAGAACAGAACAGAACAGAACAGAACAGAACAGAACAGAAGGATGGGACGGAACGGAAGAGAACAGAATAAGAATGTTGTTTATTTGGCCAAGTGTGATGAGACATGCAAGGAATGTGTCTCCGGTGCAGAAGCTTTCAGTGCACATGCAACGCTGCAGAGTAATAAAAGTCATAATAATGAGGCCAATAAGAGGTGTGGGGGGGGGGTCGTAGAGAAGATGAGCAGGATAATTCTTAAGCTCTTCTGCAAGGACCTGCTGACTGTGGGCAGGCAATGCCTAGCGGCCTCTCTGAGGGGGCTTGAGCAGATGACACCCCTTTTGGCTTGCCTCGTCTGCAACCATGCTTCCCTGCCCCTTTCAAAAGTGGGCTCTGACAGCGTGAGCCTGGCCCTGCAGCTTTTCTACCACACTTTAATTCGATGTAGGCAAAGTCTGCACTCCTGTTGGCTGTCATCTGGAAGTACCAGCAGGCCCCCTCCTCCCCCCCTGCGGTCACGGTTGCTCCCCTCCATGGGCACTTTGGGGACAGCCGTGTGCAAGGAGCGGAGAGGAGCGGGCCCACGTGGAGCCTGAAGCCCACCAAGCTTTGGGAGCCAAGTCTCAGGCTTTGTCATTTCCAATAAGCATGGATCCACCAGCTCTTCTCCGCGTGCCTTTAGTTACTACAAGGTCTTGTTATTATAGCCTCTTTGGATAAAAGTACAATTGTAGCCTTTTTTGTGATACCCCTCCCCTGCCTATCTTGAAAGGCCGACGTCAACCTTGAATGCCTGTGTCCCCTTCTCTCCCATTTGCACCAAAGGCAGTCAGGTTGGGGCAATCTTCAGTTTCTTCCTCACCGCCTCCTGATTTTCAGGGCTATTTTCATATTTTGCTAATGGTTGCTGCACTTTTCCTCCAAGGTCTCCTCCTCCTCTATGTGTACACCAACATAACTAAAAAGAAATCCTACTTATTCAGTGTGCTGGTAAAGTAGAGAGATAGTTAGCTTGGATTAAGGAATGTTTCTTTAAGAGATTGCATTAGGGGGAATGTAGTCAGATTGCACTCTGGGATAATGTAGTCCATGACATGTGACCACATCCGTGTGTTCTTATTGGCCATCGAGCCCACCTGGGTTGCTGGGTAATTGTGCCTTGCTCATCAGCTGGCATTTTTAGTCTTTAACACAAAGAGAGTCTCGTGTAAGCAGCGGCCATAAGTTGGGGGAAGATGATTCCTTTTCTTACTGTGTGGATGAAGCCTGGATGAAGTCCTCAGTAAGATAAACCCCAGGCAATGAGTCTCATGCAGATGACTTTCAATTATCAGGCATTCTCAAAGCCTCAAAGCTCACGGTCATTGGAGGGAGATTCTTCCGAGATGAGGACAGATTAGGTACATCTCGGAAGAATCTCCCTCCAATGACCGTGAGCTTTGAGGCTTTGAGAATGCCTGATAATTGAAAGTCATCTGCATGAGACTCATTGCCTGGGGTTTATCTTACTGAGGACAGCCCTCCACAGGCTTCATCCGCACATTCAGTCACAACATCCACTGTTTTTCCACCCAGTTGTGAATGTCCGGTTCTTGCTGAATGAGAACAATGATTTTCATGAACGTAGAAGCCGTTTGTTATACTGGACGAGCTGCGTATAAACAAGTTTACCTACAAAACTTTTCGCACCATTGATTCAATCTGAGGAAATAAGATTAACGCCTTTGTGTCTTTGAGGAACATTCGGTCACCGATCTGTGCCTGATGGGTCGCTGTGAGTTTTGCACCTCCCTCCTGAAGCATTTACCGTCCCCAGAGGAACTGGAGGAGAAGCCAGAGAGGATGGAACTTGTAGGTCTTTCTTTCTAAATATCTATCTGTCCGGCGATCATGATTTCCTGATGAACTGATTGCGCATAGATCCGGGGTTTTCCTGATAAAACTTTGGAGAAAAGCTTATACTATTTAATACTGTAAAAATATCCATTGCTAATGGCATATAGCTTCTCCGTAGGATCATTATTTTTGGAGGAGACAAAATCACACGCATTGGCTTTCAAAACCTGTATTCACCACTGGGGCGACAGGTATAGTGACACAGGTGGTCCTTGACTTAGAGCCGATCGCTTAGTGACCAGTCTAAGTTCTGACGGAGCTACCCGGGGTGGGGCGACTTACCATTCAGATTCGCAGTCCTGATGATCCCCCTTTCGGCACTCAGCAACCCAGCCATGTCCGTGCCATTTGCAGCCTCCTCTAGTCATATTTATGGTGGTTTTGTTGAAAATTGGCATTTATTTCCAGTTTTTGGTAAAACCACGCCCATTCGCAATTTATTGATCCACTTAATGACTGCTGCAAAAAGGTTGTAAAATCAGGTCAATCACATGACTGACCCATTTTCTAGCCATCCAAAGTTACGACCGTGAGGGCAGGGTCCATTAGGGTTGCAACTTGAGCTCTGCCTGTACTTTACCTAAGAGAAGGATTGTGCAATTTTTATTCCTTGAGTGGAAATTCATATTTGCATATCTGTCTGTAACATGACTCCTATTACCATAATTAATGTTAAGCAAGATTAAAAAAATTCTGGGTATACATAATCCTAAGCACTTAAGGCATTTAAATTTGAAATATGTATTAACTACATTTTTATACTGCCATGCCTCATCAAGACTTGGGCAAGCAAAAATGTCTATGATACTAGACATAATGTTTTCAATTTAGGAGGAATGTCAGTGAAAAATATCTGACTTTTTTTAAAAAATAACCATAAAATATAACACCTTCCTAAAAACTTTATATACTAAGAAGCCTATGCCACATTAGACAGGAGGAGAATCACATCACCCACAATTAAAATTAATAAACAGTCTTTACCCTCTGTAATTATTCCTCAAATTTGAAATTTGCTTATGAAGCATTTGCTGATAGTTGTGTGCTAGTATTTCTGTCACTAAGTGGAACAATAAAGAAGGAAGAAGCAGGCGGAGCTGTTTGTTAGCTCTAGAAAGTGTGAGTAGAGCTAAAACTGCTGAGCCTCATTTTTGCCTCTGTATTCTCGTTTTTATTATAGAATTCTTTATTGGCCAAGTGTGATTGGACACACAAGGAATTTGTCTTTGGTGCATATGCTCTCAGTGTACATAAAAGAAAAGATACATTTGTCAAGAATGGTTGTCATATGGTTCAAGTAAGCAATCAGGAAACAATCAATATTAATATAAATCGTAAGGATACGATATACATGGCTTCTGTATACATGGCATCTGTATATTGCCTAGACACTGAGAATATCTCTGCTGAACAAAACTCCGCATTGGCGACAGGAAGGGCATCCGGTCATTAAAACACTCTGCTAGCGCCATTCAGTTGCCCAGACTCCACCCCGCAAGGGATTATTGGGTGGTTAAAAGATGATGATGATGATCTGTATATTGCCTAGAGTCCATGGGATGAAGGCAATAGATCAATCTGTATAAGTAAATACATATTAGCAGCTTCCCTGGGATTCTTGATCAGGGATGGCTGAAGAGACCATGAAAAGTAAGATCAAGACATCTGGGGAAATCCCGGTCCAGGAGAACACCAGCAACAGTGTAGAAAACTTCCAGGACAACGGCTCTCAGCCGCACTGCAGAGACAGATGGCTCACGTTGACCAAACTGAGAAGGTCCTTCAGTCAGCCGTTGGGCGAATCAAAGGTTTTCCAGTTTAAAAAAAAAATCAGGAGGTGCTCATGAGCCACGTTATGACACAAAACCAGTGTATTCTCTCCTCGAGATTATTAAATACCGAAAGGCAAATGCCAGACCTAAGCAGGGCTCATGGCGGCCCTCCCTTCTCTGAAGCCTGGGCTCCTTTGTAGTTTCTGTGTTGCAGGACCTACAAAGAGGTTTTCCAGAGTGTGATACAGGAGCTGATGGAGAAGTCAAGGAGCGAAATTGACATCCATCCTCATGCCCGACTGTCCCTTACAATGGTGGAGAGCAAGACTAAAAGGATGCTAATGGAAGAGTAAGCAATGTTGTCAGGTGGAATGTCTCAGCCTCCTCTCTGAAACCCTTAGCTCCCTGCTACCCTCTAGCGGTCGTCTAGATTTTTGCAGTCCACACCGAATGCTTAATTTCCTGCAAAATACTTCCCCCCCCTATCTTAGTGTGTCTTTGTCAGGCAGACACAATTCCAAAATAAAGCCCTGGGCGTAGCCACATTTAAGCCTGGCAAGGTCAGAATAGCCTATATAAGAAACAGGGTAATGGGGAACGGTTGATTTAAATAAACCGGTGGTGTTATCAGCTCAGGGCTGCAAATGTGTGGAAGATAGTAGCCATCCAGATTAACTGCAGCCCAGTTGTGGGAGCCTGATGTTTGCAAACTGCCACATTCCTATCGAATGAAAAGACCTTCAGATAAAGCAAGATGGGGAAGGGTCCCAAAGAGGCTGGAGGAAAATGGCTCCTCTGTTTCTTGGCTCAGTAGAAAAACCAAGACCGGCAGATCTGAAGGATTTCTGTGCTTGGCTGTCCTCATGCCCGTTTCCTTCAGCGGCTTTTATGGCATAAATGCCTTACAGTTTGCCTACTGATGGCTTATTCTCAAATATTTTTCTCCTAGGTTACAAGAGCGAGGCTTTGAGAGATACAGAGAGATATTTAGGGAATACATAAAATTTGGCACATGTGAGTATAACCTTTCGGAGCCCGTCTCCACCCGTCTCATTCCTCCAAATAAGGCCTCCTCCGCCTCTCCAGAAGGGCAAGAACGAGGAAACATCTTCCCTTCCCTTTTCACTTTGGTAAAAGGAGACAAATCCCGTGGAATTCTAAACTATTTACTCTGCTCTTCAACGTATTTCAGGCGTCAAAATTCATTTCAAATTATCAGACTACCCACCCAAACCAGAAACCACAATCCTAAAGAAACGGTATCCAGAACCCAAAGAGCTACTGGAGATTGACTTGGAATTCAAAGCCGAGCAATTAAAGGTAGGTGGATCTCCTGGTGTACAGTGACCTCCTTTAATGCCCAAAGGCTCATTGGAAAAGTGGACGGAATCCCCTCCATCCTTTTTCTTTGGCTCAATAGAAAAATAAAGTGCCGCGTGCTTCCTCTGACACACACACACACACACACACACACACACACACACACACGCACAGCTGCTTGAAGTCTGTCCAGGCACTTGGTTGATTTCTGTCCAGCAGCCTCTCCGCCCAGGAGCCCCAGGGTGGGAGCCTTGGGAGAGCTTCCCCCTCCACCCCCATGGCCCTGGGAGAGAGGAAGAGACCGGGTCCCTCAGGGAGCTCCGGTGGCTGAGGAGGGATATATGAACCCACCCCTTCCTGCTCCTTTCTGGCAGCTGGGCTCTCTCAAACTCCTCTTCCTCATCCAGGTGGGCGGATAACACCTCTTTTGCAAAAGAAAGAAAAGGGGGAAAAAACCATTGCAGACATCTGGTGCAAGTCAGTTCTCTTTTCTGTGGCCACCAGTTGAACAGGAAGAAGTCCTGCCTTCTGTGGTCTACCATTTCCAGTTCTGGGTTTCAAAAACTCAGACCACCACCAGAAAAATAACTCTGCTACTATCTAGTGGTCCTCTGTATTTTTGCACCCAGGTGTTAATGTCTTGTTTTCATATAATTGATTCTTACTAGTTATTAGGCAACTATGATTAATTCCAGAGAAGCTCTATCTCCCCATATCTTATAAGTTAAACGGCTCCCTTATTTTCATCCTAAATATCCATTTCTTGAAGTGTAACTTTCTTGTGTATTTATTTATTCAACTTCTACGGATGCCCAACTCACAAGGTGCTCTGGCAGTTCACAAATCTAAAACTGTCCTATCTCAGACCAAACAAGTTGGAAGCTGAAGACCCCAGTCACTATGCGAGAGAGAGAGAGAGAGAGAGAGAGAGAGAGAGAGAGAGAGAGACAGAGACACGCTCTCAACATTTTGGCCTCTTAATATCCCCCTTTCATTTTGGTGGCGCTGCAGCATGGTTGATACCAGGGAGGTCATGCGATCACATGCGTGTGCCATGTGTCAGAAGAACTCCTTTGCCTTCCCTGTTTTTTCTGCTTTCTTCCTCAGCTTTGCCACCCTTTGGAGCCTGTGAAAAGACACTATCGCGATGGAAAGATATTTTTCCTTCTTTTTCCGGATGGAACGGGCCAAGTCTAATATCCACCAATAAATACCATTTGAGGCAGGGGTCTCCAATCTTGGTGGCTTTAAGACTTCTGGAATCCCCAGCCAAGGAATTCTGGGAGTTGAAGTTCACCAGTCTTAAAAGTCGCCAAGGCTGGACAGGACACCCCTGATGTAGACAAAGAGCGAATGGGTGGTTTGGAGAGCTCATGGCTCAAAAGTTCTTCCTCTGTGGGGACACAAGCGCCATATGGAATCTGAGTGACGTGTAAAAGCATAGGGAGGCCTGGTGAGCCTTGCTGGGTGGGGCAATTTCTCATGACCTCTAGGTTTGGGGATGAACCCTTGGCTTGCTTGGTGGAAAGAAAGCCAGGATGACTCCTTTTTGAGGTGTTTCTCTAATCCAGGGGTCTGCAACCTGCAACTCTGGAGCCACATGCGGCTCTTTGGGTCCTCTGCTGCGGCTCCCTGTCACCCTGTCGCGGCAGAGGGATGAAAGAGCCATCATCCTGTCACGGCAGTGGCATGACCAGAGCCTTAGTGCGAGAGCGAAGCGCCCCCCTACTTGCCTTTGTGCGGCAACAGTATTCCGCCTTCATTGTGGTACATTTATTTATTTTATTTTGCGATTCTTATAGGCCGCCCTACTCCTCTTTGCTGTCAGCAGAGAGGGCTGGGAGAGAATGGCGGGGGCGGATCCTGCGGGGTTGGGGCCATCCTCCAAGCCTGGCCTTCCTCCTCCTTTGTTGGCGGGACCAAGAGAAAGAAGGGCAGCGTGGGGAAGAGAGAGAGGGTGATAGGGAGATAGAGAGAAAAAAAGACAGAGAGATGAGAGAGGGAGATACACACAGAGAGAGAGGAGAGGGAGGGAGGGAGAGAGAGAGAGAGATGAGAGAGGGAGATACCTATTTCCCATAGAAAACAAAACATGGGGAGCCACAAAACCTGGGTAGGTGTGGCTGGGGGGGTCATGTGACTGGGTGGGAGTGAGTGACATTGAGTAGGCCACGCCCACCCAGGTTTTGTGGCTCCAGGTGTTTTGTTTTCTGTGGAAAACGGGCCCAAGTGACTCTTTGAGTGTTTAAGGTTGCAGACCCCTGCTTTCACCCATGTCCATTTCTGCATTTGCTGCTGGGCTCTTCCATAAAGCTTAAGTATACCCAGGAATAGTTTTGTCAATAAAAATGAATATAAATAAAAATTACAAAAATGAAGACTACATTACTAAGTATATAATATTGTAATATACCTAGCCTCCCCGAATAAGCACTATCCTTCCTTAGCTCCTTCTCAGTTACCCGTCAGGCCGCCTTGCCATCCTCATGACTTACGAGAGTGAGGCCCAGTTCACCTACAGCGTCCTCGGCGACAGCAGGGACCAGGAGCTTCTGGCCTTCTTCTCCAACCAGGGCCACGCAGCGCATTACCAGCAGAAAGAAAAGCTCCGGTAAGGAAAGGGAAGGAAGGAAGGAAGGAAGGAAGGAAGGAAGGAGCTTCCAGCAGCGTACAGCAGTAGAACGCATACAGCAGACACCACCAAAGGAAAAGCCACCATATGCTGGTCAGGCTGCAGTTCTTCCATACCCTCAGGCCTTCTCGAAGAGCCAGATAGAAACAAATGCCCAAAGGGAAATAGAAACCTCTTCACAGAACGACGGTCAGGTGGTTCTCAGCTTATAACCACACTTGTAACTTCTTTCAGTGCAGTTGCAACTTGGGATGGTTACTAAACAAAAGGGACATGAATTGAAGACTGACTACCTATATAAATCTTAATCAGAATTCAGGTGGTTTGGATTGTGATCATAAAGAATATAGGCGATTATGACTACATTTGCACATATTGCATGTGAAAAGGAGAAAAGCTTTGAGAGCCAAAAGTATTGATTTTTTTTTTTAATATTCTGTGGACATTTCCTAACGTAGAGCACACAGATCTAATGTTTTCAGCAAAATGATGCAGCATTTACTGGTACTTGGCAACCATTTCAAATGTTTGCAAAGCTTTTTATGGAAGACGTAAGTAATAAACTCCCTGCAGTTTTCCTGACAAGGTTTTGGTTTAGGAAAGGTTCGCCGTTCCTGGGCCTGAGAGAGAGAGTGACTAGCCTAACGTCAGCTAGATGGATTTCATTATTTGATTTCTATAGCCACCATCTCAACAAATTCCAGTGGGCGGTATATATCATAAAACATAAAAACAATGAAGGTAGTGCACCTATTCTAACTTGAGCAGTTTTACTGCTACGTGCATCCTTTTCCCACTAGAAATCCAAAACACACCTTCGGTCCTGTTTAATTTTGCTTTTCTTGCCTCAGGCTGCACCTGGGCCTTTGCAACGGCTCTGTCTTTGACAAGAAAGGACAGCGGCAGAAGTTCTGGAACTGGTGGGGCACCGAGGGCCACGTTCACGCACCTCCTTTCCAGCCCATCTACCTTCAACTCAATGTTTATATCCAGGTTAAAATTAAAGCCCAAGATCAGGTTTTCCTCACATTTACAAAGGATCATTATTGTCTCCACCTCAACGTTGGCGCGCGGCTGAAAGTAAGTGGCCTTTTTGGTGCAATTTCTTTTGATCATTCACCAACATCAAATGTTGCTTATGGGTGGAGTTCTAGAAAGTGGGTCAGACTGTCTGCATAGTAAGGGATAGGGACCACCTCTCTCCTATTACACCCACCCAGCCTCACAAGGACCAGAAGTCAGGGTGTGTAAGGGATTGTCATCTGGGAGGACCGTGAAAAGTTACCAGTCTGCTTCCCGGTGCAATTCAAGGTGTTGGTGACCACGTCAAGCCCTTCATGGCAGGGGTCCAGGCTACTTGAGGGACCGTCTCACCCCACTGGGATTGGCCTGTCCAACTCGGCCAGCAGAGGCGGCCTCCGCCCACGTTTTCCGGCTTGGGGGGGGTCCAGGAAAGGGGGGGGGGCTTCTCTGCTGTGCCTCCTGTCCTCTGGAACATCTTGCCCCTCCCCCACAAAGAGAGGTTGGCCCCAACCCTCCTATCTTTTCATAAGGGCCTAAAAATGTGGTTCTGCCAATTGGCTTGGGGCTCTAGTGGGGGAACAGCACAATGGAGAAGACTGAATAATAACAGATCTCCCCACCCTTCCCCATATGTCCTTGGTTTTAATGTCTGTTTTTATTTTGTTTTTGTTTTAACTGAATATGTGACTGTAAGCTGCTCAGAGTTACACTATGGTAAGATGAATGAATGCATGGCCTTTTCAGTGGTGGCCCCTTCTTTATGGAACATCATTCCCCGTGACGTAGTTGCCCCCCACCCTGTTGCTTCTCCAAAAGGCCCTAAAAATGTGGTTTTGTCAATGGGCTTGGGGACCCCGACTGGAAATGATGGTGCCCATCAAGGGGCTGATTTGAGTGAGTGGTTGCTGCTTTGGGGGGTGAGGGTGGGGCTTTTTAAAATAGGGTTTAATATATGATGCCCAGGGTAAGCTGGGTGGCTCTAAACATTTAATAAATAAAATAATAAATAAATAATATGACAAGGGAGTCACACCACCTATGGAGGAGGCTGAGAAAAACTATGAGAAATATGATATTTCCTGCATATTCAAAATGGAAATATTTCTGAATGCTTCTTTGCATCACAAGGCTGCCTTTCATAAGGAGGTATTGAAAAGGCCTCATTTCATTTATGGAATATTGTTTATAGAGTAAACTTTAAAAAAATATTCTGGGATGAAAAGAATTGAATTAAATCTATTTTATTTTCTGGGTCTTTGTTTTCTTTTTTTTACTCTACTTTTAATCACTACAATTATGTTTAGCTTTTCTTTCCTTACTTTATAACCACTATTGGATTTTGTGTATGCATGTTGTGATTCTTTGTATTTCACTATTAAAAATTCACCTGGCGCTTGGAAATGTCACAGCAATAGATTGTTACCTCTCAATGGACTCCAATTCTTTTGAAAATGAAGACTTTGTTTTGGTCAGTGTATGTGTGTGTGTGTGTGTGTGTGTGTGTGTGTGTGTGTGTGTGTGTGTGTGTGTGTGTATCTCTGACGAGAGCTAAGTAGCTTGAAATAGATCTATAATGGTCTCCCTTTATTTTATCAGCAAAAAATGCTACACACACACACACACACATACACAACACACACATACATATAAGCAAAAAATATGAACGAAGGAACCATTGGTGTTAACATTATGGATGAATAATGTTACAATTCATGCCCCCCCCCCCAATACTTCAAATCTTTCTTAATCCGTGTTGTCTTTTTTCTAATGGCAGTTGAAGGATCCAGGCATGCTTTGGGTCCTTCAGCAATACAAAACCAGGGAGCACCTGGTGAGACCTTCCCTGCTGGAGAAGATCAGCAAAATCCTGACCAAGGTGAAGAAGATATTAAAGAACCTGGACTCTGACCCCTCAAAAGGAGCTGCAGATCTGCGTCTTGTATCGAAGGTGTACGAAAGAATGCACCGAAGACACAACAACAAGTAGCACAGAGAGAAGTTAAGATTGCGGGAAGCCAATCTCATATTTTAGTAGTACGGCAACTACTATGTTAGCTTCATATAGAAACCATTAAATCTTCCCTCCGTCTATCGTAGTTTCTCTTTTCAGGTCTCTTTATGTAACACACATACGGTAGATTACACACCACATTTGAACTAAGAGGCTCTACAGGCAATCCTCGACTTAAGGCCATTCATTTAATGATTGTGCAAAGTGAAAAAAGTGACTTAACAACCAGTCTTTGCACTTATGACTCTTGCAGGGTCCCCATGATCAAAAGTTTGGCTGCTTGGGAACTGGTACGTATTGACAGTCATTGCAGAATCCCAGGCCACCCAAATGCCATTTACAAGCTTCCCAGAGCGCTTCCCTGCCTGGTTTCTGGGGTTGTAAAAGTGGGGGGTTTTTTTGCGTGGGGGGGGGGAGGGATGTACATTCAGGCTTGCAAAATATTCTGTGAATGTAACCTTACAGTAAAGCCAGAGCCGGTTCTTCTGGGTGTGCTGCTTGGCTGGCCTACCTCGCAAGGCTGACACCCGATGGGGCTTTTCCAGAAGCCCCTCACTGGCCTGGGAAGTGCGTGTGCTGCCCCTATCCCCACCCTGCCACAAAGTATACAGAGAAATCATATCACAAGCATCCCATAAGCTTCTTAAATGTAGTTCAGAGTGTGCATTTTGTAACACTGCTTGAATTTCTTCCTTGTCACTCAGATTCTATTTCTGGAGACTGCCCGGAGAAGCTCCTGCAGTTTTCTTGGCAAGATTTCCCATTGTCTCCTTCCTAGGGCTGAGAGACAGTGACTGGCTCAAGGTCACCCAGCTGGCTTGGTTGGTGCCCAAGGCGGGGACTAGAACTGCCTCCCGGATTCTAAGCCTGGTACTTTAATTGCTGCCTCTGGGTTAGCCTCCATGAACCTCAGGGTAATAGTTGGTGGGACGAGTGCTAGACATTCATTACTTCCCATAAATTCAACATTGCAGAGTTTTGCAAAATTACTCTCAATATTAAGAGAACTATTTAGCTTATTAAACTTTTTATTCACAGATGGTTTGAAGCTCATTCTAATGCATTATTCTAATTTTCTAAGAAAAACATAAAAGACTCAAGCTGATTTCTTACTTGTTGAGATTATTTTATTTGTGACATTTGTAAGCTATTGTTTTTAGGTGGAGGGCAAGTGTCAGATATTTTCAAAGTGAAAACAAAAAACAAAAAAAATGCTTAATATATTACAAAAATACTCCCAATGTTGTTCATTAGAAATATACTATGAATAATTTCCACAAGGATCATAGAAAAGAGAACAATTCACGAGGCGTGTAATAAACTATATGGAGTCATGGGGCTCTCTGAGTTTGGTCATTTGCTTGAAGATGTTTCATTACCAAACTAGGTAACACCATCAGTGCTAGAAGACGGTGCGGTTTGCCCAACTAGGTAGCATCCTAAGTGCATCACTGATGACATTCCCTAACTGGGTTATGAAATGTCTGTTAAGAAAACAAACTCAGAGAGCGCCAAAGACTTCACAGTTGAACCCTGAGCTACATATAGTCTCTTCTTTTAATACAGTATATAACAGATAATTTATTTTACATCTTTCATGATTTCTGTCTTAGCACAATCTGATCTTTTTTTGGGGGGGGGGGTATTTAATTACAGGGCATTACAGATCCTGTGATGGAAGAAGACGTTCCATCTGTGATGCTTTAGAGGGAAAAGCAGAGCCACTTTTCCAAAACCTCCAGAACTGGATAAAGATGCAAAATCTTCGATCTGGGTCCTTCTTTAATTAAAAGAGGTATTTTAAGTTAAAAGGCCCATTTTTGCAAATACAGATGTGCAACTTTGGACACTCTAATCCAGCCAACTCCAGTCGAGACTCTGTGAAAGAAAACAGGGGAATAATCTGAAGCGCTCCGTGTTGTTATGCAGCGATCGATATACAACGGACTAAGATTCAAACTAGTAACTGAGGGAACAATCTCTGTGTTTTCTTTACTGTTGTACAGTTCCCTTGCACAGAAGAGGACACCTAAAATACCTGCAGGCCAGATAAAGAGAATTGTGTTTTTCCCACTGCTGGCCTTATTGAAAGGCCGAATATTGTAAAATTCACTTTTATTATTCCCTTTTACTCACAGGGTGGGACTGATCACCCCATTCACTGCATCCCCACTGAGCTGCAAAATTCCTTCAGAGTCCCTCAACGTTGAGGAAACCCGGGGAGAATTCTTCCCATAAATAAAATCAAGTGGAAGGAAGCATCAAATGTCTTCCTTACCAAAATGCTTATGCAAAGTTTTTGCTTGGATAGCTTCATTTTCTTCTATAGAGGACTTTCTCTTGCTGAATTAGTGAATAACCCACTTTCCAAGCTGTCTTTTCTTTCTAATAAAGGAATTATTTATTAAAAGTATGAGTGTCGAAGGGAGGCTTCAACTCACCATCATGCCGCTATTTTGGTCGTGTCCCCCTTCATGTATAACGGCGCTAAAGCTGTCAAGATAGCTTAGATTTTCTTCTAACAAATGTGCAAAATTCAACCTGTCAAGAAAAGAACAAAGATGGCTGCTCTCTATTCCGGCTGCTCCTGACAATTAAGGAAACTCTTTAAATACACGAATCAAAATCAGGAGACTTTCCTTCTCTCTAGCAATCCTAATTCCAGGTATTTTCTTTTTGGAGGATGAAATTTTGCGATATGAATTACAATTAGCCCCCAACTTACAACCGTCATTAAGCCCACAATAATGGTCTTAAATGGTGACCTATTTTCAAGCATTCTTTTCTTTTTTCCTTTAAATTTCAATTTCATGTCATATACGGTAGATGTTCTTTATTCTACTAATTGTGCCTTTGGAGCATATGGCTCTTTGACGTTGTTAGAAATGGAAGATATTCTATTTGTATGTTGCCTTCTTTGCTAAATTGCTTGTTTAATGAAGTCCTGCATTTCTTGGCAGGAGTGCCGACTGCCAGCTTTGAGGCAGGATTTCTAGCAGGCAGGAAGAGCCCCTCCCCCCGTCTCTTACGCGTTTCTAGAGGCTTCCACGAAAGGCAACGGCTGCAGCACGTTGGCCGGTGCAGTTTGGGAGAGCCAGGCGGGCACAGAAGACGGGATGGGACCATCCACGCTGGAGCTGGCCGATCGAGCAGAACTTTGAGTCTACACGGAAAAGGAAAAATACGGTAGGAAGCATTAGAAGAGACATGCAGGCCTTTAGCGGAGTATCTGCGTCCTGCATTTATTCTCAACGACTCTGATTGGCCGATGCTGCAAACGGGTCATGAGGAACATGGTTTGTTGTACCATCAGAAAAACTGGTCCAAGTGACCGAACTCTGGAATTGTTTGGCATACATGCAACTCTGGACAGCAGCATTCAGAGCATTAAGGAGCCGAGGTGGCGCAGTGGTTAAATGCAGCACTGCAGGCTACTTCAGCTGACTGCTAGTTCAATACTTCAGCAGTTCAAATCTTACTGGCTCAAGATTGACTCAGCCTTCCATCCTTCCGAGGTCGGTAAAATGAGGACCCAGATTGTTGGGGGCAATATGCTGAACTCTGTAAACCGCTTAGAGAGGGCTGTAAAGCACTATGAAGCGGTATATAAGTCTAAGTGCTATTGCTATTCAGAGTGTTAAGTAACTTTCCCCCCCATCAGGAGTGTCAATGGTTCGCCATTTCCTTCTTCTGGACACCCGAGAACGGAAAAACGTATAAACCGCACTGGGCTGTTGTACTGCTGGCATTCAAAGGTTGAATGAACTGACTGGGATTAAAGACTGCTGGGTCAGCCCTGTCTTAGGAACACGGCCGATATGGTGAGGCTCTCAAGCCTTAAACAGCTGTGGGAAATGAGGGGGTCAGAACAGCACAAATCTACTCACGGTTGATATTTAGCAGATGTCGTTGAGGTAACCAATAACAAGGGTGGGGCTGGTTGACATCTGAATATCATCAGAATCAGCGACACCCAAATTGTGGTTTTGTGCTCAAACTTTTTTGCCCTGCCTAATCTAGGGATATAAAATGGGGTCTTAAGAGTGGCCCACCCTGCCATGCCCTGTGTTGTCCAAATCTGTACTCAGCTTTTCCGGATGATATACAATGAACCCCTGAATTCTGGGGAGAAAATTGGCCAAATATTTCTGAGAGACACATTGTGAGAGTCTCTCTCTCTCTCTCTCTCTCCGCTTAGCCATGAGACACAAGTCTAGGCTAGTATTTGAACCAAATCCCACTTATATGTTAGCAATGTCGGCAAACTGATAAACAAATGCAACGCTTATTTATAATGTAAGGTTGACGGGTTATATTGGATATTCATCGACGTGGCCTGGTTGATCCACATCCTTACACAAGCAATTTTCAGCAAATGCCAGATTTCTCTCTGCCTTTTCCCCTGCATTTGCATGACTGAATTGTCGGCCTCCTTGATGCTGTTCAGAGCCACGTCAATGCTGGGAAGCAAGTCAATGATCTTCTGTTTGCAGCCCAGCAATTTGCTGTGATTTAAAAAGAAAAGATATGGTTAGAAGGCAGGCAACGATCCTTTCCCTCAGCAGCGGTACTAGGTCAGGGTGTCAAACTCAAGGCCCGCAGGCTGGATCCAGCCCGCAGGGTGCTTAGATCTGGCCCATGGGCCCACCCTGGAAACAGCTAAGGACTGGCCCGCAGGGTCTCTGCCAGCGGAAACGGAGCTCGGGGAGGCTGTGTGCGGCTGCCCGGGCTCCGTTTTTGGCCACGCTAGCCTCCTGCAGCCCTCTGCCAGTGAAAATGGGGCTCGCCCTCCTGGACTCCGTTTTCACTGGCAGAGGGCTGCAGGAGGCCAGGGCGGACGAAAATGGAGCCTCGAGGAGTGATGTCGAGCTGGCCATGCCCACCCTGGCAAAACACAACCCTGATGCGGCCCTCAATCCAATTGAGTTTGACACCCCCGTACTAGGTGATCCAGAGCGAATCGAGGGCAAATTCAGGAATATTTTTAGGGATTCTGTGATCTCCATAACAGCCAAGGAGCGGGCACAGTAATTTCTCTAGCTTATCTTTCTTCAATCCCCCCTTTTCCCCATTGTTTTCACACAAATGTTTTGGCTCAGTGTGCTTAGCCATCTTTTCAATAATAAAAGACTTTCTCAGACTCTGTTTCCCTTCCAGAAACAGTAACAATTATTGCCACTCTCTTGAAGAGAAAATAAGCAGGTGTAAAAAAAGGTATTTTGGAGCTTCATGACTAGAATGGCCCCAGTTTCAATGCTTGTTGGCTTTTTCCCCCTTTATTGAACATTTTAAAGAAAACGCATGGTGAACAAATACAAGAGAACACATGAAAAAAAGAATAAAAGACAGATAAATAGTTCAGCTAAATAAATCAGGAATTAAAGTAAGTCACGTAAGCGATAGCTTTCTAAAATATCATTAACTAGTAATAAAGAAATAAATAAACCACATTAAGAACCTAAGTTCATTATTAAACTTAAGTAACAAAGAGCTAACACACTATAAATTGAATGAAATTGCACACTATATATAAATTCAGTCTATCATTTCCAGCAATGTTTTTTTTTAAAGGAGTTCTCTGTTTTGGCAATCAAATGGAAAATATGCCAATGATAAGAATGTTTTCTACCACTTTCTCCGAGAGGACCTGCTGTGGTTGGCTTGCAACCCTGGACGTCCTGCATTCTCTTGGAGCCCATTTTGGCCCCTGGACTGTCCACAGTTTCAGCCTTTTCCAAAGAAGTTTGTTTCTTTTGCAAGAAACAGCAGGTCAACTTAAGGAAGCGTATTTTGAAACTATGAACAAGCTTTGATCAACTAGAAATACACTGGAAAGGATTAGTTCCACATTTTTAGTATTTTTTAAATGAGGAACAAAGGCAAAAGGTGAAGCCCAAGTGATGTTCCTTGGATCCTGGTCATCCCACTACCTGGGCACTGAATAGGCCTAGAAAAGGAGAGCTGGGGGAGGGTCACAGGTGTGCCTGCCTGATTACCTGAGGTGCCTGAAGAGTTCCTTGAGGACCCAGTCTTGACTCTGGACTGTCTGGACAATGATCTTTACCATCTCTGTGCTGTCACTGTATACATGGTCTGAAAGAGAGGAATCTCCAAATATGAAACCTCCTCCACATAAAAAAAGCATTTGGCAATCAGATTTTACCTCAAAAGAAAAGCCATACACTTTAAACTAGCATTAATAATGAGAATAATATATTTTTAACTGCTTGGATAAATCAGAAAAGCTAGTAAACAGGACTGTAAAATTTTGTTGTCCTCGAACAAGACTTCCAATATTGTACCTTTTCATATTTCCTCAACCCAAAGTGCTCCAGAGACTGCTAAAGCTCCATTTAAGGGAATAATGAGGTATCTGACTAGATAGGAGTCAATAGCATCACCGAAGGAACAGTCTGTATATTCTAAATTTTTACCCTTGAAGCAGGAACAGCTAGAAATGACCGTACAAACTTAGAAAACCGTGATGCAACATGAAAAAGAGGCAGATGTTTCAACTCATAAAATTTTTGTTTTTATGAGGTGTAGCAAATCTTCTGTGTTTCCAAGCCTGCTGAGCCCATCTGATCAGGCTCCTTTGCAAAGTTTCTGCTTATGGCCGCTCTCTCTTCCGGGCCTGCTGCATGTTCCCTGTGAGGAGAATGACCGACGTACCTGGAGGCCTTGATTTCAATTGCTTGTAGAGTTCAATGGCTCTCTGTTCCCTGTGGAGAGACGCAGCGACAGCTGTCAGCACGATTCCCTCTCCCCTCCCCCTTTGGGGCGAGGGTTCAAGTAACGGCCAGGGGCTCATAAGGTGTAGAAAGGCAGAGGTAACAAATGGGTACTAACTTCTGTTAGTAAGAGTGGAAGCTTAAAAATGTTTACTCTCAATAAAACGGTGGGATAGTTGATCTGCTACATCTTAAAGGGAAGATTTTTAAAAACTTTGTAGTTCTGTCCAGGAACAATTGTGCAATTAGGAGAAGCAGCAGCAAAACCGTAAGAGTGATCCTCTTAAGGCTGGACGATGCTTTGTTTGTAAATGTTTAGTACACTCAACTCAGCCAAACTTTTGGCTTTCCCCTCAGACCAAATCAGTGGGCCGCTTAATAGCACCATGGTGCATTTCAACATTGCAACTCATCAAAAAAGGAATTCGTGGCACAGAGTTCCACCTTTAATTCAAGAACGGTGTTAAAACTATAAATACTGGATCCTTTTTTAAACAGAGGTAGTCCTTGAGTTACAACTGTAACGGAGTGAGGCCATCTTGGTCATATCTCGTGACTGTTGTAAATCGGGTCACCCATGTGACTGACCTGATTTTATCACCTATTTTGCAATGGTGGTTAAGGGACCACTGCGTGGGCAGATTTTGCTGGAAATGCGCAGAAGCAAAAAACAAGATGGCGGCGCCTATGGCGACGCAGAGAGCCAGTTCGGGGACGTGGCAGGCCTGGGTCCCTGCCGGTTCTAGCGACCCAGGCTGCCAAGTTACTACCGGTTCTATAGAACCGGTCCAAATCGGGAGGAACCCACCTTTGCCTCCAACAATCGCCAAGCAACTGGTCCCAAGTTGATTAAGAAGGGAACTCTCTGCCTTTCAGTTTTCCAATTCATGTCCGTTACCTCAGCCTTTCTGCCACTGGATCTCGGCCTCTCTCTCACAAGAGTCAAGCAGAGAAGGTTGGCAACATGGAACTTCCCCTGCACGAGAGGCAGGGGATTATGGGGGCAGCGTTTGCGGGTGACCCTGGTCAGAGAAGACTCTGAGTGGCCAAATCAAGAGACAAACGTTTTCAGTCTCCAGCTGCCTGTTGGTCGGTACATTTACTTATAACACTTTGGGGCACATTCAAGGTTTATTAGCTAGGGTGCTATTAATGATGCTTCGTAGAGCTTAATTAACAATAATAATAAGGCCTCCTCCTGCTAAGTCAGTGGCAAAATGAGAAAAGTTGGTTTTCTTACAGATTTTCCATTACGTCGTTTTGACGTCGCACATGAAGGCTTCTCTGCAGCTCCACAATTTCGGTGTGCAGCGCCATGATCTGCTCATCTAGGGAGCAGATATCCGCCACCTGCAAAGGAGAAATAAAATTCCCTCTCTCTGATAGACTGAAGATAACTTTGGTATTATTGAATAATCACCTAACTGGACATCTCTTCCCATCAGACAGAATAAAAGGATTTGCCGCATGGCATCTCCTTCACTTGAGAGTTTCTGATTGAAGCTGGATGGTTATTTGCTGGAGATGCCCTGGAGATGCCCTTCTCAACCTTGGCAACATGTATGGACTTCAACTCCCAGAATTCCTGCCTGGGGAATTCTGGGAGTTGAAGTCCACGGTTCTGAATTATTGCTAAGGCAGAGAAATAGCCACACCAAGTAGCAGGTAGGGCTAGATGGCCTAAATTTTGAATAATAAACAGTAAAATTGGAAAAGACTTGAATGTTCTCAATTTAAGAGGCCTTGGAAAAACAGAACATGTTCTTCATGGACTCAAGGTTATTTTCTGAGTTACGGGCAGAGTGCTCCTAAATACCATTTTGACCAGAGAGACGATGGTGGGAGAATTTTCCTCTCCATCTGGAATGGCAATGGCTGAGCACACTCTCAATTGGGCAGCTTTCTTTGAGGATCGTCTCACTATTAGTGGTAATGAAACGAACAAGAAAGGGGTGCTTAGGTGTTATTAGCTTCCGATTCTTTCCCTATACATGAGGTGCTGTCTGAGAATTAAAAATATACATTTGGTAACAGTAACAATAAATGTGGGTTAAAAGCAATGCTCTTTGGATAATAGAAAGTTTTTCATCACTTTCCTACCTTTATTTTTAATTATTTATTTTTGATTAATTTCCTGTTTTTTTCTATACACGGATAAGATACTATCTCAGAATTAAAAACTCTTAATAAGGACGATGGGGACAAGAACAATAAAGGCCATAGGTTTAAAACAATGCACTCTGGTTTTGACCCCCTACCTTTTCGCAGAGTGTGGCTTTTTCTCCCATGTCTTTCCAAGCTTTTAACATTTTCTCTGAGGCTTAAAGAAACAGACTGGAGTTAATTTACAGATACCGTAATCTCTGAAAATGAGTGACGTTTGCTTTGAAACAAACAATGCTTCAAAACAGTAGTAGTTATACTGATGAACTTTGGAAATTTAACATATTTTGTACATTTCAGACAAGAAAGAGCTAGAAAGCAAGAATTTGGAGTTCTGTATTTAGGAAACCTATATATAGGATGTAGATATTAAGATGATGAACTGGCTGACAAACAGTTTCAGTTATAAGATTCCGTTTGATCCCGATAGCATGCATGTCAGGCCCCCCCGAGAAGATGGGTGTGTGTGAGAGAGGAATGACCTTGAGCAGGCAGCCCCCCCACCCCAAAAAAGGTTAATCAACATGTTAGGGCCAAAGGCTTACAGATTCCATAGGTCATTTGGTCGCTGTATCGTTCCAAGTCCAGGTGGATACTTTGCTGGAAGAAATCCAGCTTGGCTTTCAGTTGCTGTGATGCTGAGATCATGTTGTTTTTCCTGTTGGTTAAATTGGTGTTGTACCTCAGAAGACTCAACCTAGAGATTGGGACAGAGAGAAGTTTGCATTCATCTCTGCCGTAACTACACATAAACAAGCATGGATAGATAGCCCTGGTGGCGCAGTGGTTAGAATGCAGCACTGCAGGCTAAACTCTGCCCACAGCCAGGAAGTTCGATCCCGACCGGTTCAAGGTTGACTGAGTCTTCCATCCTTCCGAGGTGGGTAAAATGAGGACCCAGATTGTTGGGGGCAGTACGCTGACTCTGTAAACCTCTTAGAGGGGGCTGTAAAAGCACAGTGAAGTGGTATATAAGTGCTATTGCTACAGGGCTATTTGGGACTCCCCAACGGACGCCCCACCTACCAATGGGGGCCACAGGAAGGTGCGGAAGGGCTGCTAATCGGACCCCGCAGCCCTGCTTCGTCCGAGCCCTTCCCACCGCTGCACTTCTTCCTCAGGGGCACCTGGGACTTACATGGCAGCTCTCTGGCCCTGGAAGAGGCGGCTGTAGTCTTCCTTCAGGCCGATGACGTAGTGCACGGCTTCAGCCCAGATCTTCCGAAGCTGGAAAACAGGCAGCTGAATTTTGCTGTCCTTTACTGAGAGAAGGAAAAATGGCCATCCTTATTAGTATATTAAAAACTGGAAGTTATAAAAAGGGAAAGAAAGGAGGGAGGGAGACGCTGAATGTAAGAATATTCGTGATGGAACCAAAGCTGACACAATCCCTGCTTATTACAAGAGTTTAATATGACATATTTTTGCAACTTTGAATTCAATATTTACAATTTGCACATAATTGTTTACAAATTGAAAGAAAACGAGGAATGGGGCAGGAGGAAGCTTGTACATTCTTCTGACTGATTTAGTGCTAGTATTTTTTATACTTTGATATTTTAATAAGGACTCAAGGGTGATTGTACAATGTTTTCCCTAAATACGCTGTAGCCAAATCTTAGAATAACTAATACTTTTTACTAAACTGAGACAAACTTACCAATATAATTTACACAGTCAGAAAGCATCCTAGAAGCAAAAGGGCCTTCATATGTAGTTTTGCTTTTATCAAATAAATATACCATGTAGCTATCCCAGCCTTTCTGGTAAAGAAGAGAAATTATTAAATCAAAACATTTCCTTGCAAACCTTCAGAAAGTACCAATAATCCAGTAATAACATGCAAGAATAAATGAATAAACTCATACTGTACATATATGATATATATATACACACTCACAGAGTGAAACATTCTGTAACGATTTAATTTATTTTACAAGTCTTAAAAAAGGAGCTGGAAGAAGCTAAGTTCTGATCTGGGCGATTTGTTTAAACGATTAACAAACATTCCCAGTTCTTGCAACTAAGTGGTGCAAAGATGCCTTCCTCCTTGCAAACACCAACTTATTCTCTTATAAACAAAGAAAGCTTGAGTAACCAGAGGATGATCTCTGTGAGATCCAGTCTGTTCTCTCTTAGACCACAAAAATAATCCACTATCTGCTTTTTTTGAACAGTTTATCTTGGATGATAAGTTCAGTCAATTGCTCCCAACACAAACCATTGAGCTGTTCTGTCTGTTCTCCCAACCCTTAGCAATTTTTTGAGGAAAGAAGGGAAACCACAAAGGGTTAGCAAAACAAACCAACCAAAGTATCTTGAAGCCAGAAGCCAGGGCAATCGCGCTAATAAAACTCTCTTCTGAAGCCACTGGGGCAGAGCCCACACCAGTGGGGTCCCTGAAGTTCTGCTGCCTTAACAACTCTGGGAAGCTCCTGCATCTGCCAGGGCACAGAGGACGACACGGGAGAGATCAGAGAGAAGGGAAAGACGAAGGCCGAGATTTAAAAAGGCCTTTCCTACCCACCAAAGAAGGTACAGCGAATGGAAAGATCTTTGACAACACCTGCTCAAATCTCCAGGTGCTTCTGGTTGATCGTTCTTGGAGAAACATTGGGAGATGGGAGGGAGCAGAAGGCAAGAAGATCTTTCTGTTCTCTGTACTTTCTCTTCCGTCTCTGTGATCTTCCTGACCTCTTTAGGGACAATCTCCGAGATTTCTGAATTATCCTTCACAGCTCTGGTCTGAAGCAGGGGCCAACTTCCATTTTTTTCCAAGTCTCTGGACTTCTACCTGCTGTGGGTCCTTGGATGTTTTGGTTTCCTTCAATAGAAGTTCTGACTGCTTATTATTTCGTAAGAGGATGTGAGTCCTGAACATGTAATTGAGAAACGTCTCAAACCAGTAAGAAAAATAAGTCCAGTGCCTTGACTCAACTTTCAGACAGTGTAAAGTAATGCTTACTCCTTCGTGTTATGCTGGTGCTTCTAAAGGATTAAACTTTGCAGCCTTTTATAGTCTTGCAAAAATGGAACTGAAGAAAAGGATGCCATCTTACCAGAGTGGTTATCAAAAGCCTTACAGAAAATAAAACAGGTGACAGAAATTTCCATTTCCATAAATCGGAATTTATGGAAATTTGTGTGACATAAATTCTTACTGTTCTGCCTGACTGCTATGAACGATCATGATCAAAGATGTGCAAATAGAGAGGCCTCATTTGTCAGAATTCAAGAAGGAATCTTACTACGCCATCAATGACACACTGAGAGGCTGGTTTCCGGGGGTCTAAACAGCTTCCCATCTCCAGGAGCAGCTCCTGGTTTCCCGAGCTGATTCCGGTGTCCGATTCAATCCGAACTTGCAGGGAATGAAGGCTTTCCTCTGGGTACAGAGAATACGACAGGATCTTGGCAGACGTCATATTTAATATGTGGACAATCTGAAAAGAAAACGCCGCAAAGAAACAGCAAAGTACTCAATACTTTGAAAATGTTCATTTTTCAAGATTTTTTCACCAGCCCCCTGTGAATTTAGGAGAGACAGGCTTAAGATGCTCAAAATAAAATTGGGAGGAAGGGGAGGGACTAAGGGTTTTTTTTGGGGGGGGGGGAGGTAACAACTAGAGTTTGCTGTCCCAATTTCCAATCATGTTATTGTTATTCGAAAAATAAAAATGTACTGGGAAAATGGTTTCAATTAATTTATTTCCTATGAGCAAGGGCAAATATTTTGTCAATGTTACAAAGTTTGAGGATTTTAAGACTCAATTAAAGAAGCAAATGAAAGTTCATTTATTGTAATTGTAATTAATCTTTTTAATCAAAATGTACAATCTTCCCACTTACCTTCAGACTCAACAATTGTCCCATCACTTGAAAACATCTGTAGCCATTCGTGTTTGGGTCTATTCCACCTCCTCTTTGCTGGGGGTCCCAGGTCAGCATCATCTGAAGCCAGGGCTCCATTGTGTCTACAATTGTACTAAGCCCCCATAAAACAAAAGGAAAACGTAAGCCCACCAGACGGGCTACCACCATCCTGCCCCACTCTGTGGCCTGGCTACTTGAAGGACCACCAGTCTCTCGTAACCTCTGCCTTGTGAATTTGATCCGGCAGGATCGGTGTGCTCCCCACCGCTTTGATTAAACAATGCCACCTGCTAGGACCCCCAAAGTCATTTTCTCTCCTGCTTGACCTTCTGGAATGAGGTTCCCCCTTTGAAATCAGAAACAGCCCCCCAACCTGTTGGAGATGCAAAGGACATGAGGACTTGGTTCTTCCCCCAGGTGAGGGAGGGTTGCTTCCCTTTGGTCACATGAGGAAGGAAGGAAGGAAGGATAAGGAAAGAAGGAAGGAAGGAAGGATAAAGAAGGAAGGAATTCTACCAATTAAGGAGAAACGATAGAATGAATGTTACCTGCACAAGCTGTTTGGAGTTGGCAAATAAGCACTAAATCTGACTTCCCCAGTCATCTCTTCCCACGCAAAAATGCACGTGGGGTCTTTCCTCTTGATTTTCTCATGCCTACGGGAAAAGAGCAAGGAGGATGGAAATCAAAATATAAAACAAACAGTTGGTATCTTGGAACCTATGACATCCATAGAGAGGATGGGTGACCTTCAGAAGACCCCTTTGGGACCTATCAAAATGCTTATGAATCCTTGCCCCACCCCCCAAAAGAGCGATGCTCGGCCTTCTGCATTAAAATGTGTGTGTCTACAAAGGCCCTTCAGAGCAAGCGCACATTTAAATATGGGCTGGATTGGTACATCTAGCAGGTGCATCTGCTCCTAAGAGAAAAAAAGCCCATGGAAGCTCCCGGAAGGAGGTGTCCAGTGGACAGAGATGACCAGTGAGTGTTCTTTTTCTTTTCATTCACGGCATGGAGGAGAAACTGGAGGGACGATATATTAGGTTGGCAAATACCACACAACTGAACGGGGAAGGGAATATTCCAGAAGGCAGAAATAAAATTCAAAACCATCTTGGGGGTCCAACTCAGTTACCAGCAGTCAAGATGGACTTGAAGGCACCACCACCAAAAAAGCAGAGATGATGGACCTAAACAAGGCCGGGGCATCCATTGTGCAATTGTGGCCGTCTTATTGGTATTTCCATCCCTCCGTGTGTGTATATATGTGCCTGCCACCGTGGCTCAGTTAGGATTGGAGCACCGTGAAGGATGCGAAGGGATTCCTCTGCAATAAGCAGACTCATCGTGTGCCAAATATCTTGGCACGAGATTCCCCTAAAGGAGCTCTTCCTGGAGCTACAGCCGATGGAGAAAGAACATTTTTGTAAAGGAACCGAATCTCTTTCCCTGCTGCGTCTTCCTGCTGGCTGTCCTATCTCCTGGGGCCTTTAAAGAGAGCGGGGCTGCCTTGATGTCCCTGTGTGCGCAGGGCGAAGGTAAAACGCACCCCATTGTCCCCCGAGTCAGAGAGACCTACCAGGTGAACGGCTGCTGGTTGTGAAGGAAGGGCCTGAACCCCGTAATGCACTCGAAGATGACCGTCCCGAGGCTCCAGAAGTCCACAGTCATGGAGTAAGAGTTATTATCAAAGAGTTCAGGGGCCTTAAACAAAAGAGCAGAAATTGGGATAAAAATCAACCTCCTCCAGAGTTAAGAACACACCGCAATTTGTGTTCAGATCTTACCAAATACTGTAAGGTCCCCACGAAAGACGTGCATAGGCTTCCTTGATCCAGATCCTTGGCGTATCCCAGGTCTATGATCTTGTAGATTATCTGGCAATTAAATCACATTCCAAGTCATGTTTTGTCAGATAAGAATAACTCTCAT
Organism: Diadophis punctatus similis; assembly: GCA_023053685.1. Taxonomy (NCBI): domain Eukaryota; kingdom Metazoa; phylum Chordata; class Lepidosauria; order Squamata; family Dipsadidae; genus Diadophis; species Diadophis punctatus. The sequence goes on from JALIGW010000021.1 coordinate 15,550,654, forward strand.
CAGAGGAGAAATAGATCTTGTCCTGGAACTCTGACATTAGAAAAGAAACCGCAGTTTAAAGTTCTAAGTAGAAAATATTTATTTCAGTACAAAAACAATACATTCTCATTAATCACATCTCAGCTATAAAAACACGTCTTGCTTCTACAGAAGCTGAAATAGAAGGACGGATCAAAGAAAGGAATGTACACATGCGTACTGGGAACATATTAATCACGTGCTCAGGAATAAACCATTATATTTGATAGGGATGCAGCTCCCTGCATATACATGTAACAGGCAATATAATCACTGCGTGACATGTTTTCACCTAAGCTTCTTCACTTTCACTCTTTTTGGAACTGAGAAGTGGGGGGGGGAGGGTGTTGTGGTTAGAGTGCAGCATTGCAAGCTACTTCAGCTGACTGCTAGCTGCAGTTCAGCGGTTCAAATCTCACCAGCTCAAGGTTGACTCAGCCTTCCATCCTTCTGAGGTTGGTAAAATGAGGACCCAGATTGTTGGGGGCAATATGCTGACTCTGTAAACCGCTTAGAGAGGGCAGTAAAAGCATTGTGAAGCAGTATATAAATCTAAGTGCTATTGCTATTTCTTCCTTCCTTCTTTCCATCAATCCATCATCCATGGTGCACAGTGGTTAGAATGCAACATTGCAGGCTAACTCTGCCTACTGCCAGGAGTTTGATCCTGACTGGCTCAAGGTTGACTCAGCCTTCCATCCTTCTGAGGTGGGTAAAATGAGTACCCAGATTGTTGGGTGGCAATATGCTGACTCTGTAAACCGCTTAGAGAGGGCTGTAAAGCACTATGAAGCGGTATATAAGTCTAAGTGCTATTGCTATTGCTCTCCATTTTTTCCTAGCCCAGCCTCTGAAATGGACGAGAGGGGCAGGGAGAGCCTCTCCTTTGATCCGATGGGAGGGAAGGAAGGAAGGAAGGACAGTTGAAACGTGTTTTGAGATGCTGGAGAACCAGCTCTACAAGCCACCACCTGTGGATACTTCTTTATATCCCACCTTTATTGACTGTATAACTAATTAAAGGCAGTGAACATACCTAATATTTCTTCCTCCAACTGTTTCCCCAACAACACCCTTGTGAGGTGGGCTGGGCTGACAGAGAGAGGGACTGCCCAAAGTTACCCAGCCCCCTTTTGTGCCTAAGGCAGGACTAGAACTCAGGGCCTCCTGGTGATTGGCCCAAAGTCCAGGGCACCTTGTGCTTCAAAAGAGCAGGTGGGGAAGATGAGGGAGGCCGAGGCCAAAAGGCAGGGCCTGCTTGCTCAAGAGGACTGGTGTCACGACAGCACAACTCCCTCCGAACCAATCAGGGGCCTCTCCTCCTTGCAAAGTCCGTCCAGGGGATGTGGGGAGTGGGCAGGGAGTCCCTTTCTGTGGCACATTTCTTGGAACCATTGATGGAAAAACCGACCGCAGCCTTCTAAACTCTTTGTTGCCGCAACACCCGGAGCGTTTCACCGACCTTCCCGGCTTCATCCTGGAGGACGATATTTTCTGGTTTAAGATCTCTATGAATGATTCTGTTTTCATGTAAATACTGGATGCCAGACCCTAGAAATTATGGGAAAAAATGCACACATTTTTAAAAAAAATTTAGAGACACTTTCTGATTCAGCTTTTGTCATTTTGACAACAGTGGTAAATCCAGAAGATGCCCCAACCTCTGTCCTGAGGCCCTTGTGTAGCCTAAATCAATACAGGTTGATTATTAATACGCATTCAGAACTGGTTCTTGGAGGCACAATAAGAAGACTGGGAAACAAAACACTTTTAAATCCTTTTTATCATGGAAGAAAACAGCTGACCTACCAATGTCACTCAGCACAGAAAGGATTTGGCTTTCCTTAAGACCGCAGCAATTCTCAGGTGCATTCAGCAGCTAAAACAGTAACGGTAGTAATAATACGAAGGTTAATAAGGTTGTTCCATTTAACAACCAATATATATATAGCTCAAAGGACAAAACATGTTACTAGCAAGCACTGTGTTGGAGAACGTATTTGGGCCAACAAAATGAGGGTTGACTTTCAGTGAAGTGAAATAATGGACCACAATTACAGGGCAAAGCATAAAAGAGTGGCTCAACTTCTGGGTCCCAAAATTGGCAACTGGCATCAAAGGAGAGATTGCCTTAAGCCCCAGAATGCCACTGAAGGGTAGAAGCTGAACACAGTTTTTATCTGCTTCTAAAGTTTAGAGGCCGTTGAGAGAATTGGAGAATACTTTGAGCTCTCTTCTGCCAGGGACAAATTGGTAGGCCTTTGATCTCAAGGTCCTCAAGTGGAAACGGGACTCCGGCTGCCTCCAGAACAGGACCAGGCGTCCTTCATGGGTTCCTCCAGGTAGCAACGGAGCGGGAGGTAAGAAGCCCAAGGGGGCTCCAGCAGCCCAGCCCCACCTTCTGGAGGTCAAAGGGGCTCCTACCTTCCTGAGGTCCCCCCTGGAGCAATACTCCATGGCCAAAAGGGGCACGTCGTTCACCAGGAAATCCAGGTCTTCTGGCAGGTCCTGGGCCTTCACCACATTTGGATGATTCAGGCTGAGGAAAAGAGAGGGAAGCTCCAGAGAGAGTCGCCTTTCCACCAGGCCAGGCAGGAAAGCAGGAAACCACCCAGAGGAGCCCCTAAGAAAGTCCTTATGGAGAGCAGCTTGGGCTAGTGGTTAAAGCCCAAGAATGGAAAGCGGGAGGTGGAGAGTTCTAGTCCTGCCTTAGTCAGAAGGTCTGGTTGGGGGGCTTTGGGCCAGTTCCCCCCCCCCTGTCAGCCCACCCCACCCCACGGGGTGGTTGCTGAAGGGAGAGGAGGAGGAGGAGGAGGAGGAAGGGGCGCTGGGGGTGCTCCCCGCCTTGACTGACTTGTGAGAATAATAAAGGCGGGTGCAAAGTGCAAACCAACCAGACTCACCTCCCAGGGGGGAAAGGGCCCTCCCCGCGGGGCCCCTAAGATCCCGGGGCAGGAAGCGGGACCCCAGCAAAGGGGCGGAAGACCCCCGTGGCCCACCTGCGCAGGATCTGCAGCTCGTGGCGCCAGCGCTCCTGGTGTTTGGCGCTCAGCTCCAGCCGGCAAGCCTTCACCGCCAGCCGGGCGCCCGACTCCTGAGAGGGGGAGGAAGGCGCGGCGTTAAGGGGCACCCGGGAGCTCCGGAGCGGCCCCAGCCCCCCCCCCCCGACAAGCAGCCCCCCACCCACCCGGTGCTGGTAGAGGGAGACGTTGCCGAAGCCGCCGGCGCCCAGCCGCTCGCGCATCTCCCAGGCCCCGCAGGTGGGGGAGCCCGGACAGCCGCCCCGCAGCGCCACCGCCGCGCCCGCCGGCAGCCGCTCCATGCCCGCCCGAGCCCAGGCCCCGCGCCCGGGACCACCCCGCCGCCGCCGCTCCTCCTCTTCCGGGGCCGGCCGGGCGGAGAGGGACGGGGCTCGGCCGCCGCCGCGCCCAGAGCCTCCCCAGGCGGAAGAGACGGGGTGCCCTGCGCGCAGTGCTGGAGCCCGTGCAGATGGCCTTTGGGGGCCCCCGGCGGCTCTTTCCCTCCTGGCCTTCCGGCAACCCACCGCCCGGCTGCTGCTCTCTTGTCCTCCCCGCCGGCAACTCTGCAGCGCCCCGCTGGCGCTCCGGAAAGAAGCGGGGGAGAGTGCAGCCCTTTCTTTACAGGGCGGGGGGGGGGCGCAGCGGTGGGGCCCGCCGGCCCTTCTCCCTCCCTCCCTCCCTGGGAAGGCTGCAGAGGCGTCCGGCGCCGGAGGCTGTGCGGGGCCGCTCCAAGGCTGACGGGCTCTGGGCCAGCCGGGAAGCCTCTCCTCTCCGGTGTCTAAGGCAGGGCGAGTTCCCTGGCTGGCTGTCCGTCCGTCCCCGCAGGGCCGCCGGTGCCCACCCAAAGGGCCCGGGGGAGCGGGGGGGGGACCGACCCGGGATTCTGGGCAGAGCGGGAGGCGCCGAAGCCGAGGACTTTCTTGGGAGACTCGTGAACAAACGGGCGAGGAATAAAGGCGAAGGGCCCCTATTCCCCCCTCCCCCTCCCCGCCTGCTTTTTGTCCTTCTGAATAAAGGCAGGAACCGCGCGGGGTTTTTGTTGTTGTTGTTTTAACGCTTTTCACACAAAAGCCAAGTTCTGAATTGCTCTTCGTCGGCCTCTTTCCCAGCGGAGGATTAGAGGCCAAATGGTGGCAAGAGGATCAACCCGCAACTGGGCAGGAGGCTGAAACCAATTTCTGTCTCCCTCCAGGCCTGACCCTATACCCAGGCCAAGCTTTACTGCTAGAGCTGCCTTTCGCTGCTTGCTTCGTAACTCTCAAAAAAGCAGTTGAGGCTGAAACAAACCCTTATGTCCCTCCTCTGCATGTTCTACCCACCACTTATACAGAATAGAGTTGGAAGGGATCTTGGAGGTCTTCTAGTCCAACCCCAATGCTCAAGCAGGAGACACTCATTTCAGATAAGTGACTGTCCAGTCTCTTCTTGAAAACCTCCAGTGCACCCACAACTTCTGGAGGCAGGCTGTTCCATGAATTAAGTGTTCTAACTGTCAGGACATTTCTCCTTAGTTCTAAGTTGCTTCTCTCCTTGATTAGTTTCCACCCATTGCTTCTTGTTCTACCCTCAGGTGCTTTGGAGAATAGTTTGACTCCCTCTTCTTTGTGGCAACCCCTGAGATATTGGAAGACTGCTATCATGTCTCCCCTGGTCCTTCTTTTCATTAAACTAGACATACCCAGTTCCTGCAACCGTTCTTCCTATGTTTTAGCCTCCAGTCCCCTAATCATCTTTGTTGCTCTTCTCTGCACTCTTTCCAGTCTCTCGACATCGTTTTTATATTGTGGCGACCAAAACTTACCAAGGCCTTATAAAGTGGTATTAACACTTCACCTGTTTATGCAACCAAGGATTGCATTAGCTTTTTTGGCTGCTGCCACGCACTGCTGGCTCATGTTTAAGTGATCATTCTGGGGGACAATCTTGTTGCCAAATAGACACACTGCCCTCCTTAAATGCAGCAATTTGTTTTGATTGACTTCTTGCATAATGTGGGACTGAGGTGAGCAGGTCTGGGGTGAGGTGCGCAGGTTTCCACTGGCAAAAAGGGTGGTGTGGGAGGAACAAAGGGGGAAGTGACCTATGGATCTTTTCCTTTAATGCTATGCTTCTTGTGGGGCTGCCCCTGAGCACCCCCAAGGCTGCAGCTGATCCAAGCCTGGGTGTTTTTCCTGCCTTCCCTGGAGGGCTCCCACTGTTGCACTGGCTGGCTGCAGCCGCTGAGATGATCCCCTTTGAAAGGCCCTGCATGGCTTTCTTTGAGGTACCACCCACTCCCGTCTTCACACAATCAGGTCAGGGGTGTCTGCAAGTCAGGATGTTGGCCACAATGGTACAAAGATCTGCCTTTGATTGCCCAGCCTCCAGCGTAGCCTTGTTTTTCTATCCTCTGCAGGGTCCCCTGGACTGAATGGGGCCAATTCCCTCCAGGTGCCCTCCATCTGAGAATGCCATGGGGAGGGGGAAACTCTGGAAGGGGGCAGTCACTGCTCCCCCCTTTGCAGCCCCCCCCCCGCCGAGAGCCACTGCGCCTCCTCCCATCCAGCCCAGGATGGAGGCTTGCTGGGAATGTTGGGGTGCACTGCTGACAAAAGGGGTTGCTTTCCTTTGGCCCTCCTTCAGGGTGGGTTTTGGGAGTTGGGCGGCATACAAATCCATTTAATTAAATTTATCATGCATTTACTTTGGAGGGCTTTTTCTTTAATGCTGGGCCGCTGGCAGGCTTCCGGAATTGCCAACACATAAATACATTAAGTAAAAACACATCTTAAAATGCTGACAAATGACTTACAATTGAAAGAATGAAGCCATCCCACAGGGAGAAGGATCCTGTCCCCCTAGTTTTTGAGAGGTGCCCCGATTCCCTCCCCACCCGGCAGCCTTTCCAAGGTTTGGGGGGGGGGCTCTCTTCATTTCTCAGGGTTTCCTGGTCTCCCCTCCCCGGAGGGCAGCCCCGACCTCTTAGATGCCCAGGGGAGCCCCAAAGCCCCTCCGACCGGGGAAGGTCGCGGCCAGGACGAGCCTCCGCCTCTCGGGAGACCCCCATCCTTGCAGGGGCGGTGGGGAGGGCAGCGCTGCCTGCCGGGGCTCCGTCCCACTGGGCGGGCGAGGGTCGCTCAGGGGGAGGGGGCCTCCATCTGGGCGCGAGGGGCGGGGGCGTCGGCGCGGGGGAGGCGCGCAGTGACGAAGAACCGGAGCCGCGCAGGAGGGCCGAGCGCGGGGCTGTCGAGGCGGCTGCGGGTTCTGGAGCCCCGGGCGGGCTAGCGAGCGCGGCACGGACCAGCGGCAGGCAAAGCCCGGAGCGACCGAGAGCGAGCGCGGTACCCGCCGGGTAGAGTCCCGTCCCCCCCCCACACGGCGCGGCTCAGGGAGTGGGGAGGGGGGAGCCGCCTTCTGCGCTTGGGAGGGAGGGAGGGTCGTCTCCCCCCCTGCGGGGCGAGGGCAGTCCTCTCTGGGGTCCATCTCCTCGCGTAGCAGAGCCCCATGGGGGGGGGAGGGGGCAACTAGTCGGGGGCTGATTTCGGAGCCGCGGCTGCTTCAGGGAAAGCGATGGGGGGGGGAAGAAACCCTCCCGAAGACCCCCAGCCCTCGTTCTCCTGGGGGGGGGGGGCATCCCTAGAATAAATCAGAATCTGCGGTGAAATTTGCGTTGGGGGAGGATTATTTTACAAGCCGAGCCCAGAAGTTGAGCGCCTGTGCCTGCTAAATCCATTATTTTAACCCTGGCTTTGCAATATGCTGCACAGAGATGGCTTCACACTTCATGGCAAGCCCTAAACAAACAAGCCACCATATTTAGGTTGCATTTTTCATGCACCCCATGTTCGAGCTCAGCAGACAGGTAAACCTCCCTGCAATCCAAGGGCAGCCAGTTAGTTTGCACCACCAAGACCCTGTGAAGGGTTAGTGGGAAGAGCTTTGGTGATGCCACGCTTGGAATTCTGCATCCAGGATAGGGGGAAAAAAGATGGAGAGATCCTAGGAAGAGAAGAAGAGCAGCACAGGTGGATTTAGGGGGCTGGAGGCTGAAACATCCCCGAGGAACGGTGGTTGGAGTTGGGTATGGCCAGTCTAGTCCAGAGGAGGACACGATAGCAGCCTTCCAATATCTGAGGGGCTGCCAGAAAGAAGAGGGGGGGGGGTTCCACCTGTTCTCCAAAGCCCCTGAAGCCAGAAGCAACGGATGGAAACTCACCAAGGAGAAATCCGCTTAGAATGAAGGAATTTCCTGACAGGGGGGACAATAAGCCAGGGGAACAGCTTGCCTAGAGAACTTGTGGGTGCTCCATCACTGGAGGTTTTTATGAAGAAATTGGACAGCCATTTGTCTGGGATGGGCTGAGGACTCTTGCTTGAGTGCAGGGGGTTGGGCTAGAAGGCCTCAAAGGCCCCTTCCAAGTCGGATTCCGTATATCCTTCCCTGATGAGAAACTGGCTAGCTCTAGTCTAGATCATTTCTGGAGGCAACCCAAGAGAGGCTAGTCTCCAAGCAACGGCAACCCTCGTGGTTTATGCCAGAGGAACTCTGGGCTTTCTAGGGTTAAATCTAAAAGCAGAGCAATCCAGGCAACCGTGGCTGACCCCTTTCCCCTTGGTTTTGCAGATTGGGCCCACTTCCTGGAGACCATGAGGGTGAAGTGCAGCCCCGCCGTGTGTTGGACTCTCCTCTTCCTGCTGGCCATTTTCATGGAGGGCATTGTCTGCAAAGGGGGCCGGGGTGGCGCTCGTGGGTCAGCCCGGGGCAGCGCTCGGGGCACCTCCCGGCGGTCCAAGTCCGCCCCCCGTTACCGCTCCTCCGGACTGCGCGTGGCGGCCGCTGCTGCTGCAGGAGGAGCCGCGGCAGCAGCTGCGGCGGCCGGGATGAGCATGGGGGGGCCAGACAGCCCCCCGTATGGCGAGATGCAGCCGAGCAACAACACTGCAGGGAGCACTCACCACTCCGGTCCCTGGCCCCTCTTCTACGTCTCCGCCTCCCTCTGGTGTGTGGCCCTGGTGCCCCGGGCCCTCTGACGCTCGGAGCCTCTGCAGAGCAACCTCTTCCCCCAAAGCATCCCCACAAGTGATCGGGGGAGGGGGGGGCGAGTGTCCCTGCGACAAGTTAATCAACGGTGCCAAAATACATTACAAGCCACTCCTATCCCCGGCATTTAGTTATTGATTGAGACTGCCATCCTAAGGTCAATCCAAAGGGGGGAGGGAAGTGGTCAGTGAATGAATGGTCAGTGTCTGCTGGTGGACAGTCTGAGATGCAGTGTAGCTGCCCACTCCACATGGGCCATTATTTGTCTGCCAAATTCTTTATGCAGCTCTTTTGTAATGATTAAGACGTAAAGACCTTCTGCCAACAATTTATTGCTACTTTTATACGGTGGATCTCTAGGGAAGAATTCCTCCCTCCGGTGCCTTGTCCAACAAAGGAGCTTTTAACTTCGGAGCCATTCCGCACTAGATCCACCCAGGCGGGAGCTCGGAGGTCAGCGTGGAGAATGTGCTGCACATGGAAGAGCCCGAACGCAGATCAGACTCAACCATGGACAATGTTTGGTTACTCATTTCTCTTGGGGCCAAATTATAGGTCACAAGGTGGTTGTGAGGTTCAAGTGAGGGGACAATACCTCGTCTGCTATCTTGAGCAACTAAGAAAAGCAAAATATTATCAGCTCTATCGTGCTCAAGGCTACTATGGGGAAAAAAATCAGTTATTATTCAATCCCATTTCCTTGTCCGCCTTGAACTGAGAGAATTCGGCCTGTGGCAGATGGCTCTTCTTTGGGCCCAAACGGGGGGAAGCCCAGCCTGTCACACACAAGCAGCCTTCTTGCTTTGGGATCTGAACTGGCTCAAGGGGGCCGTTGCCATATTGGTGCAAGCGGCTGAATCACTCAGAGGCAGCTCAAGAGTTCTCCAAGTAGGCGGAAGGTGGCGAGGGCAGAAAGGGCTGCATGCTGAGCTGGACAGGCCGCCATTGTTGTTGTTGTTATGAATGTGATTTTATTTTCTGTGGAAAATCTTCTCAAATGCCCTTGCAATAGCTGGGGGATGCTGAAAATGTCTTCTGCCCTCAAAGGCCACTAAAGATTCATTTTGGGAAACCGCCAATTGGGTCAGCCATCTCCTTTCAACCTGACCACCACCGTTTGGAAAACCTGCCAGAGTTTTCAGAAATTCAGTAGGGAGATTCAGGTCCAATAAACAGCTTTGCGCGGTTAATATGACATTTGCTGCCCTCAGATATTATGACGGCTCTTGAGAAGATTATAAAATGGATTAGACAAATTTGTAGAGCTATTAGACTTGATTGCATTACATACAAGAGATGCATCTTAAATGCCAGCGATGGGAGGAAAGACACAGCGGCTTTCCCTGGAGCTATGAACTTTCCCCCGATGCAGCTGAATGGATCCCGTGTCACATGCAACGCTGCTCCCGATGGACCTTTGCCCTGATTTATCAACTCCCAACACGTTTTAAGAAAAACATTTTCATACATTTCATACCTACGATGTCTGGGTGCAAAGAAAACTAGGAATGGTTCCTGACGTTCATTTACCTGCTGGTGATCAGCTCATTTAATAAAAGTCATTACAATCGCCTGGTCTACGTGTGATATTTTGGATTGTAAGGCTGTGGAGAAAAACGTGCAGGTTCTGCTTCCAACGATGAGCGGGGGAAGGGACATTACGGCCAATGCACCAGATGGTGTGTCCATGTGTGTGCGCGCCCTTGTGTGGGCTTTCGACTCCTGGCGGCTGCCTGGACTCATCCCTGCAGTTACAGAAGCGTCTTCCCACCGTGATGGGGCAGCCTTTCTGCACTGTGGACTTGATTCCGCTTCTGATCAGGGACGATGCCAAAATCCTCTTCACGATCCGTATCCTCAGCCAGGGACCCCTCCTCCCACCACGGCCCTTTGATGTCTGTGGAGAGTCTCAGTCATCCAGGTCATGGTTGTCCCAAAGGGGTTTTTCCCCCCCAAAAGGCAACGGGACTTCCTTGGGTTTTTTTCTTTTCTTGAAGGCGTTTCGCTTCTCATCCAAGAAGCTTCTTCAGTTTAGAACTCCAGAACTGAAGCAGCTTCTTGGATGAGAAGCGAAACGTCCTCAAGGAAAAAAATCCAAGAAAGTCCCGTTGCCTTTTGGGGGAAAAGCCCCTTTGTTCTTTACAGCTGCAGTGGAGGGAGCCCAAGGGCCTTGTTGTTGTTGTTCTTTTTTGGCTCCCCTGCATTCCTCAGAAGAGAATCCAAAGCTTCTGCAGCCTCTCTCCTCTTAACAGCTGTTCCAAGGGAGGAGCCAGGGCAGGAGAGCATCCTGAACAATCTGCTGCGTTGGTTCTTGGCAGAGAAAACCAGCCTGTCTCCACTTGGACTCCAACTCTGAGGGAGGACCTTGGGATGTGACTTCAGCAACTGATTCTCCTGATACTTTGAATTTGGGGGGGGGGATTTGTACACTTTGGAGATGTGGACAGGAAGTATCATGAGATGAAAGTCACCATCTGTTTTATGCAACTTTTACAATATTTCACTGTTGATTACAAGATTGGTCTGTCTTGCAAAAGACAATCAAACAGCTGAGTTGATACAAATTAAGACTTTTATCAGAGATAAAAATGGCTGCAATTTGGAAAATAGAATAGAATAACAAGAGTTGGAAGGGACCTTGGAGGTCTTCTAGTCCAACCCCCTGCTCAAGCAGGAGACCTATAGCATTCCAGACCGGTGGCTGTCCAATCTCTTCTTAAAAGCCTCCACAGTGTTGGAGCACCCACAACCTCTGAAGGCAACTTCTGTTCCATATTGGCTGATTGTTCTCACTGCCAGGAAGTTTCTCCTTCGTAAGTTGGTTCACATCTTCATTTTTTTCTTGCTTTTATCCATTGAGTCTTCTGCATCCCTGATGGAGTTATACTGTTTTCTTTCTTTCTTCCTTGGCAGGAGGGAAGTTGGTGCAATACCAATGGAAAAGCAATCTTAAAATTGTTTATTCACAATATCCAAAAAGGGAAGGCAAAACTATGGGATATAACTCTCTTACAAAACATGGGATAGCAATAGTTTAACTTGCAACCATGTATTAATTTAATTTTAGGATAGCAGCATTTGTGAACCTGGGCTTACATGGTTTGAACAGATCACAAAGCAATGCAATCGGCCTCCAAAGTTCTTTTTAAATAGGAGGTAAACAATAGGTCTCTCCAGCTATCGCTTTGTCATCCAAGACAAGCCCATCCCCTGAAGATACGGCACGGAGGATTGGAAAATAGATATGAAATGATCTAGGATTAGTCATAAAAAAAGTCCAAGGGGAGATTCTTCCAAGGGAGTTTGCATAAACTCTTGCCCCGCAAAAGGACCGCCTGCAATAGCCACTTGGACGTTGCAAGGCCCAACCCAGCTGAGCTTCTGAAGAAAGCAAAGGTCTTCACAAATACAGTGTTGCTCCTGGTAGATCCTGAGAACTTTCCAGAAGAAAACTCCGGGGCACGGTCAGCCAAGGATCTCATTCCCTTGATCCAGCATGACCTTCCCCAGAAGCCCTTTACGGAAGGTGTAGATGAATTCACAGGCTGCTGCGTTGTAATTAGGGACCGATATGTTCACATTCCCTGCCGAAAGGAGGAGATGCCTCAATGCTCAGCCCAGGTGGTCTTTCCTCCCCAAAGGGGGAAAAACAAAGACCCTTGAGACCCGTAGGGTCAGAACAACCTGGTCTGCTAAAGCTTGACCCTCCGTTAAGCGTCCATCCCTGGGCTCTGCCATCACCCATCACTCGTGGAATCTGCCCTTCCTGCTCAGAAGCACCTTTGGGCCAGGGAACTTCCCAGTGACAAGAGGAAAGGACTCACCTGTGCCAGTCAGGACCTGGACTTTTTGCACCTTGCCCAGATGCCGTGCTATGCTTTTGAGTACACTCTCCACCTCATCACAGGGGCCACTCAGCCCGTAACGCTCCACGTAACTGCAGAATAGGAGGACAGGGGCGGGGGAAGATGCCTGAGGCTTATGGAGGGCCCCCTTGGGGCCCACACACAAGCTCAGGGGCCGTCTCACCTGAATTGCTGCTGCTGGTTCAGCACATACAGAAGGTAGTCAGCAATGACCTCCACTCCCACCAGGTGATCAAGAATTGCTCCTGAGTAAAGGAAGGAGGAGAGGAAAATGTAGAGGTAGTCCTCTACATGGCAAAGTAGGGCAGGCAGCGGCACGATGGCTGCAACCCAAAAAGCTCCAGACACAGAGCGACAGAGACGGAAAACCAGACTTAAGGGTGGATGCCAATGTGGAGAGGATGCAAGACAGCCGAACTCTGCAGACATTAGACAAACACTGCAGGAATTAAGACTCTCAAGGCTGTGGGAACAGCAAATGTCACCCACCACTAGGAAGCTTCACACAAGGAAGTGTTAGGTGCACAAAGGAGCAGAGGAAGAGTTGTTTAAGATGTTTTTAATGTTTATTCTGTTGTTAAAGCCGCCCAGAGTCCTTTGGGAGTTGGGCGGCATATAAATTTAATAATAAATAAAATAAAATAAAATACAGGGAAAGAGAAGCCCAAGTCAAAACTGCTGAGCAAAACGGTTGCTGACTGGCCTCCTTCCATGGCAAAGCAGACCGATTCCAGGGCCCTCCTGTGCTCATCCAGCAGGACCCGAAGGCTCCCTCACCCACCAACCCTATTGTTCACATTTTCATGTTCAGTTGCCTGCCCTGCCTTTTCTTCAAGGGCTCAGGGCAGCTCCCGTGGGGGTCTTCCTTCGTTAGATCTTTGCTTCAATCTGGCGGAGGGGGATGGGTGGTGGGAAGGAGGGACCCAGCATCAGCCAATGAGGGTTCGTGGTTGAGGGTGGACTTGAATCTAGTTCTCTCGATTCTGGTCCAAGTCCTTAATCTCATTGATTTACTAAATGTGTATGCTACCCAACCCTCTACCAAGCAACCCTGGGTGGCTTACAACACTCTAAATAACAAAGAAAACAATTATAGGATTAAAACCTTAGAACTGTGATGGCGAACCTGTGGCACGCGTACCAGAGGTGGCACGCAGAGCCCTCTCTGTGGGTACGCGTGCTGTCACCCCATCTGCTCTTCTGGTTTCCAGCACACACATGTGCGCTGGCCGGCTGGTCTTCACGGGCGCCAGAGCACCAGAAAACGGCCTGAAAACAGCCCAGAAACCGGCCCAGAAACCGGCTGGAAAACAGGTGAAAAAAACAGGCCGTTTTCGGACTGTTTTTCAGGCCAAAAATGGCTTCCGGTGCTCTGGCGTAGCTCACATGCACGCACTTTCCAGTTTGGGCACTCGGTGCCAAAAAGGTTCACCATCACTGCCTTAGAACACCAGGCATTAAACGCTAAAACCTTAACATGGATGTTAAAATGGCTAAAAAACAATGCGTAGATGTGGCGGAGGTGAGATCTTGTACTGCTCTACTAGCCACCTCCAAAACGGGGTGCCCCATCGGTGTATAGCCACGTGTCCCATATTACTCATGGCTACTCAGAGTCCTCTCACCACATAGTGCCAGCTTCAGCCCTGTCTCGACGGATGCAATTTGGGGAGACAGCACCCCAGGAGTATCCAGCAGGTACATGAGGGGCTTTTCAGACACCTGGAATAGGAAGGTATCAGATTCAGTTTTACAGTCTCAAAAAACTGCCACAGAGAATTATAGGACACGACGGTTTCCGACATGCCGAAGAGCTGATTGAAGACATCAACTTTTTTTTACATTTTATTTTTATTTATTTTTATTTATTCATTTATGTATTTATTTGTGAAACACGTATAGGATAGTAGTAGTTTGTATAAACATAAGTAAAAAGTAACGATAAAAGAGGACAATAGGACAGGGACGGTAGGCACAGTGGTACACTTATGCACGCCCCTTATTGACTTCTTAGAAACGGGGAGAGGTCGACTGTAGACAGTCTAAGGTTAAAGTTTTTGGGGGTTTGGGGAAGAAACCACAGAGTCAGGTAGTGCATTCCAGGCATTGATCACTCTGTTGCTGAAGTCGTATTTTCTGCAGTCGAGGTTGGAGCGCTTTACATTTAGTTTGAATCTATTACGTGCTCGTGTATTGCTGCGGTTGAAGCTGAAGTAGTCATTTTCTTTAGAGTTACCCACCATGACTAACAAAATCAAGGTTGCTCAACCAACTTTTATGCCTAAAACAGGATTAAACTCCCAGCATCTAGAATCTTTAACTGCTATATCAAAGTGGCTCTCGGGACATAAGGCACAATTGTTTGAGACATACTGCTTTAAAAGCTGTTATAATGCAACAATTGGTTACTAGATTTGGTTGCAATTCTTTATTTCAACAAAGGCCTGAAATATAGCTCAATTTAATCTTAAAATTACATGGACATGCACCTCTAAGTCAACAGGTGTTGGTCTATGCCACGTTATTAATCTCCATTCTCTCCCCCAGAGGTAGTCCTCTCTAATGAGAATGAAACAGGAAGCCGCTCAGTTAAGAAGATCCACCCTATTATCAGTCGGTCACAAGGGAGAAGACGGGATGAGAAAGAGGGGCATCTAACGAGCTTTGTTGAAAACGATTGGCTCTCTCGGGCACCCCCTACCTAGGACTGTATTCAGGTGTTCTCTACTTAAGAATCAACATTTCGAATAAGAACCCAAGTCTGTGCACCATTTGGCGCAGAAACTCTTGGATTACCTGGATCCTGGTCAGAACCGCTTTGGTTATACCTGGTGCCCCACCAACTGGCGCGGCTTTTCCTTCGTTGCAGAGAAAGGAAGAAAGGAAAAACACAATTATGTGCAATTGAAGACGGCAGCGCTTAGCTTGTCGTGTTGTCACTGTCTGAGGAACTAATTGTCCCTTTTGCTTCAGGCCAGTAATCAACCATAACCAAAAGGAGATCTTGGCTCCTACTTGACTCACCAGTCATTTTCTGGCAACAAAGCAGGAATGTCCCATCCCCACGTAACTGTGTCAACCCAGTTTCCACTATTGCTGGACAGATTTCTGAAAAGCTCATACTCTCCAACAACTCTTTTCTTGGCACCCAAGAACTTACTGGGTTTTTAAATTTCAAAAGAATTGATCACTAATCACTAATGTAAAACATTCTGCAGAGTTGAACCAGACGGCCATATTTTCAGGATTATAGTCATGCTCACGACTTTCCTCCTTGTATACCAATTCTACTGAATGCCCTATTTAAATGTATCGGTTTGCTTGACCAGAAGCAACAGGAAATACCTTTCCTGAGGTGTAGCTTTCTGAGTGAATTGATGATTGAGGATTTCCCCACATTCGGCACACCGATCACCATGATGTTATTATCCACATTCTGGAACCAATCAGAAACAATTGAAAGTAACCTTGAAAACACACTTGGTGCAACCAAGAAATAAAATTTTTTAGCAGATTTCTAGAGAGTGACATATATGGAAACATCCTTCTCAATATCCAGGATCCCATTAATTTCAGGCCAATGATGGTTGAAACCTGGGCCTGGACCAACCCCTAGGAAACATTTCTTCCCTCTTTTGAGATGCTTAAAAGGATGGAAAGGAGCAACCTACAAAAGCCACTCAGTGTGTCCTGGAACCTTTGCTCTGAACAACTGCTGGGCATGAACATCTGTTCTTAATGAAATCTGCAGTTCAGAAAGAGATATTCCCAGGGGCTGGAAAAGATGGAAGCCAAAGCGGCTCATCTTTTAAAAGCATAATGCAGGAAAATGCTCAATTATTTGTTAGCCTTGTAAAATTTAGAATTTCTCTGAGGAATTTAATAGGAGAGAGAGGGAGGGGGAGAGAGAGAGAGAAGGGGGGGAGGGAGGGAGGATGGGTCCTCTTAAAGAAAGTCTGCTGTGATTCATGATTGTCTTTGTCCAGGCAATTATTTGCCAATTTATTTAATTTTAGGGAGGAAAGTAAAGGACCACCATCAAGACCTTCTGACAAGACAAGTGTCATTCTGAATAAAGTGAGCTCATGATCTTCAGGTTAGGGTTCTTCTCTAAAGTTATAGGAGATAAGAGAGAACCGGTTTGGCAGAGTGATTAAGGCATCAGGCTAGAAACCAGAAGACTGGGAGTTCTAATCCCACTTTAGGCACAAAGCTAGCTGGGTGAACCTGGCCCAGCCACATTCTCCCAGCCCTAGGAAGGAGGCAACGGCAAGCCTCTTCGGAAAAACCTTGAAGCCAAGAAAGCAGCAGGGACTTGTCCAAGGTGGTCACCAAGACCGACGTGAAGGTGCACAAGTATGTGCACACACACACGTACAGGGGGCGGATCTAATAGAGTGCTAATCAAGCCCACTAAAAATAAATCCGTTTCACACATCAGGAACATTGCCACAGAAAAGATCAGGATGGTCCTTTTGGTTCTTAACGATACGAAGGAAAATACGAAGGAAAAGCACAGCAATGTTTTTGTTCTCCAAAATGTCGAGTTTAACTCACCTCCGCCCTCTGATAACGCTGACTGTTTTTGATCATTCCTGTGAGAATGGGAACAAGCTACAAGGCAAGAAAAGAGACAGATTCAGTGGAACTGCAGGTCTTTTGTGTCCTTAAGACAAGGGGAATTAAGAAGGTTCCATGCCATTGCCTACTTCTCTCTTTCCCCCTCCCCCGCAGCTCTTCCGCTTTCAGAGCCAAGGCCAATTATTCATTCATTCATTCAAGAAACGTAAAAGGCTGCCAACTCCATTCTACCAACTGCTTTGCTTTATCCTTCAATGAATAGGAAGATTGGTTCTAGAATAAAGAACTCTCGTCATCCAGGCTTATCATACTAGAATATAATTTTGTACATTGGAATTTTACCTTCTTGATATTTTCGTCTGTTAAGCAATCGGTGAAGACAACGTGCTGCAAACCTTGCTGTTCCAAAAGTTCCAGAATTCTCTAAAAGCATATCAAAGAGATTCATAGGAAGTATTACTGCTATTATAATTTAGATTCGTTACAGCCACCCAGCGTAACTAAATGTATTAGTAAGGCAAGAGACTGATTAATCAATAAAGTAATCAATAAGGCAAGAATCTGATGAAGAAGCCAGGTGTTATCAAACAGGCAAAAGCAGATCTGAAATCGGACACAAAATAACAATAGGGAGAGTTCAAATTCCCTACTGTAAAGTTAGCATGAATTGTTTGACAGGGCCAACATTCTAACAAGCAATCCAAGCTAAAAGAACTATTTCCCATCTTATACCCTTATTTGGACACTTCAGGATGTTTCCCAAACTCTGGTTTGGCCTGCAGTCTTATGAAAGAGGAAAAACTGACAAGATTCTACTCACCGACTTGTGGGTCAGATCTGCCAAATCCATTTTATTCAACACCAGCAAATGTGGACGGATCCCCAGGACCTCCTTCAAGACAGGATTCCGCCCGGAAAGTGGAATGTGCATGTGCTAAGGAAACAAAGACCCACAATCCAGATGCACAACGGGGAGCACAGATTTACTACCTGCACCATGAAGACTGGTAGGTGAAGGTAGCATGGGAGCCCAACTTCTATTATTCTCAAATTCAAAACTTAGGAAGAAGGACAGAGGGAATTATAGACTGGCCACCTTAATTAGTCTGTTCTAAAGGAAGTGGTGGAAATGGGAGTCAATGGAAGAAAGCTACTACTGCAGTTTCTTCGAAGAAAATCAGCATGGATCCCACAAAGGTAAATCCTGCCTCACCAACATAAAAAGCTGTGAAAACCGTGAAAAAGGGCAACCAGTCTCTCTAAAACAGAAGGCTGGAGGCCAGAACTGAACAAAATGCTGGACTGTGAGCCCATACGCAGAATTTCCTTTCCCAGCAATAAGATGGGCTGCTTATTGTTTACTAAGAATATGTCCTCATGACCTGGTGTCTACCTCATGGTCACCCTGGTGCTAAGGCAGTTCAGGTGTTCTGGAAGAGGAGGGATGTTTTGGCGGCCAAAATATTCCATGTGGACAATCCAGGGTATCTGGGAGAGGCAGACTGAGATGATGCAGGTAGAGAATGTAATCTGCTTGGCTCCAACCGGTTGGTTTCCAATCGCAGGACTGCCCCTCCTGCCTCCTTGCCGGGTTTCGTGGCTGCCCTTCAGCTGAGAGACAGTACAATCCTCCCTTGCAGACAGAGCAATGGGGGAGAGAGAGGAAGTCCCCTGCCTGCCTCCAGGCTCAGGAAGCCCCCAGAGGGTCTACCCCATAGCACGGCCTGGATGGAGCTGGTGTTCAAGAGTGGGAATGGTCTCTGTTCAGGATCCACCTGTTGGGTGCAAACCAATCCCAACCCCTCAATCACCGCAGGGATCTCTTTTAGATCGATTGATCCCTTAGAAAAGGAAGAGTCCAAAACTATGCAGAAACAAACCTTGTGGTCTCCCGCATAGCCAGGTCAGAAGGGGGGGGGGGCAGAGCCGGCCACTGGATGGAAGGAGGCCGGTCATTTGCAGGTCCCTGATCTCGACTGCATCATCTCAGCCAGACACTTCCAGGCACCCCATATTGCCTGCACAGATAGCCTTAGGATCCCAGGGCTGGAAGGGTCCCGGGAGGTCCTCTAGTCCAGCACCAAAGGCAGGAGTCCTTACACCAGTCCGGACGAACGGCTGCCTTGTGCCGGCATATCAGGGCCGGCCCCACACCAGAACCCCTGCTCCGTTCTCTGGGATGCCCGAGGCAGAGGCGAAGGCTCGGGTAGAGGGTGCTGGGCCAAGGAGGCTCCGCGGAGGCGCTGCAAGCGGGGCTCTCCCCCCCCCCCCAGCCTCTCCTGAGCAAAGCGAGCGCCGCGGGGCCCGGCGGAAGGATATGCGGGCGTCGTGCACCTCCAGCAGGCCGTCCACGGCGCGCAGGGTCTTCCTCATGTCCTTCAGCCCTGCGGGAGGAAACAGGCACAGTTGCAGCCTCCGCCCCGCCTGCCGGAGGGCCCTACCCCCCCGCCGCCGCCCAGCCCCGTGCCTCGAGCCATGTGCCCGGGGAACCAGCGCGCCACGTCGCGGCCGCCGCACTCGAAGCGCTCCCGCCAGCCCCCGCCTGCCGCCCGCAGCAGCGCCGCCAGCCGCATCCCTGCGCCGCCCGGGGACCCAGGAGGCTGTTACGGCCGAGGAGGCGCGCTCGATTGACGACAGCGAGGCCTCCGCGGGCGCGCCCGGATGACGTCACCCCTGCCCCGCCGGAGGAGGGACGCTTGTGACGCTATGACGGGGAGGGCGTGGCTGGCGCTCAGTCGCCCGTCGGGAGGGCGGAGGCAGAGGCGGCGGCCCTGGGCGCTCGGCAGCCCTGGAGCCCGAAGGCGCGGAGAAGGAGCCCTCCGGGGAGGAGGAGGAGGAGGAGCAGGTGAGGCCGCTCTCCGACACCGGCCTTCGCGGAGAGGGCGGCTGACTCGGCGCCCCCCAATCTGCCCTCCCGAGACCCCCAGGCAGCCTTTTCTTGCCTTTGACCGGGTGGACCAGGAGCATGGAAGCGGCTGGATGACCTTGCGGGAGTCCGTGTCTCCCAGCCCAGCCCCCCCCCCCCCGGGCAGGGTTCGGGGCGGGAGGAGAGATCCCCCCTTGAGCTGTCTGTCTATCCCATCTGTCTGTCTGTCTGTCTATTATCTATACCTACCTATCTCGATCTTATCTCTTTCTATATCTATCTACTCTATATCTCCTTCCTTCCTTCCTTGGTCTACCTGTATCATCTGTCTCCCATCTATCAAAGGTGGGGCAAATCCCCCATCACTGTCAGGATTGCCTTTGGGGTTGAGAATTACCTGTGGGGCTTCTACCATTAGCCCCATTCTCCTCTCTCTCTCTCTCTCCTCCCAGCCCCTCGCAATGAGCTCCTCCTCCGACCCCTTGGCAGCAGCAGCTGAGCTGGATCCCACCGAGGCCCATCAGGAGGAGGAGGAGGAGGAGCCCATCCAGGAAGATGCCGACTGCAGCCTGGGGCAGCTGCCTCCCAATGAGGCCGGTCACCCCAGGAGCTGCTGCCAGGCCTGGCTCCTGGCCCCGCTGGAGGACGCCAGGTTCCTCATCTGCTGCACCAACTGGTATTAGCTGCTCTTGGACCGGGCAGCGCACCAGACTGCCTCCGAAAGGCCCGGCATCCATCTTGAGGCTCCAAGACACCTAACAGGCTCCAGATGTGCAGCTGTTATTAAATCACGGGGAGTGTGACTGACTTTACTCACCACAGGCTGTGTTTGTACTATTTGCTTGGTTAACTTAAATCATAATTTCCTAATTCCCAGCCAAGCTCTGACAGTGGATGGTGTTGGTACTGTATGCAACCTGTTTTTGGTTTTTTGAGATATAAGGGGCTGTGATCACCCGGTGCTTCCTGAAATCACCAGGTGGAGATTCTTTCTGCTGCTTTAATTCTGACTATATTTCACACTGTGCACATCTTCTCCAACACTGGAGTTGTAGACCTATCCGAAGACTTTTTGCCCTGCAAAAGGACCGATAGAGAATAACATGCAGAGGATTCTCATTTTTCTCTCTGTGAGAAGAATATGCTCCATAAATATCGTCTTACGCTTCATTCAGGACACTTTGAAGAATTTGAGCCTTGCATAAAAAGATTTTTCTCCCTGCATATTTATAAGTCTGAGTGGACAATGACTTTATTGTTGTAAGATTAACTCAGCAATGACGGTGTCATAAAATATTAAAAAAGTGATTAATGAACATGTGTCACCATCTTACTCCCTACACCACAAATGGTTTTTGAAGCACACGGGTCATTGGGATTATGATCACCCACCACTGAGTTTCTGAAAACCAGAATTTCTAACAAAGGGCTTGGTTTATAAAATACAAATCATGTGACAGTTTTGGGAAAAGCAATAAAAGCATATTTCAGATATTAACATTTTATAGTATTTGACCACATTTTCTTTCAATCAACTTTGCTAGAAGAGATTACATTGAGAAAGAAGAATGGAGCTCTGTGGACAATACCCTGAGAGTCTTCTTGTCTATATAGAGGTGGTAAGAACACGTCAAGAAGGCCTAGTTAATACTTGGATTTGAGAGAAGCAGGAAATTTCAATACCAGAAGAAGAGCCCCAAAAAGCATCCCGGAAGGCAGCAGTCAACCGTTGGGTTCATCCTGTTGCGAAGAAGAGTACAAGGATCCCTCCATGAAGTCACCAGAAGTTGAGAGGGGAATGAGCGTAGAGAGGCTCACAAATGAGCCAGCCACATTGCATCCTAGTAAAGTTGTGTAAATTTCACCAATGTGGTTAATTTAATGTTCAGGAGGCGACATGAAATCCGAAGATTGGTTTGAGGCAAACTATTTGGCAATGGATAAGTATGCCATGTAAATGCGAAGAGAGATTTCCAGGCATTTTGTTCCTGTACAGCAGGGGTGTCAAACTCAAGGCCTGCGGGCTGAATCTGGCCCGCGGTGCCTCTGCTGGCTAAAATGGACCACGTGCGGGCCCCCGCACAACCAGTTTTTGGCCTCCCCGGCCTCTAGCAGCACTCTGTCGGCCAAAAACGGGCTGTGCATCCTCGCGGCCCGTTTTTGGCCGGCAGAGTGCTGCAGGAGGCATCCGTCCCAGCTTCCCCTCCCCATGGAGAACTACAATGCTGATCCGGCCCTCGAAGACATCCAAATACTGCTATACAGCAATAAGGACATAGAACACCTTTTAATAACCCCCCGTTTGTATTGGTGAATAAGTATGGCTAACATTAAATACAGCTTCTCTCAAACAAATCAACTTTATAATCCATGAAGATGTTTCAAACAGATCGTAATTAAAATGACTGGATTCATACAGCGGATTAAGGAACACAGAGGCACACACATACATTGCTCAGCACAGTGTGAGAAGACAACTTACGGAGAGGCTTCCTTGCTCTCTGAAAGGATGGGCTTCGGCAGCATAGTGGGAGTATTATAAAAAGTACGTTTAAGACAGTAGGTGGGTTTGTGCAGAATGCAAATCCATAGCTCACCACATCATCACATTGGTATAACAGACCAAGCTGTAAACTAGGTTTACAAACAGACTAGGTTTTTTCAAGTAATAAGTCAAAGCCAAATAATTCCCAAAATGGCTTAAAATGCTTGTATCAGTGACTCAGTAAGCCAAAGTATGGTTTCCTAATTTGTGGCTTAATGCTTTGTATAAATTTAGCCAGTGCAATTAAAGGCGTCAGCTCATTTTCCATGGTAGGTGGTGATTTCAGGAGCATTTTAGGAGCAGATGAGGTAGAAACAGCAACATTAGCAGAAGGTTATTTAAGCAGGATAATGCACACCGTTGGGGATACTAGTGTTGTCATATCTTTGGACAAAAATACTCCCAGTAATTAACTCGGGAGCAAAGATTCCTGGAACCTTATCAGACAAATTAAAAGAATTCCCAACCGCTTCTTGGTCTTTGGTGAGAAAAGTAGCACAGAAAAAGGCGCCGCTCTGTCACTTGCCAGCTTCCAGCCTCGCACTTGGAGCCTCCAGGAGCGAGTCGTAGAGATGGATGAGGCGGTTCGCTTCTCTCCAGCCAGACAACAAGGCCCCGTGGGTGGTGGAGAAGAAGGAGCGGTGGGTGGCCTCCCCCGCAAAAAGAAGCTGGGGCAGGACCTGTGGGGAGAAAGGGCAAAAGTTATTCCTGGGTCTAACCCAACCCAGCCATGGCGAAAGGTAAAACAGTTCTTGGGATGTGGCAGCTATCAATCAATCAAAGTACGGTTCCCCACTGGAAAGTCTGGCAGACAGAAATCTGCTTCAGGGCACTGAATCCAAGTCGGAAGCCTTGCTTTGCTTTTTGATGATTTTCCTGGTGCTCCTGAAGTTGTTACACTCTGGTTTCTCAATTTATAATTTAATAATTCCAGTTCTATTTATGGAGAAGTGTTTGTGTGTTGGGTGTTGAACAATACACTCGGCCCTGACACTGACAAGAATAATCAGCCAATCAACTTATTGGCTTGTCAAACTCAAGCAGAGAACCAGCTCGCTGCCGTAGTTAAGGAAGCAGGAGACTGGGAGTTCTAGTCCCACCTGAAGCATCAAAGCCAGCTGGGTGACTTTGGGGCAGTCATTCTTTCTCAGCGCAACCCACCTCACAAGGATGTTGTCGTGGGGAAAAGAGGGAGGAGGAAGGAGTATTAGATATGTCCACCATACTGGAGTTATTTAAATAAAGGTGGGATAAAGGCAGGTCTTAGTCCGGTTATATGGGATAGGTTTGAACCGGTGACTCCTGAGGATGTAGACAAGGCCATAGGAGCGATGAGCTCCACCACTTGTTTATTGGACCCGTGCCCTTCCTGGCTGGTTTCGGCCACCAGGGAGGTCTCACGCGGCTGGCTCCAGGCGTTGGTCAATGCTTCTTTGAGAGAGGGGTCCGTCCCGCAGCCCTTAAAAGCTGCGGTGGTGAGACCCCTCCTCAAGAAGCCTTCCCTGGACCCGGCAGATTTAAAGAACTTCCGTCCAGTCTCCAACCTTCCCTTCGCGGGGAAGGTTGTTGAGAAAGTGGTGGCGCTCCAGCTCCTGCGGCTGTTGGATGACACGGATTTTCTGGATCCCTTTCAATCAGGTTTCAGGCGCGGCTACAGTACGGAAACGGCTTTGGTCACCCTGATGGATGATCTCTGGCGAGCCCGGGATGGGGGTTATTCCTCTATCCTGGTGCTACTTGACCTCTCAGTGGCCTTCGATACCATTGACCATGGTATCCTTCTGCGTCGTCTCGGAGAGGTGGGGGTGGGCGACACTGTTTTGCAGTGGTTCTCCTCCTTCCTCTCTGACAGGACGCAGTCGGTGTTGACGGGGGCAGAGGTCGAGCCCTAGGCCCCTACTATGTGGGGTGCCGCAGGGCTCGGTCCTCTCGCCCATCCTGTTTAACATCTACATGAAGCCACTGGGTGAGATCATCCGACGACACGGGGTGAGGTATCAGCAATATGCTGATGATACCCAGTTGTACATCTCCACCCCGTCTCAATTCGGGGAAGCCGTAGACGTAATGGGCCGCTGCCTGGACGATGTTAGGGTCTGGATGGGGAAGAACCGGCTAAAACTTAACCCTGACAAGACTGAGTGGCTGTGGATATTGCCTCCTAAGGACTTGACCAATTGTCCCTCCTTGGTTCTTGGGGGGGAGAAATTAGCTCCCTCAGAACGGGTTCGCAATTTGGGTGTCCTCCTAGACCCACAGCTAAAATTGGAGCAACATCTTTCAGCTGTGGCTAGGGGGACCTTTGCACAAGTACGTCTTGTGCACCAATTGCGACCCTACTTGGAGAAGGAAGCACTTCTCACAGTCACTCATGTCCTTATCACCTCACGGCTGGATTACTGCAATGCGCTCTACATGGGGCTACCCTTGAAGAGTGTCCGGCGACTGCAATTGGTGCAAAATGCAGCTGCGCAAGCTGTGGTGGGTGTACCCAGATGCACCCACCTAACACCGATCCTCCGCCAGCTGCATTGGCTGCCCATTAGTCTCCCGATCCAATTTAAGGTGTTGGTCGTTACCTTTAAAGCCCTACATGGCTCAGGGCCAGGTTACCTTCGGGACCGCATCCTGCCGCATACCTCCCTACGACCGGTTAGGTCCCACAGAGCGGGTCTCCTCCAGGTCCCATCGACCAAGCAATGCCGGTTGGCGGGGCTGAGCCTTCTCTGTGGGAGCCCCCTCCCTTTGGAACCAACTCCCTCCAGAGATCAGGATTATCCCCACCCTGCTGGCCTTCCGTAAAGCAATAAAAACTTGGCTCTTCCGGCAGGCGGGGTATGAGTGAAAGTTTTTTTTAAAATTATGGATAGTATTTTAACATGGTTTTTTTAAAAATTGTTTTTATTTATTATATGTTTCTATACCTGCTGTGAGCCGCCCAGAGTCCCCCGGGAGTTGGGCGGCATAGAAATTTTAATAAATAAAATAAATAAAACTCTTAACCAATTCTCTATCCATCAAAACCCTTTTCAGGTACCAACGTGGCGAGGTGGCGCAGCAGGTAGAGTGCAGTACTGCAGGCTACTTTAGCTGACTGATCATTTGAGTTCAGCTGTTCAAATCTCACTGGCTCAGGGTTGACTCAGTCTTCCATCCTTCCGAAGTAGGTAAAATGAGAATCCAGATTGTTGGGGGCAATGTAAATATATACATTGCTTAATGGTGTAAACCGCTTAGAGAGTGCTTGCACTATGAGGCGGTATATAAATATCACTAATAAATAAATAAATAAATTGAAGTCCACAGCTCTTCAAAGGGCCACAGCTGAGAAAGGCTGCACTAGACCCACCATGGTTACCTTGGAGTCAGAGGTGTCCTCAGGGAGGGGCTGAGCAAGCCGATCAATGTCCTCCCCAGAACTTCCTACAGCTATATAACTGTAGGATCCCTTGGTGTAAGGCTCACTATGCCATCTGGATCTCAGTATATTCTTCGGAGGAGCCAGTTGTGGATTTCCTGATCAAAACAAACACAGAGCAAATTAACTTTTTAATTTCTACCCCGGAATTCATTCGAATTACACCTTTACTTTTTCTACCAATTTGATAATACAGAGCCCACTAGGAAATTGCGATGTCCAGGGAAGGCAGGATGGGTGGGACTTCCTTCAATCCTCCCTCCCAGATTGGGTAGAAGTGTAGAAAATTTAGGCCCACCTTTCTAGCAGAATCCTGAGGTAGCTGCTCAGAGTTGCCTCCAACCGTGAAATGGCTGGCACATAATTTAATAAATAATAATAGTAATACTAAGGCATGGTTACACATCATCCAGCACTTGTCCAGAAAAACCACATACCTGTTGTTTTACGAAATATTTGAGTCAAAGTTGTAAGAACTTCAGAATCTGACAGGGTTTCCATAAATTCAGATTCTCTTCCAGCAATGAAACCGCAAAGGATATGGCCGTGCCTGTAAATTCAAAGACAGGAGGAAAAACGATGCAAAGCAAGTCCCAAAGGTGCTTTTTCCAAAAAGAAACTGGATTTTGGGGTTTGTTTTTTTTCTTTGGAAAAAAATCGCTTCTCATCCAAGAAGCTTCTTTAGTTCCACCTGACTGGTGGGTGGCAAATAAATTTCATAATAAATAAATTCAATTTCTCCTCCGAGTTGTAAGTTAAGATCTAGAGTAAAAACAACATCAGCAGATGGATAGCAACTCTGCAAAGCTTGCAAACATCATTATGAGTTACAGAGCACTGTAACTTGTTCGCTGTTCCTGCTTCAAGCCCAGCCGGAGTCCCTCTGCTTTCAGATTCAATGCATGGTCAAAGCTTTGCTCCCACGAGAAGCCCCCCGCCTTCCCCTCACCTCTCAGGTGGCTGGAGAACAACATAGCCAGCAATCTTCTGGAACCAGGTATTTCTCAAATCAGCAGGACGCTCCTCCAGAGGCGACTCATTTTCCCACACCACCTCAATTATTTCAGCGTCCGGCTTCCAGAATGGTTGTTCAAATTCCAAAATAATTTTATTGGAAGTCCCAAAACCCAAACGTCGTATTGCTTCCAGCTTCTGGGATGGGAGAGGAGGGCAAAAAAGGGACTCCTGGTGTTCTTTGAGGAAACCTACAAAGAGGGAAATGATAGAGCACAGATTAGAGCAAGCCAGAATTTGAGGGAAATGCCTACAAACCTTATTGAATAAACTTATTGAGGAAACATTCAGGAACAACACAGGAGCTGAAGTCCAGGAAATATGATGATCTGCTGTTTCTCTGATAGTATTTTAGGATTCATTAGTTATGAAGTCCAGAGAAATACTTCGGATATCAAAAATAAGAGTGACTTACACTATTTTGTGTGGAAAAATAAGTATTTTGATTTGCCTGCCTTCTTTTTCTCAGTCTTCTAATTAAAAAAAGAAAGAAAGAAAGAAAGAGAGGGAATGAGGAATTCATTTGATAAAATGGAGGACAAAGTTTCATTTCCAGTGATGATGGTGGCTTCTGCTTCAACATTAACTTCTTTGTTGCCTCATTTCACAGAGAAAACAAAGAGAACCTGAGACATATGCATACATGCAGCCATTTTAAAGTAAATTCAACAAATTTACTTCAAATTTAAATCAGACGCCTAGAGAGCGGTTGGAGGGCCAGTCTCTCTGAATCTGATCGAACACTGGTAAGGTCGCATATTAAGACCTACCTAGTGGCGATAAAAGCGGAGAAATCGAAGTATTTTTCCGCTCTTGTCGCGTCATCAGAGAATCGTCCAACAGCCCTGTTCAGGGTGACCCGTTCCTTACTCCATCAAGAAGCGCGGGAGGATCCCCTGGAAGGCAGGGCTGAGGACTTTGGACGATATCTACATGACAAAATCGCTCAGATTCAGGGGGAACTGGACTCCAACTGGGTGGACACGGACGCGGTGACAGGGAATAGTCTTGAGAACGTTATCTGGGAAGAGTTTGACTCGGTGACCCCTGAGGATGTGGACAAGATTCTGGGGAGGCTCAGTGCAGCCACATGTTTATTGGACCCGTGTCCCTCCTGGTTAGTGCTGGCTACCCGGGAGGTTACACGAGGCTGGCTTCAGGGAATTATTAACGCCTCTTTGGGGGAGGGTTACTTCCCCACGGCTTTGAAAGAAGCGGTGGTGAGGCCTCTCCTCAAGAAACCCTCCCTGGACCCAGCAATTTTAGCTAACTATCGCCCTGTCTCCAACCTTCGCTTCGTGGCGAAGGTTGTTGAGAGTGTGGTCGCACGACAGTTTCCCCAGTACTTGGAGGAATCATCATACCTAGATCCGTTCCAGTCGGGTTTCAGGGCCGGGCACAGCACGAAAACGGCATTGGTCGCATTGGTTGATGATCTCTGGAGGGCTCGGGACAGGGGTTGTTCCTCTGTCCTGGTCCTATTAGACCTCTCAGCGGCTTTTGATACCATCGACCATGGTATCATGCTGCACCGGCTGGAAGAGTTAGGGATAGGGGGCACCGTTTTTCGTTGGTTCTCCTCCTTTCTCTCCAACCGGTCGCAGTTTGTATTGGCAGGGGGGCAGAGGTCGTCCTCGAGGCCTCTTACATATGGAGTGCCCCAGGGGTCGATTCTCTCGCCCCTTCTGTTCAACATCTATGTGAAGCCGCTGGGTGAGATCATCCGTGGCTTTGGGGTGAAGTACCATCAGTACGCTGATGATACACAGCTGTACATTTCCACCCCAGGCCACCCCAATGATGCCCTTGAAGTGATGTCCCGGTGCCTGGAAGCTGTGCGGATCTGGATGGGGAGAAACCGACTCAGGCTCAACCCTTCCAAGACGGAGTGGCTGTGGTTCCCAGCGTCTCGATATAGTCAGATGATTCCATCTCTGACTATCGGGGGCGAGTCTCTAGCCCCCGCCGAAAGGGCTCGCAATCTGGGTGTCCTCCTGGATCCACAGCTGTCCTTAGAGGACCATCTGACAGCTGTGACCAGGGCGGCCTTTTATCAGGTCCGCCTGATACGCCAGTTGCGGCCCTTTCTGGATCGGGATTCCCTGTGCACAGTCACCCATGCCCTGGTCACGTCGCGTCTGGACTACTGTAATGCTCTCTACATGGGGCTCCCCATGAAGAGCACCCGGAGGCTCCAACTGATCCAGAATGCGGCCGCGCGGGTGGTTTCGGGGGCTAATTGGCGCTCCCATATAACACCCCTCCTGCGCGAGCTGCACTGGCTTCCGGTGGTCTACCGGGTGTGCTTCAAGGTGCTTGTTACTACCTTTAAAGCACTCCATGGCATTGGACCTAGGTATCTCCGAGACCGCCTGCTGCCACAAACTGCCTCCCATCGACCAGTGCGCTCCCACAGAGAGGGCCTCCTCGGGGTGCCATCAGCCAAGCAGTGTAGGCTGGTGACGCCCAGGGGGAGGGCCTTCTCTGTGGGAGCACCCACCCTCTGGAATCAGCTCCCTCCAGACTTAAAAACAATTCACGACCTGTCCACCTTCCGCCGTGCCCTCAAGACACATTATTTTTATCAAGCCGGGCTGGCGTGAAAAAGTTTTTGGGGTTTTTAAAAATTTTAAGATTTTACTAAATTTTAATTGTATTAAATTAGGGCCATATTGAATATTTTATTTTAAATGTATTTTAATGTT
Source organism: Diadophis punctatus similis (assembly GCA_023053685.1). Classification (NCBI taxonomy): domain Eukaryota; kingdom Metazoa; phylum Chordata; class Lepidosauria; order Squamata; family Dipsadidae; genus Diadophis; species Diadophis punctatus. Next base: position 15,579,707 of record JALIGW010000021.1, read on the forward strand.
TTTTACTTGGTTTAAATGTATTTTAATGTTTTTTACTTGGCTGTTCACCGCCCTGAGTCCCCTGGAGAAGGGCGGTATATAAATTTAATAAATAAATAAATAATAAATAAGTAAAATACATTTATAATTATTGTTTATATAGAAATGTTCCAACTGAACATGCTTTTATAAGCAAACCAAATTATACACCCTTCTTTTTTTAAATAAAGCAACAAAGTGACTTTAAATAAAGTGTGAATCCTTTAAAGAAAATTTACAGGTCAGGGACTAACTGCACCGATCCCACTTTGTGTGGTCCACTGAATCTTTCTGAGTTTTAATATGGATGGCATTGGTCCCTGCCATTTTGAGGCAAGATACACAATACACTGTAAAAACACAATCCTACAATTCGACTCTGTCAAATTTGAGAGCTACAGTAACAGTGTCCCAAGTGTTTCCTCTTCAGGGGGGCTTCTCTCCTGTGGCCTCCTCCAGCTGACTGCTTGCTAACCAGGCAGCCAGCCACACATTGACCAGGTAGCAAAAGTAAATCTGTTGTGTCTTCGTAGTGCAGAGAAATGTTGACCCAAACTGGCAACAAGCCCACGTGCAGAGAGCCACTGAGATTTACCTAAAGGCACCGTAATGATGACATGGTCTGCCAAGAACTTCTCTCCGTCTTCACATTCCACCTGCACACCAAAGAGTCGGCCTGTGGAGCCCTCCTCCAAGTCGGACCTTCCCCAATGGATTGTCTTCACCGGCTTATCAAACAGCACAATCCCTTTGGGTAGAGACGCCATGATGTGGTCTGTGAGGCCTTGAAAACCGCTAGGAGGAACACACAAAAAAGTGGGCAGCCTGAAATATACTCCGGGGGCCGATCTGCTCTTATTAAATTGGAGGCTCAGAATCCAAAATGCCCTCTATAAAAAAGGAGGAGAAGCACCAGAACAAGGGAGGGAAATAAACCTTAAAATTCCATTCAGAGGAGAGATTACGGAAGAGGTGAGGCAGGTAAAGGAATTGCTGAACTGCATCTACTTGACAGAAACTCCCACATGCAAAAAACCACACACGTCTCTTGGATGGGACTCATTTTGTCCTTCCAACGCTAACAGCCAACATCTACATCTGAGCAATGGAGTCTCCAGGACAAGTAGAAAAAAACTTGGGGTTGAAATAAGAACAGGAAGTTCATTATTTCTGAGAGTTGGGAGGGGGGAACTCACTTGGGAAAGGTGCAGTCCAGGCCAGGAAGCATGGTGTACTCCCCAAAGGGCCCCAGAGCCAACTCGTCCAGGCTGTCAGTCGCATTCACACAACACTCCATGTTGAAGTAAGAGTGCAGGACGGCCAACTTGAGGCGCCTGGTCTCTTCCTCGTCCGACGATTTCTCCAGCTTCCGGGCTATGGCCTTTTTCAGGTACTCCCCCACGCTGGGCACTGGTGGTTGATCCACGTTCATAAAGGCGCGTGCTTCTTCCAGAAGACCCGAAAAGAAGGTTCCCATGGAATCCACCACCTTGGGGTTCAGCTCCCGGCCCTGGCTAGAATACCAGGCGAAGGGCCCTGCCGGATGCCCGTGGACTTCCACCTGCTGGTTTTCTTCCGACAGAGCATCTTCGTCCAGCAAGCCGGCCTCCGATGCCAGCTGGAAAATGGGGTTTTCCTTGGAAGGGCCATGGATCCACTGCGCACCCACCTCCACCACGCTTTTTCCTGGGGGAAAAAGTAGTCCCTCTTTCATCCAAGCTTCTCCCCCCCCCCCCGCTCCCCAACAGGCCAGAGTTTGCAGAGTACCTGGCTGGGTCTGCCTCCCACCTAGGGAAGGAGGCGGCATTCCTGGGGGTGATGGCATGGTTCCCCCCCCCGAAGCAGGATTTGGCCCCTCTCCTCCTCCTCTTGGTTGAAACCCTGGTCCCTGCAAGCAAGCCCCCGTCCAGCCCCCCCCTCCGATAACCTCCTGGGAACCCTGGTTGGCATCCAAGGGATCCGGGCGGCCCTGGCTGCCCTCCGGCGCTCGTCCGGCTCTTCGGAGGTGCCACCTGCCCCGCCCGGCTTTGCCGTCTGTACCCGGGCCGCCTTCCTCCTGGAACGGAGGGGGCCTCGGCAGGAAGCCCCGCCGGAGCGGAGCCAGCCATGCGCCTGCCCGGCTCGGTTCTTCCTCCTGCCCGGGGAGACCCTCCGCCCTCCGTCCCCGCTCACCGAAGAGGGCGCTGCGGATGCGGCCCCCGGCGCGGCCCGAGGCTTCCAGCAGGCGCAGGTGGGCGAAGCGCCGAGAGCCCCGGAGGAGCCGCTGCGCCGCCCCCAGCCCCGCCGCCCCCGCGCCCACCACCACCACCCGCGGCCCGCCCGGAGCTCCGACTCCCGCCATGCAGCCCCGACGCCCCGACGCTCCTCCCTGCCCGGCCGGCGGCGGCGGAGGGCGGCTCCCGGCTCGCTTGGCTAGGCGCTCCCTGGCCGCTCGGGCGCCGCGCAAAAGCCGGGCTGGAGCGGAGAGGCGGACGGGAGGCGGCCAGAAGAGCCGAGGGGAGGCGCCCCAGCCGCCCGGGGGGCTCCGGCCAAAGTTTGAACGGAGGCCCCGCGGATTTCCCTCCCACCCGAGAGACGGGAGAGAATTGAACTCAATGCACGGCGCCCGGGGTGTCCCTCCTTTTGTGAGATGGGTGGCTGCAATAAATGGGAAAATAAAATAAAGTAAAGCAAAATAATAAAAGAAAATGTAAAAGAAAGTCAAATAATAAAATAGAAACAATAGAAACAGCTTATTCTGGCCCTGCAAGAAGAAAAAGCAGCAGGGGGACTTTTCCTGGCTTGCTCTTAGGACAATCTCGTCCCAGGTGGCTTGAAGGAGTTCAGCAATACAGGCCAGGTATTCCAGTTATCTGGACTCTGTTCTGGGATCCAGATCACTGGAACTTTTATGCTGCTCACCTCTGGATTGTCTCTGGATCCTTCTACTTTGGTTTTATTTATTGCCAACCTATTTTCCTGAACTTTGGTCTTCTCTGGTTAATGATTCTGCCTTCTGGACTTCCAACTCCACTTTTGTTACAGACGGTTTTTCTCTAAGGGTTCTTCCACAGGGACAGCTTTGCCCCTTGAACCAGCCCAGCCTGTAGAGACAAACTGTACGCTGTCTCCTTTAAGCACATAATTAGAACTAATTATGTGCTTAAAGAATTAATTAAGTCCTTCTGCTTTCCAAGATGAATGAATGAATGAATGAATGAATGAAAAATAAATAAATAAATAAATAAATAAATAAATAAATAAATAAATAAATAAATAAAGTGTGGTGGTGGCTTAAAAATTGCCTGATTTTGCTGGCACTTAAACTTTGGTGGATGACAGTCCGGTTTATCTGCGGTACAAAGGCGTCCCAAGAGAAAAGGGCATTTTACAGGCATGCAATTATTAGGGTGTTGGAGAGAAGGAAAGGGGGGGATGGGGTGAGGAGAGAGGTCGCAGAGGGAGAGACAGGATTCCTTTAAATACTGGCCGTAAATAATTTCCGAGGGAGTTGCCATGTTTGTCTTTGCAGTAAAAATAATCCTACCTTATCTCAAAGAATAATAAATCTATTAGTAGGAGGCATTATTGTCTGGGGAGAGAAGTTTAAAAAAAGGGAGAGGAAAACAGTGGAAGGACATAAAACAGGGGTTCGGTGTGAGGCGTGTGGGAATGAGCTAACAATATAACCTGGCAAAGCCTGGCTTGATATTTATTGCTACAGAAAGAGCATTTGAGAGCAGAGGTTGCGAATTCTGTATGATGAATTGCTGGCAGGAGAAGAATGGCTGTTCTTGAAAAGCAGCTTGGCTGGAGCTTGGCGAGCTGAATTAGGAGGGCCTGGAACTGAGTCCTGCCCGGGTGGAGATCAAAAGCCTGGGCGAGTGGGGCAGACAGAGGCTTGTGAGCTTTAGAAGAAAGATGGGCGATTGTTTTCAAGGGGTCTAATTAAAAAAAAACCAGGAAGATGCATGTAAAGTCCTGGTTCTAGTTATCTACACCAGTGCACAGAGTACAGGAAGTGAGCAAGAAGTCTGTCCTCAGTGTTTAGCAAAAGTAAAGCTTCCTTCAAGTCAAGCTTGACTCTGAGTGACTTCATGGATATCAAATTATCCTTATTTATTTAGGATTACAGCCCACTTCAGTGCAATCGGTTCTAAGTGACGCAGGCTCCTGGTTCACAGTAAAAAGGATTAAAACAGTAAACCCGGCAAACATAACAATAACATTCTCTCTCATCACAGCCTGCCAAAGAACTGCAAATCCCCAAATCGATGCAATCATGTTACCTCAGGGCAGGAGAGACTCCAACCACATCAGGCAGGGGCTCTTCTGGAAGAACCAGGTCTTTAGGGGTTTGCTAATCCTCAACAGAGGTAGCGCTAGTCTGATGAACCCACTGGATAGGCAGGTATTACCTGCCTTTCAGGTGTCTCCAAGATATGCAAGTCCTGAGCTGTGTTAAGTCTTTCAAACCACAAACCACAGCTGGAATTGCATCTAGAACCCAGCTTGTAACCTGCGCAACGGTCGCAATGGGTCACCCAGGCAAAATGACCACCTTCCGGTACAGAACTTGGCATGTCCAGCCAAAGGAAGAGAAGGACTGGGGTGACATGAAAGCAATGCTCTGATATTTGAGGGGCTGCCGCAAGAAGACGGGGACAACCTATTTTCCAAAGCACCAGAGGGAGGACAAGAAATAATGGATGGAAGATCATTAAAGAGAGATCCAGCCTGGAAATAAGGAGAAATTTCCTCACTGTGAGAAGAACTAATCAGCGGAAGGGCCTGCTAAAAGCACAGTAGCCTTTTCAGCTATTTAGCAACGTATTGGGCCAGAGGGGGAGAAGCCTTAAGCCCCTGATTTCCTCCCATGGCAATTAATCTGCCTGGTTCTGGGCTCCACAGCCACCAGGTGCTGGCATGCATTTGGTAGATTTGCCCTGCATTGCAATGCCACCCAAAGAGCCTTAGGCATTAATTGATGTGTTTGTTCTGCTCGGTAATCATTAATTGCCCTCTGAAATAAAGCGGAATAAATGGCAGCATGAAGAGGTCACCACCAGCCCCTCAGATGCGGTTCTAGCCGGTCCGACGAGGTTCAAGGGGGTTGTGGATCTTTGGAATTAATATGGTCTTAGTTTGCTTTAAAGAGGAAGCTCGGCCCAGCCCCGGCTGTTCCCGAGATCCCCCCAGAAGCAGGCTTGGAGGGATCACCTCAGACTCTCCGAAGGCCTTCCTAGCATGAAACAAACCGTGGTTTGGAATGTGCTGGAATATCTTTGCCGACTGCTGGGCATCTCGACCGGAGCAGGTGAGAACCGTTGCTGGGGGCAGCTTCCCTTCTTTTCTTTCTCCTACGGAAGGGTTGCTCCTGGCAACTTGTGCAGCTTGAGAGCTTTCTCTTAGGTTTCATGGGCACGATGCGAGCTTGGCTCTCGGGAAGGAACAAAAACAACAGCAATTAACTTTGCCCTTTTAAGTTTTTGTGCTTTTTACCAGTTTCCGTTAAGAAATTTGGATCAAATTTGGAAGCGGATAAAAAACCGTAAGAAGGAAAACATTGGAAGGAAGGAAGTAGATAGTGTCTCTTACCTCCCTCATCCTGTAAGAGAGAGTTGTTTGCAGGCAACCTCTAGTCAACTGAGGTAAAAACTCAGTGCCCCAAATACTGCAGATTGTGTTGCTTGGAGCGGGAGTTATGGCACTGTGGGGTTGCCATGTATTAAGTGCTTCTCAATGAACACCTTTAAACATGGCTTAAAACATGGCAAACAAAACAACATAGAGAAACAAACCATCATAAACAGTCATCTACAAAAGCTGCAACAGATGTCTTATGAGAGAAGGCACAAGGCACGGTCGCTGTCCTGTCTGAGGCCCACATTTATTCACGAGAAACCTTCAGGTCTACGCCCAAACCGGGGCATGGACTAGGGCCACTTCTATAAAGGCTGAGGTGGGCTCCACCGGTTCCCAGGCTAAAGTTGTCAACAAACAACATGTCAACAAAGACCCTGATGCCACCGAGCACCAAGCCAGGGAGGGCTCTGTTGGTTTGGAAGGGAGGCAGGTGGAAGCCATCAGATTTAGACCTCTGAGGTTAAAAAAAAAAGATCCCTGGCAAGCAATTGTTTAGTATTTTTCCAGTGCAATAACGATTTTTATCCTTCTATGCCATGTCTGTGAAACCTCTGCCAAGCCAAGCAGGTGAAGATAAAGTTATAGTTGTGAGGCGATTTGTAATCTAGTGCTGAACCCACCTCTGGAAGGCTAGGATTAAAATCGTTTTCTCAGACGCATTGTTTAATTTCTATTATTTCTCTTCCGTTTCTTCTTTCCCTCCTCTTCCCTCTTAGGACCCCCCCTTCCTCCCCCCCATTATTAGACTTTCTTCATCAATAAATAGGTCCCATTTTCTAAGTGTTTTTTTCATAGACCTCCTTCTCCAGATGTCCTTCCCGGGTAGTCCTCGACTTACGACCACAACTGAGGCCAAAATTGCCATTCAGTTGCTAAGTGAGTTGCGCTCCATTTTATGACCTTTTTGCCACAGTTGTTAAGCAGATCACTGCAGCTGTTAAGCGAATCCGGCTTCCCCCCATTGATTTTGCTTGTCAGAAGCTGGCTGGGAAAGTGACCAATCGGTGATCCCATGGTTCCGAGATAGGGCCACCGTCGTAAATACGTGCCAGCACCCGTCCAGCACCTGCTCCTTTTGACAGGGTTAGCCCCCCCCCCCTCGGGATATTTTTTGAAGCATGTCCGGCCCTAATTCATTTCACCTTAACCAAAGGCAGCTGGAGGGGAATACAATACAGATCGCATTTCCAATACCTGAAAGACCCCACCTCCCAAAAGAAAATCAAGAGCATTTATTGATAACCCAGGGTACAAACTTCAAAAACAATTTAATGGGAAGGCAGATTCTCACTGAATGTTTAGGAATAAGCTTCTTAATTAAAAAAAAACAAAACAGTTTGGTGCTTGTGGCCAAAGAGGCGATGCCCTTCCCTTCACAAAACAAGTTCAAGCAGAGACTCGGGGGGGGGGGGGGGAGAAATCATCTTTCAGATAGATTTTAATTTGGATTTGACAGACAGACAGATCTCTTCCAGGTTTAGGATTGTATGATTCACTCTTTGTGAAGATCTTAATTCTATTTCACGAACCTTTTGTAACTACAAAAATGTGTGGATATGAAAAAAAGATTAAACAGACCCCAAGAAGACTTTAAAAAAAAACTTTCTAGCTGTAATTGGAGAACGGTGTCATGTACCTTATTTGGAAGATGGTTTCTTCTATGTGCTGCTATGGGATTTCCTAAGTTTAATTAATTAAATTCTTCTGTCCTTTCATACTCAGAAATGAAGAGGGAAAAATACCTATCATGAATAAGCAAAAATAAAAATAAAAATCACTGAATGTAAAAGTATACAGAACCATATCTTTAGACATGAAGAATTACTAGAAGAAAACGTGAAGGAAATATAACCTGTTCTATTCTATTCTATTCTATTCTATTCTATTCTATTCTATTCTATTCTATTCTATTCTATTCTATTCTATTCTATTCTATTCTATTCTCATTCCATTCCATTCCATTCCATTCTATTATTTCCATTCCATTCCATTCCATATTCTATTCTATTCTATTCTATTCTATTCTATTCTATTCTATTCTATTCTATTCTATTCTATTCTATTCTATTCTATTCTACTCTACTCTACTCTACATTCTATTCTATTATGTTCTGTTCTGTTCTGTTCTGCTCTGCTCTGCTCTGCTCTGCTCCGCTCTATTCTATTCTATTCTATTCTATTCTATTCTATTCTATTCTATTCTATTCTATTCTATTCTATTCTATTCTATTCTATTCTATTCTGTGAAACAATAATAAATGGAATCTGCCTTTGCAGAGCTAAGTTGCATTTTATTTCCAAGAGAACCTCTCTCGGTTCCACACTGGCTCCAGAGGCCTCTTCAGAGAGGAGACATGACCCGTGGCTTAACTCAAGAATACATTGTTTGGAATTGTGCCCATAACATCTGGCTGAGGGATCTTGGGAGAATGGCAGGGAGTGACCTCAGCCATTTATCTTCTTGTAAATTAGTGATTTGTGTACCCTCCATGGCAGCCTTTTTATGGGAACGTCCATGAACTGTGAGCACCAAGAGTGCAAACAGGAATGCGAATGGAAGGCCAAGGACTTGACTCCCAGATCTGATGGGTTAATTCATTGCATATTTGCAGGTGTTGAGTGAAGAAGAATGTGGCTGCATAATGAGGTTTGTTGTAAAATTTGATCCTCCCTGGACTTGTTCAGTTATTGAATTGTGCTGATTTCACCCTGACCCACCAGGGTTAGGTCTCTGCAAACTGGGGACGATTCTGCCAGCCCCCCCCCCCCCCCACGCCAATCTCAGGAATTCAGGGTTGGCAGGGCGGTGGGTGGAATTGCCCCCTTCTGTTCACTGGGGCTTCACAAAGGAACTTTTGGGGCTGAAGTAAGAAAGAGACATAAACATTCAGGGAAGAAGGGAAGGGAAAGGAAACGGGGGGAAAAAAAAGGAAAGGGGAGCATTTTGGCTGTTCAGCAATCAGCCTGCATTTACAGCTATTTGCAGCATCCTGTGGCTATGTGACCACAATTTATGGCTTTTTTTTTTTGCTGAAAACCAGTGTTTATTTCCAGTTTCTGGCAAAAAAACACCCCTTCCGGACAATGGATTCGCTTAACGACTGTGGCATTTGCTGGGTGACCTTGGGCCAGTCACTTTCTCTCAGCCCTGGGAAAGAGGCAATGGCAAACCACCTCTGAAAAACCTTGCCAAGGACACTGCAGGGACTTGTCCCGGCGGTCTCTGAATCAGACACAATTAAGTGGGTGACATTGTGACGTCACACAAGCGTTCCTTTTTTTTCTGGAAATGCTTCTCCAGGGAGTTTAAAGGCTAATATTGCTGCAGCTGAAATGTCGTGTGCAAAGTTTGGTGTGAGGTACAATAACGTTATATGTGTGCTGTGACATATCGTAAAAGCAATCCAGGTTATATGCAATTTGTGTTATTTGCACCATGGTGTCGTCATGCCACATGTGACTCCCCTCGTTCTCCACGGGAAGCATGGATGACAGGCCTTTCACAGGCTGCTCCCACCTGCTGTGTTTCTTTTGCCTTCCAGTGCTCCTTGGTGTGGGCATCGACACGCTTCTGCAGGGGCAGTTCAAGAGCCTGGCTCTTTACCTCCTGTGAGTATGGCTGCCGGATGGGAGGGAAGAACAGCGGGCCTGAGCTGAACTCCATCCTGGCCTCAGTGATTATGGAGGAGAGTCCCCGGGGTTGTTGGACAACCTGCAGCTGGACTGCGGCTCCCTCCATCCCTCGGCTGGGATGCATCTCCTGGGAAGTCTAGCCCTGGGGTGCCTTTGCTATTCCAAATTATGTTCAAGTGGGGAGGGGGGGAAGGGCATTCTGAATCCCGTATTGCACGAAGAACCAAAGGCTCCCTTCTGAATTAGTTCAGTGTTAAATCTTCTGCATGTTTATTAACAGCAAAGCTGAAGCTTCTTGGAGGCCCATCAAAAGCCCAGAAGGTGACAAGGCCAATGTGGCCTTCTGGCCTTCTGGGAGGGAAGATGGAGGTTCTGAATGCAGAGGTTCCATCTAGCTATTGGGATGGGCACTGATGGGCTTCACACCATAAATCTATCTGGCTTCCCTTAATAGCATCTGGGCTTTCTTCACTGTTTTATGTCAGTGAATAATAATAATAATTGCCTTCCCAAGGTTCTTTACAGCCAAGGGGGCAGAACTTACTTGCAAGGATTTTACAGGAGTTCTGCAATTCATTTGGGCCAAGAGGGCCAAGGCAGCTCATTTCACCTCATCAGTGGCTTCTGGGCATCTTTCTTTCTTTCCTTCAAAAACTTCTCTCTGTGTTTCTAACACACGAGGTTTTGTTTTTCCCTTCCTGCCTTTTTTCTCCATCATCCCTTCCTTGTTAGACAGCTTATCAACCACACAATTTTATGAAGCAGGACTACAACTCACATTCGCCTGGTTTTGAGGCCAGCCCTTTAACCACTAGGCCGGACTGGCTCTGTTTCCCCCTCCTCCTCCTGGAAACCCCTCCTCTCCGTATCTTTTCAGCTGCTCTGTGCTTTATTATTTTGTAATCAAATATAAGCCGATTGCTACATAAGAACAGAGAGTTTTGTTTTAAACCTTTCAGCCATGATCGTTCCACATTCTTTGTCTTTTTTTAAAAAAAAGAAATATTAACAAAAGAGAAAAGTAAAACTAAAACAATATAACTAAACATCAAAATTAAGAGACGCAAAGAAAAAAAATAAGATCACTAGCAAAACCACCTCCAAATGCCCTCTTTGTGTTGTCCAAAGCAAAAGCTCTGATGTAAATATTGACAAATAAAATATCCGTTGCTGTGAATGTGATACAGATTTATCCTCCCAATGCTAAATGTTATTGATTGTTCCTCCAGGCATGAAAAGTATTTGACGTCTTGAAAGTTTGAAAACATTGGGGGTGTAACCAAGAGGAACATATGCATCTCAAATGAACTCATATTAACTTAATATTCTTGTGGATTTGAGCCCAAAATGTAGCAATTAAAATAAAATAAGACAAGCAAAATAAAAATTGTTGCATTAACCTCACTGTGAGCTGAAATCTCACATTACTTAAAGAAACTTGTATCTTTATATGTCATTTTTCATAAGATTATGTAAATAACATCCATTTCAGCCAGCTCCTTTAATCTTGGAAAGTCCAGAGATTGGACCAAATATATTTTATTTTCATTTTATTGGTGAAGCTTATGGGCTGCTCCACTCCCAGAGCCAAGGAGGTTCACACAATCTCTGATCTGTGGGAAAGAAATGGCTAAGTTTGCAATGGCTTTCCCCCCCCAAACTCAGAAGCAGCCTTGTTACCAAACATTGTAGATCTGTATGTTTATTTAAACGGTTTGTGTGGCTGCCCATCTTAAACAACTTTAGGCGGCTCACAATAGCTGTAAAACCATAACTGTAAAACATAAACATAAAACAATCAAACAAAAACAAAATGTTTGTAATCGTCCCCTTAGGATGTCCCACAGCAAACTCAAATTACTCTCATTCCATTCATCCTACCCTACCTTACCCTACCTTACCTTACCTTACCCTACCCTACCCTGTCCCGGGGCCTTTGTAAAAATCCAGGTCTTGATGGTCTTCTGAAAGACTTAAAGGGGTGGCGGTGGGGGTGGGTGGCGGCCAAATCCCTGGGGGTGGGGGAGGGTGATCCACCGTGACTTCCAAGATTGATTCAATGTGGAAATATACATGTTGGACACAATGCATTAACTCCCTCTCCTCATTAGTTATATTAATGGTGCTACATTAGACCCCCCCCCATCTCAAAATGGCTGTGGGAATCCATTTGTGGATTTAATGTGAAAGCATATTTTAAAATTTTGTGTTGTGATGTTATCCAGACCTTAAAAGCAGCCTTAGATTAATGGGAAGAAGGAAAGACAGCTCTCTCGCTCTCTGGCTCTTTCTGTCTACTTTAGATCTGTCCTCAGAAGGAATAGAATAGAGTAGAACAGAGTAACATTCTCTTCTTAAAAGCCTCCAGTGTTGGAGCAGCAATTGTTCATGTTGTGTAACACAGGAACAGGACTAAAGCTTCCCTGTGGATAAAGGCAACAGATAATCCTCACTTAGTGAACATAGAACATAGAATAATAAGGTTGGAAGGGACCTCAGAGGTCTTCTAGCCCAACCCCGTGCTCAAGGCAGGAGATCCTATGCCATTCCAGATGCATGGCTGTCCAACATCTTCTTGAAATCCTCCAGTGATGGAGCACCCACAACTTCTGGAGGGGAGCCCTTCCACTGGTTGGTTGTTCTCACTGTCAGGAAATTCCTCCTTGGTTCCAGGTTGCTTCTCTCTTTAAAGAGCTCGTTCAGCAACCATTTGAACTTACAGCCACTCAAACTTATGAAGCTGAAGTAGGGGTACCACTTTGTGACTGTCACGCTTGGGCAGATTCCATTATGGTCGTAAGTTGAGGACTACCCGTACTTAATTTCTGACACTTGATGTTAACTTCTCTCCCTAGGAGGCTAGCAGAGCCTGTCCTGGCATCCGGCGTGTTTTGCCCTTGCAGAGCCTGAAGCGGCCAGCAGAATGGCCGATGTTCTGCAGAAGCCGAGGCTGTTTTGGGAGGGGGCTTCCGCTTGCCCCCAGGTTGTCTCCCTTAACGGATCTCCATGCTTTAGTATTTCAGGGATGGCTGTTTCTCTCTGGGAAGTGCTGTTCTTTGCCAGCCGCCTTTTCATCTCCTGCTTCGTGTGAGTGTCCTTCCTGTCCTTCCAATTTGGTGCAGGGTCTCAGGTGGGGGGGGCACACAAAGGGTCACTCAGTCTCCAAAGTGACCAGATGGATCAATGTTAGGCATTGGAGGCAGTTCAGTATAAGGACAAGGGCTGTTTGGGTACTTCAGCTTTTGGGAAATGCAGGGGGGGGCATCGGGGGATGAGACCAGTGGAGAAAAGGCCGAGGAAAGAATGAGTGGGGCGAGGGAGGAGGAGAAGGGAGAGAGGAGCCCCCCCTCCGATGCACCTTCTCTGAGTGGGCCCCCCACCCTTGAAAATGCCCAATATTTTTTTGCTGAGGGAGGATAGCGGGGGGGGGGGGCAAACCTTTCCAGCTTCAGCCCCTGTCCCTCTGTCTTGGCAGCCCTCGGAGGGGATCCACGGTGGACGCTTGCTGGCTCCGGGTCAAACGCCGAGGAGCTTTCCAGAAGTTCCTGGCTTACGCCCTGCTCTCCGTCGCCTGCTTCCTCAGCCCCGTCCACATCTGGCAGGTGGTACTCCCAGGTAAGTGGGGAGGAAGGTGCGGAGACCAGGAAGGGAGGGGATCCAAAGACCTCCTGTCCAAAGGGAGGGCACCCAGATTCACCGTTTGCAGAGGGCGGAGGGAATGGCCTTGGCGGACAGGGAGCAGGCCTGTCAGTGGCAATGGTCAGAGAAGAGGCCAGGGCGAGGAATTCATTCTTGGCAGTTGAAGTCCCCACATCTTCAAACCCTGAGTGTAGCTTTCTCTCCACGTGTCCTCCAAACAGATGGAAGGAATTAGTTGATTAAACATCAGGAAGTCTTGATTTAAAAAAGGGAATATGCGAAAATTATTGGAGGGAATCCAAGATCAGAATGATTGTCTGGAGAAGCAGCAAGTAGTTTGAGCTGCTAGATGGGACAATGCTAGTCTCCCTCTATATTTTGCTATATATTTTATCCTAATCAAGATAGCCTCACTTTCCTTCCTTCCTTCCTTCCTTCCTTCCTTCCTTCCTTCCTTCCTTCCTTCCTTCCTTCCTTCCTTCCTTCATTCCTCCCTCTCCTCCCTCCCTCCCTCCCTCCCTCCCTCTTTTCCAGGCACCCTGCTGATCCTCACCAGTCTAGCCTATTTCCTGCTGAGTAAGCAACGGAAAGAAGATACGGGAAATGGACCACCAGAACAGAGCGGTGACCCTGGTGATGAAGTTATGGATGAAGTGGCTGGAGACAGGAGTAGGCAAACATCCTCTTTCCACCGTAAATACCGTTCCCTTGCTGGCTCTCTGAGGAGCTTTTCCCAAGCTTGCCGAAGGCCCGTCGCCTTCATGGCCTCATCAGGTGTGGTGTGCCTGAGGAAGCCCGTTGACTTTGAGGGACAGGTGGAGGAGATGGCGCTGCCTCTCAGAGGAGAGCCGGAGGGCTTGGCCAAGGAAAGCATATCTGAGACGGCCTTCATCCTTTCTGACCAGACTCAAGAATAAGCTCCTCTCTAAGGCAGAGACCTCTCTGGCAACGACCAACAGCCACGAATCCCGGCCGGCTGCTCTCTTCACCATCACTACCGAAAGGAGAGGCTGTTTTTCTTCTCTGGTGTTTCATTATCCAGCCATAGCAATGCAGGTAATGGCTCCGACAGCCCCGGGAGGAGAGAAATGGTGCAGTCCGAGCAATGGATAACATTGCTGAAGAGACTTCTACTTGGATAGAGGAATATGCAGGCGGCAGAGGGACATTTCTAGAAAGCAATTCCCATTATGTATCTTTGCGATATCAAATGTTATCAAACAGTGTGGTTTTCTAGGATAAAACAAGCCTATAGAATGATCCTTTGTCTGAGTTTGTTTGTTTGGGAACTTCCAGACTTTGGAAAGAAGAGGAGAAATAAATGATCATATCCATTGACTGGCCATTTTTTCCCTTCAGTTTCCTCCAAAATCAGGAGCTCCGGTAACTGATGGTCACCTACCCAAGGCTCCTTCTTTTTCAATGTCCTCTGCTAAGCCTTTCCCAGGGCTTAGCCTCGTGTCCAGGACAGCGGCTGCTCTCACCCTCTGAAGGAGAAAGTGCTTAAGCAAATAAATCTGGAATTTCCTAGAAGGATCAGGCAGGTTAAGCAAATAATTTGGGGATTACCTAGCAGGACCACCTCACCACTGGTGTTAAGATAGTCAAAATCTCACACCACTCTTAGTTCGTACCTCTTTGACAGACCTGCAGGTTGCTTTGGGAGGATGGGAGGGGGCTCTAGCCCGCCCTGGTGCTTCTGAGAGTTCCCCCTGTAATCTCAGGCTCTCCACAGCATTTCCCGCCTCATTTGTTTGTACCTCTGAGCTGGAATCTATATTTGCACTCACAGGGCGACTCTTCCTTGCTTTCCAGTATAAAAAGGAGGAGGTTGATTCATTCTCCAAAGCACCTGAGGGCGGGAAAAGAAGCAGCCGGTGGGAAAAGAGGGATCCGATCCAACCTGGAACTACGGAGAAATCTCCTCAGAGTGAGAGCCATGACTCAGTGGAACAGCTTGCCTCCTGGAGTTGGGGGTGCTTCATCGCTGGAGGCTCTCAAGAAAAGCTTGGAGACCCATTTGTCTGGGATGCTATAAGGTCTCCTGCTTTGTTAGCCCTCAAAGGCTATGCTAACCTTGAGAGCAAACACAGATCCAGGGCAATGAGACTGGGAAAAGTCAGTGGGCTCTGAGATTTGTGTCCATCAAGATCAACGTTTGCTTCTTAACCATACAGAGAGTAATGAAAGCATGAGGACGTATAAAAATGTCTACATTTATATAAACCTGCATCCCAACTCCTGCCAGCTGCTCCACAAATCTGGGAACCAATATTGCTTGGGCCATTAATTTGGGTCTCTTTGGTACACAGGTAATGTGCTGATTGACAGGTGGCAGAGATCTTTGAGGCACAGGCTGCTTTACAATAAAAGAGAACGACATTCTCAGGAAGAGTATTTAAGCTTTCAGGGTCCCAAAAAAGGCAAGGGCAAAGCACACGGCTAATGTAGCCAAGACAACCGAAAATACTTGTCTATTTGGTCCTCAGATATTAAGCTGGACTTGGAAATGGCTTTATTTTTTGTTTTACATCCCTTCAAAGTTCTTGCACTATTCAGTAATGTTGGACTAAAAGAAACAGCACTAGAATTAGGCACTAGGGGGCAGCAGTGGCACTCGGTGTGCATGAGAATTGCAAAATCCAGGACTTTTCCTTGGATTTTGGCAGTCATAGAAATCTCAGTGTGGGGTTCATTGTTCCGAGGAAGCTCAGAGAGAAACATGCCGCTTGGAGTCCTCAGCCGTTGGGCTGCTGGCCCATTTCACCCCCCCACCCCCACCCATCTCCTTTTCAGGGACTTTCAGAGTCTCAGGTCAAGGCCATCACTTCCCAAAGACAACATGGCAGAACTTTTAACTTGCTCCCAGTCAAAATTACTCAGACAGAAATCTCAAAGGCAGCCCAGTCACTAAAAAGAATAATAATCTGATGTGTATAGAATGTTGGGCTAAAATTAAGGCCAGAACAGGACAGGATGGCAGTCTTCCAATGTCTGAGGGGCTGCCACAAAGAGGAGGGGGGGGGGCTAGGTCAGCCTATTCTTTAGAACACCTGGAGGCCGGACAAGAAGCAATGGATGTAAACAAACCCAAGTGGGGGAAATACCCTGGAACTAAGGAGGAATTTCCTGATAGTGAGAACAATTAATCAGTGGACCGACTTGCCTCCAGAAGTTGTGGGTGCTCCATCACTGGAGGTTTTTTAAAGAAGAGATTGGACAGCCCTTTGTCTGAAATGATATAGGGTCTCCTGTTTCAGCAGTGGGTTGGACTAGAAGACCTCCAGGGTCCCTCCCAACTTTGTTATTCTGTGCTTTCAGGAGTTACTGTTCTTAGATTGGTCTCATCACAGTAGGAAGGATTCACTTTCCATTAATTGGGGAACATCCTCACAGCAATGCCTGTTTTCCATGGCAGCTGTCCAATCTGCCTAGGACAGGCATGAAGCAGGAGAGAAAGGAAGGAGGCACGTGGGTCGAGTTCCTTGCATGACTTCTGTACCTTCAGATGGACTTTCCTCAGCTACCCGGAGCTGTATCTGTGGTTGTCCTTGAAGATACGTCTGTAGCTGATCTGGACGGTGTCTGGCTTCCCAGATGTTCCACAGGATTCCACATCTGGCCCTCCGTAGCTCAGCAGGAGGGAATCTGGAAGCCGTACTTCAGCAACATCTGAAAACCGACTCCCAGTTACGGATTCTTTTACTTGGTGCCAAACCAGCCCTTTCTTTCTTTCTTTCTTTCTTGGCTGGCTGGCCTTACAAACAGGCAGGCTGATCTCTCGATCTCTCTCTGTGTGTGTCTGAACGGGCCACGCGGGTCAACGGCAGGTAGGCCTTCCTTCCATTCGACTGCAGCCGAAGTGCACTCACAACGGTAGGCTTGTTCCTGATGTGATGCTGAGGATCAGGTTGTCAACATGCAAATGCTGCCAGAGAACAAAAGCAGATGAAGGCAGGATGTTATGTTTCCAGCGCCTGGATAATAGCAGTTTCAGAAAAGAGAAATCGGATCAGGCACCCGTTCTCCTGTTGAGCATCCCGTCCCAGATGAATAATGGCCTGTGTCTTTTTTCAGGCAACGAGAACTCTTCCGAGGCAGGGCAATCAGTCCTCAAAGTATTAAAAATGCAAACCTTGCTGCTTTATTGGGGCTCCTCTTCCTCTTCCATCTCAGGTTATCCGTCCCAAGCAGAGCAGCACAGATAAATTCCTCGGAACGAAGCCCCCCTGGCAGGAGCATATCTCGCATCTAGGCGGATCTGCAAGTAAAGACAAAGAGCTCCATCTTTTATTGTGGCTTAAACAAAAGCCATGGCTACCTACCTGGATCTCAGCCGCAGGCCAAACCACCTGGTTCATCTCACCTGTATCAAAGGAGCCCCTTTTTAACTGCCTCTTGTTACGAGGCCTTTGACAACTTGCCCAGGACATCCTAGCGATATAAACTAGAAAGATAATATTCCCTTGGGACAATCCCAGCTGTAAATTACCCAAATTAAGATCTTCCTGTGGCATTTATAGCAGGAGAGGCTTCCTTCTGGGTGCGGAATAGGCCAGGGCAGGCACGTCCCTGCAGTGCTGCAGCTGGAGAAGGCTCGATGGTGAGGCCACGTGTGGCCAAAGAGGGGCTAGCGGGATCAAAAGATCTTCCCACGTCTGACACAGCCGCACCACCTCCCCGATATCTCATTGTTTAGGAAAAGGTCGTGGAGCTTATCTGGGAGGCTGAGTATTTGGCCTTACAAAAAAATAGGTTGCCAGAGTTGAGAATAGATAGAGGTAGTAGATAATGATTAGTAATGAATTTGTAATGAATTTCAACAAATGATCTTTAACCACATTCTCAAATAATTAAAGATAATAGTTAAGAACATCCACATTTGGGGGAAATTCTTCAGTTTTTGGGTGCCCAGGTTTCATGTTCTTCTGTCAAAACTACCGGCAGAAGAAATGAGGGTAATAGAACATATTCCGTTGGTTCTCCGTCTTCCCCTGGATTTTGATAATGCCAAATTTGTTCAACATCCCTGTTTGGCCAGGAAAAACAAAATGCACTTGTGCTCTCAGTAAAAAAACAAAAACAGGATCTCTGACACTAATTTATCATTTCAGTATTCTCGATTTCTAACCTCTGCAGGTGCCTAGAGCCCAAGACCAAACTTACTTTAAGTAGGTAGAGATACAACTATGGCTGTAAATAATTTATTCTGAAAATGCCCTTTGTATATCAAATTTCACAACCCTGTTTTATCAAAGGCTTTCTGTCTGGTCAAGTTTCTAATCCCTTTTAATTTGCATTCTAAATTGTATCACACCAATTTCTCATCAATGGAGGATGAGATTAATCTATTTTTACACATTTTGTGATTCTCATAGCTACTCCAGGGTTTACTTATTATCTCCCTCTCTTTTCAAGGAGTCATAATTATTCTTCCACCTATGAAATTTATACATTTCATATGGGGAGACTTTATCTCCAATGAATTTTCACTGAGATAAAACATACGTTAATTTCTTATCTCCTATCTTACTGGAAGTGTAGACTGATGCTTTGAAAAAAAAAAACCTCTTAACTTCTAGTATCAAGAAGGGTTACTTGTATATTACAGTTTTTTTCCAAGCCATGAGATGATCCTTATTTATGTTCCAGTTGTAGACCTGCTGCCTTGCTAAATGCAGATGCTAAGATTTTAACAGTAACCACAGACTGCGTTTTAGATCATTCTTTAAACCATTTTGCATCTTATGAAATAAATTTTGAACATGCTACCAGTTCAGAAAGACCTAACATAGGGATGGAGTAGAGATTCTTGAATTACAGGGAATCAAGACTCAGCCTGAAGTAGGAAAATGGTGGGAAACCTGAATAAAACTCAGCAATTGGGTCTCTGAAGGAGCTTGTATGATAACGATTTTATTATAGGTTCCAATTACATGCCTTTAACCTTGATAATTATAAATGATAATACTTTTCTTGGTATCCGTTCAGCTCAGGCTAGATTTACAGCACTGTCAAGAGTCTGATAATATTAACAGGAGACTAAATATAATTTTTTAAAATATACGTTTATTATTTTAACAAACAATATCAGGTAACTACATTAATCCAGGATACATATATAGAGGGGGGGGGAACCCCCAAAAGAAATAAAAATACAAAAGGGACCTGCTGTAAAGGGAATGGGAGGGAAAAGTACTATTATTTCATGATTCATTTGAACCAGGTTGAAACCAGGTTTGACCAATTCGTATGTAAAATGTAGAGGTAGATTTTTCCCATTGATATTCAAATCTCAAATTCATTCTTTAACTAATTAATCAAAGTATCCAGCTATTGAAAGCATGGAAGATGTTAAAGATTAAGAGCCAGTATTTATCTCCGTCCTTTCTAAACTTTCAAGATACAGTAAGTTGTAAATACAAATTTGTGATAATGGAAACTTACTTCTTCATCTCAGGGGTGTGTAGCCCAAACATACTGCAAAGCCTGATGTTCATTCAGTTGTGTCGTTCCAGTTCCAAACAATGTTTTAATTGGTTTAAGTAAGATTGAATTAATTGTTTTAATTAAAAACTATCAAAATAATGTTTCAGCTTTGGTATCTCCATTGGCACCTCTATGTACTTTTAATTATGATACCCTTAATCTTAGACTTTTTATAATTATGTACAAATATAGTAATAAATCTTTACCATGTACAGAATCAAATGATAGATAATGAAATTGGCAATTTTAAGGAAGAATAACCACAGCTAATTTCCCCACTAATGAGAAAGAACGACACAAAGAGTTTTGATCGGCCATAGATGAGGGTCATGATTACATTGCCCATTTCTAATTCTAACTTTTATAATTATTATTCCCAAGTGTCTAAATCTACTTGGGCTGTTATTAATCTAGCTGATTTTAGGAAAGATTTTTGCTTTCAGCAAGAACTACCCTCTTCTTCCTCTGTCTGGAGATGCCAACGGGCCTACGGAAGACAACAGCCCCGGGGTCAGAAAGTCAAGATGTATGCAAAAATGCCTTTATTTGTGGCTGCCATCTTGACTTTTCTGACCCCATCCCCCTTCCTTGTAATCTTGGGCTGAGCCAAGATTTGGTTTTCTGAACATTTTGGGTGGTGGGGAAGGGGATCAGAAAGGGGTGACTACCGAAGGCTGAGCTTCAACTCTTTCCTCAGCTAAAGAACAGGAAAATGGGGGGGGTGGGACCGAAAGAAACAGTCCTGACGTGTGTCATGCTGGTGGGGAGGCCCCATTTGCCCCTAACTAGTGAGATATAAAACCCCCCAATCCACGCTTAGGCGGCCTTTCCCAGCTGCTGGCTTGCCCTGAGTCTGAGCTGGGTTGAGACGCCTTCCCTCCATCACCTCCAGTCAGCAGAAAACACTTCTGGCATAAGACTCACACCCTCGGCTCCGTTGCCAGTCCTGTCCTGTTTTCCTTGCGTCTGCTTGACACGCTGCTGAGTGGGTGGGTGGGGGCAGTGGGGGATAAGCAAAAGCCACTGCTTATCCTTCAATTGTTTCACTACTCCAGCCTTGGGTTGGCGGTCAGGATGATTAGCCCGCGGAAGGGCTTGCCTCCAGAAGTTGTGGTGGCTCCATCGCTGGAGGTTTCCAAGAAGAGACCGGACAGCCACTTGTCCGGAATGGTAGAGGGTCTCCTGCCTTGGGCTGGGGGTTGGACTGGGAGACCTTCAAGGACCCTTCCAGCCTTATGATTCTATGTCATTCTATATGACCTGTAGGGGACACAGGCAGCTCTTCTGGCCACAGAGTTCCTCTTTATTCGGCTCCTTTTAAGGGCAGAAGAGCAGAACTGAGCCAGCTTATCAGGGATAGGAAGGGCCAAGAAGTCGTCTGAAACGGTCAATAAACCCCAACACTGACCTTCCTCCCCTCAACGGTTCAGTGGCCTCATCTCCAGCATAAGGGATGGCAGAGCTCCCAGGTGTTATACACCTTGAGGTAGCTGTTGAATAGTCTTGGCTTCAAAGAGCCAATAGCAATAGCAGTAGCACTTAGACTTATATACCGCTTCATAGTGCTTTACAGCCCTCTCTAAGCGGTTTACAGAGTTCAGCATTTTGCCCCCAACAATCTGGGTCCTCATTTTACCCACCCCGGAAGGATGGAAGGCTGAGTCAACCTTGAGCCTGGTGAGATTTGAACAGCTGAACTGCTGAACTAGCAGTAGCCTGCAGTGCTGCATTTAACCACTGCGCCACCGTGGCTCTTTTAAGGTGGCGCAGTGGTTAGAGTGCAGCACTGCAGGCTACTTCAGCTGACTGCTAGCTGCAGTTCAACTGTTCAAATCTCACCAGGCTCAAGGTTGACTCAGCCTTCCATCCTTCCGAGGTGGGTAAAATGAGGACCCAGATTGTTGGGGGCAATATGCTGAACTCTGTAAACCGCTTAGAGAGGGCTGTAAAGCACTATGAAGCGGTATATAAGTCTAAGTGCTACTGCTATTGCTATTGTGGCAGAAGCACTGGTTGTCGCCTGGCGCAGGTAAGGCTCACTTAAAGCCGTCTCGGTCAAAGGCTGGGGATGGCACGAAGGCGCTGCCCACGGGACACGGAGAGGGACGACGGGGCAAGCCTTCTGCTGGCTGAGTAGAAACCTGAACAAATCTGGTGAACTGTTACAGGTAGTCCTTGACTTATAACCATTCGTTTAGTGAAAATTACAGTGACTTATGACTGTTTTTCACACTTACGACCATTGCAACATCCCCATGGTCAACTTGATCAAAATTCGGACGCTTGGCAAACTGGTTCATATTTATGATGGTCCCAGAGTCCCAGGGTCATGTGATCCCCTTTTGCGACCTTCTGACAAGCAAAGTCAAGGGGAAAGGCAGTTTCACTTAACAACCGTGTTATTAACCGAACAACTGCTTTGATTTACTTAACAACTGTGGGAAGAAAGGTTGTAACATAAGGCAAAACTCACTTAACAACTGTCTCGCTTAGCAATGGAAAGTTTGTGCTCCATTGTGGTCGTAAGTCAAGGAACACCTGGATATAGTCATTGACTAAATCAGACTAACAAAGTGATTAAATTAATTCCAAGCAATGCTATTTCTGCTTCATTCATTTATCTCCAAGTTCTTTGAAACAATTTTCCTGCTCCTTCCACTTCAGTCAACCTTGAACAGGAGGCGGACTCTACGCTCTGAATCCGTTTCCTCTGCTGACCCTCATGGATGACTTTAATTCTCCAGGGCAAAATCCTGATCCGAACAGGCTGCGCTAACATTTTGCTTTCAGGGGTTTCCTATGATTTAGGGCTGCAAATTAAAAGAAACTTCTTCAAGTGACTTAGAAACACAAGGCTTGGGAATAAATATACAGCAGCTAACAGCTATTCCCTCATTAATCATTATACTGGAATTCTAATAGCTCCAAGGCCCAGAATATATTTCTCCCCACCAGAAGGATCAGATAAACAGCTTAACCATTTAAAAAGTAAAAATCAAAGCTGGATTCCACGCAGCTTAACAAAAGTTAACGAGAACCGACCCAAAGACAAGTTTGGAAAAATCAAACAGCAAAAAAGTTAATCCTCTTGGAATTTAACTTTTATTTCTCTCGCTGTTTGTATATTGCTGAAGATTGTTATATATATATATATATATATATATATATATATATATATATATATATATATATATATATATATATATATATATATATATATATATATATATATATATATATATATATATATATATATATATATTGTCTGACGGCCAAGTTTCTTTCTGAAGAGAATTTATATCTGTATTTCCCAGATTAGCAGATATTTTTATATTGCTTACGAAGGGGCATTATTCAACACAGACCATAATGCTATCATGGTTTATTGGACGGCTCCCAATAGAGAATGTTTAGCAGGCATGTTTTTGGAACCCATTAGTTACTTTTCATGCTCGTTGGATATACAAAGAGCAATTTCCACAATTGTAGAACGGCTGGGGATCAAAAAGGTGAGATAAATTTGGGAATTGCTGTTGTTTTAAAATCCCCTGTTAGAAGTGAGAGGCACCATTAAAATGTGATATACAGTATGTGTATAAACTCATGTAAACACTAAATCTCCTATAATGTCCATTTACATATTTTCCCCAAGATGTCTACACGCCATAACATGAGGATAATGATGACGTAGTGAGTGATGCAGATTCCTGGACTCCTATGTAAATCAAAGGGAAATTTATTTATTTATTTATTAAAATTTCTATGCCGCCCAACTCCCGAGGGACTCTGGGCGGCTAACAGCAGGTATAGAAATATAATCAATAAAAAACAATTTTAAAAACATATTAAAATACTATCAATCTTTTAAAAGAACTTTCACTCATACCCCGCCTGCCGGAAGAGCCAAGTTTTTATTGCTTTCCGGAAGGCCAGCAGGGTGGGGATAGTCCTGATCTCTGGAGGGAGTTGGTTCCAAAGGGAGGGGGCTCCCACAGAGAAGGCTCCCCCCCTCGGCCCCGCCAACCGGCATTGCTTGGTCGATGGGACCTGGAGGAGGCCGACTCTGTGGGACCTAACCGGTCGTAGGGAGGTATGCGGCAGGATGCGGTCCCGAAGATAACCTGGCCCTGAGCCATGTAGGGCTTTAAAGGTAACGACCAACACCTTAAATTGGATCTGGAGACTAATGGGCAGCCAATGCAGCTGGCGGAGGATCAGTGTTACGTGGGTGCATCTGGGTACACCCACCACAGCTCGCGCAGCTGCATTTTGCACCAATTTCAGTCGCCGGACACTCTTCAAGGGTAGCCCCATGTAGAGCGCATTGCAGTAATCCAGCCGTGAGGTGATGAGGGCATGAGTGACTGTGAGAAGTGCCTCCTTCTCCAAGTAGGGTCGCAATTGGTGCACAAGACGTACTTGTGCAAAGGTCCCCCTAGCCACAGCTGAAAGATGTTGCTCCAATTTTAGCTGTGGGTCTAGGAGGACAAATTCTTACTTACCTGAGGAACCGTCCCACCCCAAGGGAATTCTGGGAGTTGAAGTCCACCCATCTGAAAGTGGCTGAGGATGGGAAACACCGCTGTAGAGCCAAGGAGGATTTTCCCTGCTTGCTGCTGGGAAGGGGCCTGCTGAGGACCCCATGGGCCAAGGAAGGTCCAGGAGAAGGGCCTTTTCTGCTGTGGCTCCTGTCCTCTCGATTAACATCGTGTCCCTCAAGGTGAGAGCTACCCCCACCCTCCTGGACTTCCGAAAGGGTCTTAAAACCTGGCCCTGTAGGTTGGCCTGGGGTCCGGATGGGATGGGGCATTCCATGCTGGAGGTAGTTAGTGGATTAAAGAGGGCACCACCCCCTCCCAGTTGTATCCTGGTTTTTAACTTATTTAATCTTTGTCTGTAATGTTTTTATGTCTGCCTTTATGATATTGGGAGCCTCCCAGAGTCATTTGACAATGAGATGGGTGGTAGATAAATTTATTAAGTAAACACGAATGAAGGAGAATATACTTGTCCCAGGATAATGTTGCAGAATCCAATCTGGGTCGGTCACCGGTAGAGAGAATTTCCCTGAAGATGGGCTCCGGCATGAGTCCGAAAGCTCGGAAGACAAAACCTCTGGTCCGGATTGGATCCTGCAATGAGTAAACACTCTGTTTGGCTCCTGGCAGCCAGGAGGCATGGCTTCCCCCCAGGCTCCCTATTTTGGTACTTTTTGGGGGGAAATTGAGCTGATTCAATCCCAGCAATGTCCTGCAGCCCATTTGCAGCAGCAGAAGGGTCTCTGGGGGAACAAGCCTTGTGGAGCTGTGGGGTTGTGGCTGTTGGACCAGGGAAGGGGGAAAGTCCTCCCACCTCCTCAATCCTCCTCTGTCTCCAAGAACTTTGGAGACTTTCCTGCAGGAGGGAGGCCTGGTCCTGAGAAGGGCAAGGAAATACAGCCCCCGCCCCACCCCCATTCCCAGCCAGCCACCCCTCAGGAAATGGGCTGGTGGCAGGGAAACCTAATCTGGCCGCTGCAAGCCAGCATCGGCGGTCTGTTGGGAGGCAGGAGATGGGAGATCTGCAAGCCATCTTGCAACCTGCAAGAGCGGATAAGGAGAAGGAGGATGTGCGTTTCTTCTGCCTCTTCGCCAGACGCCCCACTCAGGATTGTTGGGAGGCTCCCCCAGTTTCACAAGACCCTCGCCAGACCTCCAGGTTTCCACCAACGGGAAACCAGAGAGCTGTAAACAGCCGCTGGGGGAGAGAGAGAGAGAGAGAGGGGGGGGGGGTGGGGGTGGGTGGGTGGGGGTGGGGGAGGAAAGCGATGTTGGGTGCGGAGAGAGTTGGATGGGTTTGGAAGAACGGGAGAAAGAAGGGCTGCCAAGAAGTTGAGGAATCCGAGAAACAGCCGGGATGCTGATGTGAGCAGATGGGGGGGTGGATGAAAGTCTGGGAGGCTCCGTTCTCCAAGCAGAAAGCCTCCCGATGACAAGGTTTCAAAACTTGCCTCTCCCAGGTGCTCAGTGGGATCGGTCTAGAAGGGGGAATGGTGACCTCTTCATCGCAAAGGGCTGGGATCCCATTTCCTGCCTTCTCTTGGCAGGGGCCTTCTTGCTGTAGTGCCTCCCCCTCCCCATTTTATCCTAACAGCCTTCTTATAGCCCCAGGTTATCCTTGCAACAGAAATACCTATGGCTCCAAAGCAGTTCCTCCTTGCTCTGCAGCAGTGAGTGGACTTCAACTCCCAGAATTCCCCAGCCAGCATGACTAGCTGGGGAATTCTGGGAGTTGAGGTCCCCTCATCTTAAAGCGGCTGAGGTTGAGAAATACAGTTTCAGAAGACAAAATCACAAATCTCTTGGGAAGGTTGAGCAGATTCTTGTGCAGAGCAGAGAGTTGGATCAAATAACATCTGAGGTTCCTTCCAACTTGTATATACTTTCTATGACTTTACGATTCCTGTTACCTCCAGGTTTTTAAACAATGCAGAGTTTCAATTTAAACTCCGCTCCTTCGGGGGGGGGGGCTGGGGGGGAGAATTACTTTTTCATTAAAAACAGATTCTAAAGATGAAGCTCTTTAAGTGTCTCCTGACTTTTGAGATTCCTTCAGGACGACTTTTCTGCTTTCAATTGCCTTTCTCCAGAAAGTTACTTTACAATTAATATGGCAGATGCTGGTATTAGTTGTGGGATGAGTGTTTGTATACAAAAGTGGTTTTGTGAGCTAGTAAGTAAGAATCTGGGGAGGAGATGCAGAGAATATGTATGAATGCAAGTGTCTAGGAAAAAATGTGTGGCATGTACAACACATGCGTTAGAGAGGGTGACTATGGATGACATGAATGGAGCGTGAGGGTTTATCCTTATGTGATATTCTTGACACATGGATATATTGGATGTATATGTATTTATCCACGTAACAGAATAACAGAGTTGGAAGGGACCCTGGAGGCCTTCTAGTCCAACTCCATGCTGAAGCAGGAGACCTTATACAATTTGAGGCAAGTGGCTGTCCAGTCTCTTCTTAAAAACCTCCTGTGCCCTTAATGACCACATCCGACTCGGGCATTTTATGGTCCCCGGGCCACATCTGGCCCTTTGGCTGTCCCTGTCTGGCCTGCATGAGGTCAATCAGAAATCAGAAATCAAATGTAAATGGGTGTATGCCATGGACACCATAAAACGGCATTGCTTTTATTTTCAAGGCGACTGCTACCCCCACTTCCCAGTTTTCAGGTGTGTGTGCAGGCATGCCTGCACACCTTCACAGCCCTCTTGGTTCAGCCCCCCACAACAGTCCCAGTTTCTCATGTAGCCTCTTGGGAAAATTAATTGTCCACCCCTGGACTACATGGATAGGTTTTCTCCATGATGGTCTGTTCTTCTTAACCGGCTCCTTCACGTCGTCCGAGGCTTCTACTCTAACTGAGTCCATCTTTCCTGCTGCTAAGTCTGCTTTCCTTTCCTTCCACTTTCCTATTAGTAGCATAATTTGTTCTTAAATTCTGTGCACGACACATTGCCACAGCTCCTCAGGTACCATAACCTCCATATTTATTTTCCTTTCTGGTTAACAATATTCTCCAATCTATCTGCAACCAACACGGATCAAGTTTTATAAACAGAGGAACAGAAATTAGACAGTTGCTTCCAGCTGATGGTGGCTTGCTGAAAATTGAACTTGTTTTTCCCAATTAAAAACGATCCCTATTATATACCACTGCTGGGATTATTCCTGACTGCAATTGATAAATCAACTCAGTTCCACTTTCATCCGTATTTCCAAGGCTAATTCTGGAAGCAGCACAGCTGTAGTTAAGTACAATGGTACCAGCAGGAAATTTTTATTGTCTTTATTTTACTTATCAAATTTATAGAGCCACCCATCTCACGAGCAAGTGGCTCTGGTGGCGTACAAGAAAATTAAAATAATAAATATCTAAAGTCATGATCATTTACAAATATTAAAGAGAATTTTCCCCCTTCTTGTCCACATTCTTTAACAGAAAACAGTCAAGGCGAATCTATCTCTCTGCCTAATCTTTGGAAGAATCAGCGTATTATGATACTGCAGTATACTCAGTTTAAACAATATTTTTAAAAATCAGTCTTTTTCATTCCAGCTCAATTAAAATTAATAATGCTGACTACTGAACAAAATCAGTTAGCATTCTCCATATTTCAACATATGCATTATTTTTATACTCAGCCTTACTTATCCGCTGCCTAGAAGAAAAGCGAGACATTGAAAAGCAGGAAGCATTAAAAAAATATCGTCTATTGTTACATCTTAGTGTTGAAAGCAATGATTTCACCGTTTTTATCTGGATTTTATTCATAAGACCCATTGTGAAAACAATGAGTAGCTCATACAAAAATGCAAGTACAATTTTAATAACCATAAACTGCAACCCCATTTATAGCTGGTATAGTCTACTCTATAGCCTTTTTTGTACAAATAAAATCAATTAATCATAAATCTACACATGGAGTTTTACTAACCTAAACTTACATTAAGCCTCAGGGGCTCTATTAGCTAAAGAAATCATTTTAATAATTTTACAACCTATAGTTATGGACATACCTTATTATTTTATTAAATATATTTTAAAGCCCTGTGGACAGAAAACCAGATTTTGAAATAAATAGAACTGACTACACCTATGATGTAGAAGTATCCAATCAAACCATGTTCAATCTTGTTAAAAAAAAATCAAGATGGCAGCTGCAATGGCTTGGTTGAAATTCCACAGGTTGACATCTTGCCTTTTTTGACAGCCCTAGCCTTGATGCTACCGTCAATCAAAAGAAACTTCCCTGCTTCTCGAATTAGCTAGAATTCTACAAATGGACCAAAGCAGACATATATCACCATAATCAACATGTCAGTCGTTCTTGAAGAGTGAATTAAATGCTGTTTACTGGCCATGTCCGTTATCTTTGCTGTATCGTTCCATATTGCTGCTACTCAAATGTTTGGCGATCACCATGAAATAACCCACAATGGCTTCTATTACAAAAATAAAGTTAGTGACAACAACAACAAAACCCTTAGGTATAATATCAGATGAAAATGCCACCAAGATCACTGTATAAGTAAACAGAAATTAAACACAAAATGGTGCCATCAGATCCAGACAACCTTCACATGCCTTCTTATATAAACACCACATTGCAAAAGAACCAAAAACCTCAACCCTGCACTGCTGTCCAATAAAGTATAATCCAATAGTTGAACCCTCCCCAAAGTTGGGGAAAAGCCAAGAAAAGAAAACAAGCAAAACCACCAAGATCCCTCCCAGATTAAAAAGAAGAAGAAAGAAAATGAAAGAAGCATTTGATTTTTGTGGGAGAAACAGTGTATGTCTGTCCGTCCGTCTGTGTGTGAGTATGTGTGTGTAGAGAAGAAGAAAATGAGTGGTGTGTGAGAACATGAATCTGGTGTGTGTGTGTGTGTGTGTGTGTGACTGTGAGGGTGTGTGTATGTGTCTGAAAGAGAGAAAGATCTGAATGTTTGAGTTTGGAGTGCGAGTTTGTCTCTGAATGACGTGTGGCGAATTGTCCGTGTGCAAAAGAGAGAAACCGTGAGGATGAGCGAGTGAGCCGGGGTGCTTTGGGGGAGAGAAATCCAGAGGGAAAGAAAGGGAGAAGAGGGGAAGATAAAAGTTGGTTGGTTAAAATCTCCTTTTAGGCTCACCAGGTGTCTGAACAGGGAAAGAAGAGCATGGACAAAGGCAGGGAAAGGTGGACATGGGAGTTGTTTACCTTTTTCGGCATCCATCACAAAAATTACAGGGGGGGGGGGAAACCTGGGAAAAAAGGTACCCAGGTTTACTTGTATATGAAATTACTTTTTCCACCCTGAGAGAGAGAAAGTCTTTTTCAATCGGGAGTGAATTTTTTCCAGTGAATCTCTTGTTTTGAAGCACATATGCTAGTGATCATGTGGGCTTGATGGCTGCTTCATGAGAAGAAGGGACTTTTTTGAAACTTCATCAAAGTGGAGCGACCTTTGAAACTTCCCACAGTCCCACAATGTATGGAAATGTTCAAGTCGACCAAGTAAATACCCATGGACATGATTAATGGAATCAGGGAAACAATACTAGGAATCCTTAAATTGCTTTTATAATACGGTGTTCCCTCCATTCCAATTATTGCATTAGAACCTATAAATCCCACAGTCTGGCTGCATATGCCCCGGCTTTTACCAAATTAATATTCCAGAATCATTATAATCATCATCATTTACTGATGTGAAAGAATGCATATAAAAATTCATAATTGTTTAATAGATTTTATTTTACATTCAATTCATGTTGATACTTCATATTGTAATGGAAATCTAACCGTTAAATCTGGAAAATTAGAATAAACTGAAAGATCTGCAGAAATTGATTACAATAAATCTGGGATAATTATTTATTGTTGAATTTCCACATTGCCCACCTCACCTATGAGATTCTGGAACGTTTGCACCAACATCATAAAACCATATAAATACACGAATAAAAACATAGCTTAAAGACCACATTAAAAACAAGTTAAAACTTACGTTCATTTGAAGTACTTTGGCTCATAAATGGTTGCCCCACAATGGACCATTTCACCTAATTGAAGGTTACAAACAGACAAACAGAATCGAGAGTTTTAGTAATATATTTACAGTAGTGATAGATTGAGCTTTGTATGTTGTATGCTCACAGCTGTTGTGTCTTTAACTCACCTGGTTAAGCAAGCTGTGGGAATACAAACATTGTATATTAACTTGGCCAGACACCAGGAAATGTCTTCAGCGTCCCACGATAAATAGCATTTTTCTGACCCTCAAGATGAACCCTTCTCCCGTTATCCTGGTCTTCAGAATCACCTTCCTTTTATTTTTGAGCAACTGTAAAGACTTTGTTGATGTTGTTGTTGTTGTTGACGATTGCGACATCCTTGCCAAATCCTAACTCATTCCAAACACAAGTCTTCCTTGACAACACCTTTCCAGATTTTCCTCTGTTCATCTCCTACATCAGGGGTGGAGAACTATGTGGCCCCTTGATGACCTGTGGACTTCAACTCCCAGAATTCCCGAGCCAGCAGTTGAAGTCCACAGGTCATCAAGGGGCCATAGTTCCCCACCCCTATCCTACATGGATAGGATCAGAAAATTCTTCGGCTTTTTCTCACCCATACTGGCTCTTCCGGTGTCTTTCATTTTACCCTTATGTGAAATATTTTCCATTAGTTTCTGGACTTCTTTTACTTACCCAGTTCTTCTGCCATGGACTCTCAACTCTCACCGGCCTGAAATTTGCTTTCTGGACTTCCAAAGTCTGACCACAAATTCTCAGTCCCAGGAAACTCCTGCCTTGTGTGGTTGCTTTCCCTCAACCTTCCTTCCTGCACTTCTCAGTGGTCTCTATGTCCATCCTTTGGTCCCTTCCTCCATCTTCTTCAGCGATCATCAGAAAAGAGAGAGGGTTTTTTTTTGGAGAGCCTGTGTTGGCAGAATTTATCTCCCAGCAATTTGCATGGTAATTTAAGACCCCCGTCATGATTATTTCATGCTTCCTGGAAAGGCCTGCAACTTATAAATTTGTGGTCAAGCGCTCCAATGTTTTTATCCCTTCCCTGTGCAAGAGTTGGAGCCAGGAAGGTGAGAACCAACCAAGGGTCCTTGGATCAGAATGAATCATTCAGTAAACACAGACCAGCTGGAGGGTCCAAGGAATGATGGCCTGCAAAAGGAGAAAAAGGAAACTCACCGTCTGAATCTAAATACTCCTATCGGGTTCCTGGCTTGTTAAAACATTTCTTCATATTTTGCAGTTACTTGATTCTGTAATAAAGTATCTTAAAGGAAACGGGTGAAACTCTCGAGTTCCAGCAAGAGGGTCGTTGTGAGGGGCAATTACTGATACCTTCGCATTTTAATTCCACCTACTCAGCAGTGCCATATGGGTAATTCTCTTGGAATCCTGAGTAGGTTTTTCAAAATTTATAGTGTCCTAGGAGGGTTTTACGCAGCTGTCATAGCAGTCAACTCCAAGCTAAATCTGCCTCTCGGAGTCAAGCCCCAGCTGCAGGCCTTGGACTAATATATCCAATATGTCTGCCTCCATCCAAAGTTTAACAAGCTTTGTTTCAACAAAAATTATAGTCTGACTATCAAAATATACATTACATAGAGAGGAAAGCAAACATTTCTAAACGCACAAACCAAAAGCAGAAATTGCACACCGTTGGTTCACTAGTAGAAGCAAATCACTTTCACTAGATCAAACCAAACTCTGCGCAACAACCGGCTGCTAGTATACACAAATTATTCTACTGTGTCAATAATCATTTAATCCCTGGTGATCTCCTCCTTTGGATTTCTGCATGGGACATTCTGACATGATTTCCCCCCCCCCTCTTGAGACAGAACTCAGAAGTTTCACTTATACCTCTGCTAAGGTCCAGCTTGGTCAGTTCTGTGGGTCTTGGCTGGAGATCTTGTTTGCTCTGATGGGGAACTGTGAACCTTTGAGCCAGAATCCGCTAACAAGGATGTTCAGAGAAGCCGGGTTTATGCAACCCGGGAGAATAGAATACAACATTACTGCGTTTATTTCAGAAAGAGGTACCTAAATATATTGTCTTCCTCGGATTTTTTTCCTAACAGACTAAACCTTCAGATTCTCTACGGTGGTGCAATTCCACAAAGCTCTTGCCAATTACTTTCTCTTATTCCTAAGTTACCCAAGTCTTCCCTTCCATTTTTTCTTCCAGGATGAGATCAGCTGCCGTTCTTATAACTCTAAGGGGGATAAACTCCTTTTTATCATGTCTCAATGCTGCTATCTGGAAGGAGGGGTAATTTAAAGCCCTCTTGGTGGGCCCCTTCTGTGTAAGAAATTGTGAGGACAGGCAGCCTGAACCCCCCTTCACCCCAGCACTGGCAAAACAGGAAGAGGCTTTGAAAGAGAGGAACAGGCAGCTTCGTAGACCTTGCTTGCCTCAGTCTGGATATATGTGGAGGCATTCAGGGGAGGCCAAATTCCTAAGGATGTTTTCCAGGAAAAAAGAAAGTATACGTTAAAATATAAAAAAGCAACAATTGTACACACAGAATTCTAAATAAAAAGAGTATTGTCAGTCTAGCTCAGTGTTTTCTCAACCTTGGCTACTTTAAGGTGCCTGGACTTCAACCCCACAATTCTCCAGGCAGCAGTGCTGGCTGGGCAACTCTGGGAGTTGATGTCCGCAAATCTTAAAATGGCCAAGGCTGAGAAATGTTGACTAGCTAAACAAACTCCTTTTTGAGTCAGCTTTTGGGTGAGTTTTTATACGGCTTGAAAGAATGTCCTGACCTGAGCCGGCAAATTAAAAAATATTCCAGTGGCTACTTTCCTCGTGACTTTTAGTGAAAAGATAGAGGGGCAGACTACTTTTTCTCCTTTGTAGTTTGCTACACTTGGGATTGGTTTGAGCACATTTTTCCTTTGGAGAAACTCAATTCCATTTATTCAGGTCTTTCAGTTAGGTGCTGTAGGGGGCGCTGTTGTGCCATTCCAGGAACTCGCTCTGAATCTTTCCGAAGAGCTGTTCAACTGCCGAGACTTGGGGAAGATCTTCTCCCCTTATGCTGTGTCCATTCTCCCTGAGGAAGGGAGGAGGACGCTTGATTTTCCCTCTCTACTTGGGGGGCCCCTTCGCTTCTCCCTTTTCCCCAAACAATTTCCTTCAAATGAAGTCTTCAGCTGGACTGTCAATCAACAGGCCTCCAGTGTCACAAACTACTTCCAGGCATGTGATAGTCCAATCCCCAGCTATGATTCCGATTCCCTCCCCATTCCCCACCCCCACCCCTTTCCCTTTCCACTTATCCTGGCCATTCGTGTATTTTCTGCATGTGGCTCCTGAGCAAATGCATCCCTTTCATTATTTGAATGTTTTATTGAGTTGTGCTCCACTTTTAACCAATTCTATATATAGTAAAGGAGAATATTTGTAGCTCAGGGTTGAAATGAGGGAGGGTCCTTGGTGCTCTCTGAGCTTGGTTGTTTTCTGGCAGGCGTTTCATTACTGTAAACTAGGTAACATCATCAGCGCTAGTGTCATCAACAAGACTAGCACTGATGATGCTACCTAGTTTGGTAATGAAACATCTGCGAGAAAAGAAGCAAGCTCAGGGCCCCTAGACTCTTGACAAGGCATCTCATCAACCTTGGGATTGTCTACCTGGAAAGAGAAAGCCTGAAGGGTCACCTTTGCAGCTAGGTATTGGTATTCTGCACATCCTGAGAACCAACCGGGAACCACTCCAAAGCCCCTGGTATGAACCGAGGGGAAGCATTCTTTAGCAGACCCCCAACACCTCAAGTGGGACCATGGGAGACGTGTCTGCCTGGAGAGTGGAAGCTAGAGAACATCTGAAGGACTGGTGAGATTCAGGCAGAAGACCCACAGGTAAAGAGCTCAGGAGACGACTTTAAACCTTTAAATTCAGCCCAAAGGTGTTTTTTCAAGACGCAACTGGACTTTCTGGTGTGTGTGTTTTTTTGAAGACGTTTCACTTTGCATCCAAGAAGCTTCTTCAGCTTTCAATTCAGCATTCTTAAAAATTCTGTCATCAGATGCGCATGTCAGCCAAGCTCCATTTCGTTTGTCTGAGCTCAGTCTAAAGGGGAGAATTATTTCTGTTACTGAAGAAACGTTTAAAGTTATGAATTGCAGGTAAAACCCTCTCTTTCTTTTCTCTGGGAAGATTCTTCAGGCCTGATATCTGCTCCAGCCACATTTCTTACACATTTATTTATTTTAAATGTTGGCCTGCTGCCCATTTCCTTAACAGGTCAGGACGGCTTGCAGAAATGCAATTAAAGCCACAGAAATATCCTTACAGTAAAAACAACCTTAAAACTTTATTAAAGCAATAAAACAATGCATTTTAAATAATTAAATTTTAAACAGCTTAAATGGTTAAAAGGCCTGAGTAAGCAAAGTAATATATTCTAAGCCCCACTGGAGCTGGGCAGCCAATACATTGAATTAATTAAATAAATAAATAATGAAGAGAGGGCTTCCTTCAGTTCCAGCGGCATCTTTCCCACCACGTGGCCATAGAAAAATCAGAATTAACCGCCAGTACTAAAAGTACCCCTAGCAGATGCCATACTAAGCGTCCACTGATGACCAAAAGGGTGCCAGGAAGACAGTGAACCAGCTGCTCCTCCTGCAACCAGGTGTAAAGCGTTTTGCAAACCTCCTGAGCGCCTGGAGTTGGGTTCAGAAGACAACCAACAATTGTTTTAATGTGGGATCATAGTGGCATCTTGAGGAGGAACCATCCACCTCCTGTGGCTGCCCTCTAGGCCCGAAAAATGTCCAGGTGTGGGAGTTGAAGTCCACAAATCTTAAAGTTGCCACGGTTGAGAAACACTGCCATAGACCTTGGTCAGGTCTCTGGTCCAGCTACGAGGCAGCTGGTTGTGACAGATGTGAGAATTAATCTCACAGAGGAGATGTTTGATCTTTTCCCGGACATCAGACATTAGAAATGAAACTGCAGTTTAAAAGTCTAAGTAAAAATATTTATTTCGGTACAAAAACAATAAATCCTCATTTGTTTACATCTCTAATATAAAGTACGTCTTCTCTCAATGGAAGACAGAGCAAGAAGGGAAGATCGGAGAAAGGAACATGCGTACAAGAACATATCAATCACGTGCTCAGGAATGAACCATTATATTGAATAGGGATGCATCTCCCTGCATATACATGTAACAGGCAATAATCACACCATGACAGGTTGATCTACTGGTGCTAGTCAAAAGTCCTCCTTGCTATAGTCACATAGTTGACCAGCCCGGAGACTGGACCCACGAGCGCCGCAAAACCCGATTCTTAAGGGAGAGAATGACAGGCGTTTCTCTAAACCTGGAAGTCCAGTCTGTGGAAGCACTAACGTCTTGTCTGTCTTGGGTCTGTTGTACCACATCCAGTCCTTTGCAATCTGGAGTTATTCAGAGATGTCCTTCCCCAACCTTACAGGAAAGGGAAGCTAGAGCTGACATTTATATGGATGGGTGTCTTATTATGTCAATATACTCCTGCTCATAATCCTATTCATGAAGGCCAGGCCCGAAGGTGCCGAGGGCCTTCGTGGCAGCTTATGGGCCCCACAGGATCATTCCAAGGAGGATCAGCAAAAGTTCTCCTCACCTGGCCCAGAAAGTTAGGAGCAGAACCTCTGCAAAGGGACAGCTCCAACCTCACTCCCCCAACCTCTCCAGGGTGCAACAGCTATGATGAGAGCTCCAGGAGGGTCACAAAATTCACCCACCCACCCCCATCTCCCCCTCCCCATTTCTCCTAATGCATCCAACTATTGAGAGCAGGACTAAAGCGCATTTACATAGGTATGCTCCTCCAATTTATTCTGCCCAATGTAAGCTCCTTCCCCTGAGGCATTTAATTTGTCTGACTTTAATGAAGACCACAGCTCGGTCTCCCGGTTCAAATTCTATCAGCCCTTCTGACATTCCACATTTTGAGGCAGGCATTTAAAACAGAGCCATTTACCGTTTAGGCTCCCAAGTCCTTTGTTTTCCATTCAATTTTGCATCCTGCAGCTATTCCTAAACGGCAGCAAATCAGTCCAGGGTTGGAGGTTCTAGCAGTTTCGCTTCCCTTTCAGCAGGAAGCCAGGTGAGTCTTCTTAGGCCTCCCCTGAACGTTCACGCAAAAGGGAGCGAAGTCTGTAGACGTTTGTGGAATAGCCCGGTGTGCAAACAGACAATGGGACAACGTTTCCATCTGATCACTCTGAATTCCTCTTGCCTAAATTTTAATCCCCGTTTTCAGAACCCCTTTATCTCCTTCTGCAAGGCTGCTCAGCGGAGAGTGCATGGGGCACTTGGAAGTCCATCTCCTGCCCAGCATTTTCCCAGCCTCCACCAGGAAGACAATGGTCTCTCTCAGAAAAGGCCCCTCCCTGCCACCTCTAATCAGTTGTGGGATGATCTACAGCAGAGAAATGGGTCTCCTCCTGTGCTGCAAAGAAGGGAAGCTCGGCTCTGCTTTGGCTCCGTGGCCATTTCCCCCCAAAATTCTTCAGCACTGAGAGGTGCTCACATTTCAAGCCATGTTAAACCAATGATGACTCACTTTTTCTGGCACTTTTGAACAAAGGTGCTTCACGTGTGATCTCCATCATTGTGATTCTGGGGGGAGGTACAAAATAGGTGGACCATTTCCCAGACCAATTCTGTTAAGACCCCCAAATCCTATATAAACAAGCTCTCTCTCTCTCTCTCTCTCTCTCTCTCTCTCTCTCTCTCTCTCTCTCTCACATTGGTTCCCTTTTGTTTACTGCCACCTCCGTCTCCGCCTGCCAAATCCTTCAGATTGCCTAAAGTTGGATCATTGAAGGCCTATTGTTTGGACTCCCTGGACTCTCTGGTTTCAATTCCTGGCTTCGAGGCCTGGACTCTGATTAGATTCATCTGTATTTAAGCCACTTCCACGGACTTCCTTTCCATGACTGGGAGAACCGGGCCTTTCCCTCCACACTGGGAGAAGAAGTGGGAGATCCGCTCCTTCTGGTCTCTCCCAAAGGACGTGTTTGGCCTGCTGTGCAGATACTCTTCTGGCTCCTGGCAGGTGTGCCACACCTGGCTCCCTCCTGGGCAAAGTCATGGCCGAGAGTCCGTCAGGAGGGCCTCTTCTCCTTCTTTGCCTGGAATCAGGCCCCTTTTTCATCTGCTCAGAACACTTTCCTGGTCCATCTTAGCAAGGGGGCTTAATAGGAAAACCACCCCGTTTTAGATCAATGGGTCTACCCAATTTCTGCAGCCCTCGGTGAAGTTCCAGGTACCCTAACAAGACAGAAGGTTCCCATTTGTGGATAAAACTAATCCAAAACAATTAATTCTGCTATCTGCCCCCCACCCCCAAGAGATCAATTTTTGCATCTCCTCCCTAGAGACCAATAGCTAGCCAACCTCTCTCAGAAAGGCTCAGCAGGAGTGAAGCTGCCCCCTTTCCCCCTGCTGGTTTTCTTGGGCTTCTTCCTGAAACTTTAGCCTTTCTCGTTTCTCCCCCCCCCCCAGCTTCGTCCTTTGATTCTGTTCAGAGGCCACTGGTGGGGCATCTCAGAGGTGGCCAGCCTTGGCAAACCACTTCCACTCTGCTGCCCAGGGGTCTCCAGGTAGATACCAGCTTCAACTTCAGGGAGACCTCACGGATTTCCACAGAATAACAACATTCCTCTTTACTTGCAAACTTACCCTGGTTTCTGGGTTTGGAGACTTCTAATGGGTTCATTCAGACCCCTGGGACTTTGGTTGTGTCAAACATCTCTAAACTCTTCTATAGGGAGCACGGATCCTCTCCTTGCCACAGTGATGCATGCATCCTCACAAAAGTCCTCCAAATTAAAGCGGCCACAGGGTAGCACGCATGGCCTCTCCCCCCCCCCTGAAGGCTGCAATTCTGGGCCGGTTTTTCAAAAGTGGTCAGGATTTCCCCACCGAACAATGACAGTGAAATCCTTAGGAATCCTTCATCTGCCAGGATGATTCAGGATAATTCTGGGAAATTTCCTTCCGGCCTTTCTCTTTCTCTTCTGCAGCCCTGGAGTGCTTGGGGGAGGGGGGTGTTGGCTGCAGCTCCCTCCTTAAAGGACCAGAGGGCCTGTCGTTCACCTTGATGGGTGGAAAGCCCCCTGGGTGATCCTGGAAGCCTCAGCGTGGCTTCTCTTCCCAAGACCTTCATTCTCCAGAGTTTTTCCTCTTCCAAAGAGTGTTTAACCTGGAGGGGCCTTTGGATCAGATTTCCTCCTTTGCCGAAATAAGCCATCATCCTTTAAACCAGCGTTTCTCAAGCTTGGTGGCTTTAAGATGGGTGGACTCCCAGAATCCCCCAACAACATAGCTGCTGCTGGGGAATTCTGGGAGTTGAAGTCCACCCACCTTAAAGTGGCCGGAGGTGGGAAACACTGCAAATCCCTCCATCCGGATGGGAGCCAGGTGCCAGAAGCTCGTCTTCCAGAGGGCGCTCCGGGTGTGGGGAAGGGGCTGCCCGGAGCTCTTGGGAGAATTTCCTTCCTGGGCCTGGCTCTAAATATAAAGGCCTCCTCCCCCCCCGGCCCCCCCAGCAGCGCCGGGCACAGCGAGCGGCTCTTCCAGCAGCCGGAGCCCGGGGCTGGTGGGGGGGGGGCTGGGGAAGCCCCCTCCCGTGGCCCTTTACAGAGACCCGGGCAGAGCGGGGCTTTGGCGGAGGCAGCGGAAGCCCCCGGGCGTTAGCAGCTGCAACTCCGAGGCTCCCTTCGGCCGCTCCGTCGCTCGCCCTCGCAGGCCGGGCACCCCAAGCCAACCCTGCGCCTCGTTACCCGTCTGAGGGTCCGGACTGCAACCCCCCCCGACCTCCCCCACCCCGGCCCCCATTTGGCATCCGCTCCGGCTTCCATTCCCAAGAGGAGAGGGGCCGGGACCCCCGAGCCGGGCGGCGGGGAGAAGAAGCGGGGAGGGGGCGCTGCAGTGCTGCTCTCCGCCGGTCCTCCCCTCCGCTCCGCTCCGCTCCGCTCCGCTCCCTGGACGCTGCGGGGGGACGGCAAAGGCAGCCAAGAAGCCCCCCCCCCCCGAAGTCCAAGGCGGCTGGCCGGGACAGCAGCGCCAGCAGAAGCCGAGAGGGGGGGAGGCTTGGGGGGAGCATCAGTGCGGCTCCTCTGCCGAGGGCGGGCGGGGGGCTTGGAGCAGCTGCCCCGGCCTCCTGCCCCGCCCCCCGAAGCCCCCTCCCCCGGGCCCCAGCCTCTATAGAGGCCGGTGGAGCGGAGGGCCGTCCAGAGTCGCTCGCCTCGCCTCGCCAAGCGCAGCCCAGCCCAGCCCAGCCATGGACCGCCGCCCGCTCGCCCTCCTGCTGCTGCTCCTGCTCGCCGCCCTGCCCGGGAGCCGCGGTGAGTGTCCGCCGGAGCTTCTCCCGGCACCCACGGCTGCCTCCCCGCCACGCGCCGCCGCCCGGCTTTTTCCCACGAAGAGTCCCGCGGCTGCTGCGAGGGCTCCGGGCTCCCCGCGTGGAAAGGCGCGGCGGCGGCGGCGCGGGTGGACGGGAGGGGAGACGGGAGGCGGCGGGGGGCAGGCAGGCAGGGAGCCCCGCGAAGGCGGCCGAGAAGGGCAGCGGCCGAGGGAAGCGCTGGAGCGGGGCCGGCTGAGCCCTGAGGGGGAGCCCTCCGGCGGGGATTGCTGAGCGCCGAAGCGGGAGAGGCTCGGACTGGTTGGCCCGAAGCGAAAGGGGGGCGTCGATTCTCTTGGGAAGTGGCCGGGAGCCCCTCTTGGAATCAGGCGCTCCCTCCAAAGGGAGAGCTGGGGAAGGTGTGTGTGTGGGGGTCTCTATGGAGGGAAGACCCCCTCCCAGCCTTTGTGGATGGGGGGGGGCTTTGAAGAGGCTCCTTCAGGGGCTCCCCGAAAGCGACTGGCCGGGCTCCCCGCTCCTCTAGGTGGGCACCTGGCGGAGAGACCCGGTTGGCAGTCCGGTGGTTTGGCCTTTCTGGGGGCTCCTGGCTTCCCCCTATTCTGCCCAGAAAGCTCTGCCGCAGCCCCCATCCTCTCACCTCTTAAGAAAGTGGGTTGGGAATCCAGAGGAATCTGCTTAACATTTTAAGTCCTTTCTCCCCCAAGCATAAACGTTTGGAGCCCACCTTTGCCTCTTGAAGCCTCCGGTGCTTCTGCTGTGGGCTGCAGAGGGCCCCTGCTGGGTGTGTGTGTGTGTTTGTGTGTGTGTGTGAGAGAGAGGGGGGGGAGAGGGAGAGAGAGGAGAGGGAGATGTGGAAGATTTCTGCCTGCCCCCTCCCCTCCAGAGAATTTTCTTTTGGGTCTTGGCTAGGATAGGCAGGGAAGCCAACTGCCAAAGACACACCAGGAGACCTCTTTTGGGTGGGTGGGGGGTCTTCTGGGAGGACCATCAGGGGCCAGATCTGGCACTTGATGCTTCTAAGGGAGATTTTCTCTTGCTTTCTAGTCAGGGAATGTTAGAGGAGCGAAGGATCCCCTCAGTTTCTCCCTTTTTCTTTCCCTCACCTCTGTTTTTACTCTTTCCTTCTCACTCTAGTCTAGAGGATACCTGCTTCCAGGGGGAGGGTCTTCCCGGGTTCGCAGTCAAAGGTGGTTCAGCTTTCCAGCTGAGATTCCCTGTTCATTTCTGAAACACTGCCACCTGTTTCACTCAGGAGGCTCTCCGAAGGAATTTCAATTCACATCTGCACGCAAGATATACCCAACATTTCTTTGCATTTCTTCTTCTAAACGGCAGTCTGGGTTAAAATCAGGATTAAGTTATCTCAAAGCTGCCTGCGCTCCTTCCCAAATCCTCCTCCTCCTCCTTGCTCTATATTATTTCCCAGGGATTTTGCATCCACCGATGGGGCACAGCTTGAGAGCCAGCTTCGACCTACAAAAAGGAGAGGGACATTTTTAGAGGTTTAGGAGAAAATATTTTTAGCAGGGAAAATCAAATTTGGTTGATATTAATGTGGAGGATCAATCAGTTCTGGATTTTAGATCTACCCTTTGTAGAAGGTAGATCAAAAACCTCCTTTGTGGGCTTCCACTTTTTAATTGCAGAGAGGAAGAAGCAGGGAAGACGCTGTGCCGAACACTCTCGCCTCTGGAGCTTCCTTCAGAGAGGCTCACTTGGGCCAGAGGTCGCCTCTGTCTCCCCTTCTAACAAAGTCGGGGTAAAAAGCTGCAAAATTGAAAAACAAGAGGCATAATATTCCCAGGGGCAGCATAAGCCACTTCAGTCTGCAGATGGTTTACATCATAAAACAACCTTTAAAAATGATTCCACTTTCAATGTTATGTTATATGTGACCAATATATAACACTAATGTATATATTAGTTATATATATATATATATATATATATATATATATATATATATATATATATATATATATATATATATATATATATATATATATATATATATATATTAGTGAATAGATTTTAATGTCCTTTTTTGCTGAATGTGACTGCAGAACCACATTTTTGTTTTACTCTAGAGAGGAATCAAATAACTTTTCATCCTGTTCCCTGAATTATTCTGCACCTCCAGCTTCTACTAGCTACGGAGACAGCCAGTGCTGTGCAGTGCTTCAGATAAGATTCACAAGAAGGTGTTTCTGGATGTGCAGAAGAGCATATACCACAACTGTGTGTAATCCTGCAAATAGACCTGCTTTAATAGGTCCGCACACAGATGGAGCAGAGGGGAGAGAGAAAGTCCCTCCTTCCCGTCCCTCTTTGTCTTTCCTCTTGTGAAGCTCTGATTAACTTTGTAATCTGCAAAATTAGGAATCCTGATTGCACAGGATTTCCAACCCAGTGGAGGCTATAATTACAATTAAGTTGCATGTGCTTACATCCTTAATTTTAGACTTTCCCTGACAACTGACCATGAGCCATGCTTCTCTAGGCATATTTTTTCCAAAGGAGCTTTTCTTTTCATTAGGAAATTAGGCATTAGGAAAAATAGCCGAATAATAATCTATCAGTAAGAAAAGAGGACTAAATACGGCTGCTTCTTGTTACAAGTTAATTAATTAATCCAAATTTTTTTCTGAAGAGCTCAGCTTGTTCTTGAACAGATCTGGCATGGTGCTTGTGGAAAAGGCATAAGGTGAATTTTTGAATCCCTTGGAGCTATAAAGAGGGAGCGCTTTTGAGGAAAGGTGCAAGTAAGATTTGCATAAATTTTGGCACTCCAGAGCCGAGCTTCTCTCAACCTTGGCAACTTTTAAGATCTGTGGACTTCTGCCCCCAGAATTCTGAGAGTTGAGGTCCACAGATTTTGATGTTGCTAAGGTTGAGAGAAGCACGGCTGTAGGGTATGCCATTGTTTTCTATCTGCAGACCACTTCGTGTATCGAAAGGCTAAATTCTTGCCCATGTTTTGAAAATTGTTTGCATGTCTCAAAGTTGCACTAGAGAACAAACAGAGAGAATACATTTTTTTCAACCTGGACAGACAATCAATGCTTCTCTATGGTTTTAAAAATAATTCAGTTTGGAGATGACTCCAGTGCAACCCTTTCTTTTTATTTCCTGTGCTGCTCCTCTTAAGGCCAGGGGCTCAGATGGCTCAGAGAGGTATGCATGCCTTGGGGGAGGGGGCATCAGGTGAAACCAACCCTCCATGCCTGCTCCATGCAGGGATCTTGCACCCAGACCACTGGTCCCTTGCATTAGCCAATTCATGTCTTTATAATTCTGAAAGTTTAATGTTAGGTTGGCTATCTTCAGTTATTGTCTTTTAAATTTTAAAACTCCTTGCGCAATTAACATATTCAAATAGATTAATCGTAACAAGGAGACGTAAAAAAAAGGAAATAGATGCAAGGACTAACAACTAGAAGGGGTTAAACCCATAGCAGGCTGGCAAGGTTGCAGTCAAAAAAAGCTAAAGCTCAGAACGAGGTAAGGATTTTTTTTTTTTGGCTGTAAGAAGGATTTGGAGCAAAGTCTGAAATAAAAGACAAGAGGGTGGTTGGTGTAGAAGGGGAGTGAAAATAAAAAAGGAAAGGCAGAATTGTTTTAACACTTAATTTGCATTGCCTGACATTTTTTTCCTTGGAAGAGAAACCATTCCTGGCATGATTGAACCAGGGCAAAACGCAGCTCCAGATCGATCAAGGCACCCAAGAATCCACCTTTAGCAAATTCAACTCTCCCAACCAAGAAAGATTATTTATTTGCAGCCCAAGGCAGCCTATTTAGCGCTCCCCCCTCTCCTGTTTACCCCCCTTATAACCCTGCAAGGTAGGTTGGGCTAACAGTTACAAGCGAAAAGTAACCAGTGAGCATCCACGGCTGACAAAGAGTCTGGATGTCCTTGCTGAAGAGCAGCCCTTTTGCCCTCCCCCACCCCCACTGGCTCCCAGGAAGCGGGAGGAGGTGCCCGGGGTGACCTTGAAGCCACGGGCTGCAGTCTTGGAAAACGGGCTGCAGATCAATCAAAGTTGGCCAAGCTTTTTAGAGCAGAGCATTGCTATTAGGAGCCAGCAAAAGTGTAGTCACACAAGCAAGTTGCACCAAGCTCACCTTCATAAACTCTTTTTACGTTCAGAGTTTGGTAGAGCCCACGGGAAAAAAGGAATTTGGCGTGCCTTGTTCTCAGCAAAGAGTCTGGACACTTCCCCCCCCCCATAATACCTTTGTGTCCGAGATGGACGTGTTGGAGTTGCATCTGGTTGAGGATCCCTTCCCAAGGAGCAGGGAATACCAGGTGGGGCTGGTCCTTTGCCAGGCTCCGTTTGAGCTGCTTTCTATTGGATGGAACCAGAAGGATGCTTATCAAATTTGCAGATGGTTGCAAGCTGGAGGGGATTGTTTAATACCCCGAAGGGGAAGAATCACAATTCCAAATGACCTTGGCAAGCTCCAGCATTGGGGCAAATCCAACAGGCTGATGTGCAACATTTGTTTTTGATTGGGGAGACCTAATATTTCCTCTCAAATCCCTGTTTGAATTACTGCATGTGGGTCCCTGTCCCGCTTGTCCTGTTTCACCACAAAACAGACCCCTCCCCCCCTTGCATAGGACAAGCCTTTTAGAATAGGTTGATCTCTTTTTTGCAAATTAGACACACCCAGACCTCCCCCTATCACCCAGAGAGGGCTTTGGCAAACCTGCTTCACTGACCCATGTTTCCCCCCTTTTAAAGAGCGGGAAGCCTGGAGCCGGACACGATATTCCCAGGGCTATTTACAGTGGAATGGCTCTCTCCCCCTGATTTGGGCCAGCACTTCTGTTCATATAGTCATAACATTGCATTGGCCTTTTAAACTCCCATCACGCCACTTGTTCACGGGAGAGTTTAGAGGAGAGTTATCAGGATGTTAAAAAAGTTTTTGGAAACCAAGGCCAAGGCTTATTGTTTTTGTCTCCCCCCCCTCCTTTGGAAAAACAATTAGGTCAGAAAACGTCCTTCCGTGACAAAATCTATTGTGCATTTTATAAGGTATCTCTCTAATAAACGTACTGCGCCCCTTTTAATAAATATTCCAAGGCAATCCCTGCGCAATCCTTCCTAGGCATCC
Source organism: Diadophis punctatus similis (assembly GCA_023053685.1). Classification (NCBI taxonomy): domain Eukaryota; kingdom Metazoa; phylum Chordata; class Lepidosauria; order Squamata; family Dipsadidae; genus Diadophis; species Diadophis punctatus. The sequence continues at coordinate 15,624,166 of JALIGW010000021.1, forward strand.
AGTACAGCCCATAATGAAGTGACATGCTTTATTTAAGACAACCTGATCTGAACAATCCAATCTGTGTTATTTGTGCAATGACATGATGCCGCAGGCTTCTCCACCCAACGCCTGTGGCTTTTATTGTGGGTGGCAGCCAGCTACTTCTCACATTGTAGCAACTTCTTTTACGCAGCAACAGGCTGCCTGCCCCGTAGATAAGGAGGGGATGCTTGCAAACTCAGTAATCTCTCTGGCTTTCTGGGTTGCCATATACTATCTATTGCTTCTGTGTTTCTCTTTTATTATATATTGCATTATTGCCAAGACTTTCTGTTTACTTGGGCTCCTTTGTGCTGCTGGTAGCTTTGGGCTATCATAAAGAATTCCTTCCTTCCTTTGACCTTAAAATGAGCATAGAGGTTTTCTGACTGATAAGGGTGGGTGGGTGAGTGGGGGGAACCGGTTATCTCCTGGTTCTGCCACGAGGCAGGCAGCCGGGAGGAGAGCACTTCCAGTCCTTGTAGGAGTGGAGGAGCAGCTCCTAATGATTCCTTGTTCAGAGAAACCGCCTTGTAAGAGTATCCATCATATCTTTGATGGTGATTTCTGAAGCAGAAATCATCATCAGCCTGGGATCATCAGGCTTCCTCTGCCAGTGCTGGGCAGGGGGTGGAGGGGGGGAGAAGGGGGTGAGAACTTCAAACATTCACAGCTGCCCCTAAAACTAATTGGCAGCGAGACTGAACCGCTCTGTACCTGCAGCCGAGTTTGCAGTAATTGCCGCCCGCCGTAAGATTTGTGGTTGCAAACTCGGAAAACTCTTGGAGCGGCCCGGCCCTTCCTCCCTGCCCGGGACGGCTCTGCATAGGTGGGGAGGGGGGGGTGTTGCATTGAGATTTCTTTCTTCTCTTGTCTGCCTTCTCATGTAGCCCCGGGGTCAAATTATTTAGCAGGAATAACACTGGGGAGGCCAAGTGCCTTTCAGCTGCCCCCTTTATCTTGGGTAATTGCTGCCAGTCACTCGGGACAATTAACTGGCTCCTTTTAAAAAACCCGCTAATGCCTGTTCCAGTTTCTCACCCCACTTTTGTCTCCCAAAAACCACAAACAGGAATGAAGGGCTGGGACGATTTGTGCGTGTATCAGGCAAGGGTATCTGAGGCCTCTCCTTTTTTTCTGCCCTGCAGGGAAACCCATCAGCCTGACTTACCGCTGCCCTTGCAGGTATTTTGAGAGCCAGGTGGCCAAGTCCCAGATCAAGCACCTGAAGATCTTGACCGTCCCTGGATGCCCCCTTCAGGTCATGTAAGTTTCTCCTTCCGCACCTTGGATGCCGTTTGGAAGCTCTGGAGCTCCAGCCTTCAGAAGACCAACCAGCTCTCTCTCTCTACCTCTGTTTCGAGTCTGCGATAAAAGATGTAAACTAGTATCTGAATGGAAAAGTAGCTCAGTTTTCATTCTAGATCTGATTCCTCAAGTTCTCCTCCTGCCCCAGCTATTGTGAAATTTGAGGTCATTCTGTTGATTTTCAGTGTTTATGTTTTAAAAATGTTACTATTGCTATGATTTTTATTTTGGGTTCCAGTGCTTTTAGGAAATGTGATTTTAATCTAGCTGGAAAAGAGAATGTTAAGTCTAGAAAAATTGTCTTTGTGTTTGAAATGGCAGAAGCAGAGACTGAGATTTGGAGTGAGTTCAGCCGTCCACTTTTTTTTTTAAACACCCTAATCCTCCTGCTTTTTATGAAACTCAAATGAGATATTCCTGAATGTAAACAGAAAAAATTATCAGAAAAGGGTCAGGAGAAGTTTTTCTGCCCTCTGGTGGCTCCTTAGCATAAATGGTTTATGTCGTCTAAAAATGTAGGTTTAATTCATGAAGATGATTAAATTAACTGCATGGGAAAATTATGGTCTTGGTAATGGCCAATAATTGCTCAATTGCTGTCACTGCTCCAGTGAAAATTTTGTATTTTATTTTGCATGCATTTTCCCCTCATGAACAACGATGAGGGTTTGTGGTTAACATCTGTAATATTTCCTCTCTTTTTGCTTTTGTCTACTGTAAAAGTAGAGTAAACAGCTGCTTCTCTGATCTAGCTAGTTTACACATTAATCCTTGGTAATATCAGTTGAATGCTTCATTTATGCTTCAAGGTGCATTTTATATGAAGCATATTTTTTTGAAGGAAAAAAAAAGAACAAGGAATAGACTTGATTAAAGCATATTAGAATCTGATTTCATGAAGTCGATTGTGACTGGTGGCCCCATTTTTCTGACAAACTCTCTCTGCCTCCCATTTATTTTTCCCCGGTGGGCAAATCTTTCTATTTTTAGAGGCCTCCAGAAAGACTCTGAAGACTTGTATTCTATTAGCATTTTTTATCTTGTGAGTTCTTGATTCAGTTGTATTTGTTTCTATTTTATTGTATTTTGCTGTTTATATTTTGATTTTGATTTATTTTTCATTTATAATTCTCCTTTTGTAAACTATCCTGGGTCTTCTGGGAAATAAAAACGATGCAGCCATAAAAACAAATCCATAAGTACTTGCATCTGTTCAGTGAAGAGTTTTAAGCCTCAGCAGCAAGTTATAATTTATGGATGGTTTAAGGCAGGGTTTCCCAACTTAGGTGACTTTTAGATGGGTGGACTTCAACTCCCAGAATTCCCCAGCCAGCACACTACAGCTGGCTGGGGAATTCTGGGAGTTGAAGTCCACCCATGTTAAAGGTGCCATGGTTGAGAAGCCCTGGTTTAGGCCCGTGAGATACAGCAGCCTTTCTCAACCTTGGCAACTTTGAGATGTGTGGACTCCCAGAATTCCCCAGGCGGCACCTTAAAGTTACCAAACACTGAGATACAAACTCAGAAAATGACTTTTTCTACCTCAGATTAGTGATTCAATTTAGTCTCTAATTGCGATTTTGAAATCCGAGTCCCTGCCTCCCATTGACTCTTAATTGGAAATAAGGCATTACTTACTTTTTGTTTACTGGTTTGACAGAACTGGATCACCTTGTCAAGAGTAGCAATTTTTTCCCTGAGCAGATTAATTCTTCCAAGATGCTAAGTTCTGGTTTTGTTCTTCTTTTACGAAGGAAATTGTAAATTTTGTTTGGCAGATTTAATGGCAGAATGGATCAAAATTTGCAAACATGTTTGAGTGAGCTTTCTGAAAGAATACGGTCTTCTAAGTTTCACCTCAGGAGTTTCAGAAGCTTTCCTGTTTTCAGGATTTTTTTAAAAATGGTGCTTGCGTGGAAGAGGCCGGAGCCTAAAAAGCGGCACCATTTGTGGTGTCTAGAGGGACTGTCAGAAGTCACAGAGGTTGGAACAGGATACGGCTTGTTGATTGATGCAGTGCAAAGGGTCGCAGGCAAAGGAGGAGAGATAGATTCTGGCACTGAGGGATTGCAAATACTGATCTCCTGGCCATATTCACTCCCAGGACTAAGATGATCTTAAAGAGTATTTGTTCCCATGGATCAAAAGAGGCAAACTGTTTAGTTCACCAGTGCAAGCCAAAAAAAAAATGCTGCTTTTAATCTATTGGGTTCCTAAGCTTGGTGTCTGCAGGGCCACCAACTTTGGGTACCAGTCGCCCATCCAGTTTGCTTGACTGATAAGGGCCCGTTGGAGGCCTTTCTCTCCATGAGATCTTCTGATGATCTTATCTCCTGGCTGTGCTTTATCCATCCAGAGATCCAGATGTTGCCCTCTCCTCCCCCTTGACAATCTTCCAGAGGGCACTCAAGGCTGAGCTCTGGCAGATCAGTTTTGATTGTTGAGAAGTGAAAAAGTTGAGACAGGATTGGTTTTATGGTTTTATGCCCTTTGTACTATAGACCTTGCTTACCAACCACTCATTTAACGATTGTTCAGATGTACGACTTGTGAGTGGCCAGTATGCTCATGATTTGGGCATGGGGCATTGTGATGCTGGTCTCCTTTCCTTGCACCCTCCCCAGCACCGGGGGGGGGGGGGGCTTCCCCAGAGACCTCCGTCTTCACGGGAGTTGACCAAAGTAGCATCACTTGAGCCCGGTCATCCGTGTCTCAAGTGGGAACTCTTGAGTTGATTTGTTCAACAACCCCGTTTGTTTACTTTTGTGGCTGCCTGTGGCATTACCAGGAATTTTCTCCAGTACCAAAGTTCAAAAGTGTTAGCTTTCTTTTTATCCTGCTTCTATCCCAGGTCTTCAAAATCCAGAAGAACTCATCTCCTGCAATTATCCTTTCCCCTTAAAACATCCCTCTAATATAAACAAGATAAATGTTTAAAACCGCACAGGAAGAGGGGGCAAAACCTTACATGCTTCCCTTATTCTAAACAGAGCCATAGTTTATTTATAAGTATAGTTGTGTATTTGAAGAAAATTTAAAATTAGTCATAAGTACTTCAACTTGGGTGATTTTATAGAGAAGCTTTATAATTAACTTCTTTCCATTCTATATTGAATGTGGTTGAAATGAAGCAAAAGTACACTTTCTTGAAAAAGAGTAAAATATGTGAAACTTATGTGAATATGTGAAACTTCCCTTATCAGTTCACTGGTGAGACCCAGTCTGTAGCTTGAACAACCTATTTTCAGAATTTGGGGGTATTTCGTGTAATGAGGAAACCAGCAGATTCTGGGTGAAATTTTCATTTAAAATATCCTTTTCTGGGGAAGGGGTTCAGCAAATATCAGAAAAGCTCTTTCATTCTACAGTTGAGGTTTACTCATCTAGACATGCTTGTATGTTAAAGATGGTTTGGTACAAATGGAGTTCAGACGAGCAGTAATAAGAATTCCATTGCTCTATCAGTTGCTGACTCTCAGGTTGTTCTCTCATTGCAGAGTTGCTGAATATTGTTGCTGTCAGAGAGTACAAAATGGTGTTGAATTTGTTCTTTCAATTCACCTCCAAAAAGTATGATAATTTGAGATCCCTTCTCTGGGGTTTTCTGCTTAGCAGCTAGAAGTGTCACTCACAAAGCTATGCCCTATTGTTCTTCACTCTGTCTAGGTTTTTGGGGTTTTTTTCATAGAGAGGTTGGAAGAGGTTCAAAATTTCCCAAATTGGCCAAATGAAAATAAAAACAGTGTAACTTACCGCACAGCCTTCTGAAGGTAACTCAAAAGCTTTGGATGCATTTAACTTCAGGCCACCATGACCTTGGCTTGAAGTTGGCCCAGCTATCCGCTCAAGTAGACTGCTTTGTGTCAATTTGTGGTAATAGCCACAAATGTTTTTAATGGGTTTTAATTTCACCATAATAATGAAAAACTTTCTTGCATTGGGTAATGTTATAAGGAGCAGATGTCTTTATTGTCCCTTGTCACAAAAGTTGAACTAGCAAATTCTGGTTTGGTTTATGTACGGGAGTTTATTTTCTATTCTGTCTTTTTTCCCCCTCTCCTCTATTTTTCGGCAGTGCAAGACTGAAAAACAGCAGTAAACAGATCTGCATCGACTCCAAGTTAAAGTGGATTCAAGAGTACCTGGAGAAAT